>CM077159.1:61278037-61878037 GCA_039583875.1 Platanthera guangdongensis
ATTAAGTTTGTTTTTGAAAAAGGAAAAGTGAAGATAGAAAATGATAATAATGTTAAACAAACTGAGTTAAAACCAAAGAATAAGAAAAGAAAGAAAAATAAGAAAAATCCTAACTACAACAATGTTCAACATATTTCGTCGAAGTCTAATCGACGAAATGTGTACAGTTCGTCGAACTTAAGTCAACGAAATCCGAACGCAGATTTCTATTATAATAATTCGTTGAACTACGATCGACGAAACCAGTATGATTCGTCGACCCAAGATCGACGATTTTGGGGCCCAAAGAATGAATATTATCATTCTCTGAGTGGAGTTCGACGAACTCATCCCCATTCGTCGAACTCAGATCGACGAACGTACCAAAATTCGTCGAACGCAGTTCATCCTAATAAAAACTTTAAGTCTTCAAAAACTTATAATCAACCAAGATCTTATTTTAATCAATTTAACCAATGGATTATACCACCTAGAAGATATCACCCTTTAGGTTATAAATTCCAGCCTGAATATTCTTATATCTCTAGTTTTAGTTATGTGAAGAAAGAAGGACCCAAGGTAACCTGGGTCAAGAATATCTAATCTGATTCTTTATAGGTGGAAGACTATCCCACCACAGATCAACAATGGTATCTGGATAGTGGCTATTCTAAACACATGACTGGAAATAAGGACAACCTAATCAACTTCAAGTCAAATCTAGGACCAAAAGTAATATTTGGTGACTCCAATTGTAGCCAGACTGAAGGCTATGGAAAGGTCAAGATTGGAGCTATCACCTTCAGGAAGGTTGCATATGTAAATGCACTGAAGCATAACCTTATCTCCATAAGTCAATTATGTGATGAAAGGTTTCAGGTATCCTTTAATAAACTTCTTGTATTATTACTTCTTTAGATAACCATATAATATTGACTGACACTTGAGTAAGAAACATTTACATAGTTAATTTTCAGTCAGCTAAATGTGGAATATGTTTATTCAATCAAACTATTAACAATAATGACCTTTGACATAGGAGATTAGGTTATGTAAACTTGAAAAACATTGCCAAACCTTTTAGGGACAACCATGTTAGAGGATTGCCTTCTTGCCCCTACAATAAGGAAAGCCTTTGCAAGGCTTGTCAATTTGGCAAGCAAACTAAAAATAGTTTTAAATTAGTAAATAAAAGTGACTCACCTAGAATATTGTACTTACTACATATGGACCTTTTTGGCCCTATTGCAGTACAAAATATAGGAGGAAAATCTTATACTTTAGTGAGTGTAGATGACTTCTCTAGATTCAGTTGGGTATTCTTTCTGAGATCTAAGTCTGATAACTTCAAGATTCTTACAGATTTTCTCAAGAACATACAGATTGAGTACTCTACTCCAGTTGCATTGATCAGAAGTGATCATGGTACTGAGTTTGAGTCTCTTCTTATGTCAGAGTTCTGGGATAAGGAAGGTATCAAGCACTACTTCTCAGCTCCTAGAACCCCTCAACAGAATGGGGTTGCTGAAAGGAAGATTAGAACTATAATTGAATCTGCAGGCACATTACTTGTAGATGCTCATTTGCCCATATCCTTTTGGGCAGAGGCTATGAGCACAATAAATTATGTACTGAATAGAAGTCTTATACACAAATGTAAGAATAAGACTCCTTATGAGCTACTTAAAGGGAAGAAACCTAAAGTAGACTATTTTAAAAATTTTGATTGCTTATGTTACATTCACAACAACAATAAGAAATACATTAGAAACTTTGAATCCAAGGCTGAAATGGTAATTTTTCTTGGATATTCCCAAGTAAGCAAGGCTTATAGGGTCTTTAATAAATCTATCATGAAAAGTGAAGAATCTGTACGTATTTCATTTGATGAAACTTACATGTTTTGCAAGGAGAAAGAAATTTCTACCAGTAACTCTTTGCAGGTACCATATTTGTGTGAGAAGCTGAATGATTTAACCCTCACCAATGAGGCTATTAGCCATCCTTCTCCACAAATTGCTGAAGGCAATGAAGCTGAAGACAGTGAAGATGAAGACACTGAAAATAGTGATGAGCCAACAACAACTACCATAATTCCATAAGAGGAATTTATGCCCCAAGCTGTTGCTCAACCAACTCCACCTACTGAATTTGTCATACTAAGAGATCACCCTGTATCTCAAGTGATTGGAGACATTTCAGTTGGTGTGCAGACCAGACATTAACACAACCAAGACTTGATGCATGTCTGCTTCATATCTCAAATTGAGCCCCAATCCATTAAAGATGCAGAGCAAGATCCCCACTGGATTGTTACAAAGCAAGAGGAGCTCAACCAATTTGAGATATGCAGAGTTTAGGATTTAGTTCCAAGACCAAAATACTACCCAGATATTGAAATTAAATGGGTATTTAGGAACAAACTAGATGCGCAAGGTATTATAATAAGGAACAAGGCAAGGCTGGTTGCTCAAGGATATAGGCAAGAAGAAGGAATTGATTATGATCAGACTTTTGTATATATTGCAAGGTTGGAAGCAATCAGAATCTTCCTTGCATATGCTATCTACAAAAAGTTCAAAGTGTACCAAATGTGGAGCATTCTTGAATGGTGAACTTAAATAAGAAGTTTATGTGGAGCAACCACCAGGTTTTATCTTTCCAACTCATCCCTCTTATGTCTTTAAATTGCATAAAGCTCTCTATAGTTTAAAGCAAGCTCAAAGAGCTTGGTATGAAACCTTAGCTAGCTTTCTTCTAAAGCGTAAGTTTTCTAGGGGCATTGTAGATAGGATATTATTCACTAGACACCATAAGGATCAAATCTTGTTAGTACAAATCTATGTAAATGACATTATTTTTGGGTATACAGATTCTAAACTATGTAAGAGGTTCTCTGACCTCATGCATTCAAAGTTTGAAATGAGTAACATAGGTGAGCTCTCCTACTTCCTTGGTCTCCAAGTGAAGCAGATACCTAATGGCATCTTCATATCCCACTCTAAGTATGCTAAAGAGCTTATCAAAAATCTTGGGATGTCAGATGCATCAGCCAAGAAAACACCAATGGTTACAAATGTTGTAATTGACTCTGATGAACATGGGAAACCTGTTGATCATAAACTATATAGGGCCATTGTTGGGTCCCTTGTTATATCTTACAGCAATTAGACCAGACATAATGTTTGCTACATATCTTTGTGCTAGATTCCAGTGAATCCTAAAGAATCTCACCGTATTTTCTGAAAAAGTATTTTAAGATATATAAAGAGTTGTCCTAGTCTAGGACTCTGGTATCCAACTGAGTCAGAGTTTGAGTTGACTGGGTACTCAGATGCTGACTTTGCTGGATGTAGAGTAGACAAAAAAGTACCTCAGGGACATGCCAGTTCCTTGGTATGAAATTAGTGTCTTGGTTTTGCAAGAAGAAGTCATCTGTGTCTACTTGAACTGCTGAAGCAGAACATATAGCTGCTGGCAGTTGCTGTTCCCAGATGTTGCGGATTCAGAACGAACTCCTGGACTATGGCTTCAACTTAAATAACTCAACTTTACCATGTGACAACACAAGTGCAATTTCTATTGCACAAAATTGAGTACATCATAGTAGGACTAAGCACATAGACAATAAGCATCATTTCATTAGAGAGTGTGTGTACTAAAATAAAATTAAGCTTGTCTACATCTACACTGATTTGCAAAGAGCAGATATCTTCACCAAACCCTTGGATGAAAGGAATCATTAGTTCTTTATAAATCAGCTTGGTATGTTCAATGGAGAGGCCTTAATTTAAATTTCTGTCTGCGGTCGAAGAATTTGTCTCAATTCGTCGAACGGAGATCGAGGAACTGAGAAGAGTTCTAGAGAAATTCGTCGAATGGAGATCGACGAACTCTCTATGTGTGAAGCTCTTTTCGTCGAATGGAGATTGATGATATTGCTTCAGAAAATATTCGTCGAACGGATGTCGACGAAATGTTTTCTCTTCTTCTGACTGAGATCGACGAATTCCTTTGTTAATAAAATATTTTGTCGACCAGAGATCGAATAATTTTTATTTTTCGTCGGACGGAGTCTGCCACTTCATATTCTGAAAACCATATATCTAGTTTTTCTTCGAGCTCCATCCCGCGCTTTCTGTTCCCTTGCACTTGATCTCTGTTTTTCTTTTGCAAGTGAACTAATGGCGAATCAGGCGAACAACCTTGCTGCAATGAAGTTTGACACAGGATTTGATGTCGATTTTGATTTGTTTTCACATACTGACCAGATATTCTTCAACAACCTCCAGTTATGCGAAGAACAAAACAGAAGCAGTTCATGACTACCCACATCAAGATATCAGCCAATGAAATAAGGGAATGGGTTTTCTCTGCAACGTCACCTGATGCAAATACAATGATTGGCACTATCAGCGGAACTTAGGTTATTTTGTCTCATATAGTTCTTACTAAAATATTTGATTTATCTACCGGAGAAGATGATATAGAGATAGATACTGAAGAATATGAGAGTATGCTGAATACTATGGGGCACACAGAAGAAAACTCCAATAAACTGTTGAAAAAGAATCTGTCTGTCCAATATAGGATTTTGGCAGATATAGTCAGCAAAGTGTTACAGGGCAAACATACTGCAAATGATTACATCACCAGGCACCAGTTCCTTGTGATGTGTGCTCTGGTTAACAAGAAAAAGATAAACTAGGGACAGATATTGTTTGAATTAATGAAGAAGAAAAACACAAAGAAGGAAGTGTGTTTTGGAAGGATTCTGCGAAACTTTCTTCATGAGAAGGCTCCTGAACTACTGGTCTCCACAACAGTGTTCATTAATGCCTCGAAGAGGCTTACCTCTGCCCTTTTCGGCAGATGGGAGAGGACAATCACAAGGCCATCCAAGGCTTCTTCCTCTTCCCTGACTTTTGAGGGCACCAGGGCAATGACAGCCGCTACCCCACCTCCAGAAGAAATTCCTCCCTCCACTAGATTTCCTTCACCTCCTCCTCAACAACCATAACAACAACCATCTTCTTCTCCAGTTTATACTCCACCAACTCAATAACAACATCAACCCTCACTAGTTCAATCTCCAGAGCATACCACACCACCTCTATCTCCACCTCCACATTCTCCACCTCCTCCACTTAATATATCTGAAATTAATATCTTTGAAATGCACTCTACCTCAATTCAGGAACCATCTTTCAACCTACTGTCTACTCAACCATCTCCACATCATTCTCCAATTCAGGAACTCATTTCCTCCCCCACAACCACAGTCCAACCTTCTACCACTGATATCCCTTCAGTTCCCCACACTTACATACCATCTACTGCTCCATACTACACTCATATAGAGTTCTCTAATGCATTCTCTATATGTTCTAATTGTGGACATCACACTCATTACTCCTCCTTTGCTCCAGAACCCCTCTATCCAAATTTTTCTGATATAGCTAAAGTCCTTCTAGCATTTATTTTTCCCACACTTTAAAAGCTTATAACTGCTGCTATAGCTCCTCTCTCTGCTTCAATCACCTCTCTTTCTTCCGGAGTTGCTGCTCTGTCCGCTATCCCTTCTTCTAGAGGACTGGCTTCAAGATCCCCTGAACCCAGTCAGGGGGAGATATTCTATGAAGAAGCTCCAGTTCCCCCCTGTACATCAGCAGAAGTAGAAGCAGCAGATTCTGAGATGACTGATGACTCAGCAGAAATAGCTCCTCATACAGATATAATTGATTTAATTGATTCTGATACAGAGATGGATGACACAGTTACTACAGAAATAATAACTGTTGGTGATTGTATTGTCAATCCCATAGTTGATTTATTCAGTTTATTAAATTCTTTTGATACAATTCATTTGAACTTTCTTCCAGTAGTCTGCCCAAAGCCTTCTATGGCTATTGTACCATACACTTCTCCAATATGTCCTATAGTTGCCAAGTAACTTAAGGCAAGTTTTGCAAGAACAAAGCCTACAAAAGTATCATCCCCTCCAAAGGCTATCTTACCTCCAACATATAAGATGGATGGTAGTCCTATACCAGAGTTAGATGACATCATTCTTGCTGATATTGAAGAAGAAAATAAATTAGTTGCTGAAAGCACTATAGTGACAGATATTCCAGCTCTTTCAGAACCTTCAGTGGCTCCTAAGGCTGAAAAATAAATTTCCCAAGATATTCTGAAGGCACTTGATGACCTGTATGATAACCCACAAGGATCTTATTCTGATGAAGATTATGATGATTCTGATTATTCTAATGCTAAGAAGAAAGCTGCTAAGAAGAGAAAAGCTGCTCCTAAGCTTAATCCCACTCATGATACTCCATACAATATTCTGCAGTATATCACTCCATATCCATGGATGCCAGCATGGATGTGTCTTTCCAAGAATGAGCAGAAAGCAAGAAAGAAAAGTAGGAGATACTCTCCTCCTCCTCCTTTTCAAAGGAACTAGAGAGGCCCTCCTCCTCCTCCTACTGCTGGTGCTTCAGGTAATATCTCTCAGAGGTCTACTCCATATGATCGAACATATCAAAGACAACCTGATAGATCCTCAAGATCACATGGAAGCAGTCAGCACAGGTATTCCAGCAGTAGAAGACAACAGCAAGACATTCAACAACAAGCTTCTGAAATTGAAAAAGCAGAAAGTCCAAAAAGGCCTGAATCACCACCTATTCCATTTATGGATTCTGAAACAGAAACAACTTCAAGAATGGCCAGATTCTAGGAGCTAGTTGGACTATGAATGATTAATAAAGCTAAAGCTGAAGGCAGAGATCCTTCTCAATACTCAACAATGTCATCATACAGAAAGGAAGAATTGAAAATGTATGATAAGGCTAACAAGTTTTTCAAAGTTGATGCTTACATAAATCTGTATCCAGAGGATGTTGTACCCAGAGCTACTTCTCTTAACATAATTGGTGCTGCTGACATGACCATGTCCAAAAGAGATGCAACTAATCCTAATAGAGAAATCAAATTCACGCAGCCCTCTGAGAAAGACAAAGCTTACAAGGAAAAGCAAAAGAAGAACTGAATATCTTGTTTAGTTTTGATTTTCCGAACTATACTTGTTTAATCTATCACAAAGCTTGTTATATACATATCTGCTAGATATCATTTAAATTTTCTACCAGATATATTTATTTTGCTTTGTGATTGTTTTCTTTAATTTGTATTAGTGAACTCACCCAAATAGGGGGAGATTGTTGGATCCCTAGTTGGATTTGTGATAGGTTCACTAATTAGGATGCCTGATACACAATGTATTGCAGGGTCAAATGTTTTGAGTCTTAAAGTTTAGGCTAAGTCTTTAGGTTCAACCTTACATGGACCAGCCAGCAGAAGACCTCAGATTGACTCAAGACTTAGAAGAAATCAAGTACAGTATATAAGTTCGACGTTCGTCGAACTCAGCTCAACGATCATCAATCGCTGATTGAAGAACTCAGAGTTAATTCTCTTAGTTGAGCTCGATGATATTCGAGCTCAGGTTGACGAACTCTGGATTTCAACTTCAACACATTCTTTCGAGAATATTTTCTCTGAACTCATCTCGATGAAGATAGATTATCAGCTCGACGAACTTAGAGCGCAGAATTGCCAAGTTATTCACAGAATGCAGTTCGCTGTGCTCAAGTCGACGAACTTGGATCTCATGTCGATGAAAAAGTTTTCTCAGGTCGACGAACAAGAATTCTCAGCTCGACGAACTTGGATATCAGGTCGACGAAATCTGTTTCATTGTCGACGATTTCTGTTGCAGTTCCAGACTTAGAATTTTCCCTCATTTCTGTCCTTATTCCATATTATTTAGCAAACAATTCCTCAGTAATTAATGCACATATTATCTGAATATAGCCGTTATTGGCAGCATTAATTATGGTCAACATCAGGTTAATTACTTGCTTAATTTATTGGGACAGTTGGGGAAACACATTAAAGAAATTATTCTCCAGCCGATTTTCATTCTCCATGCAATCAGCAATTAATGCAGAGAATTCAAAATTCAAAGGAGAATTAAACTGCAAAAAATAAAAGAGATTTTCTCTTTCAGACGGAAAGAACAAGAATAAAACATAGCACAGAGAATAGACAGAAAAATACAGAAACAGTCTCAGACATTCTCAGTGTAGAAAACACTTTATTTTCACCTTGATCTTTCTGAAGAAGAAGAAGAACAACAACAAACACAAAATCAAGAGTATTCTTCAACTTCAACTCCAGGAGCTTTCAAGGACAACAATCACTATCAGTCAGAAGTTCCTGGATTACTTCAAGTCAAGGCAGAAGACCTATACCCTGTGCAAGGCTCCTAGTGATTCTGAAGGAGTCTTGACAACAACAATCCACTAAGTCTTCTCAGTTGTTTGAGAAAGAGAAGACATCATCAAATCTCTCTCCCCCTCCTATATAAAGGGTTTATTAACTCCCTTTAAAAGTTTATTTGGTTTTTTGGCACCTGATCAAAAGCTCAAAGGGTTGTGAGATCTCCCTGGATATAGATCTTGTGGTGGCAGTCGCCTGATCAAAAACCTTCTAGTGGATTCCTACTATGGTGGTAGAAGAGTGGATATACCCAGGTTGAGGAACCACTATAAAATTTCTTGTGTTGTCTGGTTGCCTTTTTTCTTGTAGTTCTTGATATGGCTGTGATAGACTAGTTTGTTGTGCTGTGGTAGATTAGATTAGATTATCTTTTCTTTCTTTTACTAGTACTGATATCACCTAGTTTATTTACTTTGATAAAAGTTAAAAACAGCCAAAAGATTTATTACTCTATTCACCCCCCCTAGAGTAAATCAGATCTAACCCCCATCTTTCAGGGTTCTTCTGCTTCTAAACTAACAGACACAGTACTACCCCCAACCTCAATGTCCATCAATAGGAATTCCTCCACCAAGGACTGTACAGTCAAATTGAAAATTTTGGCTGTCTTTCTACTCAAAGCATCTGCTACTACGTAGCCTTTCCTGGATGATAGAGAATTTCCACTTCATAATTAGCCATATATTCTAACCACCGACGCTGGCGCAGATTTAGTTCCTTCTGAGTGAAGACGTACTTCAAACTCTTATGTTCTGTATAGATCTTGCACAACGCGCCATACAATAAGTGTCTCCAAAGCTTCGACGCATAAATTATGACAGCAAACTCCAAATCGTGCGTAGGGTAGTTTCTTTCATGAATCTTCAATTGCCTTGACCCATACGCGATCACCTTTCCCTCTTGCATCAAAATACAACCAAGTCCAATGTGTGATGCATCCACATATACAGTGTACTCAAGTCCTTCAGTAGGCAAGGTTAAAACTGGAGCAGTAAAAAATCTCTTCTTCAACTCTTGGAAGGCTTCTTCACACTTATCGCTCCAAATGAATGCGGTGTTCTTCTGAGTAACTCTAGTTAGAGGGGCTGAAAACACGAAAAATCATTCCACGAATCTTCTATATTAGCCGGCCAGGCCTAAAAAGCTTCTAATCTCTCTAGGTGTAGAAGGTCTCTCGCATTCCATTACAGCTGTAATCTTGGTCGGGTCCACGAAAATACCGTCCTTGCTTACAACATGTCTCAGAAAGGACACCTGAGATAGCCAGAACTCACACTTGCTCAACTTCGCATATAACTTATGCTCCCTCAGTGTCGACAAAAGTAAACGCAAATGCTGAGTATGCTCCTCAACACTGCGGGAATACACAATACATCATCTATAAACACAATAATAAATAGTTCCAAGAAGTCCTTAAACACCCTATTCATCAAATCCATGAAAGCAGAGGGTGCATTGGTCAAACCGAAAGACATCACCAAAAACTCATAATGTTTATGCCGCGAACGGAAAGCGGTTCATGGAATATCAGCCTCATACATTCTCAACTGGTGGTATCCTAAACAAAGATCGATCTTTGAAAATACCGAACTACCACGCAACTGATCGAACAGATCATCGATCCTTGGAAAGGGTTATCGTTTCTTAATGGTAACCTTGTTCAATTCTCTATAATCGATGCATAGCCTCATCGATCCATCTTTCTTCTTTACGAACAAACCGGAGCACCCCACGGAGAAGAACTTGGTCTAATAAAACCACTCCTCAGCAACTCATCGAGCTGAGTATGCAACTCATCCAACTCACACGGAGCCATACGGTATGGTTCCTTAGCAATCGGGTGAGTACCTGGCTCGAGGTTATCACAAACTCTGCCTCTCTCTCCGGAGGAATTCCTTGAAGACTATCAGGAAAGACATTTGGAAACTCTCGCACCACCGAGACATCCTCAAGACGTGGCGTAACAAAAGCTGTTTCCAGAGCAGAAACAGAAACTAAAAATGCCTCGCAATCAGACTCTATAGCACGATAAGCACGTACTGCAGAAATGATAGGGGAAACCCTGTCCTGAAATCTATAGACGCTCATGGGTTGGTTGTTGTCCATCCAAAAATCCAGTCACTTAGCCTTGCACTGGATAACCGCATCATACTTGGACAGCCAGTCCATGCCCAAAATCACATCAAAATCAGCCAGATCCAAAATCATCAGATCCGCAATGGCTAGAAAATTGCCAAGATAAATAGGGCATCTCAGAACTCCTTGATTAGATATCACTGAAACACCGAAGGGAAGTTTGATGTTGAAGGAGTCTCCTAATTGATCCACATCCAGACGATGTTTATCTACAAACCTCCGGGCCACAAAGGAATAGGTGACACCTGAATCGAAAAGAACGCGCACCCACCTATTCTGCACCTTAAACTCCCCTAAAAGCATAACATACATAACTAAATGAATGAAAACTATAACAAACATGGAGAGTAAAAGTCAAGCTAGAATCTAACCTGATATTACTTGGGTAGAGGTCTGAGCATCCTCTCTAGTCACCACATTTAGCTTTCTTTTTCCTTTGTCCTGGTTTGGTGGAGGCGGTAGAGCTCGAAGCGGGGCAGGCTATAGTGCGGACTGAGCCTTGGGGCATGAAGACTTCTGGTGTCCCTTCTACCTGCATTGGAAGCAAATCCTTTCTTTTATCCAGCAACGACTCACATCATGCCCCATATTTGAATAGAATGAGCACACCAGATCTCCCTTGGGTGCGCCTTGGATGGCGAGCACCCATTGCTGCTTCTGAGTAGTTGTCCTTTTGAAACATCTCTCGTAAGAGTGGCTAGGTCGACCATAGAAGCTACATATTTCCCAAATTCTCTTCTTAGATGAAGGTACAGATGCCCTAGAGGTTCAATCTTCAACACCTTTCCACTTCTCTTTTATCCCTGCAGCACCTTGGTTCTTGGCGTTTTCAATCGCCTCCACTTTCAGTGCGGCTTCCACTGCCATAGCATAATAGTCAGCTCTATAAGTGCATGCCCACTGTTGGACATTGCTTCTTAGTCCTCCCAAGAAACGCTTCACTCTACCCTCCTCAGAAGCTAATAAATTAGGAGCAAACCTGCTCAATTTACTAAACTCAATCTCATATTCGCTCACTGTGAGATGTCTCTGCTTCAGATGCATGAAGTTATTCATCAAACGGTACTGCTTGACCGAGGGTAGAAACTTTTTCAGCTGCATCTTCTTAAAAGATTCCCAAGAACAGCTTTCCTTGAGAATCTCCCTTTCCCGAATCCACCAACTCTTTGCCGGACCTTTTAGCTGATAGGCTGTAATCATTACCTTCTGGGCTTCTAGAATCCCTGAATACGAAAACATCTCCTCGATGGAGATGATCCAATCATCTAAAATCATAAAGTCGGCACTCCCATTGTAGGTGGGATGTCCCAACCGTTGGAAGTGCGATATGAAATTCATTTTTGGTGGTATCCCCATCGGGACAAGAGGAGCAGGGGTATCAGGCATAGCTTGCCCCAAGGCAGGATCTTGTTGTAACACCTCCCCTGTAATGACCGTATAATATGGGTCTGGCCGGGGCCCCACAACATACAGACGCAACAGCTTAAGCGTTAAAATATGATATTAACTACCCAACTCAAAACTCAGTATAAAACAACAGCGGAAACAGTAAACAAGAGCCGAAGTTATCCACATACATAAGAGTATCAAAATGGCCTTAAGTCCTCACAAGAATAGAGAGTTCAAACTCAAATGATAACAACAAACATCAATGTGCATAAGCACCCCCAGAATATCTCGGCATGCAAGCCGGAAAACTAGAGCATCAAACATACAATGCCACAAAATAGAGCTAGTACAAAACTTGTAGCACTTCATGAGGCTTAGGCCTTTTTGGCCGGCGAGCTAGCTCCTGCTTGCGATCCTTGCCCTGAAAATTTTGGTAGTAACGTGGGTCAGCAAAGGCTGAGCTCAAACTGTAAAACCAACACATCTCCCGGCAGTCCCTAACGGATCTCGGGGTACCCCTTCAACCTGCAAGTTAACACTTCGTATGCCCTATAAATAAACATGCAAAGCTCTAAAAACAGTTTTGGATGTCTCAAGCAACAAAAATGTTTTCTATGTTGAGCATATAATAAAAATGGAGCCTACTATGCAACATGTATGCAAACCCGGGCTTCACTCAAGGCATCCTATCGCATATGCAATTAGCACATCATCATAACATCTGTGTACTGTCAATTTCCCATTTCCATTAAGCCGCAAACTAAAGGTACTGCATTTCCCCTAACAGCATAAAAGCTGCCACACGGAAATCTTGCAAAGGCCCCACCTGCTCGTGGGTTTTACCCCCAGGCTTTCCTTCAAATTTTGACTTCTCGCGTCAGGATTCTGTCTCACACACAAACCGATTCTAAGAACCCTTGTTGGACCCCACCCTCTCGTGGCTTCATTGCCCGGGCTTATCCCATGCTTGACGTTCTCGTCAGTCTCACAGAAGGGGAGTAGTCTCACCGGGACACTCTCCCCACATGACTTGCATGTCACGGGATAGTTAGACGACCACAGAGACAAAGCTGCGCCTTAGCATATCACAATCCATAATCATTCCCACCCTAATCCATCATTTGTACTGCAACGTCCCCGCGCACCAAGGAGACCATCTACCTCCAATGCGGAGCTAACATTGTCCACTAAGGAAACCATCTACCGCCAATGCGGAGCTAACCTTGTCCGGTTCCGGCTACACGTACTCACTCGAGAAAAGAGGGAAATCACACACATCACAAACGACATCTTTCCGCAACAGATTTCTACAAAATCCTTAAGGCTCGCCATCCAACATCACCGAGTCAGACTAACGGTCATGACTACGGCTTCACCCACAATGCCTAAACCACTAACGAAGCGGATCTCTAATGCAAAACATGATGGGGACAGACTCAATCGACCCGGAGGTTACTCTTGAACCATGAAAACCCAAACCCCTCTCATTTGAGAGATTTGGTGCCCAAAAGCTTGAAATAAAAAGATGCTAAGCTTGCATCCTAGAAATCGTGAGGAGAAGTGTCGTTATCTTACAGCCCCTCTTCCTAGACATGGGAACTTATCCGCATGAAAACCACCGCAACGGACTTACCTCCGCGGCTCTGGACTCGACTCGCAATTTGGGGATCTGAAGCTTCTCCGACAGCAGGATCTCTCCTACACCTTCTTCCTTGCTCTCCCTTCTCTCTAAAACTTGATGAGGAATGAGGGTTTCAAACCTATTCCCGGACTTATTACAACAAGGACAGCTCTGGGCCATCAGATCCCATTAGAAGGAATCAGACGGCCATGATTCGCACTTAAAACCAAATTTCTAGGCCGAACACGGCTTGTGACACGCCTGTGTCCAAGGCCGTGTGCCTCGATCGACGCTGAAACCATCGCACACAGAACAGGATACGGGCTCTGGACACGACCATGTCAAACGTGACACGCCCGTATCACTCAGTACACGCGTGTGTTTCTGGGCGTGTTCCTACATCGACACAGGACCAAACACAACCCGAGGAGAACACGGGCACTCGACATGCCCGTGTTGAATTTGACATGCCCATGTCAGGCTTAACACGCCTGGGCTCCAGGCCATGTTCCTCCCCCGACACAACACGGCTAACATCCCGAGCAGGACACGGCCGGGGACAAGCCCGTATCTCAGGTCATGTTCGTTGTCTCGATGATCGTCGACCTCATTTTCGTCGACCACTCAGAACATTTGTCGAACTCGAGCACGATATGGCCTTGGACACGCCCGTGTCCCAGGCCATGTTCACTGTCTCGACACTTTGTCGAGCTCAGTTTGTCGGCCACTCGGGTTCTTCGTCGAACCCGAGAACGACACGGCCTTGGACACGCTCGCGTCCCAGGCCGTGTGACCCCTACCAAGACCCCAACATGGCTCTAAATGCTATCCGTCCCACTTTCGAGTTTCGGGGCATTACAACTCTCTCCCCCTTAAAAGAATTTCATCCCGAAATTACAGAAAGTGAAAGATACACAAACTTAAATGATACCTGAACGGAATAACTCTGGATACTCCTCCAACATGGTCTTTTCTCGCTCCCACGAGAGCTCCTCACGACCGTAGTTGTCCCATTGGACTTTTATGAGTTTGACCTCTTTGTTCCGCAACTGCCGAATTTCTGAATCCGCTATAGCAACTGGATGCACTCACATCCTCAAGTCCTCTTCTATCGGCACTGATGCCGATTTGATCACCACACTAGCCTCTACTAAGGCTTTCCTCAAGACGGAGACTTGAAAGACATTGTGTAATCCACTCAGCTCTGTGGACAACGCTAACCGGTACGCTGCTTCTCCTACCCGTTCTATAACCTCGAAAGGTCCCAAAAACCTCGGACTCAACTTCTTGAGTCGGCGAATCCGCGAAACGCCTTTGAACGGCTTTATATTTAGATAGACCCAATTGCCTACCGCGAACTCCAACTTCCTGTGGAGAACATTAAAATATTTTGCTTGCCGATCTTGAGCCACCTTCATCCACTCTTGAATGGTTCGCACCAACTCACATGCATCAGCTACCAGTTCTTTTCCCAATAGTTTGGTGTCTCCCGCCTCTGTCCAAGACATTGGTGTTCGACACCGCCTCCCATACAAAGCTTCATATGGCTCCATATTTATACTTGCTTGGTAACTGTTGTTATAAGCGAACTCTACCATGAAGAAGTGATCCTCCCACTTCTTACCGAAGTCAAGAATACACATACTCAGCATATCCTCCATAGTACGGTTCGTTCTTTTGATTTGCCCGTCCGTTTGAGGATGGAAAGCCATACTGAACTTGAGCTTCGTGCCCAGAGTCTTCTGAACTAACCTCCAGTCCTTGGACATGAAACGTCCATCGCGATCACTAACTATACTCTTAGGAATCTCATGTAGTCGCACAATGTTGCGAACATACAACTCTACCAGCTTCTCCACGCTGTTCTCCTTTCGATTTGGGATGAAGTGAGCCACTTTGGTTAAGCAATCCACAATCACCCAAATCGCATCGTTACCCTGTTGCGATCTAGGTAACCCATGCATAAAGTCCATGGAGATGTCATCAAATTTTCACACGAGAATAGGAAGGGGCTTCGGAACCCGCCCTGCTTCAGACACTCGGCCTTCACCAAGGCACAAGTTTGGCACCGATTCACATACAAAGCTACATCCTGCTTCAGTCCATGCCACCAAAAGGATTTCTTCATATCCGAGTGCATCTTTGTACTGCCCGGGTGAATGGAGTACTTTGTGAAGTAAGACTTAAACATCAACTCCTTACAGAGCTTGCCGAACTGCGGTACACAAATATTTCAGTCCTTCCTCAGAATCCCATCAATCAACTCCCAGGCGCTGCTCTCGCCCGTTTGAGCTTCCACCACGTAAGGCTAAAACTCCACGTCCAAACGAGTCTCTTCCCAAATATGATCCGACAAATCATTCTGCATTTCAGTCCAGTTTAACCGAGCCATGCTAGACTCGCCCCTTGCTATGCACTCCAAGCCGAGGGACTCCCAGTCCAGCACCAATCGCTCATCATGAGCTTTGATCCAATTCCCTTGCCTAGAGTATTTTCTACTCAAGGCATCTGCCACCACATTAGCTTTGCCTGGCATATACTGAATCACCACCTCCTCAGACGGACGGGTAGTCCAAGAGGACCATCAGAACACTGGAGGATCTATTTAGATTATGTGTGTTGGATAGAGGAGAGCCATGGGAAAGGATCTTACCACTGGTAGAATTCACCTACAACAACAGTCATCAAGCTAGCATCGGCATGGCGTCATTTCCGTCCTAACTAATAAACTTATGTGAATGTTTTTAGGATCGCTAGGGGCAAGTTCGGGAGACCAATAAAGGGTATTCTTCAATTTGAGTCTCTAATACAAAATTATAAAACTGTTACACTCATCGACTCGCTATATTATAGATAATTCATATTCAAGTGTTATGAATCCAAAGACTTAGTGAGGTGTTTATACCACTTGCATATGAACTTGTTTGGTCCTATTCCTGTTCGTAGTTTGGGAATGAGAGTCTACACCTTTGTAATTGTTGATGATTATTCCAGATACACTTGAGTTTTCTTCTTAAAGAAAAAGTCAAAAACTCATGATGTCTTCAATACTTTTGTCAAACAATTTCAGAATGAATTTAACAGTACTGTCGTCAGATTTAGAAATGACAATGAAACTGAATTTCAATCTGATTATATGACTAAAGTTTGTGAAGAACTGGGGATTCAACAAGAATTTTGTTCATTAAGAACACCTCAGCAAAATGGAGTTGCTGAGAGTAAGAATAAGACTCTCCTAAATAATGGGAAAACATACATACACAAATTTGCTGAGAAGTCATATGATGGGATATTTGTTGGTTATAGTAACCACAACAAGACCTATAAGGTCTACAACTTGAAGGATCAAGTTATAGATGAGTCTGTACATGTTGTATTTGATGAAATTTCTATATTTTATAAAGATACGTTAAGTACATAAGTCACAACAGGTGTGCATTTGAAGCTAAAGGAGCTAACTATAGAAGATGCAGTAACAACAAAGCACAGTATGCAAGATGAAATCAACATTGTGGAGGAAGTACTTGTACAGGAAGAGCCAGGAGAAGCAACTCAACAAGTTGCTCATGATGGTCCAGAAGAAGAAGTTACACTGCCTACAGCTGTCAGACATCTAAGGGATCATCCAAGGGAATTGATCATAGGAGATGCTGCTTAGGGAGTGACCATAAGAAGCAAACATCACAATACTGTGATGTATTCAAGTTTTTTGTCAAAACTGAACCAAAGAATTTTGAAGAAGATAATGTGGATCCATTTGGATAGGAGCAATGCAGAAAGAATTGAACCAGTTCAAGAGATGCAAGGTCTAGAAGCTAGTTCCCAGACTAGATGATTGCAACATCATAGGAACCAAATGGATATATAGAAACAAATTAGATGAGAATGGTGTGATAATAAGAGACAAAGTTAGACTGGTTGCAAATGGATATAGACAAGAAGAGGGAATAGAGTTTGATCAAACCTTTGTACCAGTGGCCAGATTGGAAGCTATAAGACTTTTCCTAACATATGCAACATATAAGGGTTTTCAAGTTTTCCAAATGGATGTTAAGTCAGCCTTCCTAAATGACAATCTCAAAGAAAGAGTGTATGTGGAGCAACCATTAGGTTTTATTGATCCAGCTAAACCAACTCATGCTTATTTTCTTTTAAGGGCTCTCTATGGTTTAAAACAAGCCTCATGGGCTTGGTATGAGACTCTGTCCGAGTTCTTTATAGAGAATAAATTCTCAAGAGGGAAAATAGACAAAACACTATTCCTTAGTGAAGTCAAAGGCAAGACCATCCTAGTACGAATATATGTAGATGATATTATATTTGGTTCTACTGATGAGTCACTTTGCACTATGTTTGCCAATTTAATGCAAAGTAAGTTTGAGATGAGCAACATGGGTGAACTCATGTTTTTCTTGGGTGTCCAAGTTAAACAAACTTTAGATGGAGTTTTCATTAGTCAGTCTAAGTTCACCAAGGATTTAATCAAGAAGTATAGCATGGAAATAACCACTTCAATGAGAACTCCTATGGGATCCACTATGTCTTTGGACAAGGATGTTGTTGGTAAGCCAGATGATGTAATATTGTATAGGGGCATAGTTGGATCACTACTATATCTTACAGACAGTAGACCAGATATAATGTATGCCACTTGCATCTTGCCAGGTATCAAGCATGTCATAAAGGATCTCATTATAAAGCAGTTAAAAGGATATTGAGATATCTAAAGGGCACACCTAATTTGTCCTTTGGTATCGAAGGAATAGTGATTTTGAACTGATTGGCTTTTCATATGCAGATTATGCAGGATGTAAATAAGACAGGAAAAGCACATCAGGGTCATGTCAATTTCTTGGAAAGAGGCTAGTTTCATGGAGTAGAAAAAAATAGACTAGTGTGGCAATATCTACAGCTGAATCTGAATACATTTCAGCTGGAAGTTACTGTTCTCAACTTCTTTGGATTAAGCATCAGCTACAAGACTATATGATACAACTAAGTGAAACTGCCTTATTTTGTGTTTCTAAAAGTGCTATTTCCATTGCAAACAACCCTGTGTCTCACAGTATAACAAAACATATAGAAATTAGATATCACTTCATTAGGGAGCATGTAGAAAATAAAGATGTTAGCTTAGAATTTGTTCCTACAACTAACTAAATTGCTGACATTTTTACCAAACCACTAGAAGAAGAGAAATTTATTTTTTTTAAAATTTGAACTTGAGATGTTAAATCTTGAGTAGCTAAAATAAGAATAATTAAAAAATAATTAAATAATAGTCAACCATACATCTTACTCTAGTAGATATAGACATCACAAATATTAAAAGTAATAGTTCTGAAAAGAGTATTTTGACTAAGTAAGAAATTGTGTCGAGACATAATTTATGTATGTCGACACTATATATCATCTTGTGTCGAGACTCAGGAAAGAGTGTCGACACATGTCGAGACACCTGTCGTGACACATGTTGGTGTGTCGACACATGTCGACACAACTTGGCCGTCGAAAATTCACTTGTGTCGACTCTAAGTCTTTTCCATAATTTAGAATAAGCCTATATGCAGCGCGCCCTTTCAGCTTCTAGGAGGATTTACCTATATAAAGAAAATTGAGTGTAGGAGTCGAGTACAACTTCTTAATATCTAGCTAAGTGTCGTGACATCGTATTCCCTTTTATCGACATTCATCGCTCCTTCCGTTCGATGAAATCAAGAATGACGACAATAATGGCTCCAAAGAAGGATGAGAACATCAATGAAGGATATGAACTTGTGCGAAATAGATTCGCCTCCACATTAGAAGAAATTAGGAATGCCATTATCTTAATACAAGAAGCAGACCTTGAGTATATACTATCTGAGCCTGCGATCATCTGAAAACAGGAGGTACTAGAATTCTTCATAAATGTAGCATTAGATTCCAGTTCAATAAAAATTAAATCCACTGTGAATGGGGCAAAAGTTAGAATCACAAGAAAAAGATTGGCTAAGGTATTTCATATACCTCGAGTTGATCAAGAGGATGTAGTAGATTCGACATAAACTGCAGAAGGACTGCTATGGTAAGGATTAGATTCTGTCAACAAAATAGGAAGTTCTCTGAATCGGAAGGGTATGAATACCCAAGGTAAATTTTTGTCTGAAATCGTTGGAAAAGTGCTGTTGTGTAAGATTGGCGCAAATGACAGAATTTCTGCTCACATTTTTGAGCTAATGACTACAATAATCTTCAAACTTAAGACTGATTGGAGTAGTTTGGTGTTTGATAAGATTTCTGAGAGTATCAAGAAGCCCAAAATGGGCAGGATACTAAGTTTGTATTTATTTAACATCATTCCTACAGAGCTAAATTTCAAACTGGGGACAAAAATAAATCATATACGAAAAATGGATATGAGGATTTTGTCTAGATGAGATAGAGTTCTATCCAGAGAGCCTTCTGTAATTTAAAAGAAGAAAGAGAAGAAGAAAACAAAAGTGGTGATGAAAGACATCTCCTCCAGTGATTCTGAACATCCAGGAAGTTCCAGTTCAGATCACAGTGATGCTCCAAATACAAACATTCCTCAAAGGACCTCACCTGAAACAAGGCATAAGGTGCAGGGGGAGAATGACCACCTTAGACCAAATTGTTGAGACAAACCTAAATGCACCTACTATCTTAGATAGTGAAACTGTCCATGAAATTGTAAATGATGTTCTCCATGACCTGAATACAGTTGTGATACAAAATGTGAATGAGGAACAAGATGAGAATATGCCTGACATTGAGGCAGAAGTCTCTAAGGAGATTGTGGAAGAAAGCCCACTTAGAATGGAAACTACCATCCATGGGGAGATACCTGCTCCTGCTGGGGATCATGTTCTTACTAATAAAGATCAACAACATGATACTACCTTGAAGATCAAAATCTTGATCAAAATGATGCAAGAGTTGAGGGGGAGCTAGAAGCCAAGTCCCCTAGGTCTGGAAGTGCAGAAAAGAAACAATATGTTGTCATTGTCAGTTCTTCTGAATCAGATGAGGAAGAAGAATTACAACTACAGAAAAGAAAGATAACTGAATTAAAGAAGAGAAGTCAGAGCTATAAAAAGGCTATATAGACAACAAAATCATCTCCTTCTCCTGCTGTGGATTTCAGTTCTCTCTTAGTTCAGCTACAAATCATGTTAGATAAACACAAGATAGATCTTGAAAGATATGTGGATGAAAGTAAAAAGGACTTATAGTTACAGCTGGCCCAGGTCATAAAATCAATAAGATTTGTAGTGAATTTACTAAAACAAGACATGATAAACTTCTTTGAAAAAGGTGCACATGCAGTAGTCTACCTTGCAAAGCAACAAGAAGTGTCAAAGAAAACTTTAGAAGAAAGTGCAGTACAACAAGGTTTTGTTCTGGAAAATCAGCAGAGATTAAATGATAATCTCATTCAAATGCATGAAGTATCACTGACAAAGCTTACTGAACAAACACAAGCTTTGGAAGAAAAGATTACCACTACATCAGCAGCTACTGAAGCTAACCTCTCAGTTGAATCAGCTTCTCTAGATACAGCCATAAAGGAGTCAAGAAAAGGTATCACTGATCTGATTAAGAAACTTAAAACTCATTACACCACTAGAATTCATCATGTAGTAGATCAAGTCCGATTTCAGAAGGATGATTTGAAATATCACATTGACAGAGAAGTCATGTAGGGGGAGTGGGTTATGATAAAAGATAGCTCTGATCATGCTAAGTAGACTTCCAATAGCATCAGAGCTACTCTTGGCTACCCCCACTATGTGATGATGATATGACAGTTGAGTCTGGCTGC
Source organism: Platanthera guangdongensis (assembly GCA_039583875.1). Lineage (NCBI taxonomy): Eukaryota > Viridiplantae > Streptophyta > Magnoliopsida > Asparagales > Orchidaceae > Platanthera > Platanthera guangdongensis. The sequence goes on from CM077159.1 coordinate 61,299,334, forward strand.
CAACCAGCTCAGTTGGAAAGAATTCCTCCACTTGCAGAACATATAATATATTCTCCACCACACTTTGAGGATATTCAAGATGCAGTCCAGACCATGTATAGTCCTCCACCTAATGCTCAGAATGTTGTGTGTAAAGTGGTGGAGATGACTGATGCTGCACTGCTAAAGGAAAGAGAAGTTCAAATGTCTAAGAAAAGATTTAGAGAGCAGGCAGAGGCTAGGTCTGATTTTGAGCAGTGGAGTCCAACCTCTAGAAGTATTATATTCAATGCTTGGCAAACAGTTAATGCTCATAGACATGACAGCGGTAAGCGATACACTGAGCAGGAATGGAATAAGCATCTCAAGCAACAAGAAGTTATCTATAAGTTCAGAAAAGATCAGAAGAATGGGGTGATTCCAGCTACTGCTGTTGAACCAAGCAAATACTTCCCCAAGCCCTACAATTACATTGAAAGACAAAGACTCAAGGCTGAACATCTCACCAAGATCAAGGACAAAAAAGGCAAGAAGGTAGCTGATGACATTTTTCCAGAAGTTAAGGCCAAAATTCATTCAGACAAAGGCATTGTCATTAAGTGCCAAATCAATCATAGATTTTTTTGTATTAGGAATTATGTAATTCTGTTATAACTTGGTGTAATCCTTGGACTGTTAATATTAATCTGTTACCATGATAAATCTTTTACATCATATTTTGATATTATGGTGTATATCATTGAATTGGGGTTATGACTTCTCCAAATAGGTGTAGATTGTTGGGTGCATTGCGAATTACGAACCTGATTTGGAGAAGCCCCTTGTCAACTCAATGATATACACTAAGTTGTATTTGATGCATATTAAGTTTATATGCGCAGGACTTAAAGTGAAGAAATTTACCTTAGCACAAATGTGTCGACACAGTTTAAATGTGTCGACACCTCTGCAGAAGCTTTGTCAAGACAAGTCAGTTGTCACAACACCTTGAAGACTGATTCATCATAATTGATAAATTAAAGAGGATAATTATGTTGAGTAAAATTATGTCAAGACAATCTCACTGTCTTGACACAAGGCAAAATCAGAAGACGTCAACACAACAGACAGATTGTGTTGAGACAATCTCAATGTCTCGACACAATGAAGAATTAGAAGATGTCGACACAGCAGACAGATTGTGTTGAGACAATCTCACTATCTTGACACAAGGCAGAATCATAAGATGTTAACACAACAGATAGACTGTGTCGAGACAATCTCACTGTCTCGACATAAGGCAGAACCAGAAAGTGTCGACGTAGCAGACAGATTGTGTCGAGACAATCTAGCGGTCTCGACACAAGGCAGTATTAAGAGATGTCGCCACTGAAAATGGGTGAGTTGAGACAAGTCAACTGTCTCGATACTTTCAGCTTCTGATGAAGATTATTCCAAGTTAGAATGTGTCGAGACTACTAAGATATCTCAACACTTCTGTTGAGACATCAGGTACATCTTGACGCTTATGTTTCAGAATATGCTGAGTCGACACCAATTAAGTCAAGACATGTCAGAACTCTCAAGTCAGTCGCAGTAAAATCATACTTCAACAGAAATAGGTCAAGGAAGATTGTGATGTATGTTGCTGACGTCATCAAACAGAATTCAACCATCTGCAATGTCTATAAATAGGCAGTACTGCCTTCACAAAAGTGAGACATATACGAGAGAGCCGAATAAAAAAAGAGCTGATAGATCAAATTAAGCAATCATAATTTCTCGTTCTAATTTCTTTCAAGTCCTAACCATGCAACATATTCGAGAAAGAAAAAGAAGACGAAGGTCTTCAAGAAGTTCCTCAGAACTCTTTTACTAGGTTGATCAGAAGATCTAGTTGTATCTGATCCACAATATCTTCAAGGTATTCACGCCGATCAACATCAAGAAGATTGTTATTTCAAAGAAGGAACGTTTCAGTCTGCAGTCTATCAAGAAGAAATCCACTTGCAGCTGATTTGAAGAATCTGTGTGAACAAAAATATCAGATTACAGGTTTTCTGTTTTCTGAAGTTGATTTTATCCCTTTATATATTGTAAGAACTCCTAGAAATTTGAGTGGGTAGGAGAATCTTTTTTCTGAGACTGTACGCCTAAATTATAAAGGCTGAGGTAGGTTTCTAAGGGACCTGAGGTAGATGGTTTGGGTTAATCACTGAGGTATAAGACTATTCTATAAAGACTGAGGTAGGGTTTTTGAAAGGGCCTAAGGTAGGAGATTGAGGGAATCTCTAAGGTAGGACCAGTTGGTCTGAGTGTAATTTTCTTGACAGAAACTGAGCCTGTAGGATCTTTGGATCCGAGTTGAGAAGGGGGAGCTATAACCTTATCTAGCACATTGCTAGTGAGGAAGAAGGGGGAAAGTGGATGTACCCTAGATAGGGGAACCACTATAAATTTTATGTGTGTTGTGATCTGTTCTTTACTTGTGTTGTGTGTGCTTTAATCTGTGATAATATTATTCCTATCTAATAAGGGACAAGAAATTGCAAAGGAATATTTTAAAAAGGTCACATATTCACCCCCTAGGTAATTATCTACCCATAGGCTTGACTTTCAATCATCAATAAAGATTATCACGAATTGGTCCAAGTACTCTCTAAATGTCTGGTTCATCAAGTACATAAACACGGATGACATATTCGTCAACCCAAATGACATGACAGTGAACTCATAATGACCATAACGTATACTGAATGTTTTCTTGGGGATGTCACTTTACCTGATTCTCAATTGATAATACCCAGATTTCAGATCCAGTTTGAGTACATAGTCGATCCAAATAGTTGATCGAACAGATCATCGATTCTCGGAATCAGATACCTATTCTTCTCCGTCAGCTTATTCAACTCTCGATAATCTATACACAGTCGTACACTTCCATCCTTCTTCATGAAAAGGACCGATGCGCTCCAAGGTGACGAACTTGGACGCACATAACCTTGATCTAGCAGTTCTTGAAGCTGCAATTTCAGTTCCACCATCTCCCTTGGTTCTACACGGTACGGAGAGCATGATACAGACTTGACACTTAGCACTAGCTCAATGGTGAAATTGATCTCTCTCTGAGGTGGATCTCCAGGGAGATCTTCACGGAAAATGTCAGCAAACTCCGATACCACAGAAATACTAATCAAACCGAGCTTGGGCTTCTTAGCCTATAATAGGGTGAAGAATAACTTTGCACCCTCACAAACTGCTTCGACTACTTAGAGAGTAGCCATTAGCATCTTGCTTGATCCCTTCATACTAGTGAAAGAAGTTTCATCACCAGTATTCAACCCCAGTTTGACCACCTTGATATTGCAAGCAATGTTCGCTTGTTGCTCCGAGAGCCAGTCCATGACAAAGATTAGATCAAACTCTACTATCTGTAGTAGTGATGCTTGCAAGCCAAACTCTTGTCTCCCTATCCACACCTTTACGCAACAAACTTTATCCGCGTGCATCGAACACCTGTTAGGCAGGTAAATATCCAATATATCCTTCGCCCCCGAATAAGGCACTCCGATACGCGACACAAAGTCTTCAAACAAAAAGGAGTGCAGAGCTCCTGTATCAAACACTGCTCTCGCTTTACAGTCCAAGATCACAACAATGCCTAATACAAGATAGTCATACAACCAATGCATAAGGTGTAAGGTATAGAAAGCAATAAAGCTAAAATCCAACTCATACATGTAACCACATCGCCCTGCTTAATGGCCTCCTATTGGCCAAGGTTGTAAACTCTAGGTTGGGCTGGAGCATAATGAGACACAGTTGACTCCAACGCTTTCCCTTTCTCCTTGTTAGGCGCACCTGTCTTCTTCTCAGTCCTCGGAGGACCGCTTCGACATTCTCGGGCTATGTGTCCCGGTTTGCCGCAAGTATAACAATGAATTGGGATTCGCGCAGAAGTCATTACAGACACTACAGAAGAAGGAGCCAGTCCAGCAGATTTGGACTTCTTATTCCACCTTCGGTACCCAGTCTTTGATGAGTTTGGTACGTTAAACTCTTGCCTCCTTAAGGTCAAGTCATTTTTACGCTGTACGCGCTTCATATCTTGCTCCAAGGATCGGGATGTATTAACCAAGGTCAAAAAATCCTGTGTCATTGGACCTGAGAGCAGCAACCTCAGATCGTCACGCAGTCCTTCATAGAACTGGTTGGTCTTGTGCTCCTCATCAGTAAAGGTGGAGCCCACATATCGCCCCAATCTCGTGAATTTATGCAAGTAGTCATCAACACTACTCTCGCCCTGAGTTATCCTCTGGAATTGATTCCCCATAGCAATATTCTGCGCAGAAGGGATATATCGAGCCAAAAATAATCTCGAGAACTCATCCATCGAGATATTTGCGAGCTGTCTTCCAGCAAAGTGATGCAACTTCAATTCGTCCCACCATAACCATGCCTCTCAGTCTAGTAGGAAAGTGGCTACAGTGACTTTCTACCACTCCTTTGTTTCTGTTGCCGTCATGTCTCTCTTAATCCGAGAGAGATAGTCTTTGACTTGCGTTGGGGTTCCAGCCCCCACAAACACTGGAGGATTGAAACTCATAACATGCTTGAGCTGTTTTTCAGTCGCTCTTCTTTGCACTACAGACTCTGCAGCTACATGAACCGCCACTATAGGATCAGCCACGCCAAGCGGTACTTGGCCTCGTTCAGGGGCAAGAGGGTACACATGCCTCCCTAGCTGATCATTTATCATGGAGAAGACAGCTTCAACCACTAGCCTTATAGTTTCAGCATAAGGAGGGGTTACAAGCATGTCATTCGGTGCACTACTCTCTGTAGAGTGTTGACGTTGGGATTGCTCTGCACCATTCCTAGTCACCTATAATCATGAAACACGTAATTATGCGAATAAATAAATAGCCAAAAAGCAATTATAGGAACACGCAGGTTCCTCAAACATGAGTATTTTCATTCCTAAGTGTACATTCATGGGTTCTTTCATTTTATAATGATAGCGCACATACACGTGCTCATCATCTCTTAAAAGAATTCGTCCACAAATTCGAATAAGAAATATCGATGCCAACCTCTGATACCAAATTGTAACACCCCCATCCATCACATATAGTATAATAGAAGGCCCGGGCAGGGACCTACGCCATATTCCACAAACAGTCAGTGGAGTTACGTATTGAGACCATAATCCATTTACGCATCTTAACTCAGAGTGCATTCTAGCGGAAGTTAAATAAATTGCTTAGAACCCAACCAAACGAATGTCCACTAAACCAAAGAAGGAATGATAACTTAAATACACAAATCATTATGTTCTTAAGGCTTTACAACACTTTCCTCAAATATAAGTGTTTTACAAACATCGGCACGCAGGTCGTCCACACATGAAAAAGTAGCAGCACGCTTCGCTTGGTCTTCGAGGGCCGACATAGTAAATAGGGCTTCAGCCCGCTACTTCCCACTTGGCTCAACTGCACCTGCATAAAAGCATTCCACCCCAATGGTGGTAAACAAAGCAATGGTCAGCGTTGGCTGACCAAATTATAACGATTCCGCCCCTCACCCGGGGTGGCGGTGCTCCTTCCCTACAAGTAGAACAGTATGTACAATAATGGTAATAGAACGTGAACTTTAATCACCATTCACCACAAACATTGGCACAACCGGCCACACGTCTCTTGCACTCATGATACATTATTGGTGTGCTGAGATTCAAGCCCCACCATCGTTCTCAAGACAGTACCTTTGAGAATTACTGTTCTTTCTAGCCAGAAGCCTAAGACTCTCCCTATGCTACGACAAAGTCATGCTGAGATTCAAGCCACTGACACACTCCAAGCCAAACGCCATAAGGTGGGTACAGGTCAGCCACAACCCATTTCTCAAACCGTCAGGCTCGCAAGCCACTACGCGGGTCTGCCTTCCCTTGCCCATTCACACAATACATAACCACGTTATGTTCCAAGGCTAGCTCACATGACCACCATAGCGGAGCAATCTAAGCTCACAGCTCATCATATACGCCCCAAAGTCTCCATGAGACAGACCTCCAAAACATCGCTCACTAGGAGCTACCGCCATCGGTAGCGCTACCGCCGCGCAGTAGGGGATAGACTATCGTTTCTTCCCCAAAAAGGATGTTTTCCTGGAGACCAACTTTAGTGCTATCATTACAGCAACCTGCACACCCTACGACTCCGAAAATTACACGTTTACCACGGAGTCTTCTCCAGCATACAAAACAATCATCACTAATCCAGACCAACCGGTCCGGATGGGCTTCATACAACATGCCTATTCCGTACTTCGATTCTGGATTCTAAATGCAAAGGTAACGTGGATACAATCGATCGACTCGCCCGGAGATCCGCTTCCATGTGCTCGTGCAATGTCTACCCTCACATGCCATAACAAGAGACTTCACATGTCCAAGGAGGAAGATATTTACCCTTGACGTTCGTTTCAGCGCCTTGGGAGGGAATCTAGCCAGATGAAAATGACTGCAACGGACTTGCCTTCGCAGATCTGAACTCGGATAGCGTCTCATATTCACGTAATAATAAGATTATCAAATTCGTTGTATTGTATGGGTTATACATTTATCGAAATCTCTCTCGAGCAGTTCAATACCTAAACTTAAGTTGAGTAAATTTTATCTCGAACAATTCACAATACTCAAATTTGCATTAATAATAAGAAACCTTATCTAATACATAAATTCATGAAATCCTATCTCTAAGATACCATGAGTCCAATTATCCGTATTACCATTATCCAAACAACATATCTCTCGATCATGCAATTTGAAATATAAAGAGAAAGAACATTAGAACATGAACATATAAACATCATCACAAACATCCAATTTCTCAATCTAGAAGTTTGGGATTCAAATAAAACAAGTTCTAATTTCAAGTCTAATATCAATCTCTTTGTTAGAATGCATACATATGAATAAAATACCATAAATCTGACATAAAAACTAAAATACATGATTACAAAATTGTTCAAAAAATAAGTCTCATGCTAAATGTAAAAAAATAAAGTTAGATCCACTAAGAGAAGGAGAAGATTAAAAGAGATACATGAAGATTAAAACCATACGAATTATCTCCTTCGATCTCCCCTCCGCCGAATGCTCCACTTTTGTCTTCCAGAAGTTCTCCAAGTTCTTCAATCCAAAAGTCCCTATTCTAATTTTCCTACAGGTTTTTATAGGCTCCTTGCAAATAGGGTCGAACAGTGTTCCAACACGGCCGTGTCACAGGCTGTGTTGACGGTTCTGAGGCAGTTTTACATGAAATGTTATGTCTAGTCATGGGTCGTGTCATTTGACACATCCTCGAACATGGCTGTGTTGTTCTTCGTGGCTCCACACACGACTTGGTTCAGCAGCAGGCCTGATAAGGACATAGGTAGGGACATGGTCGTGTGCCTACCCGTGTAGTGCTCGGACTTCTCTTCCAATGCTCGTGATCTTTCCCGATAAGGATAAGGGTAGTGACATGGGCGTGTTCCTGCCCGTGTGTGCCCAATTCCAGTCGTGTCCTCAGTCATGTTGGATCTGTGAACTCCTCTGTTTACTCCAAGACTTTTAGTTCCAAGTACTTGCAATATCTGCATTAATAAGATGAATGGATAAATAAATAGCTTAATACAAGAAGTAAAGGAAACTCCATACTATGCACTTCTATTCAAGATTACTCATATTCTTAACTATTTTCGTACAATTATAACGACTGGAGGTATAAAATAGTGGACATGATTACAAATATGATAGTAAAAAAGCATATATATTTGTACTGATCAAATACCCCCAAACTTAAGTGTTTGCTTGTCCCTAAGCAAACTAATTCAAAAATTTGGAAATAACGATAGGTAATTAATTTTTCCGCAAGCTGATTGCCATGAATTCAAGGAGAAATTTGATGTTGTAATTGCATAGAGTATAGTAGAGTTTTCTAAATATAACTTTATCTTAAAATTCCTCTCATATATCTCTTAACTATCTTTTCACTCATTCCTGGAAATAGAATTACAATCATCTATAAATGTGAGGAGAAAATAACAATCCTAATAAGTTAGGCATTAGTGTTTCAAAATTTAATAGTATCAATATTGATAGTCATAAGCTTGCCTTTTCACACCCCCTTCACAGCACCAGTTAAAATTAGTAAGGCTGGATCCTGAGGACTTATATTTTGATGTAATGTTTTTTTTGCTTAGGATAACTTTTGTAGGTGGGGTAATTAAAGATAAACTCGATGGTTCATATCACACCTAGATAACAATTGAGCCTCTTACAGGGTAATTGCCCTAACATACATCAATATTATAAAAGCACCCCCCAGACTTCACAATTATTATATTTCCCACCTTTTTTCTTTCTTTTTTCTTTCTGATGGATACTCTATATTTTTGTTAGTTTTTCAAATCCAAGGGACCATAGTAGGGATCATTCCGAGTGGCTGTACACGCACTCTGGCCACATATCACACTATTTTTTTCAAGTGTCCATAGTAGGGATCATTCCGAGTGGGTGTACATGCACTCAGGTCACATATCACTATGAACAAACTCATTCCATGAAGGTCTCAATGATAGATGTGCTAATAGGTAAGGATTTTTGGCCTTGGTAAATTTTAGTTTTAGAGTATCAAAAGGCATAGGTAGTAGGTCTAAATTGGGTGTGCAAGGGTATAATGTTTAAGGTTTTGGGCTTACAAAGCTCAAGCTATCCAAAGGGAGGCCTAAGTTATTTCCGCCCTAACTAATTAATTTATGTGAATGTTTTGAGGATCGCTAGGGGCAAGTTCTGGAGACCAATAAAGGGTATTCTTCATTTTGAGTCTCTAATACAAAATTATCAAACTATTACACTCATCGACTCGCTTTATTATAGATTATTATATTTTCTAAAATATAGTGATTATTAGTTAATAATATAGAGGACTAATCCGAAAAATAAGTTATATAGAGAAAATTAAACTAAAGAATTTCTATATATAATTACTAAATAAAAAATTTGACCACTCAATGAGTCTACTTTAATTCATTTTAATCAGCTTGCGAAAGCAAATTAACTAGTTATAATCTCAAATGAGTGAATTAATGGAAGCTTAGAAAGAAGCAAAAAAATATTTTTTAAATTTGGGGGGGGGGGTAACTATAATGAGTACTATGCTTGCAAAAATATAAGCAATTGTAATCATGTCCAGACATATGAAATATTAGAATTGAACTACATCCACCCCCAGAGTTAAAATTTCCAGTGTCCTCAATCCAATGTAAAGAACTGAGAAAACAAAGACACCAATATGTAAAGAACCGGCTATCAATAAAATAAAAGAGTCTCCTTCAAATTACATCAGAGATGAGTACAGGAAAGCAAAGCACAGAACATCTGAAGTGTTATGACTAAATATAAAATAAAAAAACAGAGAAATAAAAAATAATAAGCTGGAGGAGCAGAATCTGAAGGATCGTCGGGGAGGTGAGAGAAGCTGAGAGCTGCCGGAGGTGGACTGGAGATCCCTAGGTGGCCCTAATTTGAATGATGGCGTCCTATGTCCGTTTCTAAGAAGCCTCGATACGCTGTAAGCACGGTGAGAGCTCGGTCTCAAAAAAGTGCTGGAAGTCACGTGAATACTGCGAGTGCGATCGAGGAGGTGGGCAGAAGACTCTCCCTGAGTATATGTAGAGTGGGGCGAAGGCACCAGATGCTCACCGAGGTCAGGATCAACATCGGCGTCATCATTATCATTATGAGCAAACTGAGGTCCGCGCCTCGCAATGGAATAAATGGTTCCACCCTGACCCTGACGAGCAGTAACAAGGCAGAGAGATCAGAGTGAAGTCATCGTGATAGGGACGGTCTTCTCTGCCACAGTCATTGGGGGAAGGGACGAAAAGATGTTCATATTCTTAACCAGGCGCGTAATGTAGGGTACTACACAAATTGACATAATACATGAGTTGTCGGCCTGGTGAAGAATGAACTGCGCTAACATAAAACCCAGATGAATACGGTAGCGCGATGTCATGCTATAGAGATATAACATGTAGTGCCAACTCACAACACCGGAGGTTTCTCCTCGACCACTAAAGGTGTGGCTTAGCAGATGATGTATGTTGTGGAGAGCGGAAGAAATCAACTTAGAAGCCTTAGACCTCTTGGCCTCATATGGAGATATCTCCAAAGAGAGCCGAGCCCAAATATTAGCAGCATCATCACGAGAAGGGAGGTCAAAGTGGAGGTCGGAGTTAGCGGTACTATAGAGGAACGAGTCCTCATACACCACTAAATATTGGGTGAACTGGAGAAGAGAGAGGGTATAAGTAGTACCCGCTACTCGAAATGAAATGACCCCCTCCTGCGTGTTAGTCTGCTCAGTGAAAGTAGGCCTAAGGTTTAAGTAGAAGGAGGACATGAACTCTAACAAGAGCTCCTTAAAACCCAACCCCTCAATACAAAAAAATTGCTCCCACCCCTCTACAGAAATTAACTCGCAAACGTCCGCGACTAAATGAATCTCCTATAGAACGCTCCAGTCGATTGTTTTAATATCTTGAAATTTTTTTGACTGGAGCCGATTATAACGGTTGATATGTGCCAGATCTGTAAACTCCTGAGGCGCAGCAGTGTCTCTCCTTTTCGTGGATAATGCTGTGATATTTGGGCGACGACGGCATCCCCCTTGTGCATGTCCCGCTGACATGATCTGCAGCGAAGCGGGTGGATTTTTTTAGAAATGAAAAGGAAAAAAGAGGAGGAAAATGATGAAATAAAAAAAGGGGAATATGAGAACAAGAGGAAGGAGAAGACAGTGGAGAAGAAGGAAAATTGAAAAATAAGGACATAATTGAAAATAAATTTACCTAGGAGGATAGATTGCGAAGAGAGGAGGCGAATCCGCGAAGTTTGGATGCAAAAGCTTCAAACCCGAGCTCTGTCCGTGTAGGAAATGGGTGCTGGAAGGTAGGGCTGAAACCAGGAGGTGGAGAGGAAGAAGATGACACGACATTTTATAATAGTCGAACACGGGTCGCCATACGGGCGTGTGTGCACCCGTGTTCGAGAATCATTAATTGCGTGGAACACGTGCTCAAAACGATGTGGGGTCAAACTGGCGGGAAAGCAGCGTGCCAGGCGGACACGGTCCACAACACGAGTGTGGGTGGACCCGTGTCCCTCTCGGGCACTGTGATTCGTCGAGCGCAAAATCTGCACACATCTTAACACACGGCTGGGTAGGTAGCCGTGTCCTTCTCGGGATGAGGGACACGTCGATCTTAGTATATGACATACGGTCCACAACACAGGTGTGTTGTAAACCGTGTCCTACTCGGGTTGATCATGAGAAAAGTGGCGTTATAACGGCACGACAATGCACATGGGTGTGTGTCAACCCGTGTGCTTCTCGGGATGACTCTTTCCTACTTCATGTTTCAAATTGAACACGTCTGGGTAGATAAAATGTGTTACGCACATGGCCTGGCACACGACCATGTGCCAACCCGTGTCCTCCTCTGCATCGAAATTTCCTCCTAAGTGATTTTTTGATTTATTTTTATACTAATATTTAACTAGAATTTTGTCAAAAAAAAAATTTATAAAGTAAGAAAAATTACTACATAATACTTAATCCTAGTATAGCCGAAGGCAAGAATCTTGGCGAGCGAAGTCTTCAGGAAGCTCACCATAATAAAGCTTTAGTCAGTGCCCGTTAACTTTAAAATCTCCCTTCTCAGGGTGGGTAAATTCGACGGTGCCATAGGGAAAAACTTCTTTGACTTGGAAGGGTCCAGACCACTTAGACCTTATCTTCCCTGGGAATAAACGAAGATGGGAATTGTAAAGGAGAACTTGGTCACCTTACTGAATGTCTTGGGTTTGCGAAGGTGACGATCATGGTATAATTTAGTCTTCTCCTTATATATCCGGGACTTTTCATAGTCCATGGTTCTCCACTCATCGAACTCGTTAAGTTGAAGTTTTCGTTTCTCCCCTATAGAATTTGTGTAAAAATTCAAAGTGTGTATTGCCCAATACGACTTGCGTTCTAATTCTATAGGCATGTGACATGACTTACAATAGACAAATCTAAAGGGAGTGGTCCCTATAGGTGTTTTGAAAGCGGTTCTATATGCCCATAAACAATCATGTAGTTTCTTAGACCATTGTTTCATATTCCCTTTTTTAGATTTTTCTATGATTCTCTTAAGCTCTCTATTTGAAACTTCAACTTGACCACTAGTTTGTGGATGATATGGAGTGACTATCCTATGTGTGACCCCATATTTTTGTAATACTTTATCTAGCTATATATTACAAAAGTGTGTACCCCTATCGCTAGTAAGTGCACATGGTGTGCCAAATCGTGCGAATAAGGATTTCAAAAATTAAATTACTACTCTACTATCATAGGAAAATCTTGTGCCTCTACCCACTTAGATGTAAGACCCCCTCCCGGAACACAAAACACGGCACGAAGGGGGTCTTATGCCCAGAACAGCCGCCTAGTGGTAACATTAGCAAACGGGCTAACCTGAACCACAAGACGCCTATTCTGCCGGCTACAACTAATATCAATAAATGCCAACCCAACCAAAATATAATTTAGAAGTCAATCTACATATAAGCATAATAAGTCCAAAGTACAATAATAAGAGAAGCTACAACAAGTTTCTAAAGTATCAGAGTACAATAAAGTATGCCCAAAGGGTTATATCAAAACCACTAAAAACTCACATCGGTGACTGACGGTAACGACGACACCGTCCCTTTAGGCCCTATCATCCTGGCATGGCTGTCCTACTGCATAGTCTGCGACTGGTCTACCTGTGGGGTTTCCTCCTAAAAAGGAAGACATAGCAACCGTTAGTCAAAAGACTAAGTGGCTTCACATACGCTCCCCCGGCGACTCCTCGGCATTGGGTGGAGAAAGGAATCAGGGTACAAAAATATAATAAGTAATATAAGTAGATACAAGCAGGTGAATAAGTATATAAGTCGTGAGCAGTAGTAGAAATATTGTATAACATCATTAACAGCAGTCTACTCTAGCAATTCTACATAAGCTATATCAATCCATCCAGCATATATATATAAAACAGGAAAGTAACTTAACTTATAGGAATGCCCATACAGACTTATAAGTTAAGGATCGATTTATCAGAAAAGTAACTCATCATATAGGAGTGCCCATACAAACTTATACGATGAGGATCTCATTTTGCAATATATTGTAAAGGTATGTATGCAATGCAATGACTCACCAATGATCACACACATGCAACCGCTATGTCGACACAGACTTGTAGTTCCAACTTTTCGAGTAGGTATCTGACCTCTTAGGCATCAACCATCGTGGCCATGCGGTGACAGTAGAGTGGGCTTCTCTACTACTATGCGGGTATCCACACTACTTCGCTTAGGCCCCCGTACGGCTCAACGCTAAGAACACAACAGCGGAGCCCCATACGTACTATAGCCCAGCGGGAGTCTCAGGTAGATGTGCACCGAGAACCAAGCCCCGAACTGGCCTTGTGTGACCCGAAAGGAGCCTCGGAAAAAGCATGAGGACCAAGACCAACCGCTCACTTGGCATGAAAGGAGCCCCGGGAAATGAACACCGAGGACCAAACCCAACCTCCTAAAGTCTATCCGTCAACTCCCGTTGCTGTGATGAATGGCGAGCCCGTAGACCTGCCACACTATCCTTAACCCAGGATTACGACACCACTTGTCGACTCACACCGCATGCAATTCCACATCACCGTGGTACGGAAAGAGCCTCGGAGAAAGCACGAGGACAAAGCACAACCGCTCACTTTGCACGGAAGGAGCCCCAGGAAATGAACACCGAGGACAAATCCCAACAGTCCGTCTATGTTGCGACTCATCATTACTCGAATCAATGCGGCCTATAAGACTATCTACAATCTAGGTTCATATAACTCTAACATAACCGATTACCATGCTATAATCAAGTTCAATCATTTGTGCGCACATGAATGAATAATCTAAATAGCAACAATCGTTTGTTCATAACAATCACCACCGAACGGGTATGCAAATTCGAGTCAATCTTATCAATATTCGACATATTACCATTATCGTTACGTCCACAATATTACTCATATTGAAATCAATCTAATCTCATCAACATGTCAAAATGTTTGTTCACTAATTTCTACTAAATAGATTTGTTCAAGTGCAATTTACTTCTCCATTGGTTTACGTGTGATCCATCCAACAATTTCATCACTCGTTAAACTATGTCATATAAATATAAGGAATTCTCCAGCCCCTACGTCAATTAGTTATAATGTCTCTACCGAAATCAATTCCAATGCTATAACAAACCCAGAATTTTTAAGCACAGAACACCATCAGGACAACACCTTCAACCGAAGATTCCTGAGGCTACAGAAATCCGGTGAAGGCGTGTAACCCATCGTTGGAAAGGTATTTATAGTGGCTACAACTTTCGTGTTTAGTAGAAAGCCCAGAGCTGGACGTATCACACTTAAAAATAGCCACAAAGATCATTGCATGCAGAACACAGATTTTGCACGCATCTTAAGGCGGAATGAACGGCATCGGTTCATCTTCCTCCTCAAGCTAATTTCCAAAAATCACATCCAGATTTCCTCCTCCCTTGTTCACCCTCACAAGGCCACTTCTCTTTATGAAACCATCCTCCATCTTCACATAGAAGAAAGGAGGGGTTGAAGACATCTAAAACCTAGGACACATGTCCTAGCATGGCCATTCCTAGAAAGCTTCTTATCTCCATAAAGACTCTCTTGAGTCGATGTCTTTCCTAAGAAATAACTAGAGATCTAGCACCAAAGGAGAGGGGAGCAAGCTCACCTCATTTCCGGCATTTCCACTATTTCTGGCAAAGGATCTTTTAATTCTTCTCGGCGGCATCTTATTCTCCTCGGCGGCGGTGGTACTTCACCTCTTGGACTTGCTCAAGCACCCTCTTCCTCCTCTCTAGTATTTTATCCCGGAAAAAGGGCTTGGAATGAGAATGAAAATGGCTTGGGTTTTCATTTCCCTTATAAGTGAAAAATGACACGGGTAAGGACACACCTGTCTCCTTACCCGTGTCCCGCTCGGGTGAAGTGTCGTCGACAGTTCGACAGCCGGTTCGCTACACAAACACGGGTAGGGACACACCCGTGTCTCTACCCGTGTCCAAGTTACACGACCGTTTTTCTGGCCCGTGTCCTGCTCGGGTCATGCTTCGTCGATTTCCTCTTAACGCACACAGGTAGGGACACGCCCGTGACTCTACCCGTGTCCTCACACACATGGGTAGGGACACGCCCGTGTCCATATCTGTGTCCTTCTCTAGAATATCTCGAGTAATTGACTCGAGTGCTGGCTGGAGGCACACGGGTAGGGACACGCACGTGTCTCTACCGGTGCCCTTCTCGGGACACTCTTCGTCGACCACTACTCGATGCACATGGGTAGGGACATGCCATGTTCCAACCGTGTCCTCATACACACGGGTAGTGACACGATCGTGTCACTACCCGTGTCCTTCTTGGGAATAACTTGAACCGTCGACTCGAGTACTGTGTGGACACATACGGGTAGGGACACGCATGTGTCTCTACCCGTGTCCTTCTCTGGGCTGACTTCACCTCCCCTACACTAGTGTAAGCCTAGCTACCAGCACTTCCCTGTGCCCAAGTCAGCTCTCCTAACTCAAAAACGCGCACGAGGGGCCTAATGCGAATCGGGACATTACATTAGATACATAATCTACAGCTACCAAAATATATTTATTCCCATAAGAACTTGGAAATGGTCCCATAAAATCAATTCCCCACACATCAAACACTTCACATTCAAAAAAACATTTTGTGGCATTTCATGCAATTTAGAGATATTACTTGATTTTTGACAAGAATCACATGAAAGCACATATCTTTGGGCATCCCTGAATAGAAGGGGACAATAAAAACCAGAATCAAGAACCTTTTTAGCTGAGAGATTTGGTCCATAGTGACCAACTGTCGGGCCTGAAAGACACTGCCTCATGATTTTCTAGCACTCCTCTGCTGATACACATTTACGTATATTGGAATCTGTATATATCCGAAAAATAGGGGTCCTCCCAAAAGTAATATTTCAAGTTAGAGAAAAATTTCTTTTTCTACTCATATGAAAAATCTTTTGGAAGGACCTTAGCCACAAGATAGTTTGCATAATCGGCAAACCATAGATAATCAGTAATTATATCATTAGATAATGCAAATAGTGATTACTCCGGAAATGTATCACTAATCACAGCCTCATCTAACATTGTGCGTAGTGGATTTTCTAAACGTGAGAGATGATCTGCCACTAAGTTTTCTGCTCCTCGTTTATCCCTAATTTCCAAATCAAATTATTGCAATAAAAGAACACAACAGATTAAATGAGGTTTGGCTTTTGCTTTGGCTAATTAATATCTTACGGCAGAGTGATCTGTGTATACTACCAACTTAGACAATGTTAAATAGGATATAAATTTATCGAATGCGAATACCACTACTAGGAGTTCTTTTTCTGTGGTTGTATAATTCACCTGAGCGTTATTAAGTGTTTTGCTAGTATAGTATATAGGGTGAAAGTGTTTGTTTTGGCGTTGACCTAACACAGCCCCTACTGCAAAACTGCTAGCGTCACACTTGATCTCGAAAGGTTGATTAAAATCAGGCGCGATCATAATAGGTGAATTAATTAATCTTTCTTTTAAGAACTCGAAAGCTTGTAGACACTCTTGATTAAAAATAAAAGGTGTGTATTTCTCTAAAAGCCTAGTAAGTGGTTTAGATATTTTAGAGAAGTCTTTAATGAACCGGCGATAGAATCCATCATGACCTAAAAAACTTCTCACTGCCTTATCGGAGGTTGGTGTTGGCAACTTTTCTATGGATTCAATCTTCTCTCTATCTACTTGAATTCCCTGGTTTGAGATCTTATGGCCAAGCACTAACCCTTCTTGCACCATAAAATGGAACTTCTCCCAACTAAGCACTAAATTTGTTTCCACACACCTCCTTAGAACTTTTTCTAAATTGTTCAAACACAAGTCGAAAGAGTTACCGAACACAGAGAAATCATCCATAAACACTTTCATAATATCTTCAACATAATCATTAAATATAGCTAACATGCACCTTTGGAAAGTGGCGGGTGCATTACATAAACCAAATGGCATCCGCCTATAGGCAAATGTACCAAATGGGCAAGTGAATGTTGTCTTCTCCTGGTCTTCTGGTGCAATAGAGATTTTGAAGTATTCAGAGAATCCATCTAGAAAACAATAATAAGAATGTCTTGCTAAACGTTCTAATATTTGATAAATTAAAGGTAGAGGGAAATGGTCTTTCCTAGTAGCATCGTTTAACTTGCTATAATCAATACAGACACGCCAACCTGTTACTATTCGCGTTGGAATTACTTCATTCTAATCATTTGCTACTACTGTTAAACTACCCTTCTTAGTAATGACTTGTACAGGACTAACCCATGAACTATCCGAAATAGGATATATCATTCCAGCATCTAACAACTTAACAATCTCAGCTTTCACTACCTCTTTCATATTTGGATTTAGCATACGTTGCGGTTGAATAGAAGACTTATAGTTTTCTTCCAAAAGGATTTTGTGGGTATAAAAACTAGGGTTGATACATTTTATATTAGTTATTTGTCATGCTATAACACACTTGTACTTCCCTAACACAGTTATTAACTTTTGTTTTTCAATTTCAGAAAGATTAGAAGAAATAATAACTGGGTAAGTAGAATTAGATTCTAAGAATGCATACTCAAGATGATTCGGTAACTTTTTAAGTTCTACTATTGGTGGATCCTTAGTATTACTCTTAAGAACTTCAAGATCTCCTTGAGTAATCAAACTATATCAAATCTTCTTATTAAACGAAACAGAGTTATCTAGATAATATAGATGTTCAACAATGTCTTGATTTTTATCTTCTTCTAGATAATTATTAGTGATGCAAATCTCTAAAGGATCTCTATAATAATATTCAAAATTCATAGAAGTCATAATATTATCAACACCATAGCAAAAGTAGCAATGATCATTATTATCCAACGTTTGTATTATTATATTGCCAATTTGAAAAGTGATTTCATCTTCCCCTACTCGCAAAACTAATTTACCATCAAAAACGTCAATAAGAGCTCTAGATGAGGTTAAGAATGGACGACATAGAATGAGTGGCACTTCTACGTTTTCGTCCATATCTAGAATAACAAAATCGGCAGGAAATATGAACTTGTCTACCTTAACCAATACATCCTCTACTATTCCTCTAGGATACTTCACCGAACGATCTGCTAATTGAATACTCATTCTAGTAGGCCTAAGTTCTTTTAGACCTAGTTTCGAATATAGTTTATAAGACATTAAGTTTATACTACCTCCTAAGTCCGCTAAAGCTTTATTCACTTATAAATCACCGTTTAAACATGGAATGGAAAATCAACAGGATCCTTAAGTTTTTGTGGTAATTTATTTTGTACAATAGCGGAACATTCTTCACTAAGTGTTACTAAAGATAATTCTTCTATTTTCTTTTTATTTGAGATTAAATCCTTTAGAAATTTAGCATACTTCGACATTTGAATAATTTCAGAAATAGGTAGATTAACATGTAATTGTTTAAACATAGTTAAGAACTTACCATATTGCGCATCCATGTGCTCCTAGTTCAGCTTTGCTGGATATGGTATTGCTAGTTGATACTCCATTGGCTATGAATGCATCTCGTTCTGTCCTTCGCCGCTAGACTCCTCTTGGGGTGCTTCCTTTCTAAGCCTTTGGTCTTGTAATTCCTTTCCACTCCTCAATTGAATTGATTTCGCATGCTCCTTTGGGTTTGTTTCAGTATTACCCGGAAGTGTTCCATATTGCCTTTCAGACACCATCCTTGCGAGCTGACCTATCCGGTTCTCCAAATTCCGAATAGAGCCCTCTTGATTCCGGAAAGCTACATCAGTTGTTTGCATGAACTTGGCGAGAACATCTTCTAATGATGGCTTCCTTTGCTCTAGTTGTTGCAGTTGTCTAAAAACAAGTTTCTTGCCTTGATTTCCTTGCCCTCCCCAAGAGAAATTGGGGTGGTTCCTCCATCCAAGATTGTATATAGAACTGTATGGGTTGTTTGCTTGGTTAAAGGGAGGTTTGGTATTACTGCCCAAATAGTCAACATATTCTTGCACTTGAGGTTCACAACCCGACATTCCACTAAATGAGGGATCCCATTGTTGAGGTACCATGGAGGGTGATGCTAAAGATAGGTTATCCATCTTCTGGTGAAGCTTCTCCACTTGAATAGCTAAGGTAGTGACGACATCCACTTCATAAGTTCCTGCAGGCTTGTTAGGCTTTTGTCTCACGGTTTTCCATTGTTAGTTATTCATTGTCATGTCTTCTATCAACTGCTGAGCCGCTTTAGGTGTCTTATTATTCATGGTTCCTCCACTAGCCGCATCACTCATCTGTTTAGTGGATGGATTGAGACCATTGTAGAAGGTCTGAATCTGAAGCCAGGAGGGTAGTGGATGATGGGGACACCTCCTTAAGAGTTCCTTGAATCATTACCATACGTCATACAACAATTCAGATTCTATTTGAACATACGTAGAAATGTCGTTCCTTAGCTTTGCAGTCTTCACCGGTGGAAAATACTTCATCAAGAACTTCTCAACCATCATATCCCATGTATTAATCGGCCCTCTAGGTAGTGAGTTTAACCACTACTTCGCCTTGTGCCTTAGTGAGAATGGACATAACCTCAATCAAATGGCATCATTGCTAATGCCATTGATCTTGAGTGTATCACATATCTCCAAGAATCCGGCTAAGTGTGTGTTGGGATCTTCATCTTGCAGGCCATCATATTGGACATACTATTGAACCATCTGAATAATACTCGGTTTCAACTCGAAATTATTGGTGACAATTGGTGGTCTAACAATGCTTGACCCAGTAGCCTGGAGATTAGGTATAGTAAAGTCAGACATGGTTTGCTCGTTCTGGTTTGCCATGTTTTTTGAATTATCTGGATGATGATCTCCTAAGTTTATTGTTTCCTCTTCTGAAAGTCCGTTGAGTTATCCATGTTATCAATTCTCAAGTCCCTTTGGCTAGTGTTGTGAATAATACGTTCTAGATCAGGACGAAATGGTGTTAACCCAGAATTTCTTCCCATGGTCAAAGACTAACAGACTACAAAATAGAGATTAAGTGATATAATTATACAGTAATTTAATTTACAATTATTGGTTAGTAATTTGAAATTATACAAACTAATTTACAATTATATGTTATTAAGCAAAAATGGGTAGATTAATAGAGTTTAAACTTTCAAAATATTGAAAATGAGTCTCCGACAACGGCGCCAAAAACTTGATGTAGTTGCTTTTGCTCTATGTAAAAACTATGTGGATAGTCATAAACTAGATTGATTTTAATCCCAGGCAAGTGCACCTATCGATCATAGTATAGGAGAAATCTACATCTCGTGTTGTATCCCACAGGGTCTTTATAAGTACTTGTACTCACTCCCACTCTATTATCGTACCTATAATAAAAATTGATTGCTACCCTAAATTAACCTAACTATGACTACTTGGATAAAGATACATTGGAGAATTAAGGATAGTAAAAAGTACAAAATCTAAGAATAATCCCATGAGAATAATTACTCATTAATTCAATTCTATGTAATCACGTAATAACAAGATTATCAAATTTGTTGTATTGTAAGGGCTAAACATTTATCAAAATCTCTCTCGAGCAGTTCAATACCTAAACTTAAGTTGAGTAAATTTTCTCTCAAACAATTCACAATACTCAAATTTGCATTAATAATAAGAAACCGTATCTAATACATAAATTAATGAAATCCTATCTCTAAAATACCATGAGTCCAATTATCCGTATTACCATTATCCAAACAACATATCTCTCGATCATGCAATTTGAAATACAAAGAGAAAGAACATTAGAACATGAACATATAAACATCTTCACAAACATCCAATTTCTCAATCTAGAAGTTTGGGATTCAAATAAAACAAGCTCTAATTTCAAGTCTAATATCAATCTCATTGTTTGAACGCATACATATGAATAATATACCACAAATCTAACATAAAAACTAACATACATGATTACCGAATTGTTCAAAAAATAAGTCTCATGCAAAATGTAAAAAAATAAAGTTAGATCCAAGAAGAGAAGTGGAAGATTAAAAGAGATACATGAAGATTAAAATGATACAAATTATCTCCTTCAATCTCCCCTCCGCCGAATGCTCCACTTTCATCCTCTAGAAGTTCTCCAAGTTCTTCAATCCAAAAGTCCATATTCTAATTTTCCTACAGGTTTTTATAGTCTCCTTGCAAACAGGGTCGAACACCTGGTTACAACACGACCATGTCACAAGCCGTGTGGATGGTTCTAATGCAGTTTTACATGAAAAGTTATGTCTGGTCGTGTGCCGTGACATTTAACACGGCCTCGAACATGACCGTATTGTTCTTCGTGGCTCCACACACGGCTTGGTTCAGCAGCAGGCCCGATAAGGACACGGGTAGGGACACGGCCGTGTACCTACCCGTGTAGTGCTCTGACTTCTCTTCCAATCCTCGTGATATTTCCCAACAAGGACACGGGTAGTGACATGGGCGTTTTCCTACCCGTGTGTGCCCAATTCCAGTCTTGTCCTTAGTCATGTTGGATCCATGAACTCCTCTGTTTGCTCCAATACTTTTAGTTCCAAGGACTTGCAATACCTGCGTTAAGAAGATGAATGGATAAATAAATAGCTTAATACAAGAAGTAAAGGAAACTCCAGACTGTGCTCTTTTATTCATGATAACTCGTATTATTAACTATTTTCGCACAATTATAACGACTGGAGGTATAAAATAGTGGACATGATTACAAATATGATAGTAAAAAAGCATATATAATTGTACTCATCACAGAGTTTATCAATAATTCTCTCTCAGTCCGCAACATCTATCATCTATGTTGTCTAAGCTTGCAAAAGTTTATCATCAGAATCTGTTAATGAAATAGCGGAATGGAATCGGTACTCGCCAATGTCCTCCTCAATGTCGCAATGTTTTCCTCACTTCTTTTGGCAAGCTAGCAAGTCATTTCTTTATTTTGTACGATATAGCAAGCTACAACTAAGGCTCTATTTGGTTCGGCGTTTCACCTCTCCGTTTTGGGCAAATGCCACCAGAAGGCGGGTAAACAAATGAACCTCCTGTGGCATTTGCTCTGTTTCCACCCACCCGTCTTAAGAAACACCTCAAGACTCTCAGTTTGGAGCAGCCACCTCCCCCCTCCGGTTTGAACACTCTGTTTCCACCCGCCGGATCGACCCGCCACCGCATAACCTAATGAAGCCTAAATCATTTTCCTATTATATGGGTGAGCTGAAAAATCAATTGCCTCGGCCGGAACTAGACTATCTTGGTTATCAAAGCAATTTACGCAATCTTTAAGCAAGCGACCTAGATTCAAAATGGCGCGGACTAGTTTTCATTTACGGAAGGCATTCATTGATCATACACATTTCAGATAGCATTGAAATACAATAAATGAACGATGAAAATACCAGAAGATGAGAGCTGATCAAAATATCCTTTATATATTTAATCAATGTCAATTACAACTTTCAAAAAAATTGGCGGCCTCTGAACTCGAGTCCGCCAGTTGCTTCCCAAAAAACAAAATACATTTTTTCAGTCCGTTGATCTCTTGCGCTTCTTTTCTGAAGGAGAATCTGGACTTGATTCATCAATATTAATGTCTGGAGAGTAGCCCTCCGAGCCGCTTCCACTGCTGCTGGAACTCTCATTGTCCGTAAACTATCTAAGCGAGCCGCCGACGGTTTCATCTTCAGCTACGCCTTCTTCTTCTTCTTCCACTTCAACCTCAACATCTAGTGCTTTTCCTTTGGGATCACGCTCCAAGGCCGCGACCAGGTCCTCCAGCTCGGGAAAAAGCTGGAGAAAGGGCACACCATCCACGTCGTCCTTTGCGAAGCCACCTTCGATGAACTGCTTGATAGCGATCTTGATGCTTTCCTTCACAAAAGGAAACATAGCGCCGCTGAAGCTGGGTTTCCCGATGTCGTAAGCGGTCTGCAGAGAAACAAAAGCAAGTCAGGTCGCTGCGGACTAAAGATGTAGCCCGCTGTGAATACAAAGCTTACCGCTACCTCTTCCTTCTGAAGAGCGACACTCTTTCCTAATCGCTTGTTCCTTTCTTTAACGACTTCATTTCCTGCTGAAGCTGCTCATTCTCCTTGACCAGGTCCCTGGTCAGGCAGCCCAAGACATTTCTTGTCACCACGCTATTGGCATTAGCTTGGGCGGCTAGAAGAGGGATGTCGACAGCGGGAACATTCTTCAGGTCGCGCAGGTTGCGCTTCCCGTAAAGAGCAGAGATCGCCACATGCGCGTGGCGGGATACTCTTGTACTCCTCCAAGAGGGAAGCGCAGTGGATAGACATACATGCTTATTCTTACTGTGCTAGTGGATCATTGGGCTTCCCTGCAGATCCTTCTGGCTTCTGATGAAGCCTTGCATATCAAAACGTTTTTGAGGAGTAGCCCGCAGCGGGATCCCCCTCTTCCTTTCTCTTCCTTGCAAGTTCTTGTTTTCTTTCCCTCTACATAGGGGTCAGTCCGCTCGGCATTTTAGGCTAATTCGATGGTACCGGCAAGACCGCTGCAAAAAGGAAGAAGGTCAGATAATTGCAGGTCGCAGTGACTACAAATGCAGGTCACAAATCTTACTATCTTGGCGATCTATGTTGTCTAGGCCCGCGAGTAGTGGGATATAGTGCTCTATATCCAGTCTTGCACCCGCCAAGAAGTCGACAATGGCGACCTCCACTTCTTCAAGCTTGACACTCTTGAAGGCGGAGTCCACGTGCTCCTGCGGGTTGGTGTGCGCGAACCCCAGGCCGCCCTTGAAGATCAGGTACCTCGAGGTCCATTTGTGGATCTTGTTCGGCAGACCCATCACCTTCATTCCTCGACAATAAAAGTATATCATGCCCTTATATGTGCGGCCTCCAGTTAGAGTTATTGAGCGGACTGAGAAGATGTTCATGGAGAATGAGATCTTCTCAGACCACAAGTATGAAATAAAGTTGTAGATGGCGGCTAGAGTGTTCAGCGTGAGCTGGCCTGTCACCATGTCGTAGTGTTCGAAGATCTCTGCAATTTCCCACAACAATGGAAATTTGAATCTGCATTGAAAGTGATCTACATGAACTGTGATCTGATTCGTAGTGGAGAAGTTGATCCTTTCATGGTTTGCAGGTAGCCTGGTAAGTACAGGCGAGTCTTCCATATATTTTTCAACAAAGGCCTCGAGATCAGCCTCTATCAACTTGCACT
Source organism: Platanthera guangdongensis (assembly GCA_039583875.1). Classification (NCBI taxonomy): domain Eukaryota; kingdom Viridiplantae; phylum Streptophyta; class Magnoliopsida; order Asparagales; family Orchidaceae; genus Platanthera; species Platanthera guangdongensis. The sequence goes on from CM077159.1 coordinate 61,323,785, forward strand.
TTTTGTGGTCGGCAACGTGGAAAGCAACTGCAGCATCAGTTCGGGTGGACACCATTGTCTGAGACCATAGTGACTTTTGTTTCGGTCACATTCCTGCATTGAAGAAACAATGAAGTTGTATTTATAACAATTGGGATCTGACAGCTTTTCAGCCAGACCGCGCAGTTTGATCAGTCAGTCTGCCCCAGCTCGCAATTAATCCAACAAACCATACAAGTTGAAATAAAATATCACGGACACAAAACCAAGTCCGTGCAGCTCAAAGTGTTTCATGTATGTTCCAAAACAATTCACATTTCAAATCAAAGAAGCGTACATGACAACAGTCCGTACAGTTCCCATACAAACCATTGTCATTCACAAAGATTTCAAGTCATGCAGGCCGCAACATTACTAAAACAACAATGCAATATTACAGTTCATACACAAATCACATGACAGTAGAAATAAAAGCATTGTTCGAGTACAAATTATACATCAAGAGATCAAATTGTTCGCAGTCTAGCAGACTCAACGGTCTCTATTGTCAGATCGCACAGACCGCTCCGGCCTGTCCCTGCATTGATCCTCCGCTTGATCGCTCATCTGAAGAACTTAAACGTACAGCTGATAGATGTGGCGGTGCATGGAGTTGATGGTCATGTACATGTGCGTGGCCTCCCAGTCCACCCGACTCAGAGGAACCATGGGCTCGGTTGCCGGCCTCGATACCTCATCCACGCCGGGCTAGATGCCTTTAGCTGGAGCTGGAGCCTCCGATGGAGCAGCGCAATCTGGAAATCACAACCTTTCCACCGGGAGTTCGGCAGCCCACTTTCCTTCTCCTTCGCGCATCAACACCATGTACCTGCTGTTGTAGAAGCGGGTGATAGTGTAACGTCCCGAATCGCTCTATGCCCCTAGTGTGTGTGTTTTGAGTCAGGAGGGTTGACTTGAGTCCTGAGAGTGCAGGGAATTGGACTGCACTTGTGGATAAATGGAGAATCAGTGTAAAAAGGAAGTAACACGGGTAGGGACACGGCCGTGTGCCTACCCGTGTGCGTCGAGTTGAGCTCGACGAGCTGTGTCGAGATCGTCGAGCTGTGTCGACACCAAGGGACACGGGTAGGGACATGGCCGTGTGCCTACCCGTGTGCGTCGAGTTGAGCTCGACGACCCGTGTCGAGATTGTCGAGCTGTGTCGACACCAACGGACACGGGTAGGGACACGGCCGTGTGCCTACCCGTGTGCGTCGAGTTGAGCTCGACGACCCGTGTCGAGATAGTCGAGCTGTGTCGACACCAAGGGACACGGGTAGGGACACGGCCGTGTGCCTACCCGTGTGCGTCGAGTTGAGCTCGACGACCCGTGTCGAGATCGTCGAGCTGTGTCGACACCAAGTGACACGGGTAGTGACACGGCCGTGTCCCTACCCGTGTGCGTCGAGTTGAGCTCGACGAGAAGTGTCGAGACGCAACCCGAGAAGTACACGGCCAAGGACACGGCTATGCACACGGCCGTGTCATGTGGACACGGGTCGGGACACGGGCGTGTCCCAACCCGTGTCAAGTATTGAACCGACATGGAAACTGTCGTTGCCGCTTCGCCAGGAAGGACACGGGTAAGGACACGGTCGTGTCCCTACCCGTGTCACATTTTATATATAAAGGGGAGAGAAAACCCTAGCCGTTTTCATGCTCTTTTCATCCCCTAATTCCTGTGAGAACTCCTGTGAGAGGGAAAACTGCAGAAGCAAGTTTTACCAAAGGAGATCCGCCATCGCCGTGAAAGAGAAGATGCCGCCAAGGAGAACTACGAGATCCATGGCTAGAAATGGTGGTACCGCTGGAGCCAATGTGAGTTTCCTACCCTCTCCCTTGGTGCTAGATCTATAGTTATTTTCCTAGGAGAGACATCGGCTCAAGAGAGTCTTGATGGAGAGGAGAAGATTTCTAGGTTCGGCCATGCTAGGATTTGAATCCTAGACTTTAGATCTCTTCAACCCTTCCCCTTTTCTTCAATACGACGATGGGTGAATGGTTTCGTGAGGAGTTTTGGCCTTTGAGGTTGAATAAGGGAGGAGGACATTTCTGGAAAATTTAGGAAGGATCGCTTGAGGAAGAAGACGGACCGATGCCGTCCATTTTTCTTTAAGAAGCGTGCAGAATCTGTATTCTGCGCGCAGCGAACTTCGTGGCCATTTTTATGTATGCTATGGCCAGATCTGGGCTTTCGGCTTAACACGAAAGTTGAAGCCCTTGAAAATATCTTTCCAACGAATGGTTGCACGACTTCTGGCGAAGTCTGTAGCCACGGGAAAGTCTAAACGAAAATGGTGTTCAATAAACCTCGTATGCAGAAACTGTGTTCTGTACGCAGCGGACTTCAAGTCCGATTTCAAATAGGATAATTTCAAATCTGGGTTGAGCTCTGAATATGAAAGATGTAGTCTATGGAAATACCTTTCCATCGAGGGGTTACACGACTTCACCGGATTCCTGTAGCCTCGGGAATCTCCGGTCGAAGTTGCTGTCCAGACTATTCCTGCACTTAAAAATCTGGGTTTATAATATTTGGATTTGGATTCGGTGAAACTAATATTACAGGTAACCTTGAGGCTTGGATAAACTCTTATGAATAATTAATTCAGTTGCATAAATGATGAAGATTATTAATCGGATTTCATGTGATAGAATTGTAAGATAGTATACTTGAATGATTTGACTGGTTAGAAGTTAGTAGATTTTTATACATGTGCATCTTGATATATTGTGTTGAAATCACCTGATATGACATATAGAAGGATAACTCATGGCCATGTGAATGTTGAATAGTGGATTGAATTTGGTAGTCCAATACTTAGAGTGTCGTCTTCCTATGAGTAGTGTTGTGTGAGTTTGTAAGTGCGGTGTTGACCGCCACTTGTTTTGGTTGTGTTGAGATGAGGTGTGGATGGATGGTTGGGCTGTGCCCTCGTGTTTGCTTCCGAGGCCCCTTCCACGTTATGTTGATGTGGTATTTGCATGTGGTGTGAGTCGACACGCGGTGTCGTAATCCCGGGTTAAGGATAGTGTGGCAGGTCTACGGGCTCGCCAGTCGTCACACCGACGGGAGTTGGCAGTTAGACTTGGTCGGTTTGGGCTGTGTCCTCGGTGTTCACGTCCCGAGGCCCCTCCGACCATGTGAACGGTTGGGCTGTGTCCTCGTGCTTTCTTCCGAGGCCCCTTCCGGGTCACGCAAGGCCAGTTCGGGCTGTGTTCTTGGTGCACATCTACCCAAGACCCCGCTGGGCCATAGTACGCATGGGCTCCGCTGTTGTGTTCTTAGCGTTGAGGCGTACGAAGGCCTAGGTGAAGTAGTGTGATACCCGCCTAGTAGTAGAAGTGCCCGTTCTACTGTCACCGCCTGGCCACGGCGGCTGATGCCTGAGAGGTTAGCTACCTGCTCGAAAAGTGGGAACGATAGTCTATGTCGACATAGCAATTGCATGGGTGTGCATGGGTGAGTCATTGCATAGCATTCATAGCATTTCATAACATTGCACAACAAGATCCTCATTGTATAAGTTTGTATGGGCACTCTTATACGATGAGTTACTTTTATGTAACCCGATCCTTAACTTATAAGTTTGTATGGGCATTCTTATAAGTTAAGTTACTTTCCTGCTGTTACTTATACTTGCTAGTTTAGTGTAGCTCTTTCATATATGCTGACTATGATGCTGTTACTCTTACACTACTGCCACTTGCTTGTACTTCCTTTACTTGCCTACTTGTTATATACTATACTCTTGTTCCTTTTCTCCGCCCGGTGCCGAGGAGTCGCCGGGGGAGCGGATGTGAAACCACTTAGTCGTTTCGACTAACGGTTGCTACGTCTTCCTTTTTAGGAGGTCACGCCGCAGGTAGAGCAGCCGCAGACTATGCCGCAGGACAGCCAGGCCAGGACGACAGGGCCTGACGTGACGGTGCCGTCGATACCGTCTGTTACCGATGTTAGTGTTTTGCTTACTCTGATGTAGCCCGTTTGGGCATTGTTTAGCTGTACTCTGATATATTGTAGAAGCATGTTTTAGCTTCTCATTATTGATGTATTTGGACATTATAACTTAGTGTGGATTTTGACTTCTTCTGTTTATTTATTTGGTTGGGTTGGCATGATATATTGATATTGTTGTAGCCGGCGGAATAGGCGTCTTGTGGTACAGGTTAGCTCGTGTGCTAATGCTACCGCAAGGCGGCTGTTCCGGGCATAAGACTCCCCCTTCGTGCCGTGTTTTGGGATCCGGGGAGGGGGGGTCTTACAGATAGTACATTTTGTAGTCTAAATGTTAGGTATTTTTAGGCTTTTTATATACAAATCATGTATTGTAAGCTTATATATTGACCTCCTTTTATATATTTTGTTTCCACTAATGTTTTCTCTTCTTTTTGCAGGTTTTCTCAAATTTCAACAAAATGACCTTACATGCCCCCTTACACGCCCTCCCTGGGCATGTCATCGAGCATGTAACCCGATCCCGAGGAAGTTTGCTGCCTGAGCCTAAATCCAAAACAAAACCCCGTGACACCCCCCCTGACACACCCTCCATGGGCGTGTCACTGGGCGTGTCACCCTCATCCCGAAGCCTGCACCGCATTTAAAGCTTTTTCATCGCTACACGTCAACAGTACGGACATGCTCTCCAAACACGGGCGTGTCCCCGGGCGTGTTCCGCAATTTCCGGCGTTTGATGGATTTTCGACCAATGATTGATGCTTGACGTGCCTTACACGCCCAACCTACATGGGCGTATCCTTGGGCATGTCCATCAATGTACAAATCAAATCATCATTTCCGTCAGATTTCACCTCCCGAAGTATTCCTTGTACCTTCACGCCCCCTGACACGCCCTACCCGGGCATGACAGGGGGGCGTGACCATCCCAAAAAATTTCTATAAATTCATACCCCCCTTTGTGTCCAGCACGAAATTTTGGGGAGAGGGGAGGTGCTGTTAGTTCTATTCTTAGGCTTTTTTTGTGTTTTTATTTTCATGCTTTTGCTCTCTCTCTCCCTCCATTTCTAGCATTACTTTTCATGCAATGTACTTTCATTACTTGTAGCCACTTTTTATTAGTGTAATATCAGTAGTTAGCTCTCTTTTTCATGCACTTATAATCTTCATTCCTAGTTGTAATCCCTTTTTGTGTTTAATAAAATTATAGTTAGTGTTCTCTTTCGCTATTCCTCTCTCTTTAGTTTTCATGCACCTTTAGTATTTACCCCTCTCCTTCCCTATTACCATGATTAACTAATCCTCATTTGTACTCGATCGCGATGATCTGAGAATGAGTTGATCACGTTATGATGTTTTATCTTTCTTTTTCTTCTTAAAGTAATTACCTTTGATTTACTATTGGTTTTTATTTAGTGGGATTATATTGCCGGTATATAGTTTCCATTTGGGTTTTCACTCTTACTTAGCTGAGAGGCTCTTAGATTGAATCGATCGCCCAAGTGTAAAGAGAGTTGCATGCACCCCTCGAGAGAGGTATACGTTAAATCTCCTGGATTGGAGTGAAATCCAATAGCGGGGTTAGCAGCGTAAAGCAAGCTTTAGGCCTCTTATTTGTATGAGAGTTCGGTCGAACCTTCCTAAACTCAGGTGGGCATGTCTTCGAGAGACGCGTGTTCATGTTTTGGAACCTCCACGGTCAAGGCGTTTTACTTTATTTAGGATTAGTTGTTATTTCATTTTGATTTTCTTATTTCAAAGTCATTCAAGATTGAGTACTCCCCTTTTATCATTAGCTCTAACCTTCTATTTCTGCAAGTAATTTAGTTTTCTTTTTAGCTTAGAAATTTACTTCCTGTTTTTAGTTTAGTAAATTAATGGGAAAATTCATTTTGATAAAATGATAGTGATCTCCTCGAAGTAGAAGTAGTCATTACACCCCAGCAATAATACGACCTTGATATTAATCTTTAGTATCCTATACTATAAACGATAAGGTACACTCGCCTTTATCAGATATAGAATCAGAAAATATTATCAACTTCCACAATCCACCTTCTCTTTTCTTTAACCGCTCTTCTGCAACTTTGCGATTCTGAGTATCATGATTTGGCACCGTTGCCGGGGATAGTTTTGATATTTTTAAAAAGGTTCGCTTTTAATTTTATCGTTTTTTCTTTCTTTTCTCTCTCCTTTTTTACCCCTCTTTCGCGGTTGATTTTATTTTTTATGGATAGATTTTGTTTTTTCTTGTGGAGAGTTCGGTAACTCTCGCGAGGAATATTGGGTGGATATCCTTCATCCACCCGTGATTTTATTCCTTCCGGATCGGATCAATTTGGCCAAATTAATCCATCCGCAAATTTTTTTTCATGGGGTTATGATGATTTTCAAATGCCTTCCTACTTTTCTCCTCCGAATTTTTCTGATTTTAATTTTTCCAGAGATTTCTTGAATGGACATTTTGATCCTAGCCCTACTTTGAACTACTCATGGTGGCAACACCCTGATCATTCTTGGGGCCATGTTAATCATCAAACCATTCCATCTCAAGATTTCTCCGCTTTTTCTTCGCAAGTTTGTGCGCCTCCTGTTTTTGATTTTAGCAAAAATGGAAACACCTTTGATTATGCAGCATTTGATGCAAGCATCAATGCTCGTTACAAAATAATTTCTGATAATTTAGCTTCTCAGGCCACAATTCATTCTTTTCTTCCTCCTCCTCCTACTTATCTTTTGAATGATGAATCTTCAGACTTTCTGCCATGCCTACAATCACTCGCAGAAGACGATTATTCAAGAATTCCATTGTGCTTGCAACCTCTCGAGGAGGAGATTTCCCCCGATATCCCGATGTTTTTCAAATTTTTCGAGGAAGGCGAACTTTCCTGTGTTCGATCTTCTGAGGAGATTGATTTTTCAGATATCCCGATATGCTTCCAATCTACGGAAATGATTGATATCCAAGTGGAGCAACCAGATCTTTTTTTCCAAAAATTTTCTTGTGATCAACCGCAGCTGCCTTTTTCTTTTTCTTCTTTTCCTCCTCCTTGCGAAAATTTCTCTTCTTTTTCTTCTTTTATTTTCCTTCTAATTTAGTTTCTAGTTCTCCTTCCTTTCTCCCTTCTAATAGTTTATTTTCTTTTACTAAAAAATTTTCTTTTTCTAAATCTTTTTCTTTTTTGTTTTATTTTAAAAAATAAAAAAATACTAAAAAATATTTTTATTTTCATAAAACATGTTTTGACACTCGCGCCACAACGCATATTACGCGAGTTGACATTACATTTTTCTTTTTATTTTTCATTTAGCTAACCAATAACGTCGAGCTCAACGAAATTGTAAACAAAGAGCGCTCTTGGGAGGTACCCTTTGCTTATCTTTTTCTTGTAATTTTTTGTTTTGTTTTGTGCAGGAAAAAGCTCCCGGGTGTTTATGTCGCCTCTCGCCTCTCAACTCGGACTCGAGCCAATCTTTAGCTCAAGTTCGGGGGGATGCATTTTTCAACGTTTGGGTATCAAGCGCTAGGAAAGCATCTTTTCCTTTTCTTTGCATCTTTTTTTCGTTTCTGTACTTTCATTTCTGTTTTTTATTTCTCTCCCTTCTTCCCCTCTTTTCTCCATTGAGGACAATGTCCATTTTAAGCTTGAGGGAGGATTTCCTCCTTCTCTTGTCTTTATTTTTATTTTCTTTTAAAAAAATCAGAATAAAAAAATTTATATATCTTAAAAATACAAAAAAAGAGAATATCTTAAAAATCCAAAAAAAGAGAATATCTTAAAAATCCAAAAAAATATCTTAAAAATCCAAAAAAAATAGAAAATATTTCAAAATCAATATATATATATATATATTTATATTTATATTTTTATACTATTTGTTTTTACTCTAATAATTTAAACAATTTTTGGCATTTCAATAGTACCACTTGTTTTTGTTTTGTTTTTCTCAAAATTTCATATAAACGACTTAGCCAATTATAATTTTTCTAATCAATCTTTCTAATTATATTTCACATGTAAAAATGTTGGCCATGTTGTGTTCCTAATTCACGGTTGCATGATAACATGAAATGTTTTTCTAAAACTCGCATTTTTAATATGGTTTTCATTTTTTATTTTCTTTACTTTCTTAAAAATCTTTCATCCACTATTTTCCTTTTTATTTTTTGGAAAATTTTTGTAATGTCAACTTTTGATTAGCGTAGTAGATGTGAAAGATCCAAGTCGCCTATTATTTCTATTTTCAAGATAATTTCATTAGTCTTCATTTATTATCTAGGATTTTCTTTTTGAAAATTTTCAAGTCTTATGCTTTAGATAAATTTGGAAACATGAAAATGATTTAGGCCATTTTTGTTTTTGTTTGAGCCTTCTTGCCAACCTAAACATTTTTATCTCTAGTTGCCGCTTTTGAGCCTTTTTTCGATTTCTATTGATAACTCCACTTATCATCTTATTTTCACCAAAGCTAAAATTTCCAACTTATCTAATCACACTAACCTTATGTGTTTCATTATAATTTTCATGATTATGATAGGGTTGTTTTTGTCATATATTTGGAGAACTTATTGAAAAAAGTTTTGCCCAAAAGAAATGTTTACTTTTGTTTAGCCAATTTAGAAATGAAAAGAAATTTTTTTTATGGCCTTTATTTTGTTTTGAAAAAAAAGAAAAATATAAAAATGAAAGAAAAGAAAATGAAAAAAAAGAAAGAAAAATATTTTATTTATGATTAAAATTTTTTAAAGTCTCTATTTTATTTTAGTGTGATTTTAAAGACTTCTTGTTTATCTTTGAATTCCACTCCTAATCATAATCTTAAACCAAGCATTTCGGTCCTAATAAGTCCTTTTGATTCATGTTTTTGAATTTTATTTTTTTTAGCTAAGTAAAGAAGAAAAGTAAAATAGTAATGTTTTGGATTTAAATTTAGACTTTTGTTATTTAATTGATTTAGTTATAATGTGTGTCTTCGATCTAGTAACAACTCAATGCATTTTTTTTCATTTTGTTGCTTCGCTTAAATTTATTTAAATAATTTTATTGAAATTTTAGATGATTTATTTTCGTTAGTAAAGTTTATAAATTGTTAAATCATATTTATGTAACTGTTTTAGATTTACGTTTCACCTTCTCCGTACTTAAAATTTCGCATTGTACATGTGTTAGCATAATTAGAATTTTCCTGATTAGTCACCTTTATGTTAGCTAGTTTTTATATTTTTGCTTGAGGACAAGCAAAGCTTAAGCTTGGGGGAATTTGATAATACATTTTGTAGTCTAAACTATTAGGGTATTTTTACGTTTTTTATGTGCAAATCATTTATTATAAGCTTATATATTGACCTCCTTTTGTATATTTTATTGTCACTAATGTTTTATCTTCTTTTTGTAGGTTCTCTCAAATTTCAGCAAAAATGACCTTACACACCCCCCTTATACGCCCTCCCTGGGCGTGTCATCAGGCGTGTAACCCGATCCCGAGGAAGTTTTCTGCCTGAGCCCAAATCCCGAGCAAAACCCCCTGGCACGCCCCCATAACACGCCCTCCATGGGTGTGTCACTTGGCGTGTCACCCTCATCCTGAAGCATGCTGTGCATTTAAATCTTTTTTGTCACTACACGTCAACAGTACGGACATGCCCTCCCTATACGGGTGTGTCCCCGGGCGTGTTCCACAATTTCAGGCGTTTGACAGATTTTCGACCACTGATTGATGCTTGACATGCCTTACACGCCCACCCTACACAGGCATGTCCAACTACGTACAAATCAAATCATCATTTCCGTCAAATTTCACCTCCCGAAGTCTTCCCCTTACCTATCACGCCCCCTGACATGCCCTACCCGGGCATGACAGGGGGGCGAGACCATCCCGAAAAGTTTTATAAATTCAGACCCCCCTTTGTGTCCAGCAAGATATTTTGGGGAGAGGGGAGGTGCTGCTAGTTCTATTCTTAGGCTTTTTGTGTTCATATTTTCATGCTTTTGCTCTCTCTCCCTACATTTCTGGCATTACTTTTCATGCAATGTACTTTGATTACTTGTAGCCTCTTTTTATTAGTGTAATATCAGTAGTTAGCTCTCTTTTTCACGCACTTGTAATCTTCATTCCTAGTGGTAATCCCTTTTTGTGTTCAGTAAAATTGTAGTTAGCGTTCTCTTTCTCTATTACTCTCCCTTAAGTTTTCATGCACCTTTATTATTTACCCCTCTCTTTCCTTATTACCATAATTAAATAATCCTCATTTGTACTCGATCGCGATGATCTGAGAATGAGTTGATCAAGTTATGATGTTTTAGCATTCTTTTTCTTCTTAAAGTAATTACCTTTGATTTACTCTTGGTTTTTATTTAGTGGGACTATATTGACGGTATATAGTTTCCATTTGGGTTTTCAGTCTTAATTAGCCCAGAGGCTCATAGATTGAATCGATCGACAAAGAGTAAAGAGAGTTGCATGCACCCCTCGAGAGAGGCAGACGTTAAATTTCCTGGATTGGAGTGAAATCCAATAGCGGGGTTCGCAACGTAAAGCGAACTTTAGGCCTCCGATTTGGACGAGAGTTTGGTCGAACCTTCCAAAACTCAGGTGGGCATGTATTCGAGAGAAGTGTGTTCATGCTTTTGGAACCTCCACAGTCAAGGTGTTTTACCTTATTTAGAATTAGTTGTTATTTCATTTTGATTTTCTTATTTCAAAGTGATTAAAGATTGAGTACACATCTTTTATCTTCAGCTCTAACCTTTTATTTCTGCAAGTAATTTAGTTTTCTTTTTAGCTTAGAAATTTACTTCTTGTTTTTAGTTTTGTAAAGTAATCGAAAAAATCATTTTGATAAAATAATAGCAATCTCCTTGAAGTAGAAGTAGTCATTACGCCCCAGGAATAATACGACCTTGTTATTAATCGTTAGTATCCTATATTATAAACGATAAGGTACAGTTACCTTTATCAGATATACAATCGTAAAATATTATCAACTTCCACAAACCACCATCTCTTTTCTTTAACCCCTCATCTCCACCTTTGCGATTTTGAGTATCAGCGGATGTCATAGTCAAGTCGCCTCCTCTCCCTATCGCTTCTCTCCAGCGCCATAGAGATACTGGTGACCTGGTCCTCCAGAGCATTTTCTCGATGTGCCCTCTTAATCAACTCAGCTTGAATTTCATTAATTTCTTCTTCGAGCTTTTTCTTCTCTAACGCGGCTGTGTTGTCCAAGACGGACTCTTCGCCTTGGGTGGGCTCACCAATGGAGATCGCGCCAGGTCGCTCTAAAGCAGTTGCATGAGTAGGCACGATCTCTTTAGTCTCTATATAGCCAGGTGGCGACTTCCATCCTGCAATAAAAATATCAATGTTCATACTCAAATATAGTCCGCGGCGGACTCAAAATGCAAAGATATAAAATCAAACTTTGAGCAATCACCGTGGTAAGATGGCGACTATCGAATACAGCCTGCCTTATTCGCTTCAGGTCAAAGACGATTAGTCGCATCCTCCATTCGCGGTGGACTTTGGTTCTCTTCTCAGCCGCCGAGCTCGTCGAAACAACTATGTTGTCGGTTTCAGTGATAATCTTTATTGGCCTCAACTTCCGCTATGACGACTTATAAAGCCACTGATGCTTAAAGTGCTTAGGCGCCTGTTGGAGTTTACCTGTCCGCAATAGCTCTGCGGCAGTCCACAAATCCTCTGCTTTCTTCTCCGCAGCAACCTGCTTCGAGTCCCCGTCCACCATCGCTTTCTAGGCAGCGATCTTTTCCTTCTGCTCGATAATCTGCTTCCTCAGTTTCTCCTTCTCATCTCCTTCAGTTGTAGATGTGGTGGGGGGGGGGGGTCGCCAATCTTTACCGCAAGAATCTTGACTTCGGGCTGCAAAACCTCCAACAGGGATCGATTAATGAGATCAAGTTTATCGGTATCAATGGGGTTGATCATTTCAACAGTTGACAAACTTACTGTCCAGAGGGAATCGAATCCCGGGATTGGAGCCTCCGGTGTGACGAAGCCGAACTTAGAAACCTCCTTTTCTTGTGGTTTGTGCTGCAAGCTCACAGCCCTAGTCTGCATGGAGATATTTTTCTCCTTCCTAGCCCGCAACTTTTTCTCAACTTGCTCGGCCATAGTGGACTTGTCCCTCTTCCTCTTCTTCTTAGAGGGGCCTCCTTTCACATTTGAGTCCGGCAGACTATCGCGGACTGCATCTTAGTTTACAACAACTATTGCATATGAGGGCACCTCTTCCACATCACCTTCTCCAGCAGGTCACTTATCTTGATCCAGGTCAACAATGGGCTGTTGGGCATCTAATGAAGAGACCTCAGTTTTTGTGTTTATACGAAACATGAGTGTACCCGATTCAGATGGGTACACATCCATGTCCGTAGAGTTCGCAGGGTTCTGGTCAGTAATCTCTGGCCGATATAGCACTTTTACCGCGCTTTGTGGTGGATTTTTGGAATGAGCGGTGGCATCCACAGACTTCTCACGAGTAGGCTCGTCAATCTGGATGATTGCTTCCATTGACGGTTTATCCCTACGGGAGGTTTCTCTAGTAGAATGGATCACTACCCCAGTTCTCTTCACCACCTTCTTGGTTTTCATTTGCGGCCTGGGCTTCTCCACCTTGGAAGTCAGGCTGCCAAAAATGCACCTAGTCCTGTCATGGCAGACTGCAAAGTTTAGACCGCAAGTGGTGAGAAGCACCTCATGGTGATGAGTAGATTTTGAAAAATGCATAGCTTCCAGCCATATATATAGCGCTGACAACATTAATAAGGCTTGCGAACTCGGCAGTTAAGCTAACATTTTTGAAGTTTCTAGAAACTTAAAAATGTGCGGGGATTGTGTTAACCCCAAAGTCCGCAACATGTTCAACAATGTTCCAAGGTCACATGCTTCTTAAGCGGCGGACTCCATTCTCCAGTCCGCGCAGATCGTCAAGCCTGGCATGTTTCAACAAGATCCAGCTCCGGCGGCGAACGCAGCTCTCAGTCCGCCTAGGTCATCCTGTCAGGAGATCAGCCCCCAGGATCGCTCTACTACCTCTTCAGGCGGACTTAATCCTCAATCCGCGCAGGTCGTGACCCTCTAGTAGGATCGCGTATTGCAGCAACAGACGGAAGCTCCAACCCGCGAGCCCAGTCCGGCCCTCTTATGCTGACTGGCATGTCTTTTCTTTTTGGTTCTCGTCACCACTGCCCGGTTATCCTGTACCCCGGGCAGCAGGATATTTTAGCCCTGCCCGTTTGGGCATGCCCCCGAACCTATTAATAGGGGGAAGTGGTTCACCCAAAGCATGCTGACTCAAGCCCTGTGGCCTATTTATTAAAGGTTGTGGACTCGAATCTCTGGCTTTGCGGTATCCAACTTGCTCTGCTCCTGCACTTTTCCTTCCCTCTACATGTAATCAACTCATTTGAAATCAAAGGAATGCCCGTCGCAAGAGAGGCATTTAAGTCGCGACGGGTGAAGTCTGGGGTTATCATGGATCACGACACTGCTTTCTTTCTCATCCACTTAGTTGATAGCTGCTTGCAGTTGCCTCTTTTCCCTTCCATTCCCCCCGTGTTCGATCCGTTAGCTGGTGGCACCCGTCTCTCTCTTCTCACGCATTAACAACACCCTTTGGTGCAACATTCATAATACCTATAATACCCGCATTATTTTTTAGTTAAAAGCAACTGTTGAGATTATATTAGCCAGCAGGACACGTGTGTGTGGGACCGCATGTTTGGGTTTTCCTCATCGCGTTCCAGGTCTGGGTGTTGATCCCGGTGGGCCCCCTTGTGTGGCGGAATATCCCCGCGGTCCTGTGGTTGGGGTTAGTCCCACATCGCCTGCAGCAGGAGATCCTTTGTGTTCATGTACCCTCGTCCCCCCTTACCATGACCTCGGGGTTTTGGGAAGATGTGTGGTGACGGGTGGTTTCCACATGGTATCAAAACGAGGTTGTCCTGCTGCGGTGATGTGTTGAGATTATATTAGCTAGCAGGACACGTGTGTGTGGGACCGCATGTTTGGGTTTTCCTCATCGCGTTCCAGGTCTGGGTGTTGACCCCGGTGGGCCCCCTTGTGTGACAGAATATCCCCGCGGTCCTGTGGTTGGGGTTAGTCCCACATCGCCTGCAGCAGGCGATCCTTTGTGTTCATGTACCCTCGTCCCCCCTTACCATGACCTCGGGGTTTTGGGAAGATGTGTGGTGACGGGTGGTTTCCACATGTTAGAAAGTAGCGAAAAAGAGAGAACAAGCGGATAAGCTTTTGAATAATTGAAATTTTATTATCCAAAATAGATGACTATTACAAAGGTATGCCCTCCCTTATATAGAATGGAGGAGAGATGAGAGAATACAAATAAGAGATGTGGGACTAAAAATTTACAAGCTAAGCGGACTGTACAAAGTAAACCGCACAAGCCGCGCGGTTAGACAGAAGGACTAACCGCACGGCTACAACAAGAGAAGCAGAGAGGTTGCCTGTGAAGATCGCTAGATCGCCCGGTTTACAAGCTGGCGAGTCAAACCGCCAGACCGCGCGGTCTTCAACCCGCCAAGACAGACCGCCCGGTCACCAACTTCAACACTCCCCCTCAAGCTGGAGCATATATATCAATCATGTCCAGCTTGTCGCAAACATGCAGAAACGAGGCGGAAACTGGCTTGGTGAAGATGTCAGCCAGCTCTTTATCACACGTGACAAACGGAGTGCAAATTTGTTCTTTTAAAATCTCTTCACGAATGAAATGACAGTCAACCTCAATGTGCTTTGTTCTTTCATGGAATACCGGATTTTTGGAGATGTATATGGCGGCCTTGTTATCACAGAACATAGGTAGAGGATGGTTGTACACCTCTCCTAAATCTAGCATGAGAGCCCGCAACCATTTCAACTCTCAAGTGGTTGACGCCATACTGCGATACTCAGCTTCTGCACTGGACCTGGAGACAACAGACTGCTTCTTGCTCTTCCAGCTCACTAGATTTCCCCCAACAAAGGTGCAAAAACCTGAGGTTGACTTGCGTCCCCTTTGTCATCAGCATAACTTGCATCTGAGTAGGCTTCAATCCTCAGATGACCATTCTTCTGAAAAAGTAATCCTTTCCCAGGCGCTACTTTGACATACTCCAAGATCCGCAAGGCGGACTGTAGATGACACTCCCTAGGCGCTTGCATGAATTGACTCACCTTGCCCACAGCATAGGAAATGTCGGGTCTGGTCACTGTGAGATATATGAGCTTACCAACCAGACGCCTGTACCGCAAATTATCTGAAAGAGGAGGCGAATAATCTGTCCAGGTTTTGTCCTCCCCTGTAGCCATGGGGCATCGGGCAGGTTTTGCTCCAGTTAATACTGCCTCTTTTAAAAGATCAAGGGCATACTTACGCTGAGAGAGAACTAAGGAGTCGGGCTTCCGAGAGAGTTCGATCCCCAGAAAGTACTTTGGAGAGCCCATATCTTTAGTGATCAGATGTTGGAAAAGATGTCGCTTTGTCAGGGCTACCCCTTCCTGGTCATCGCCAGTGAGAAGAATATCATCGACGTACACAGCAAGAACAACCAGCCCAGAAGGAGTTTTGCGAATAAAGAGAAAGTGATCAGCAGAGCTTCGCACAAAACCAACAGCCGCCACAATGCCGCTGAACTTGTCAAACCAAGCTCGAGGACTCTGCTTGAGGCCATAAATTGCCTTCTGCAGCCGGCATACTCGTGTCTCCCCCTAAGCAACATACCCAGGAGGTTGCTCCATGTAAACGGCCTCGTGAAGATCACCATAAAGGAAGGCATTCTTGACGTCCAGCTGAGAAATCGGCCAATCCCGATTGACGGCCACAGAGAGAAGAACCCGGATAGTGCTGAGACGAGCCACAGGGGAGAAGGTGTCAAAGTAATCAACCCCATAGGTCTGAGTAAAGCCCTTAGCAACAAGGCGAGCCTTATACCGATCCACAGTGCCGTCTGGGCTAAATTTGACCACAAAGACCCAGCGACAGCCAACAACATCAGTACCGAAGGGAGGAGGAACAAGAGTCCAGGTACCCCGCTCAGTTAGGGTCGCCATTTCCTCATCCATGGCCATCTTCCAGTGAGGAATAACAAGGGCCTCCTGATAGGAGCGGGGTGTGGCAGTGGCAGAGATAGCCAGTGCAAAGGCCCTGCGAGAAGGGGTAAGACGATCATAGGAAACAACAGCAGCAAGGGGGTGTAGGGTACACGTCCGCACCCCTTTGCGAAGAGCTATAGGAAGATCCAGGTCAGCCGGGCCCTCGGCATCCGGAGCATCCGTGGTAGAGAAAGCTGGCCCGGGAGAAGAGAGCGACGGCAGCGGAGATGAGGGAGAGGGTGGTGGAGAAGGGAGAGAGAGAGGTGGAGGAAGAGGAGGGGGTGGAGACGGTGTAGGGGTGGAGAGTGTAGTAGGAGGCGAGGGAACGAAGGGAACGGCAGGAGAATCAAAAGCTGGGAGAAGAGGAGAGGAGTCATCCGAGAAGTAGGAGGTATTCTCGAAGAAGGTGACGTCAGCAGAGACGAACTGCTTACGAAGGACGGGATCAAAACAACAGTAGCCTTTCTGAGTGGTGGAGTACCCCAGAAAGACACATTTGGTGGAGCGAGGGGAGAGCTTATCACGGGTGGCAGAAGGGGTATGCACAAAGGCAGTGCATCCAAAGATTTGGAGAGGAAGAGGAAACGACTCCTTGCCCGGATACAAAATGGAGAACGGAGTTTGGCCGTGGAGAACCGTGGAGGGAATGCGATTGATGAGGTAGCAGGCAAGGAGAATAGCATAGCCCCAATAGGAGCGAGGAACATGCATCTGGGTCATCAAGGTGCGAGCGACATCGAGGAGGTGACGGTTTTTGCGTTCGGCCACACCATTTTGTTGTGAAGTATAGACACAACTAGTTTGATGAAGAATCCCATTTTGCATGCAGAATGTAGAGAAGTCACGACTGAGATATTCTTGGGCATTATCAGATCGAAAAACTTGGATAGAAACACCAAACTGAGTTTTGATCATGAGATAGAAGGATGTCCATACAGAGAATAATTCGGAGCGATCTTTTAATAGATACACCCACGTACAGCGAGAGAAATCATCAATGAACGTGATAAAATAGGAACTACCCCGACCAATGGTAATAGTAGGAGAAGGACCCCAGATATCGGAGTGGATAAGATCAAACGGACGGGTAGAGCTACGAACGTGCTTTGGATGGAAGGAGGAGCGGTGATGCTTGCCAAGCTGACAGGCATCACAGTTGAGCGGAGGACTTTGAGGAGGAAGGTGGGGCAGAAGTTGACGAAGAAGACGGGGAGGAGCATGACCAAGGCGGAGATGCCATTGGAGAAGATCTGTGGAGGTGGAGGAGAAGGTGGAAAAAGCAGTAATGTTGTCCAGGAAGTATAAGCCGCCACTCTCAGTCCCAGTAGCAATCGTCCGTTGGGAGTCCGGATCCTGAAAAGAGCAAGAAGTAGAAGTAAATGTGACGGAACACTGTAATTGCTTGCAAAGAGAGGTAACAGATAATAAGTTGCACGGGAACTGGGGCACGTATAGAGTATCCGCCAAGTGAAGAGACGGAGTGACATGAACTATCCCTGTTCCATGGACTGATGATGAAGAGCCATCAGCGAGAATAATCGGGGGCAAGCGAGCATGTTTTTCTAGGAGAGAGAAACACGGGAGATGGCCGGTCATATGATTCGTAGCACCAGTGTCGATCAGCCATTTTCCCTGAGTAACAACGTGTGCACGACCAGAAGACGTGACAACCGAGGCGAATGGCTTGGAGGAGGATATGAAAGCCATGAAGGGAGGAAGAAGAAACTGTAGCGGTCAAGGTGACATCACACCAGCGGCAAGAAGGGCCACGACCAAGGTGCAGAGCACAAGCCGCGCGACTGAACCAGGAGGTCGCGGCGACTAACAAGCAGGAGCGGCTAAAGGAAGAAAGGCAGAGAGGCCGCTCAAACAGGGAAGAATCCGCGCGAATAGAGAGAAAGCCGCGGGGAGAGGAAAAGAGAGCAACCCGCGTGAAACCGCAGCGGGTTAAAGGGAAGAAGCCGCGCGAACACGAGCGGCTAGGAAGCAGAACAAGGCACAGCGGGGAAGAGGTCGCGCGGACTGAAAAGGCCGAGCGAACAGAAGAGAGGAGAAGAGCAGGTGACCGCAACCAAGATGCAGGTGAGAGAGGAACAACCCGCACGGTCAGGCAGATCACAACAGCAAACCGCGAGTATAGAGACAAGCGGAAACGGGGAAAGCAGAAGCGGACAGGGAGAAGAAGTCCGCAGCGGGTAGAGACAAGGCCTCAACGACTAGGAAGTCGGAGAGGCAAGAAAGAACAAGGAGCGCGGCGATAAGGAAACAGGTCGCTGCGACGAATAGCAGTAGGAGAAGAGAACCAAGAAGAAGCAAGCCACGCGAACAGGGCAGCGGACAGAAACAAGCCGCGCGAACAGGGAAGCGGACAAAAGAGAAGGTAAGTCGCGAAACAGGTCGCAGAAAGCGGAAAACAAGCCGCGAATAACAGAGAGTGCACAGAATCAGAAGGAAATGACCGTGTGCTCTGATACCATGTTAGAAAGTAGCGAAAAAGAGAGAACAAGCGGATAAGCTTTTGAATAATTGAAATTTTATTATCCAAAAAAGATGACTATTACAAAGGTATGCCCTCCCTTATATAGAATGGAGGAGAGATGAGAGAATACAAATAAGAGATGTGAGACTAAAAATTTACAAGCTAAGCGGACTGTACAAAGTAAACCGCACAAGCCGCGCGGTTAAACAGAAGGACTAACCGCACGGCTACAACAAGAGAAGCAGAGAGGTCGCCTGTGAAGATCGCTAGACCGTCCGATTTACAAGCCGGCGAGTCAAACCGCCAGACCGCGCGGTCTTCAACCCGCGAAGACAGACCGCCCGGTCACCAACTTCAACAGCAACAAACATTCAAAAAAATTAAAAACAAAGGACCCCTTAGATTTTCAAATCTGATAAGTCCAGCTTTATGTCATGTCGCCAGCAGGTGCAGCTCTAAGTTCATCGCAATGCATTTTAGTGGACTTAACAGATTTGAAAATCAAAGGGGTCCTTTGTTTGATAAGTCCATCTTTATGTCATGTCATCAGCAGGTCCAGCTTTAAGTCTCAATGCAATGCATTTTAGTGGACTTATCAGATTTGAAAATTTAAGGGCTCCTTTGTTTTTAATTTTTTATAGGCGCGAAGCCCGCCGGGTGTGGGCGAAGCCCGCCGCCACGACTGGGTACTGTCATGCGAGGCACAAGGGCCGGAGTCCCGTGCCTCTCACTCGTATATATATACACATAGTTAAACGGTTTTTACTTAAGAAACTTAAGTCCTTTACAAATAAGACATTACAAACACATCCCAAAAGTTCTAGCAGTTGTTCAGTTTCTTCATGGAAGTGGATGCTTGTCAATTGAATGGCTGATCACATCATCAGAATCTTGACATTTCCTCTTAGGTACAGAAGCTTAAGAACTTTCACCATGTTCAGTTTCCCCTCTCTCAATCTTCTTGGCCTTATTCTCTTGTCTTTTGAAGTATAGCAAGGGTTTGGGTATATATTTGGATGTCATCCTCTTTTTTTATTTCTCCTTACCAAGTTCTCCATAAAAATCCTTTCCCTTAGATAATTCCTCTCCAGATATTGTATCCATTCCTCTGAAGGACATATGTTGTCAATGTTCCTCAAGATCTGTCCATGATTAATCCAGGAATTAATGATGATTGACTGAGAATCATTTCTCCAATATTCATAATCTAGATCTTTCCGTGTTCAACTTTCCTCAAGGCTACTAATTTCTCATGCATCATGGTTTCTTTTCTCTTCCATCTCTTTGCTAGTTGAGCATCCTAAGCTACCCTCTCTCGAGTTTCAAAATCGAAATCAAAAGGCATGTTGTTATCTAGTAGAGGTAAATGGAGAGCAATCTTGATTTCTTGTAGACACCATAGAGCTTGTTCTGCCTTGATATTCTCCCCGTTTCCAGCTTCTTCAAAAATTATGTTATCCAGATGATATGTGTTGGCCTTAAATCTACTTGAAAATGTCTGATTTTTTTTTTTCATTATCTTTCAAAGTAACATTTCTAGATTCTTCAGCTAACTACATAACTTAAACTTGAGTGGAATACCCATATCCCACAGTATGATCCACAGCTTGCCTGATAAACTCATCAGTTTGGCTAACATAATTCTTCACTTTGGTAATATCATGTGCAGTCAGCCTTAGGATTTCATCCATTGAGGTTAGGATCTTAATATTCTAGTGTGTTGTGCTAGCTGCTTTATCAAACAACTTTGTGATTCGTGCATTTATATGCACAGTATCACCTTTTAGACAATCTAGATCATCGAAGATTTTTGCTTTTCTATTCTGAATTTCAACTAAGATCTCATCTTTTATTCCTTTAACTAACTCAACTCTATAAGATTTCAATGATGATGCATGCTCATCCAGTATAGATTTCATGGAGTGTTGGATGGAACTATTAGCAGCATTGGTGGATGGTTGAGTTTGACTTACTTGAGGTGGCACTTCAACATCCACTTGTTCCAAACTTATCCCCAGGTCCTCTTGATCAGGAAACTCAATATAAGTTGCTATCTCAGCCTGAAGGGACATTAGGAAGCCTTTTCGCAGAGTAGGGACCTATGATTGAGGCCCCCTCAACTAAGATCATCATTCACACTTAGGAAATCATCCAAAGAATCAATAGTCACTTCTCTAGCAAACTCCAACTCAGTTAAGGGACTGGATATCTCGTAAAGAGTTGACTCCCTGTCAACAGAAGTAACAACTTTTAGTGGTAAACTTGTACCAGCTTCATCAAGATTCACTTGAATGCTAATATCTTAAAGATTTTCTTCGGCTTAACTAAAAGTTGAAAGATTGGGATAATGAATATGTTCATTATTCTCTTGGTCACCGACATATTTGTTCCCTGAATCAGACTCAAAAACTTTTTCCACAACCACTTTATTTGCATTCTTTTTACTCTACCCCTTCTTCTCATTTTGACCTTTGGGTTGCACCCTGGTTTGTCTTTTTAAGGTCTTTATATCCATTCTTTTCATGTAATGAATCTTTACTCATAATTTCTTGTTAAAATGCCTAGATAGGCATTAATAAGGTATAAGGAAATAATTCTACCCAGGGTAGGAACTTCAAGGCTGCTTAGCAGTTGTTCGAATATCACCAAGGTCAAGATAGTTTTCTTTTGAAGAATGACACTTGTAACCAACTCAAACATGGGCTTGGAGATTCTATCACGTGATCCATTCTTGTAAAGAATGTCCTTCCCAATGATATCTTTTGGGAATTTACTTCTTTGGCTGAAATGCATTCCCTCTAGAGAGCCATATTTCACTCCACAAAACTCACACCAGTCTATGCCATCTAGTATCTCTTGTGGTGAAATTTCCTGGTCCTCTTCTATATCAGTAGATGGAAGGTGTAATTTCTATGCAATCCTTTGAGCACAAATGTTAAAATTTACATCCCCTATCTTGCTCTAAATGGAATTTTCAGAAGGAGAAATCTTGATATGGGAGTAGAATTCTAATACATCTTACTTCATAATCGATCAAGTCTCAGATAGAAGAAATTCTAACCTGGAAGCGTCCAACATTCTTATCACTTATTTGATCTCTTCTGGTGCATCCTTGAATCCAAATCTCATAATTTCATATACATCATACAAGATTTTCACAATTTTTGGCACCATTGGACTATTGACATAGTTACTGAGAATGTAGAGAAAGACAGAGCGATGTCAATGGTCTTCTAAGGTTAGAGGTTTTATGTACTTAACTAAACCCTTGTATTATTTGTGTGTGCATATATATATATATATATATATATATATATATATATATATATATATATATATATATATATATATATATATATATATATATATATATATATTTTAATATATCTCTAGTTCAAATAAAAATGAAGCGTCGGACACCTTCGATGATCATGTATAAATGGTCTAACAACTAAAAATGATTTGAGATTAAGGATGAATCCCTTCACGATAATATTGCTGATACAGAGAGGTATATTTGAGCATCTTCTCAACGATCTCAATGATATAGCTGAGATTGTCTCAGCTTAACTCCTCTACCCTTCTAGGTCTTTCTGTCGATCAAGACAATAGAATAACTCTTGAAATTGAGTCAATTGACTCATACTCAAATGTACCAGCATCATGGTTAGTACAACCTAACATACTATCAAAATATACTTTCTAGCAATAATCTAAAAATATAGATATATTGAATAATATGCAGATAACACATGAAATACTGAATAACCTTAGAGAGATTAAATAATATGGAGATAAAATTATTATTAATTAAGCATACCTTATTAATCTTAAAAGAATTAAACTTAGCCTACTCTAGTGGCTTGGTAAAGAAATCAGCGACTTGTTTGTCTGTGGGACAAATTCAAGGCAGATATCTTTCTTCTCAATATGTTTTGTAAAAAATTGATATCTAATCTTTATGTGCTTAGTCCTATTGTGTGACATATGATCTTAGTTATGAGAATGAATTGGATGAATCACAAATCCTGGGAGTGTAACTTATCAAGAGGTTGTAGTCCTGTAATTAATGTTGAATCCATATAAGCTATACATAACAACTCCCTGTTGAAATGTATTTTGACTTAGCTATGAAAACTGCCACACTACTATGCTTCTTGTTACTCTTTGACATAAACCTTCTCCTAAGGAACCGGGTTGTTCCACATGTGTTCTTTCTATCCTTTATGCAAAATTTTAAAGTTTGCATCTTAATAGTCAATTAGTTCAAAATCAGTATATGTGGCAGCCAACAAAGAGAATTTGGTCACAAAAGTTTTGCTAACCTATATAGGGACAATCCACCAAGAGGTGTAAAAATAAGACAGCAGTAAGCTTTAGATGACAAAATAATAACGACCCTACCCCTCACATAGGACGGTTCTTGGTGCGTGAAAACGGAGAGAGACAGGCACCACCAGCTAATGATTTGAACACGAGGGAAAGGAAGCGAAAAGTGGCGAGTGCAAGCAGCTATCTACTAAGCGGATGAGAAAGAACAGAGTCGTAAGCCACAACAACACCAGACTTCACTCGTCGCAACCTAAATGCCTCTATTGCGACGCACTTTCCTTTGATTGAAAATGAGTTGATTACAGAGAGGAAGGCAAAAGTTCAGGAGTAGAGCCAACTAGAGACCGCAAAGCCTGAGATTCGAGTCCGCAGCCTTTAACAGGTAGGATCCAAGGCTCGAGTCAGCATGCTTTGGGGGTACAACTCCCCCTATTTATAGGTTTGGGGGCTGGCCCAAACGGGCAGGGCTAAAATAATCGGCTGCCCGGAGTACAGGAGAACCGGGCAGCGGTGACGGGAAGCAAAAAGAAAAGACACGCCAATCCGCGCAAGGCATGATCCGGGAAGGAGGGTTGTGGTCGGGCTGAGTCCGCCTGAAGAGGTAGTAGAACGATCCTGGGGGCAGATCCCCCGCGATAGAACTACCTGGGCACACTTAGAACTGAGTCTGCTGCTAGAGCTGGATCTTTGCTGAACATGCCGAGGCTTGAGGATATGGGCAGACTGGAGAATCGAGTCCTCCGCTTAAGCAGTATGTGACCTTGGAACCTTGTTCAACATGTTGTGAACTTTGGGGTTAACACAATCCCTGCACATTTTTATGTTTCTGGAAACTTCGAAAATGTTAGCTTAACCGCCGAGTCTGCAAGCCTTATTGATGTTGTCAACGCTATAAATATCGCTGGAAGCTCTGCATTTGTCAAAAGTTGTTCATCGTCACGGGTCGATTCTCACCACTTGCAGTGTACGCTATGCAGTCCACCATGACTGGACTAGGAGCGTTCTTTGGCTGCCTCACTTCTAAGGAGGAGAAGCCATGGTCGGCAATGAAGACTAAGAAGGTAGTGAAGAGGGCTGGAGCGGCAGTCCTCTCTGTAGGAGAATCTTCCTGAAGGGAAAAGCCACCATTGAAGAAGTCTGCCTTGTTGATGAACATCTTTGCGAGAAGTCAGCGGACGCCTCATCTCATTCTGAAAAATCCACCAAAAAGTGCGGACAAGGCCTGAATCCGCCAAAGTCTACTAATCAGAACCCCGCGAATTCTGCGGACATGGAAGTGTACCATTCTGAATCGGGTACACTCATGTTTCGAATAAACACAGAAGCCGAAGTTTCTTCACTAGAAGCCCAGCAGCCCATCATCGATCTGGATCAAGATAGGCGACCTGCTGGGGAAGGTGCTGCAGAAAAGGTGCCTTCACAGCCACTAGTTGCTGCGAATCCATAGGCAGTCCACAAGATTCTACCGAGCTCGGAGGAGGTCGCTGCGGACTAAACTAAGAAAGGAGGCCCCTCTAAGAAGAGGGACAAGTCCATCATTGTCGAGCGAGTTGAAAAGAAACTACGGGCCAGAAAAGAGAAAAACCTCTTTGTGCGGATAGGGGCTGTGTAAGACCCATCCCCTTACCCAGGAGTTAACCCGATCTTATGCCCAGAACCGTCGTATTATGGTGGCACTAACATACGGGTTAGCCAACACCGCAACACGCCGATTCTGCGAGCTAGTACGATCATATAACCTGTTAGGCCAAAAGAGAGCAAGAAGTAAAAGCTGTATAAAGCAACAACTAGTCCACAAGTCACAACACTATCACATAATCCATTATGAGTTCATCGAAAATAGAGAAAAAATGTCTTATGCCCAGTACATAATGACAAATATCTCTCTCATAAATGACAACAAGCGGAAGCTACACTATCATTAGAAGATGCATCCCACTTGACGTCGGGCTGTAGTTGTAGTAGTAAGTGGTGGTGGTATCAGCTCCTCACGTTCTGCCACATTGTCCTGATGGTGCTCCCTCTTCTCGAGCTCCTAAATTGTTTGGTCACACCGACCGTTAGTCAAAAAGAATAAGTCATTTCCTCCACACCTCGCCCCCACAACTCCTAGGCACCGGGTGGGAGGACGAAGCGGAGGACAACAAGGGGTAAAACAAGGAAGCAGGTGACAATGGAACTATACTAACAAGTATATATGAATCAAATATTTCTACTCTAGCAGTTCTATATATATATGGTACAGGAAAAGTAAGCGGAGCTGAACAACAACAAGTAAAGAGCAGTAAGTAAATAAGTATTATAGGCAAGGTAAGAAGGACAACAAGTATAATGAGCCACTACTACCATCACAGAAGTACCTTAACTTATATGAATGCTCATACAAACATATAAGTTAAGGTTTCGAGAAATATAACTTATCATATAAAAGAGCTCATACTAATTTATATGATAAGGATCCATGGTGCGTATGACCTAGTTATGAATGTATGATATGCATGCGTTTGTGGTTCATGCAAGTGCAACTCACGCACACGACTCTGTGATCACAGACCTTTAGTTCCACCTTTTTGGAGCTAGCATCACTCTATGGTACCACCGTTGTGGCTACGACAGCAGTGGAGCGTGCGTCTCCACACCTAGGCGGGTATCACACAACCATGCCTAGACCTCCCATACGCCTCTATACAAGTCCTAGGTGCACTCTAGAGTCTTTGCATACTATTTGCTAGCTACCCACCAGTGTTTTTGGTCGAGTGTGTGTTTTCAGGGATCGTCCTCCAGACTACAGCGTAAAATAACCCACTGGCCCCTCAAACCATCACAACTCGCCAAAGCCACCGTACTGCCATCAGTGTGACGATTAGCCCAGTACCGCATGACCTGCCACAAGTTTATGCACATGCAAGATATTCTAACTCGAGCCTCCAGCTCATAGGACAAACCCGTCCCGAATCCTTCCAACCTATCGCGGGTGAGATTGCACATAGTACTTTTAATCAACATCCCCCAAACCCATAACGGGTGAGATTGCACATAGTGCCTTTATCAAAATCCCTCAAACCCGTCACGTGTGAGAATGGACCACAATGTCTTAACCTATTAGACTATTCTTGTCTAGTGTTAGTTACACCTAGCAGTTTAGGGTTGATCCCAGGACTGCCCGAGGCATGCCCGATGAAGGGCTCTCAGGGACACTAGGAAGTATGATGGGCTGAATCCCTAAGCTCCCTTTTGCAAGGATATTTACTTTTATTGATATCTACCCATGATCCATATTCTGCTCTCATTATTACTCTAGAGTGGTTCTAATGACTTAAGAGGTTAATAGAAGGGCGGAGGTCTTCCACCGACCTTTATTATAATTACTATCTTAGGACTTGCGCTCTATCACTCATAACCAAGAAATGACCTATAGTAGACCAACCAGGGTTTATTCTCCCAAAATAATTACCATCTCAATGTCTATTCTTATCCCCCTGCGATCCTAGTAGTATATACTATCTGAGTTAGACGCAACCCATGACCTAATACCACCCGTAAGGTACGACTTCCAATTTCTTGGCCAAAGTGACCCTAACCATTTATCATGGGATTGTAAGATATATGATACTGATTATGTGGAGTTTTCACTATTTTTCTAATCATAAAGACCCTAAATTAAATCCTTTAATTAAGTGACCTTGGTAACTTTATACAAGAAGTACTATATCAAATGATCCCCCTGATCTAATAAATTTTCCTGATGATCATCTAGGCTAATTATGACTGCTTTCCAAGAATTATAATTTTCTCATTTATATTTCCATTTAATTTTCATCTAAAGTTAAATCCATTAATTGGCCACTTTACATATGAAGTACATTAAATATGTTTCTAAAAATTCTAGCAAAATTGTTGTAGATGTAAATTGCTGAAATAATACCAAATACAAAAATTCATAATCCTAAACAGTAATTTGGTTTACCAACACTCATATGACAAATATAATAAAAATGCCATTTATTGGATTTTGAACCTATAGAAACATCCAAAAATATCAAGAAAATTACGCAAGGTCAAAAACACATAATTAAATCACTAGGAGTTTTTCCATAATATTCCTACTGTAATTTCCATCATTTTTAAATAATTGCCATAAAGGGGCAAAATTGTAAATTCTACATAATTCCAAAATATAATAATCTAACAGACCCATAAAATTTTCCAGGGTTAAATATGACTCCCTTAAGTTCTTTACAAAATTTGAGAATTTTAACTCATCAATAACCCTATTTTAAAATTTCTATCTTTAAATGGCCTAATACTCAAAAATTGAAAATAATGGGATTTTTGATCCCAAAAATCTCATTACTCCTGTTGAAGGTATATTTCACCCTAATAATCCTCTGACCAAGATTTCATAGACTTTTAATGTTCCAAATGGGCCAAGTCCCCAATATATAGATTTTTGCTAAAGGCACCCCAAGCCTATATTCATAATACTCATGCAAGTGGGTTTACCCAACATGCAGAGGTCCAAAGAGGCTGAAATTTTTATCATGGTCTGATATTGACCCAATGGACATGCCACCAAAATTTGGGGCCATTTGGAGTTGTATTTATCCAAATATACAAATAAATTAAATTAGTGGATTTTACTAAAAACTATAGGAACTGTTTTTCTAAAAATTCCAATTTTTGATCAGTAACTAAGTATGACATAGTCCCATACATGACCAAAATCTCAGGTCTTGAGGACTTATAATTTGGCTTGGGCACACATTTGAAAATATGTTCTAGCCTAGGACGAGTCTGGGTAGAATGGCCCTACAGGGAGACCTACTGCTCCAAATCTCATGTTTAGTGTGGCAAAATGAAGGTAAGACCAATGTATACAATTTTCATGTTGTTGTTTGGTTCTGTAATTGCATTTAATAGGCCTATTTTTAGCATGCAAGAACTGTATAAAAGTGTGACAAATAATTTAGTGTTCATATCAATTTAATTCATTAATCATATGAAATCAAATGGGCGACATCTGTTTATCTCCTACCTCCAGCCAACAACTGGGATAAGTCAGACCTGGATCAAATTGATTTCCCATTTCCAGCCACTTGGGCCAGCGCCACCGCCGGCGATTATTGGCACCACCTTCGTTGAGGTGGTGACTAGCGTTTCCCTGTGGTGAGGCTGCCGGAGGCGGCTCCTCCGACGATCCCGAGCAAGAAGAAATGCTCGGCAATTCTCTCACTTTTTTCCCATGGTATCGGGCTCGATTGAGCCCGATGTCTCGCCTAAATGAGCTAGAAAGCTAGCACGGGCTGAGGTGAGGTGAAATGAACCTGGAGTCGGGCTTGGCAGCGTGTGCGGTGCCGGTGCTCCATGGCCGACGCTTGCTCCGGCAAACTAGCCCAATTCCTGGTTTCTCCAGCAATTTCCTTGCTCCAGCACTCAAAGTCCACTCATTTCCTCCTTCTGAAGCTAATGGTGGGGGTAGTTTTTGCTGGGAGTGGATGTATATGGAGTTAACTCCATGGTGAGGCTCGGCCAAGATTAGGATGCTTCACCCATCTTGCCAAGTGGCCATCCAGCAGCATATTCATTCTGGAATGAGTTGGGGAAGCTTGTCAGGAGTCTTGGACAGTAGGAAGGAGGGCCACATGGCCCTCATTTTCTTTTCTCAACCTTCTCTCTCCTAAAATTCCCATTTTACCCCCATGCATTCATTCTCTCTCCTAATTCAGAGGGGTAGGAGCTGTCTTTGACAACTTGTGCTGGTCATGGGCCATGGTTAGTGGGCTTTGCCCATTGGGAATGGGCTTGACCTTCCTTTTTCTTCCTTTAGGATTCACATTGATTTTGTTGACTTTTAGGGTTGACTTGGTCAACTTGATGAGTGTGTTGACCCCACTTGAAGGTCATGGACCCTATGACACCACCCAGCTTGGGTTGGGCCATGGTGGTGCCCCACTTGGACTATTTGGGCCTTTAGGTGTGGGTTTGACCAAATTAAGATTAGGGTTGACTTGGGTCAACTCTAGTCAATTGGTGACCTTGTGACATGGCTTATGGTTCCCTTAGGTTGGTGTTAGGTGTACAACCCCGTGTCCGGCGAGTAAGGTCGCCAGGAACCAGACAGATCGGGCTGAAGATAGTGGGCGAGCTCGGCAATAGAGAAGCCGAGCCCGAGCTCGGCATTCGTCGACCGGAGATCGGTATTCGTCGACCGGAGATCGGCATTCGTCGACCGGAGATCGGCATTCGTCGAACGAAGATCAGCATTCGTGTAACGCCCCGAAACTCAAAGGAGCAAAGGGGGGACGTTTTGGGCCAGTTTTGGGTTCTGGCTGCAGGCACACGGCCTGGAACACGGGCGTGTCCCAGGGCGTGTCAAGCCTATGTCGACACGGAGACGGGGTGTCGACACTTTGGTCTCGACATTGTGTCGAGACTGGGCACACGGCCTGCGACACGGGCGTGTCACAGGGCGTGTCGACCCGTGTCGACACTTAGCCGCGAAATCGACGAGATTCGCTCGACGATGCGTCGAGACAAGGCACACGGCCTGCGACACGGGCGTGTCGACCTGTCTCGACGATCGTCCCGGGGAGTCGACGAATTGTTCTCGACGATCGTCGAGACAAGGCACACGGCCTAGGACACGGGCATGTCCAAGGCCGTGTCATCAGGTCGACGATCTTCACTCGACGAAGTGTCGAGTGTCGAGACCGTGTACACGGCTTGGGGTCCAGGCGTGTTGAGGTGACACAGGTAGGGACACGGGCGTGTCCTAGAACCCGTGCAGTGCTCGGGTTGATTTTGTGGAAAAATCATGGGGTACACGGCCGACCACACGGCCGTGTCCGGTGGAACACGGCCGTGTCAGCTCGAACACGTGCGTGTTCGATACCCGTATGAGGTTCTAGGTGATTCGATTTTGACGGCGAATGAGGCACACGGCCCTGGACACGGGAGTGTGCCAGGCCGTGTTCGGTCCAGATTGGGCATTTCAGTCCCGAATCAAAGCCGTTCGTTTCCTTATTTTGAGATCCAACGGCTGGGGGTTGTTCCTGAAGGGATATACCCGGGTTTGGGCTTCCAAAACCCTCACTTTTCTTAAGTGTTCTCTTTCTAAATCCTTAGAGAGAGAGGAGAGCCAAGGGAGGAAGAAGGAGCTAGATCCTGCCATTGGAGGAGCTTCGGAGCTCCGAATCGCGAGCCGACTCCTGATCCACGGAGGCAAAGCTAGTGCGGTGCTTTTCATCCGATTACTTTTCAATGGCGCCAAAGAGGAACGCTAGTGTAACGATCCTCATCTTGAGCATGAGTAGCTCTCTTTCTTTGCATAGGAAGCCCGCTCTCGCGAGTTCGCGGAGAGTTAGAGGCGTTCCTTCGGGTAGATATGTGAAGTCCCCGTTGTTTAGAGTCCGTAAGCGAGAACGGACATAGGCATGATGTGTGAAACCTAGCCAGACATGTTGGTCTGGATCGGTGATGTTGCATTGCATAAATGCCGGAGAAGACTTCGTGCTATTGATTGTTTTTCGGGTTTTCTACACGGTAGATTGCAACAGGGAGCCTTGGGGATTAACCCTAAGGTGCACCCGGAAAACTGGGCTGATGCGTGATCTTGCCAACATGGAGGCCTGAGAGCCAACTTGAACATAACCGAGTTATGTGAAATTGTGTGACAAAAATGGGACTCGGGAGAAGTTTGACCTGCGCAAATGGCTTAAATTGTCGTTGCGACGTGAGCACGGGTTAGATGGAACCGTACCCATATCTATGTCGTTCAGGTTAAAGAGACCTAAGGTTACGTGGCACTTGCCGTTGGCATAGATGAGAGTCTTCGGCGGCCCATGGCTTAAATTGACGTGACCCATGCCGGGAAGACAAATTGCTCATATGTTTGGCCGTCCAAGTGGCGGTGGTGCGTCCGGAATGTCCATGGCTTTAACTGACGTGACATCGACCGGTTCACCGAGAATGTGCCCTGGTGCACGGGGTGTGTGGCCGTGTGAGCCTACGCCTGTGATGAAATGAATACTATTATATTACTCGCTTGTGATAATAAAACTGCAGGGAAGGAGCATTGCCGCCCCGAGTTGGGTGCGGGATCGTTATAATTTGTTCAGCATTGCTGACCGTTGCCTTTTTGTTTGCCACCGTGCGGTGGTTATGTTGCCTGCGGGTGCTGCTGGACCATGCGGTCGATAGCGGGCTAAAGCCCAAGTGCGAAGCCGGCCCTCGAAGGCCTATTTGGAAGTGTTTACTATTTTTATTCATGTATGACCGGCCTGCGTGCCGTGGTTTGTAAATCATGTAATATCAAGTGAAACATTTTGTAAGGCCTTAAGGCTAACGGTTGTATTTGTAATACATTCCTATTTTGGTTTAGTGGACATTCATGCTTTAGTGCTGGGTTCTTTAATGCAACTTTTATAAACTGCTTCCGCTAGAATGATCTGTGTAGGACGTTGCGATTGGTTGGATGGTTTCCATAAGTAACCACCCGGTCTGTCTGTGGCATACGGCGTCGGGCCCCGGCCGGACCTACTGCTATATGCTATGTGACGGATAGGGGGTGTTACAATTCGTCTACCCCGAGCTCAGCATTCGCCGAGCTAGTCCAAGAATCGTCAAGCTCAGGTCAACTGATGGCGACCAATGGATGGGCGAGCTCACCGTCCCAGTTCGCGCCCTCGCAACGGAGCTCGGCAACAACATGTGAGCAGGACCTGCCGAGGTGATCAAGCTCCCCAGCTCGCCTGGATGTATGAGGTACTTTTTACTGTTTTGCCCCCGCTGGTCTGCCTATAGCCCTTCAAAACAGCGTAGTTTGGCTGTTGGCAGACCTAGACAAGGGTTTTTTTGGTAACTTCAGGTCAGTTCATTTGGTTATTGGTAGTTCAGATTCCAAAAACTATAAATAGGACCCAAGGTGTACCTCAGAAGGCATGCTTCCAGTGCTCTCCTGCTCCAGTTTTCACGTTCTTTCTGAGGGTACCTTAGTTCGACCTCTAGCTAAGGAGGGGAAGCGCTCTTAGATCTTCCGGGTGTGTGGTGGGTCCTCCCCGCCGAGCCCTTGGGTCGGTCTTTCCTTGTTTTCTTTGTAATTTTCCTTGCAGGAGTGAAGTAGGCGCGAGACCACCCCTTCCCCAAGGGTGAACTCCACAGGAGACCGTTTTTCGGTTTCAACATTTTGGTGCGGTGAGCGTGGAGCGTGGTCAGTGCAGAAAAGCTTCAATGAGTTCGATGACGAGAGGACAGGGATCTGACAGGCCGGACCCCCCCCCCCCCCGCCTCTCGCCATGGTGGGGATGTTCGAGGATTTCAGGAATGAGGTGCTGAACCTCGTCAAGTTCATACTCGGCACGCAGGCCGTGTGCTCGACCCCAGCAGTCCAGATTGCGGCCGCTCCCTCTTTGGGTGAGGACCCCCCCGACAGGCGAGCTGGGAAGGAAGTGGCTGAGGAAGGTCGGGGGTGCGAGCTCCCCGAGCGCGAGCTCTTCCTAGCTTGGCAGGTCGAGGCCGGTTCGGCGAGCTAGGCTCGCGAGATTCGCCAGCTCGCCCAGCAGGGGGAGGCAGCACCTTCAGCGAGTTGGTCTCTTCAGCTCCAGTGCTCTAGTTCCAGATTGGTTTAGGGAACCCGAGATGTCCTACTACACTGGGAAGGGAGACCCGGTCCAGCATGTTCAATGGTTCGAGGATGTAGTCTCCATCCGACAGATGTCAGACAGGTTCAAGTGCCGACTCTTCGCTATCACTCTCAAGGAGAAGGCAAGGGAGTGGTTCCATCAGCTATCGGCCAGCTCCATCTACTGCTTCGAGGACCTGCGTCGGGGGTTCATGCTGAGGTTCACTACCTCGAATAGGAGGAAGGAGGAGTCAAAATCCCTGTTCCACATCAAGTAGGGGGTGAATGAGACCCTGGGGAGCTACATGGATCGGTTCCAGGAGGAGGTTACTCAGGTCCAGGAGATGTCGGGCCATAGTTTGATGATGGCCTTTACCCTGGGCCTGCAGCAGTGGTTCTTCAGGATGGAGCTGAAGAGAGTCCCCCCCCCCCTCTCATACGAGGATCTGATGGAGAGGGCGACAAGAGAAGTTGACAGGGAGGCGTCAAACCCGGAGTTTGCACGAAAGCTGGCCAGGTGGGCCACGAAGGAGGAGAAGGAGTCGAGAGGAGGAAGAGGACAGGAGGAGAGGAGAGGAGAGCCCCGGCAGAGGGAGCAGAGGTAGCTCTAGGGGAAGCAACAGTCGAGGTGGGGGCGTCAGGAGCCTGACCTTCGACTGGGTTGGAGACGTGAGTGGCAAGGGCAGGGGCCATAAAGAGGATACCAAGGAAGGGATCGCTATCAAGGGGGTCAAGATCAATTCCACCCCCCGGGATGGAGGCAGGCCTAGAGGCCCTGACTCCCCGATCAAGAAGAGGCTATGGCCATAGCCTTGGGGGAGAGGAGGAGAGTAGCAAGGCGGAGGAGGAGAGAAGTTAGGGTGAAGTTGCCATATTGCGAATTACATCAGGAGGAGGGGCACACCACGGCCACGTGCCCAGATTTTCTTGAAATGAGAGGGAACAGGGAACAACAACAGCAGCAGCAGCAGGGGCGCCAGGATGTGAGGATCAAGGAGTTCCTGCCTTGGGCAGAGGAGGACCGTTGCGAAGACCGGGTGGACGTTGGTACCTGAGGAGGGATCAGAGTGATCCACGAGGGGTGGGGGTAGAGCTCGAGGATTCGCGAAAGGCGAGCCTCCACACCATGTATCGTCAGAGCATTCCCTCCACATCCCAAGCCCCACCCCCAGAAGAGAGGATCACCTTCTCCAAAAGCGACATGCCGGATCACGAGGATCCATTCTGTGATACGCTGGTCATCAAGGCAGCCGTCGAAAATTTTACCGTCTCTCGGATCCTCGTTGACAACGGGAGCTCCGTCAACGTCATCTTCAAGAAGGCGTTTGACGCGATGAAGGTGGAGGTAAAGAGGGTACTGGCCTTGGACGGACCCTTGTTCGGGTTTTCGGGGGAGAGGAAGGAAGTGGAGGGAGGAGTCGGCATCCATGTCACCTTGGGGGGCAGTCCAGAAACTGCAGGTTCGTCATTGTGGATGCCCACAACAGCTACAGCGCCATCTTCGGGAGGCCCCTTATCAGCGCCTTCCACTGCATCCCCTCATCATTCCACCAATGCTTAAAGTTCGACGCAGAGGGGATTCAGGTTAGGGTCTGGGGGGACACCAAGGTGGCACGTGAATGCTATGTCACCGCTATGAACTCCATCTCTTCGCAGGAGGGAGCCGAGGATATGCGGCGGAGGATGGAGGTGGCTGAGCAGGGAGCAGGCAGGGAGGAGCTGGTGGTAGAGAACTGCGCAGAGGAGGGGACAGCATGAAGAGACCAGGAGGAGATGGCCGAAATGATGGCCTTGGAAGAAGAGGTGGAGGTGGAAATCCCAGTCCCGGAAGAGAGGGATGCTGAAGGATGGGGAGTGCAGTCCAGGTTGGAGGCTACAGAGGAGGTGGTGGAGTTGGAGGTGCTCACCTGTGGAGATAGGGTAGAGAAGGTCCGCGTTAGTAGAGGACTGACCCCGGAAGACCAAGGCAGGATGCTGGACTGCATCCAGAAGAATGTGGACATCTTCGCATGGAACGCCGCGGAGATGCGGGGGGTTGACGCGGATGTGGCCTGCCACCGCCTCAACCTAGACCCGGGAACACGCCTCGTCCAACAAAAGAAGAGGTCCACTGCGGACATGCTGGCAGATCCCATCAGATAGGAGGTGGCAAAGCTCCTCAAGGCCGACTTCGTGTCTGAGATCCAATACCCCGGCTTCGTCTCCAATGTGGTCATGGTCAAAAAGGGAGACGGTCGGTGGAGGATGTGTATCGATTTTTCTTTACTTAATAAAGCTTGTCCTAAGGACTGTTATCCTTTGCCTCGGATCGACGCGCTGGTTGACTCAGCCGTTGGTTTTTATGTAATGAGTTTTCTAGATGATTTTTCAGGTTATCATCAAATCAGGATGCACCCCCCAGACATCAAGGATGTCTCGTTCATCATGGGGGATGGATGCTATTGTTACAAGATGATGCCCTTCGGGCTGAAGAAAGCAGGGGCAACCTACCAGAAGATGATGGATAGGGACTTCAAAGATCAAAAGGGGAGAAATCTGGAGGTGTACGTGGATGACCTCATGGTCAAGAGTCGTGATGTGGACTCCCACCTCCAGGACCTAGAGGAGACCTTTGCTACCCTGCGCAAGTACAAGATGCGGCTGAACCCTCTGAAGTGTGTTTTCGGGTCTAGCCGGGGGAAGTTCTTGGGGCATCTCCTCACCCCCGTGGGGGTCGAGCCAAATCCTGATAAGGTCAGGGCCATCATGGAGCTAGGATCACCACGGAACACTAAGGAGGTGCAGCGGCTGACAGGGAAGCTGACAGGGCTAAGTAGGTTTCTCTCTCGGGCTAGGGAGAAATGCTCACCCTTCTTCAAAACGCTAAGGGGGGGGGGGGGGGGTCAAAAATTTGAATGGACCAAGGAGTGCGAGGAGGCATTCCAGGCCCTCAAGATGCAGCTGACCCAGGCTCCGCTGCTCCAAGGGCCCAAGGAGGGGGAAGACCTGTTTTTATATCTCGGGGTTGGGGCAGAGGCCTTGAGCTCCGTCCTAGTTCGGGAAGAGGGAAAGAAGCAGCTCCCTATTTACTAAGTGAGTCGGGTTCTGAGAAAGGCCGAGCTCTGATATCCAATTTTGGAGAATCTGGCTTTCGCCCTGGTCATCTTAGCCCGAGGGCTGCGACCTTATTTCCAGGCACACTCAATCCGAGTGGTGACTGACCATCCTCTCTGCAACATCTTTGAGGGGGTGGAGCACTCTGACAGGCTCGCCAAGTGGTCGGTGGAGTTGAGTGAGTTTGACGTTTCCTTTGTCCCCCGCCACTCGATCAAAGCTCAAGCAATGGCCGACTTCTTGGCTGATTATGTGATTGAGGTGGCGGAGGAAGAGATCACTCGTCCGACTCCTTGGAAGTTAAACTTGGACGAGGACTCGGGGAGGCATTCCCTAGGCATGGGGGTGATCTTGAAGAGCCCTCAAGGGACTAGAATTGAGCAAACGGTGGTGTTACACTTTCCCATCACCAACAATCAAGCCGAGTATGAAGCCGTGATAGCAGGGCTTTTACTGTCTGAACTGAAGATAGCAATAAGCGAGGTGCGACGCTAATACCTTGGAAGATGATGTCGAAGTCTCCATGTCTCAAGTAGATTCGTTTCTCTACACAATCAATCCTTGCAAAGTGCTAGTCCAACCACGCCATGCCCAAAATGATGTCAAACTCCGGCATTCTCAAGACCATAGCAGGTGTATCAAAGGCCTTTCCTTCAATAAATATCCCGAACTCACACTTAGCGGTTGCAATTATCTTCGAGCCGTCCGGTAGGCGCACTCGTCGGGCTATACAGTAAAGTATTGCACTCCTTCTAGGTTTTTAACGAAGTCCGCCACGCAAACGAGTGTGTGGCACCAGTATCGAATAGAGTTTAGGCCAGTTTCTCACTAACCATTACGCCTAAGTGTCAGAATTGTGAAGGCTCAAGCAAGATTCCTAGAACTTAGGCAGACTAAGGACGAATGCTTAATTTCTTCCTCGTAGTCCTTGTCCTGGAGTTGGGTCATGCTTCAAATACTCCTTCAGCGAGTCTCATAACCCTTCTCTGTTATAAACAAAAGTGGTAGCCCTAGGGAATCTGCCATGTCTATTATCTCCGCCAGATTCAAAATCTGCTATATACAAAAGTGCTTGCCCTAGGTGATCTCGCAAGACTTTATACAATAGGTTTACATACCTAGGGTCGTCCAAACTTTAGGAGATCGACGTATAACGGTACGTACCTAAGGTCAGATTGGCCAATCTTAAGGTCAAAGTTGGAAAAACTTAATGTTAATTACATATGGGTACACCACTGTTTCCGCTAAGTCAGTTTGCTCTGATACTATTTGTAAGACCCCCCCTCTCGGATCCCAAAACACGGCACGAAGGGGGGTCTTATGCCCGAGACAGCCGCCTTGCGGCAGCATTAGCACACAGGCTAACCTGTACCACAAGACGCCTATTCTGCCGGCTACAACCAATATCAATATAAATATACCAACCCAACCATAATATAAGCAAGAAGAAGTCAAATGCACACCAAGTATATGTCCAAATGCATCAAAAAAGAGAAGCTAAAGCATGCTTCTACAATATCAGAGTTCAGCTATAAAATTGCCCAAACGGGCTACATCAAAATCTCACAAGATTCACATCCATAACCGACGGTAGAGACGGCACTGTCACATCAGGCCCTGTCATCCTGGCCTACCTGTGTGATGACCTCCTAAAAAGGAAGACGTAGCAACCGTTAGTCGAAAAGAATAAGTGGCTTCACATTCGCTCCCCCGGTGACTCCTCGGCACCGGGCGGAGAAAGGAACAAGGGTACATGTATAATACAAGTAGTAAAGCAGGTACAAGCAGGTGGTAATAGTACATGAATAACAACATTATAAACTAGCAGTTCTACTTGAATAACAATATTACAGACTAGCAGTTCTACTTGAGCAATTAGTAAATCAACAAATACAAGTAACTACAGCAGGAAAGTAACTTAACTAATAAGGATGCTCATACAAATTTATAAGTTAAGGATCGGGTTACACAAAGTAACTCATCGTATAAGAGTGCCCATACAAACTTATACGATGAGGGTCTTATTTGTGTAATGCTATGTAATGGTATGTATGCTATGTAATGGCTCACCCATGATCGTGACATGCAATTGCTATGTCAACACAGACTATAGTTCCCACTATTCGAGCAGGTAGATAACCTCTCAGGCATCAGCCGCCATGGCCAGGCGGTGACAGTCGAGCGGGCATCTCTACTACTAGGCGGGTATCCACACTACTTCACCTAGGCCTACGTACGCCTTAATGCTAAGAACACAACAGTGCAGCCCATGCATACTATGGCCCAGCGAGGTCTCGGGTAGATGTGCACCCAGAACACAGCCCGAACTGGCCTGGTGTGACCCGGAAGGTGCCTCGGAAGAAGGCACGAGGGCACAGCCCAACCGTTCACTTGGCACGGAAGGGGCCTCGGGACATGAACACCAAGGACACAGCCCAACCGCCCAAAGTCTAACCGTCAACTCCCGCCGGTGTGACGATCGGCCAGCCTGTAGACCTGCCACACTATCCTTAACCCAGGATTACGACACCGCGTGTCGACTCACACCGCATGCAAATGCCACGACACCGTGGTATGGAAGGGGCCTCAGAATTAAGCACGAGGGCACAACCCAACCATTCATATATAACTCATCTCAACTCAAACCCAACTAGTCACGGTCAACACCGTACTTACATTCATCCACAATACTACCCATAGGGAGACTACGCTCTAAGTATTGCACTACTACATTTCATTCTAACCATCATACATGCTCATGGCCATGGTTTATCCTTCTATTTGTCATTCCAAATGATTTCAACATATTACAAACATGATGTGCATTAATAATAATCTACCAATTTTTAACCAGTCATTTCATTCATCATATTATAAACATGGTGCGCATTTATAATAATCTATCAATTTTAGCAAGTGATATCATGCATTAAAGCTTGCTCCACAATTCAGTTTTATGAAATCTAATTAACAAGATTTATCATTCATAGCACTACGGTGGTCAACATAAAATAGTTCATCAAAATCTAGAGTTAATTAGCAACATCGATTCCACCGAATTCAAATTCATATTATATAAACCCCAGAATTTAAGTGCAGAATAAATCTGGATAGCAACTTCGACCGGAGATTTCCGGAGCTATAGAAATCCGATGAATACGTGTAACCCCTCGATGGAAAGATCTTTCTATGGTTTACAACGTTCATATTCAGCCCACAACCCAGATTTATGTGTATCCTATTTGTAATCATCCATGAAGTCCGCTGCGTACAGAACACATTTTCTTCATGCATGATTTATCGGACGTCATGTTCATTCAGACTTTCCTGTGGCTAATTACTTCACATGAAGACGTGCAACCACTCGTTAGAAAGGTATTTTCGATGGCTTCAATATTTGTGTTTAGTCGAAAGCCCAAATCTGGGCACATCCTACATGAAAATGGCCAAGAAAATCGCTGTGCGCAGAATACAAATTCTGCACGCTTCGTAAAGAGGAATGAACGACATCGGTTCATCTTCCTCTTCAAGTCGATCTTCCAAAATCACTCCAAAATTTTCTCCTGCCTTATTCACCCTCATGAGGCCATGATTCTTCACGAAACATTCCATCCATCATCACATAGGAGAAAGGGGAGGTTGAAGAGATCTAAAACCTAGAACACATGTCCTAGCATGGCCATCCCTAGAAAACTCCTTCTCTTCATCAAAACTCTCTTGAGTCGATATCTCTCCTAAGAAAATAACTAAAGATGGTGCACCAAGGTAGAGGGTAGGAAGCTCACCTCATTTCCGGCATTTCCACCATTTCTGGCCATGGATCTCGTGACTCTTCTCGACGGCATCTTCTTTTCCACGGTGGCGGAGGATCGTGTCATCTAGAACCAGATCCAGCGACTTCCTTCTCTCAACAGGAGTTTCTCTCAGAAAAATGGCTGGAATGAGGAGTGAAAATGGCTAGAGTTATCACTTCCCCTTTTATATAAAAGTGACACGGGTAGGGACACGCCCGTGTCCTTACACGTGTCCTGCTTAGGCGAAGCGTTACGACGGTTTTTATGCGTCAGTTTAATACTCAACACGACACACGGGTGGGACACGCCCATGTCGGCCCAGTAACGCCCATGACATGGGGCGTGTAACCAACTCGAGACTTACTCGAGAGAACTTACTCGAGAGAAAACCAACTACTCGAGTACCAGGATAGGACACGCCCGTGTCACAGGGATGACCCGCCCGTGTCACCCCTCTCTTACTCGAGTACTTTTCCACCTACTCGAGTACATTTCGACCTACTCGAGAGCTACTCGAGGATGAGCGGGACACGCCCTGTGACAACCCAGTCATGCCCGTGAAATGGGGCTTGTAACCCACTCGAGACCTACTCGAGAGGACATACTCGAGAGAAAACCAACTACTCGAGTACCCGGAGAGGACACACCCGTGTCACAGGGATGACACGCCCGTGTCACCCCCTCTTACTCGAGTACTTTTCCACCTACTCGAGTATATTTCGACCTACATGAGAGCTACTCGAGCATGAGCGGGACACGCCCTGTGACACGCCCGTGTCACAGGGCGTGTACCCCATACTTGACACTCGATGATCGTCGAGCGCTGGCTATCGACCAGAGGGAACACACGACCTCCGACACGCCTGTGTCGGAGGGGACACGCCCGTGACACTGGGCATGTTTCCTTTATCGACCATTTTCGTCTACCAAAGTCTCGAGTGTCGACACAAATGAGGACACACCCTAGGTCACGCCCCAGACACGCCCGTGACACGGGGCGTGTCTCGCCCGAACACTTCATCGAACCCATTTTCGTCGACCTCGCGACTGCTATGCACCCAAGCAGGACACGCCCTGGGACACGCCCGTGTCCCAGGCCGTGTCAAGCAAAAATTTGCCAATCCCAGACTTTGGGTTGTTACATGCATCCCAGTTGTCAGCACTACCCTGAACCCAAGTCAGCTCTCCTGGCTTAAAAATACGCACAAGGGGCCTAGTGCGATTCGGGACGTTATAAATCATATAAACAAACAAAAGATTTAGTCCCCGAAATCAGGCTAAGGCTATGGGGAGAAATGCATAACAGAAAATATATTATGTTGTCAAATAAAATTACCTTGAGCAAACAACTCCGGATAGTGATTTTGCATCAAATCCATTGGCTCCCATGTATATTCCTCCTTCCCATGATTAGACCATAGCACTTTCACTAAAGGAACACATTTGCCGCACAATATCCTTGTCTCGTTATCTATGATCCGCACCGGCTCTTGTCGCACAGACCTATCAGACGCCACAACACCATCAGTTATGGGGATGTATTGATTGGGCCGCAACAGCGCCTTCCGAAGCGACGACACATGGAACACGTCGTGGAGGTTCTCTAGCTCGGGCGGTAACTCCAACCGATAGGCCAACGGGCCAATCCTTTCCAATATAATATAAGGCCCAACATACCTTGGGCTGAGCGTTTTTACACCACGCACACGTGACACTCCATGCATCGGTCAGATTTTCAGGAACACCTTATCACCCACTTGAAACTCCACCATCCAATGCATTGCATTGTAATACTTCGTCTGACGACTTTGAGCCTCCATCACGTGGTCTCATATCAGTCTAACTGCCTCATCAGTATCATCAATATATTCAACGCCCAAAGCCTTCGGGTCTTCATCTTGCACCCATGACAAAGGGGTTCTACACCTCCTTCCGTAAAGAGCTTCATGAAGCGCCATGCCGATGCTAGACTGATGGATATTATTGTAGGAGAATTCTACCACCGGTAAGAGCCTATCCACAGCTCTCCTATGTCCAACACACATAATCTCAACAAATCTTCTAATGTTCGGATGGTCCTTTCAGATTGCCCGTCCGTTTGAGGATGAAACGCGGTTCTTAATGTAAGGCGCGAGCCCAAATACGCCTGTACCGCTTTCCACTCATTGGAGGTAAACCGACCATCACAATCAGACACGATCGTCTTAGGCACGCCATGATACCGTATGAATTGCACCACCAAGAGGCGTACTAAGACATCCACATGAGCTTCTTTCTTCATTGGGATAAACCAGGCTACTTTCATCAGGCGATCAACTATCACCCACACTGAATCATTCCCGGAGCGTGAGCGAGGTAACCCATAGACGAAGTCCATGGAGATATCCTCGAACTTCCATTCGGTGATGGGCAACGATTGTAACAAACCACCGGGGCACTTGGAACGCCGCTTCACATTGGGGTGTCCACCTAAATGGCACACCTTTCTTCGTCAATGAAGTAAGAGGGAGGGCAATCTTGGAGAACCCTTTCACGAACTTGCGGTAGAACCCGGCAAGCCCAAGGAAACTCCTCACATCGGCCGCCGACTTCAAGGGCGACCTCTCCTTCACGGCACGCACCTTGGTCGGATCCACAGCTAGTCCTGCTCCACTGATCACATGCCCCAAGAAAGCAACCTCTTTAGGACAGAATTCGCACTTGTTGAACTTGGCGAACAAGGCGTGCTCTTTTAATTTCTTCAATACCAAGGTCAAGTGCTCAGCATGCTCCTCCTCCGTCTTTGAGTAGACCAAGATGTCATCGATGAAAACAATTACGAAGACATCCAAATAAGGTTCAAATACCGTGTTCATCAGGCTCATGAAGGCTGAAGGGGCATTTCTGAGCGAAAATGACATTACCGTGAACTCGTACAGTCCATATCTTGAACTAAAGGACGTTTTCAGGATGTCACCTTCTTGTATTCTCAACTGATAATACCCTGAGCGTAAGTCCAGCTTAGAAAACCAATGCGCTCCCACTAGTTGATCGAACAACTCGTCAATCCGAGGTAGCAGATAAGTGTTCCGCACCGTCCACCGATTGAGTTCCCGATAGTGTATGCACAAATGCAGGGTTCCATCCTTCTTCTTCACGAACAATACAGGGGCTCCCCAGGGTGACGAACTGGGGCGAACGAACCCTGACTCCACCAGTTCTTGAAGTTGAACTCTAAACACCGCGAGTTCCTTCGGGGCCATTCGGTAAGGGGCCTTGGATACCGGCTTGGCGCCCGGTACTAGATTAATCTGGAAGTCAACCTCTTTATGCAGGGGTTATACTGGCAGTTTCTCAGGAAATACCTCAGGGAAATCCCGCACTACCCGTACGTCTTTTATATCCACTGCTATCTCTTTCAACTCGAACCAGATCATGAAAACTTCATCCCCCTTCATATGGGCTTTTACTGTCTGAACTGAAGATAGCAATAAGCGAGGTGCGACGCTAATACCTTGGAAGATGATGTCGAAGTCTCCATGTCTCAAGTAGATTCGTTTCTCTACACAATCAATCCTTGCAAAGTGCTAGTCCAACCACGCCATGCCCAAAATGATGTCAAACTCCGGCATTCTCAAGACCATAGCAGGTGTATCAAAGGCCTTTCCTTCAATAAATATCCCGAACTCACACTTAGCGGTTGCAATCATCTTCGAGCCGTCCGGTAGGCGCACTCGTCGGGCTATACAGTAAAGTATTGCACTCCTTCTAGGTTTTTAACGAAGTCCGCCACACAAACGAGTGTGTGGCACCAGTATCGAATAGAGTTTAGGCCAGTTTCTCACTAACCATTACGCCTAAGTGTCAGAATTGTGAAGGCTCAAGCCAGATTCCTAGAACAACTTAGGCAGACTAAGGACGAATGCTTAATTTCTTCCTCGTAGTCCTTGTCCTGGAGTTGGGTCATGCTTCAAATACTCCTTCAGCGAGTCTCTTAACCCTTCTCTGTTATAAACAAAAGTGGTTGCCCTAGGGAATCTGCCATGTCTATTATCTCCGCCAGATTCAAAATCTGCTATATACAAAAGTGCTTGCCCTAGGGGATCTCGCAAGACTTTATACAATAGGTTTACATACCTAGGGTCGTCCAAACTTTAGGAGATC
The DNA here is from genome assembly GCA_039583875.1 of Platanthera guangdongensis. Lineage (NCBI taxonomy): Eukaryota > Viridiplantae > Streptophyta > Magnoliopsida > Asparagales > Orchidaceae > Platanthera > Platanthera guangdongensis. The sequence continues at coordinate 61,367,335 of CM077159.1, forward strand.
GACCTATAACGGTACGTACCTAAGGTCAGATTTGCCAATCTTAAGGTCAAAGTTGGAAAAACTTAATGTGAATTACATATGGGTACACCACTGTTTCCGCTAAGTCAGTTTGCTCTGATACTTTTTGTAAGACCCCCCTATCGGATCCCAAAACACGGCACGAAGGGGGGTCTTATGCCCGAGACAGCCGCCTTGCGGCAGCATTAGCACACAGGCTATCCTGTACCACAAGACGCCTATTCTGCCAGCTACAACCAATATCAATATAAATATGCCAACCCAACCATAATATAAGCAAGAAGAAGTCAAATCCACACCAAGTATATGTCCAAATGCATCAAAAAAGAGAAGGTAAAACATGCTTCTACAATATCAGAGTTCTGCTATAAAATTGCCCAAACGGGCTACATCAAAATCTCACAACACTCACATCCGTAACCGACGGTAGCGACAGCACCGTCACATCAGGCCCTGTCGTCCTGGCCTGGCTGTCCTGCTGCAAAGTCTGCAGCTGCTCTACCTGCGGGGTGACCTCCTAAAAAGGAAGACGTAGCATCCGTTAGTCAAAAAGACTAAGTAGCTTCACATCTGCTCCCCCGGCGACTCCTCGGCACCGGGCGGAGAAATGAACAAGTGTACAAGTATAATACAAGTAGTAAAGCAGGTACAAGCAGGTGGTAATAGTACATGAATTACAACATTATAAACTAGCAGTTCTACTTGAATAACAATATTATAGACTAACAGTTCTACTTGAGCAATTAGTAAATCAACAAGTACAATTAACTACAGCAAGAAAGTAACTTAACTTATAAGGATGCTCATACAAGCTTATAAGTTAAGGATCGGGTTACATAAAAGTAACTCATCGTATAAGAGTGCCCATACAAACTTATACAATGAGGGTCTTGTTTGTGCAATGCTATGTAATGGTATATATGCTATGCAATGACTCACCCATGATCACACACATGCAATTTCTATGTCAACACATACTATAGTTCCTAATTTTTGAGCATGTAGCTAACCTCTCAGGCATCAGCCGCCGTGGCCAGGCGGTGATAGTAGAGTGGGCATCTCTACTACTAGGCAGGTATCCACACTACTTCACCTAGGCCTCCGTACGCCTCAACGCTAAGAACACAACAGCGGAGCCCATGCATACTATCGCCCAGAGGGGTATCGGGTAGATGTGCACCGAGAACATAGCCCGAACTTGCCTGGTGTGACCCGAAAGGGGCCTCGGAAGAAGGCACGAGGACACATTACAACCGTTCACTTTGCATGGAAGGGGCCTCAGGATGTGAACACCGAGGACATAGCCCAACCGCCCAAAGTTTAACCATCAACTCCCATCGTTGTGACGATCGGCGAGCCCGTAGACCTGCCACACTATCCTTAACCCAGGATTACGACACCGCATGTAGACTCACACCGCATGCAAATGCCATGACACCGTGGTATGAAAGGGGCCTCGGAAGTAAGCACGAGGGCACATCCAAACCATCCATCTATACCTCATCTCAACTCGAACCCAACTAGTGACGGTCAACACAAAACTTACATCCATCCACAATACTACCCGTAGGGAGACTACGCTCTAAGTATTGGACTACTACATTTCATTCTAACCATCATACATGCTCATGCCCATGGTTTATCCTTCTATTTGTCATTCCAAATGGTTTCAACATATTACAAACATGATGTGCATTAATAATAATCTACCAATTTATTACCAGTCATTTAATTCATCATATTATAAACATTGTGCGCATTTATAATAATCTATCAATTTTAGCAAGTCATAACATGCATTAAAGCTTGCTCCACAATTCAGTTTTATGAAATCTAATTAACAAGATTTATCATTCATAGCACTACGGTGGCAGCATAAAATAGTTCATCAAAATCTAGAGTTAATTAGCAAAATCGATTCCACCGAATTCAAATTCATATTATATAAACCCCAGAATTTAAGTGCAGAATAAATCTGGACAGCAATTTCGACCGGAGATTCCCAAAGCTACAAGAATTCGGTGAAGATGTGTAAACACTCGATGGAAAGGTATTTCTGTGGGTTACAACTTTCATATTCAGCCCTCAACCCAGATTTGTGTGTATCCTATTTGAAATCAGCCTGGAAGTCCGCTGCGTACAGAACACAATTTCTACAAGCAGGATTTATCGGACGTCATGTTCGTTCAGACTTTCTCGTGGCTACAAACTTTGCATGAAGGCTTGCAACCACTAGTTGGAAAGGTATATTCAAGGGATTCAACTTTCGTGTTTAGTTGAAAGCCCAAATCTGGCCACATCGTACATGAAAATAGCCAAGAAGATCGCTGCGCGCAGAATACAGATTTTGCACGCTTCATAAAGAGGAATGAACGACATCGGTTCATCTTCCTCTCCAAGTCGATCTTCCAAAATCACTCCAAAATTTCCTCCTCCCTTATTCACCCTCATGAGGCCATGATTCTTCACGAGACCATCCACCCATCATCACATAGGAGAAAGGGGAGGTTGAAGAGATCTAAAACCTAGAACACATGTCCTAGTATGGCTATCCCTAGAAAACTCCTTCTCTCCATCAAAACTCTCTTGAGTCGATATCTCTCCTAAGAAAATAACTAAAGATCTAACACCAAGGGAGAGGGTAGTAAGCTCACCTCATTTCCGGCATTTCCACCATTTCCGACCATGGATCTCGTGACTCTTCTCAACGACATCTTCTTTTCCACAGCGGTGGCGAATCTTCTACTCTAGAACCAGATCTAGCGACTTCCTTCTCTCAATAGGAGTTTCTCTCAGAAAAATGGATGGAATGAGGAGTGAAAATGGCTAGGGTTATCACTTTCCCTTTTATATAAAAGTGACACGGGTAGGGACACGCCCGTGTCCTTACCCGTGTCCTACTTAGGCGAAGCGTTACGACGGTTTTTATGAGTCGGTTCAATACTCGACAGAACACATGGGTGGGATACGCCTGTGTCGGCCCATTCATGCCCGTGACATGTGGTGTATAACCCACTCGAGACTTACTCGAGAGGACGTACTCGAGAGAAAACCAACTACTCGAGTACCCGGATAGGACACGCCCGTGTCATAGGGATGACACGCTCGTTGTTGATGCATGAAAACGCAAAGGGGGTCGAGCACCACCAGCTAACGGTTCGAGCACAAGGGAAAATAAAGGAGAGGAGAGACTACGAGTAGCAATCTACTAAGCAGACGAGAGTCAGAAGAACAGCAGGGCCGTGAGCCACGACAACAACAGACTTCGCCCGTCGCGGCCTGAATGCCTCTCTTGCGACGGGCTTTCCTTTTACTGAAGAAGGGTTTGGTTACAAGTGAAAAAAGGAAGGCAAGAGCTGAGCAAGCTGGAGTCCGCAAAGCACTAGATTCGAGTCCGCAGCCTTTAACAAGTAGGCTACTGGGCTCGAGTCAGCATGCCTTGGGTGCACCACCTCCCCCCTATTTATAGGATGGGGGGCCTGCCCAAACGGGCAGGGCTAAAATAACCGACTGCCCGGGGTACAGGAGAACCGGGCAGCGGTGACGGGAAGTAAAAAGAAAGAACACGCCAGTGCGCGCAGAAGGGGCGGACTGGGCTCGCGGGCTGGAGCTTCCATCTGCTGCTACTAGGAACAATCCTGCTGGAGGACGGCGGCCTGGGCGGACGGGACACTGCATCCGCCGATATAGAGAATCCAGAGATGCAAATGCATGGAGGATCGAGCGAACAGAGCGTTGAGTCCGCCACTGGGGGATCATCCTTGGTGGCTGATTGCTGCTGCTTTGCCGGACAGGGCAGACTGCCTAATTGAGTCCGCGGATAATGAAAAGGGGTCGGCATATTGTAGGATGTTGCGGACTGGGGGTTAACATAATCCCTGCACATTTTTAAGTTTCCGAAAAACTTCGAAAATGTTTTCTTAACCGCCGAGTCCGCAAGCCTCATTAATGCCGCCAGCGCTATAAATATCGCTAGAGGGCCTGGAACTGTTTTAAAATCCCGATCGATACGGGGCGCTACTCACCACTTGCGGTCTCCACTTTGCACTCCGGCATGGCAAGGCTTGGCGCTTTCTTCACCAGTCTCGCTGCAAAAGGCGAGAAGGCACTAACGCCTATGAAGACTAAGAGGATAATAAGGAGAATGACGAGAGGGGATCCTGTCCGCTCCACTGGAGAAAGTTCCCACAGCCAGAAACTCGCTGAGAAAATAGTCTGCCGCGCTGATGTGTGTGAGAAGGAGGACGCCGCAGTCCCTGACGCTGAACAGCCACTGGGAAGTGAGAAGTTACTAACCCTGTCAGACATCGCCCCTTCCCAGAAAACGGCGAATTCGGCGGACACCGTTGGCGAACACAATGAGACCGAAATATCCTCCCCTTTGTCTTCTAGAGGAAAGTCCAATAAAAACATTCCTTTGAAAATCCCTTGAAACTTGCTCCAGATTAATTGAAAACGACTACAAGATCCTTGAAATAAATGCTGAGAATAATTCCATAACTGTCTGAATTTGAATCTTGAAAAACGTCGATCTCATCAGAAAAACATCGAGCTGAGCTCCACTATCGTTGAACTGAGCTCAGAGACTGGACTTAGACTGAAACAGAGATCATCGATCTGAGCTCAACTATCGTCGAACTGAGCTCAGATATAGAGAAACAAACTGGAGACAAGAACGTCGATCTGAGCTCGAAGATCGTCGAATTGAGTTCGACGACTTGTTGAAGTTGAACTCAGAGATCGTCGAATGGAGTTCGACGATTCGTCGAAGTGAGCTCAGCGATCGTCGAATGAAGTTCGACGATTCGTCATACTGAGCTCGACGAAATGACTTGGTCTCTTGAAATGAAATATCTGGTCTTGAGGGCAGCTTTCAAACCTAAATACTAACCCTTTGACTCAATTCTAATTGAGCTTTAGATCTATACAAGGAGGTCAAAACAGATTTCCTAAAAGACATAGTGATCCTTGCCCAAATCAGTAATAGGGTGTTCCAACATGAGGGTACTGAAAATCTAAGTATGTGCTGCTGACCTTGACCCTGTAAATAACCTATGACCATAGACTATACATGTTGGGTCATCTAAACAATCCTAATAGTAAACCTAGCCCAAATCACAAGTAGGGTTCCAACAATCTCCCCATATTTGGGTGAGGTCACTAAAAAAATAAAGAAAATCACAAAACATGAAAAATATCTGACAGAATATAGAACTTTAACAGATATAAACAATTGTGCCTTGCGAATATATATACACAACAATAATAAAGTTCAAAATGCATAAGCAGAAAATTATAAATCTTTCTTTGGAGCATTTGAAGAAGGGTCTGAAGCTGGTTATGTGAAGACCATTATTCTTCTGGGGTCCTCTGCTTCTCTTGGAGTCATTTTCATATCTTCATTACCAAGAATCTTCACTGATATAGCTCTAGGCACTAATGCATTTGGATGGAGATGCATATTTTTGTGAGCATTAAAAAGATTTTTTACCTGATACTTATCCAATTCCTTCTTTATATAAGATGACATTGTTGAAAATTGTGAAGAATCCTTCCCTTCAGCTTTGGCTTTATTAATCTGAGAGAGAGCAATCAACTCATTAAACCTGGCCATTCTATAGTTAGGATCTAACTCTGGATCATAGGTTGGAGAAGGAGGTCTTTCTAGGCTTGATTTTTCTTATTGATTACCTTAAGATTTCTGCTGGCTGCTTTGATTATTATTATTATGTTGTTGTTGTTGTTATCTTGTTTGTTGGCTGCTGGACTGAGATTCTGACCTTGAAGGTCTCTCTTTGCTACTTTGAGTAGGTCTTGATTGATGTGAATGAGAAGTAGACCTATGAGCTTGTGAAACACTTCCTGCTGATCCTACTGCTGGAGGAGGAGGAGGAGGACCTCTCCTAAATTGTTGGGGTGGAGAGTATCTCCTACTCTTCTTTCTAACTTTCAGCTCATTCTTAGAATACCTCATCCAGTAAGGGCAGTCTCGAGTAAGAGTAATATTGTGCAGAATATAATAAGGGGTACCTGTGTAGGAGAAGGTTTAGGAGCAGCCTTGGAGGGAACCTTCTTCTTAAACTTTTTCTTCTTAGACCTAGAATCTTCCTAGTCATCTGACTCTTCATCATCATCAGATTCACTAGTAGGATTATCATAGAGAGTATCAATATGTTTTAGCATCTCAGCAGAAATTGCTGGAGGAGCCTGTAGTTGTATCTCTGTATTTATTATTTCAGTCTGTGGCTGTACAACTATATCTTCCTTTTCAGCCAGAGTCTGTGGCTCTATATTTTTTGTATTAATCTGTACATTAGTATCTACTGTATCTATGTCTTCAAGCATAAATTCATCCATATCTGGCATGGGGGATTCAGCCCAAGCAAATGTTGGTGGGGGAGAAAGCCTTTGTCTCTATATCAGTTACTTGCTCTATAATATTCTCAATAACTACAAAGCTTGTCCTTGGTTGTTCCAAAAATAAAGGACTTATAGAGGCAGTGTAACATACTATTGATTTAGAAGAATCATATGCAAAAACTGGAGCAAAACTGGGCTGAACTTCAAAAAAAAGATAATAAGGAAGATAAGACCACTGTGGGATTAATAAAAACATCACCAACAGTATAACTTCTGGAGTTGAAAAATCTGCTGCATCTTCATCTGAACAAACTGAAAGCATTTATGCATCTGCTGCTGCAAACTCTGGGACTACTGAAGCTTCTTCATTAACTGCTTGGGCTTCTTCATTAGATATCTCCCCCAACCTGGATTCAGAGAGACCTGAACCTAGGCCCCCAAAAGAAGGGACAATGGAGGAGGAAGATAGCTTAGAAGAAAGGTCAGATATGGTAGCTACAAGAGGAGCAATTGTTGCTTCTATCAGCTTCTTGCGGGTAGGAGTGATAAAAGTAAGAATATTAGAAGAAATGGATGAGAAATCCACATACATAAACTTAGGTGAAGACTGAGTAGATGCCTAGGGTGGATTGGAAGAGGTCGGAATTGAGGTGGAACAGTTTTGACACAGAGTGAATGACTGAGGTACATCCTAAGGATTGAAGGTAGGGGGAATGATATTAGGAATGATCTTTTCCTGGATAAGTCAATGTTGTGGAGTGTATTGTGGAGATGGAGATGATAGTAGATCAAAATTTGGAGATGACAGTAGTGGATCTGTATGAAGAGAAGTGGATGGTATGTCATCAAGATGTGATGGTAGAGGTGATTGAAGAGGTGGAGATGGTGTATCCTCAGAAATTTGGATTGGTGAGTGTGGAGGAGATGGTGGTCAAGATGGTGAGGCAGGAGGGATGGGAGTAAAAGGTGTGTCTACAATAACAGTGGATGGTTGTTGAAGAGGAGGAAAAGTTAGTCTAGGTAAAGGAGGTGGAGGTGGAGCAGAAACTCCTTCTGGGTTTGGAGGAGTGATTGTATCAGTCCTTGTGTCCTCAGAAGCTCTAGAGAAGGAAGCCCTGGAGGGCTTTGTGATAACCCTCTCCCATCTTCCAAATAGGGCTGATGTGAGCCCCTTGGAAGCATTAATAAATATGGTCTGTGAGACCAACAGTTCTGGGCACTTGGCTTGCAAGAAAACCACAAGAATTCTCCCATACACAACATTCTTCTTATTTATCTTCTTCTTGATAGAATCAAACATAATTAATCCCCAATTAATTCTTTTCTCATTTACCAAGGCACGGATCAGATGAAATTGGTGCCTGGTTTTGTGATCATGAGCAGAGTGCTTTCCCAACATAACTTTTCCAACAATATCGGCTAAAAATCTATATTCTATCGAAAGATTTTTCTTAAGAAGGTAGCTAAGGTTTCCTTCAGCATGACCCAACCTATCTAGCATTTCATTAAAATCATAACTAGATAATTCTATTTCTTCTTCACCATTAACAAACCCAAAAATTTCAGATAAGATTTCTGGTGAAAGAGGATCTTGATGTCCTGAGATAGATCCAATAAGAACTGGAGTGTCCTGAATCTTTGTTGTATATACCGATTCCTTAATCTCTGCCACTAGAAGCTTTATCCTTATTGTCATGAAGGTTCGCAGGTTCTGAACCTCAAATAGCTATAAAATGTCCTTAAATACTTGGTCGTAAAGACTGAAGGATTCAAAGTCGATATCAAATCCAGCATCAAACTTCATTGCTGCGAGGATTCCTGGAGAAACCTCCATTGCTCTACAAAAATAAGAGATCATGTGCAGAGGGGAAATGGAAAGCGCGGGATAGAGTTCGATGAAAAACCTAGTTATAAGGTTTCAGAAGTCGAAAAGACGAACTCCGTTCGATGGAAAATAAAAAACTTCGAACACAGTTCACGAAAAATCACGCAAAGAAATAAAAACGTCGATATAAGTTTGAAGAGAAGAAAACATTTCGTTGTACTCTGTTCGATAAAAAATTTTCTGAAAAAAACTTCGTCGATCTCCGTTCGACGAAAAAAAAATTCTAAAATAAACTTCGTCGATCTACATTCGACAAAAAATTTCACAAAGGAAGGTTCGCCGATCTCTGTTCGACGAACAATCCACGAAGAGTTCATAGTTCTTTGATCTCCGTTTGACGAAAAATGGACAGTTCGTCGATCACAGACAAGAATCAAACTAAAGCTTCTCCATTAATCATATTGTGCTGATTTAGGAAGAACAGATGTTTCTTTTCATCTAAGGATTTGTGAAAATATCTGCCCTTTGTAAATCAGTAGAGATAAAGACAAGTTTAATTTTATTTTTGTCCACATTGTCTCTAATGAAATGATGTTTTATCTCTATATGCTTGGTCCTACTATGATGCACTAGATTTTGTGCAATTGAAATTGCATTAGTATTATCACAAAAGATAGTTGAATTATTTAAGTTAAAACCACAATGCAGGAGATGATTTTGAATCCAAAGAATCTGTGAACATCAACTACCTGCTGCTATGTATTCAGCTTCAGTAGTTGATGAGGACACAAAAGTTTGCTTTTTTGCATAACTATGACACAAGCCTATCACCAAGGAACTAACAAGTTCCTGATGTGCTTTTCTTATCAACTCTACATCCAACAGAGTCATCATCTAAGAATCCAGTTAATTCAAATTCTGACTGAGTAGGATACTAGAGTCCTATATTAGGACAAACTTTTATATATCTTAAAATCCTTTTTAATAAAATAAGGTGTGATTCATTAGGACTGACTTGAAATCTAGTATAAATACAGGTAGCAAATATAATGTCTGACCTACTAGCTGTAAGATACAATAAAACAATAGCCATATATGTTTTCTGGTCAACTGGCTTGCCCTGTTCATCAGAATAAACTATAGCATTGGAGGGCATGGGTGTTTTCTTAGCTGAGGCATCTGACATCCCAAATCTTTTAAGTAGCTTTTTAGCATATTTAGACTAGGATATAAAAATACCTTCAGGGGTTTGCTTCACTTGGTGACCAAGGAAGTAGGATAGTTCACCCATGCTACTCATTTCAAACTTTGAATGCATCTGGTCAGAAAACCTTTTGCACAGTTTGAAATCAGTAGAACAAAAGATTATATCATCTACATATATTTGTATTACCAAATTATTTGACTTATGATGTCTAATAAATAAAGTCCTATCTACAATGCCTCTAATGAACTTATGTTCTAAAAGAAAACTAGCCAAGGTCTCATACCAAGCTCTTGGAGCTTGCTTTAGACCATAAAGGGTTTTATGTTGTTTAAAAACATAAGAGGGATGAGTTGAAGAGATAAAAACAGGTGGTTATTCAACATATACTTCCTCTTTTAGTTCTCCATTTAGAAATTCACTTTTGACATCCATTTGATATACCTTGAACTTCTTAAATGTTGCATATGCAAGAAATATCCTTATAGCCTCTAATCTTACAACAGGGGTAAAAGTCTAGTCATAATCTATGCCTTCCTCTTGTGAATATCCTTGGTTTACCAATCTTGCTTTGTTCGTTAGAATTAATCCTTGAGCATCCAATTTGTTCCTGAAGACCCATTTATTTCTAATGACTGGGTAGTCTTTGGGTCTTGGAACTAAATCCCAATGTTAAGCTCGGAATCCATGACCTGTTCGTGCAGCTTTCAGACCGGGCGGCCTGGTTGTTCTAGCCGCCAAGTCTCCTAATTCGGACTGTCACCAGAAGGCGGCCTGGTCGGCTAGTCGCATCTCAGATCAACTCGTATGGTCATCACCGAAGCTGGGCGGTCTCCATGTCAGGACGCAGCCAGCGCCGACCCAGCTCAGCGACAAGGCCCAGGACCCATACCATCAGCTCGCCAGGAGGAATCCTCCAGGCCACGCGGCTTCTCTCCTTTCTCGTTTGCTGCACATTTGCTTCCCCTCACCTCTGCCCGGTTCTCCTGTACCTCGGGCAGCCGGTAACTTTAGCCCTACCCGCTTGGGCAGACCCCCGAGCCTATAAATAGGGGGAGGGTACACTCCCCAAGACATGCTGACTTGTCTCCAGGAGATTGCTTGTTAAGTGATGCGGTCTCAAGTCTAGTGTCTTGCGGCTTGTAGTCTGGCTGGCCTGTCCAGTTTCCTTTTTCTCTTCTTGTAACTGCTTCACTTTTAATCAAAGGAAAGCTCGTCGCACGAGAGGCATTCAGGCCGCGACGGGAGAAGTCGGGTATTGTCGTGGTTCATGGCGCTGTTGTTCTCTTTCTCTCATCCGCTTAGTAGATAGCTGCTTGCAGTTCGCTTTTTCCCCTCTATTCCCCGGTGCTCGAACCGTTAGCCGGTGGTGCCCGACTCCCTGTTCGTTTTAGTGCATCAAAAGTTAACACGCGACCTTCAGATCAAGCCATTTGTTAAAGTCTGCGGATAGAATGTCAGATCGCCAGACCGCTCAACCTGATCTTCAACCCGACAAGGATCCCCTTTGGGAAGCAGTCATGCAGTTAGCACAAGAAACTGACAAAATTTCTCATATCGTCGGTTTGCAGTTCGCCACGGTGTACGACGTCTTGGGAGCTATTGTCAAGCGGCTAGACTCGCAGTCCGCACCAACACCAGTCTCCTCCGTAAACTTGGCGCCCGCAGTAGACAGTCCGCCTGTTAATCCACTTACTTGTCCGCAAGGAGTACAAGCCTACTCGCGGCCCTATCCGCGCGCCTACGCGCAAAACCGCCCGACATCCTACTCGCCTGTGCAGTCGGCAGTCCCTCTATGGGCTGAAAAACCAGGTCCTCAGTTCGTCACTTATCCTCCTAATCACTTGAGGACAAGGAAAGATACTTCTACTTCTGCATCTGCGAAAAGGAAAAACACGTGTCAGTTTTAGTCCAGGCAAAACAACTTGAAAAGGAGACACTCACTCATTACATCAGACTATTTCAGAAGGAGGTTCTTGAAGTTGGGGAAGCCAATCCGGAAGTGTGCAAAATTGCTCTAATTGAGGGATTAAAGGAAGGACCATTCAAGTTCGAAGCCACCCTCAGAAAAGAAAAAAACATATATGGAGCTAATCAACCTAGCTGATCAGTACTCTCGTGCAGGGAGAGGCACTTTTGACCGCATCATGAAAAGCAAAGCAAGTTCCAAGGAATCATTTCAGACTCTATGCCAGAAATCTAGGGACTCTAACCAATATTGTGAATATCACAACGGAAAGGGTCATTTGACGGAAGATTGTAAATCTCTTAAGCAACTAGTGGAGAGGATGATGAAGCAGGGAAAGTTTGGTGATGCCGTCCAAAGGATCTTTACATCCCCCTCCAAAGCCTGAAAATACAAAGGCATGCTGGACACCCTCTCCGGCTTGGAATAAATAGGCTAAAAGGACCTCATCTTCAATCATGGAAGTAAACCCAAACGCGTTAGTTTTTTTTATTACCAATTCATTTCCTAAAGTTTCTATATTGAATATGTTTTTATTTCATATCTCAAAACCTTATACTAACACCTTTTCAAGCGTTTCTCTTTTCTTAACAGCTTGAGAAATAGGGATAACAGAATCCAAGAGACATCGCCGATTTCAGCATAAACCTCCCTTAGAACCGTCGTCATTGGCGTAACACCACAAAGATCACGTGTTGCGTGGAGATTTCGCACCGTGTAGTGGGAGCTTGCAGGTTCTAGTACGGTAGGAAACTGAATTTCGGATACCGGCTAGTACCTGACACCACCTCTGCATTATGGAGGGACAGGGTGGGAGTTAAGCTCTACTATGCCACTTTAAGGGATATCGTCACAACTTTGATGATCGCGTGTGGAAAGCACTGCCACGCGCACCTGCCCACAGATCATCTTAGTTCGTGACCCTCGAACACTCTTTGGAACCCTGAAGCAGTGCCTGCAGGAGACCCACAACTGGGTTGATCTTATAGGAAAGCAATGCCACACGCACCTGCCAGAAAGATCAACTTGGGCTGTACTACAGACAAGAGGGCAGTGAATCCTTACCCTCTTTTTGAGAAGGAAGCTTTTGTGACCGTGCGAGAAAAGCACTGTCACACGCACCTGCCCTCTTGGTCACCTAATTCTGAAGTGGGTTGATTGCATAACTCCTGTGACCCTGTGAGGAAAGCAATGCTTCATGCACCTGCCCACTTGGTCACATTGGTTATGAATCATTTCTTTTAGCAGACAAAGGTGTGGACTTAAAACTGGTGTTCGCTAAGCCGCAAGTCTTCGGTTTTCAATTCAGCTAGACTTTGCTATGGTCTTCATCTAATCCGGAGAGCTTGGATTATTTAGTCTGTCAAGCCTACTTGGGTGATGTGGATTATAGTTTTTGCGACCCTGCGTGGAAAGCAATGGGCTTTGTGCGCACCTGCCCACTTGGTCGCTTGAGTCTGTAACCCATCTTTCTCAGATCAAAAGAAAGATATTCAATTCAGTTACAGACCGCGCGGTTTTATATGTCGGTTTATACTGTCCGGCTTCTATATACCTACATATCTATTTTTTCTTTATATAATCAGGCAGTCGGCCGACCTAATTCTGGCTGAAATTATTTGTCTTCTATGTACCTATCCGCTCTCAGGCAGTTTTGATCACTATTATTCAGTCGGCTTAGTTGCCGACTAAGTATGATTAAGTATTTTTGGTTGTCGGCTTATGCTATCATATCAAAAACCACAGACCATTTCTCTATCCTTGTCTCTTTACTCATAAGTGAGATCTGTATGAGAGTTCGCCCTGGCTGCAAACTTATACTTCATTGTTAAGGCTTTTCGGCGGCTAAGGTTCTTAGCCGCGCGGCTTACTGGTCATTGTTTATGTACAATTAAGCTGCGGCTAACGGTGGTTTAATCTGTTAGCCGCACGGCTTGTAGTCGATGGGAATTCTAAAATAAGCCGCAAGAATATCTCTTTCTCTCTTGTGGATGACTCCATGAAAGTCGCAGTATGGCTTCAGACCGGTTTATATGTTAACTATCTATTAAATCGGAAGTTATACTGAGACCGCGCGGACTTGAACATGTATGAAAAATGAGATGTAAAGTAAGAGACACGTCAAAGGTGAAGTTTTCCTTTTCTATTTTTATTTCATTAAATGTTACAAAACGTTAATCGCGCGGTTTACAAAAAAAAATAAATACCGCCGATTTGCCAAAAAGATCAAAATACAAGTAACAAATTAAAAAGTTCTGAATCGGCCGGCTTGAGTTTTTTAGCCGCAGGAGAACCTGAATCACCGCCATCATCGATGTCGACAGAGGATTCAGAGTTCCCGCTGCTGCTAGCCGCCGAGCTGCCTGAACCGCCAGAAGTCGCCGAATCTGTCCACGCGGTCTCGGATCTTGACCGCTGGACTCAGACGATGCGCCTCCGCTCCGGCTTCCCTGGCCACCCCCTTCCTCGTCGTCTTCCTCCTCTTCGCCGTCTTCCTCGCCGACCTTGCCTTTGCCTTTGATCGCCCTGTAGACGGCGGCCACCTTCTTTTTCATGGTGGGGTAAATGTAGGCACAGTTGAAGTCGGTGAAGCTGGCCGCCAAGCCACCAAGATCTCGGAGGCGGTTAAGCTCTCCGTCATTCCCCTGGACGACCTGCGGGAAGACGTTGTTTTGGAAGGTGTGGTTGGCCGGGTCATACATTGCCTGCAAAATAAGTAAAGGTAAGACCGCGCAGTTTCATAATGCTAACCGCACGAGTATCTTGTGACGACTTACCGCCTCCCTTTCTTTCAGTCGCTTGTTTTCTTCTTCTATTTCCTCTAACCGCCTCTCCAGGCTGCTCTTTTCTTTCATTAACTGCTTATAGGCAAGGCCCATGAATTGGCTTGTCACGAAGCTCCTTGCACCGACGTGCGCGGCTAGCCGCGGCAGGTCGTCTGCGGGAACTCGGCGCAGCGCCTTCAGGTTGCGCTTGCCTTACAGTGCAACGCCAACCATGTTCACGTTGCGGGTTACTTCTTCGATCGCCCAGTATGGGAGGGCGGTGGAGACCGTCACGGACTCGCCATCCGGGCTCCACAGCACAGCCGGGTTGCCATGGACGTCCTTCAGGCCACTGCCCGTTCCCTGCAGCATAAACTCGCCGGAGGAGGCCGACTCCTCCTCCATAGCCCGCGGCGGCTTGGCCCGCCTGGCTCGTTTCTCTCTTTGGGTGAGAGTCAGGCATCCAGGCGTCAGCGGATTGTTCTGCGGGACCGCCACAGCAGTTGCAAAGATAAAGTCAAAGTCAGTTTTCAGGCCGCGCGGCTAAAAGTTCAATTCGGCCGGTTTGAAGCTTACTATCTTCCGCTTCAATTCCTTCTAAGGACGGCAACAGCAGGATGTAATGGTTTACATCAAGCCGCTCCCCCTTGAAGAAGGTGTAGATTTCCTTCTCCATGTCGTCTAATCCGCCGCTGCCGAAGGCGGCCTCTTCGCGGATTTGCAGGTTGACTGGCAGCAACCCCAGGTTTCCCTCAAAGATAAGAAACCGCTCCGACCAGTTGGCGATCTTATTCACCAGGTTGATGATATTTAGCCCCCTGCAGCCGAAGTACAAATGCCCCCGGAAGATCGTTGTCCCGGAGTCCGGGATCGACCTCACCGAGAAGCATTCCCAGAACATCCTCATAGAAAATCGGACTCTTTCCGACCTTAAGTATGAGATGAAGCTGTGTATGGCGGCTATCGAGTTTGGTGGCAGTTGTCCTGACACAACGCCATAATGGTCGAAGACCGCCACGGCCTCCATCATGACCGGAAAGCGGAAACCGCAGTTAAAGTGGTCAATGGGGATGACGATCTGATTTGTGTTGGATGTATTAATTCGCTCGTCCTGCAGCGGAAGCGGCGCGACTAGCAGGCTTCCCTGCAAATGTTTCTATACAAAATAGTGTAGCTCGGCTTTTGTATGCCGACATTCTTTATGGTCTGTGGAGTGGAATATGGAGGCCGTATCAGTCCTGACCGCAGAGGCCTTGTCAGACCGCAACGACTTGGACTTAGCCCGCATACTTTCTGTCTTGTGATGAAATCTCCAGGGTCAGCTCTATTTATAGAAAACCTGTGAAAGTACAGTACTCAACGTCAAATCGCGGCTAGCCATCACGCCGCGTGCCCTAAACATGCAGGAAATTCAGATTAGTGCAACGACTAAGCCGCAGTTTAGTTTGTCAGTCCGCACGACTATATCCCTACACTTAACATAATTTCATGGCAAATCATGTGGATATCAAACTCTCAAGCTGGCGCTCTGTTCGCCAGACCGCTCGACTACTTTCCTATACTTAGATTTTTCAGAACAAAACACAGGCATGGTGATCATAAATACAAACCACATACGTCGCAAACAGTTCGCAGCAGAATAAAAATACAACAGCTTACAGCGACCAGATTGTCCAACATCCAGCATAAAAATATATTACAACATAATGTTCAATTCGCTCACATGGCTTAGATCGCTCAAGTCGCTCAGCCTTGCTTATCGTCGTCCAGTCTGTCTCGTCCTATTCGCGCGACCTGTTCACCGGTTTGCACAAACGCAATGTACACCTAGCTAACCAGATTATGAAGCGAGTGCAGAGACCGATGAACCCGCGCAGTGTCGAGTTCTACTCTTTCAAATGGGATCATTGGAATCACCCTAACACCCAGACCGCTTGAAACTGCGGCCTGCCCGGGCGCCGGGACCTCCGGTGGATTTGAAGTCTCACTAGAGGCCGGGCGGCCAGTATCCGACAACTTTCCAGAAATCGGCAATGCAGGCCGCTGTTCTCCGCCGGTCTCCACTGGCAGATCTTGGTCTTCGCCATCCTCAAGATGTGGAATCCCTTCTCTGTCTCCTTCTAGCCGTCTGGCCATCAGCAAAAACTTCTCTGCCCTCTCCTGCTCCAAGGAGACCTACATCTCTGCAATCTTCATCTCAGTGACCTCCATCGCAGTCTGCAGCCTGGCAGTCTCTTGCTCCAGCACGGACTACAAATTTATGGTCTCCTGCTCCAGCACGGACTGCAGCCTTGTGGTCTCTTGCTCTAGGATGGTTTGCAACTCTTGGATCCTTTTCTCGGTGGCCTCATGGGCAACCCGCTTTTCTTCATCCTGAACCCGCAGGGCTTCGGTGTGCGCGTTCAAAGCTGCTTGTAATGTGTCGACCTCATTTTGGGAGTCGTCAATCTCTTTCTCGCGAACACTTGGCGGAGGCGGCGACAGCATAGACAAAAGTGATGTCAAGTCGCCCGGTTTCATCGCGGTCTCCGGTTCACCTGCAGAAGATAAACAGCAGACAGGTTCACCCTGATAATTGCGACCTTCTTTCAAGGAAATCGGTAGGATAAAACTGCCGCTTTGATTTTTATCTCCTTCAGAGGCTGCGGTATGGTTCTAAACACTGGCCGCCTGAATCGTTCGGGATCTATCCTCTATAGCTTTTCTTTTCATAGCCGCTCGACTTCTTTAGCTCGGCCTTTCAGTTGAGCTGTGGTCAGGAAAAATCTGGCCAGCGGATTTAATATTTTATTCGCCCCCTTCTTCCTTGACCGCGACTTGTAGAAGTTAACAATTCGCTTAACTTCCCTGTGTTTACCTTGCAGCAATGAAGTGTGGTCGCCACCGGCTTCTCGGCGATCAGCTTCTTCATCTCCTCCATCTTCTCTCGAAGCTTCAGTTTCTCGGCTCCTTTAGAAGCCGTGGAAGCCGGATCACCAAGCTTCTCCCCAATGACCTGGACTTCGGGGAGGTTAACCTCTTCAGAAGCCGCTGGGGTCGACAGTAGTGCATCCTGTTGCTGGAGGGTCTCCATGCCCTTGAGTAGGTCGCTAATCGTCTAGCTAGCCGCGGATACATCCTCCGGCTCGTTCGGCTTGAAATCCGGTGTGGACGGACTCTCGGGTACCTCTTTCTCGTGCGGCCTATGTTGAAGACTGTCCGCGCCGGTCTTTACGGAAATATTCTGGTTTCCGGCCTGCATCTTCCTCATCTTCCTCTTCATCCTTTCCTCACGAGTCTCGCTCCGTGTCTTCTGTCGTTTCAAGGAGCCGAATACCATTTCTGTTCGTTTGCTATGTTCAGCCAAAATCCGTCCGGTCTCCAGCGTCTTCTCCGGCTCGTTGTCGTCCACAACGACTAGGTCGACCTTGGCCTGCAATTTGCGCGGCTTGCCAGATTCAACACTTTTCTCCTCAGTCTCGCGTATTTTTAAGAGCGGTTCGCCCGATGGAGAGAAAGTCATATCAAAGGATTTGGTAGTTCCGGTTTGTGGTGGGGAAATCTTCAAAACCGCTTTGGGATCGGTTGCGGCCTGCGATGATTCGCCGAAGGTCTGCGTCGGTCAATTTTCAGATCCAGAAGCTGCTTGAGTAACCGACTTCCCAATCTTCTCCGCAGGCTGTCGGTCAGAGTCATCCGGTTTTTGGCTCCAGCTTTTCTTCTTTTCAGTCGATTTCTTGTCGCGGGCTAACATCAATGACATGACATCCATATTGTGAAAGACCGCGTCAGCTTGAAAGATTCTGACCGCAAGTGGCGAGTAGCGACCCGTGGCTTGGCAGAGATCTTTAAGAATGTCAAGGGCCAGGGGATTTTATAGACGCCGATAAGGCAGTCGCGGTCTCTGGCTTAGTTCTACATTTTCGAAGTTTTTTGGAAACTTAAAAATGTGCAGGGATTATGTTTAGCCAGGAATCCGCGACCTGTTCGCGTAGCTTTCCAGACCGGGCGGCCTGGTTGTTCTAGCTGCTAAGTCTCCCAATTTGGACGGTCACCAGAGGGCGGCCTGGTCGGCTAGCTGCATCTCAGATCAACTCGTCTGGTCATCACCGAAGCCGGGCGGTCTCCATGTCTCGCCGCCGCCAGCGCCGACCCTGCTCTGCGACAAGGCCCAGGACCCAGACCATCAGCTCGTCAGGAGGAATCCGCCAGGCCTCGCGGCTTCTCTTCTTTCTCATTTTCTGCTCATTTTCTTCCCCTCACCTCTGCCCGGTTCTCCTGTACCCCGGGCAGCCGGTAACTTTAGCCCTGCCCGCTTGGGTAGGCCCCCGAGCCTATAAATAGGGGGAGGGTGCTCTCCCCAAGACACGCTGACTTATCTCCAGGAGCTCGATTGTTAAGAGCTGCAGTCTCAAGTATAGTGCCTTGCGACTTGCAGTCCGGCCGGCCTGTCCGGTTTCCTTTTTCTCTTCTTGTAACTGCTTCACTTTTAATCAAAGGAAAGGCCGTCGCACGAGAGGCATTCAGGCCGCGACGGACGAAGTCGGGTGTTGCCGTGGTTCACGGCTCTGCTGTTCTCTTTCTCTCATCCTCTTAGTAGATAGCATCTTGCAGTTCGCCTTTTGCCCTCTATTCCCCGGTGCCCAAACCGTTAGCTGGTGGTGCCCGACTCCCTGTCCGTTTTCGTGCATCAACACCCAAACTCCACACCTCTCAAATTGATTGAGCTCCTCTTGCATTACAATAATCCAGTAGGGATCTTGATCTGTATCTTTTATGGATTGAGGCTCAATTTAAGAAATGAAGCAAGAATGCATCAGATCTTGGTTTAGTTGATGCCTTATTTGCACACCAACTGATATGTCTCCCATCACTTGAGATATGAGATAATCTCTAACGTGTTGATTACTTTTACTCTTCCCTGGAGGGCACTATTATTCTACCCAAATTAACTTGTCGGGTTAATATTTATATATATATAAATAGGAAAATAAATGCAGAAATAGGAGCTGATGAAGAAATAGAGCATCAGTATCAAATTGAATTTGAACGAAAATAAACTTTGAATAAACAGAAATCCTAAATATCAAATTAATTAAGACGAAGACTTGGCCGTGGAGGTTCCACAAAAATGACGTCACCTATCTCTAGGACTATCGCTCACCTGAACATTAAGACTATTTGACCGGGCACTTGTCCGATGAAGGATTCCTCCTAATGCCCGCATTACGCTAAGAACCCCGCTATTGGGCGGGGAACCCAATCTGGTAGAGTTGCGCGCCTCCTCTCTCGAGGTTTAGTGCAGAACTCCCTTTACCTAGGGGAGATCGGTCCATACGCACGGCCTATCGGCTAGCTAGCGTATGCACTACAGAAATAGAGCCCACACATCGATATATGGATATACGCGTCGTAAACCCAAAGCAAACCTTAAGTAATTTAAATTAATGAGAAAAGAGGACCTTTAATTATTTAAAGCAATTATATCTATCCCAATACACTTTGATACTGAGGGCTAAGAGCGATTAGCAGCTCATCGGAATGAGGACGACTTGCAGAAAGAAAATTGCTTAATTGAAAGGTGCAAGTCCTACTCAAACAAATAGGAGGGAAATGAAAGCAGTAAATGAAAGCTAAAAATGAAACAGTAAAGGAAAGCAGAAAAGTGCAAGTCCTACTCAAACGAGTAGGCGAGAAATGAAAGCTATAAAAGTGCAAGTCCTACTCAAATGAGTAGGTGGGAAATGAAAGCGAGTCCTACTCAAATCAGTTGGAGGAAATAAATGCACACACACACACACTTTACTTGAATAAGACACACACACTCTACAGAAATAAAACACACCCACACACTCTACAGGAATAAAACAAACACACTCTACAGAAATAAACGCACACACTCTACTTGAATAAAATCTAACTCATACACTCATACACAAGCAAAAAAAGGACAAAAAAATGAAGCTATCTAAAAATTAAAACGATTACATTTCTACCGCTAGAATGTGATAGAAATGCATAAAAAGAAGAAATTAAAATTATATGAGCAAAAGTTTTGAAAATTAAAAACAAAAATAAAAGTGTTTGAAAAATTAAAATAACAACTAATTCATTCTTATAACCTTATAAAAATGCTTAAAAAGTGGAAGAAATAGTCAAAGAACAAAATGTTTTACAAAACTAAGAAGTCTAAGTATAAAAGAAAACAAAGCCACTTTCAAACCATTTTTATAAATCTATAAGGATGAACATAAAAAGTGCAAAAAAATCCAAGTCTAAATAAAGTTAAGTAAAGAAAATAACAAAGACATGTAAGCATGAAATCTAATCTCATACACACACACACCCATCTTAAAGAAGAGAAAAACAAAGTTAAAACAAATTAAGATTGCTTAAGGAGAGGTGCTTAGATCCATTCCAAAACCATACAAAGAGAAGAAAAACACATATTTTATTAATCTAAAAGAGAGTTACATAAAGCTAAAACAAACACTAAAGTGAGGGGGAGAAAATTCCCTTACATATCATGGAAAAAGCATCTAAGCAGCATAACCCTTAAGCAAAATGGTCCAAAAAAAGTACAAGTGACCTTACAACAAACTTCTATTTATAGGAAAAAAAATCGGGTTACATGCCCTAGGTAACGAGCGTGTAGGGGGCATGTAGCTACTGTTGCTGATGTGATCCGAAACATTTATTGCAGGATTGAATTTTGGGGTTGTACACGTGGAGGTCACGGGCGTGACCCTGCTGTCTCGGGCGTGTAGTGAGGGCGTGTCGGGGAGGTTTATCTAGGGAAGGCGTCTTGTCAATTAGTCATTGGCACGGTCTTGTCTGGGACATGTGGACGTCACGAGCATGTCGAATCTTTACACGGGCGTGTCTGGAAGCATTTAGTGGTTGGTTGGTGTTGAGTGACGATGGCGTTGAGTGGATCTCGATGGGCGTTGAGTGGTTGCCGCTGAGATAAGTTGATCTCGGGTGGAACACGAGCGTGTCGAGGGGCGTGTCAGAAATCATCGAGTTGAGATCGACGAATGTAGATCATCGAGTTAAGTTCGACGAATGTCGAGGGCATGATACGGGTGTGTCACGGATGAACACAGGCGTGTCGGGCAGTAAGACGAACGTCGAATGCCGATCATCGAGCTGGCGACAACTTGTTGTCGGGATCAAGTAACACGCCCATGTCACGGGCGTGACCGAGAAGTACACGGGCGTGTATTTGGAATTTTTGACTTTTTTTCCTGAAAATTTTAAAAACAAATAAAAGCTAAGTTAGAATAATATTTACAAAAAGAGCATTTTATTAAAGAAAAATACCTAAACATAAAAAAATAAACAAAAATTACTTAACTAATCTATGTAAAAATACGTATATTTACAACTTATCAGTGACTGTACCTCCTTTCCACTTTGCAGTGTGATATCGTGATCATTCTCCAGCTAATTTGGCTCCGTATTTCCTGGTAAAGCTACAGGTTGGCGCTCCAACAACATCTTTGAAATCTGTCCAATTTGAGTTTCCAAATTTTTAATTGATCCTGCCAGGTTCCAGATATTAGACTCATTTGTGATGACATATTTTGTAAATATGTCTTCTATCGGGGCGGTTCATAGTAGTTGTGGTGGTGGTTGTTGTGGTGCAAATCCAATTGGATTTGCATTAGGCGGGCGCTGAGCATTATTGGGGTTGTTCCATGATAGATTTGGATGGTTCCAAAACCCTGGATTGTATCTATTATTATTTATATTTGGGTTATAGGAAGGAGGTCAATATGGATTCCCCATATAATCAACTTGTTGTTCTATTATATTATTATTAGTTGAATTCTAAGTAGGAGTGGCGGAGGAAGCAGACATCGCCATTACTTGTCTAGTTAGTTATTCTACTTATAGTGCTAAATTGGAAGAAGCGTCAAGCTCACAAAGCCTAGCAAGTTTATTAGAGTGTGACCTAGGCACGTTCCATTGGTAGTCATTCATGTCCATTTCCTCAAACAAGGCTTGAGCGGCCTACGGGGTTTTATTATTTAACGACCCCCCAGCGACATCATCAATCATTTGTCTGGTTTAGAATTTCAAACCATTATAAAATATTTGTACTTGGAGCCAAGCTGGCAGTTCGTGATGTGGACACCGATGTAAATTTTTTTTTAAAACGTTCCCAAGTCTCATAGAGAGACTCAGAGTCGTCTTGAACAAAGAAAGAAATATACGCATGTAATTTAACATTTTTAGTAGGCGGAAAATACTTTGTTAACAATTTTTCGGTCATATCCGACAAGGTAGTGATGGATCCTCTAGCTAGAGAACCTAACCACTACTTGGATTTCGTCCATAATGAAAATGAAAATAAATGCAAATGAATGGCATCATCAGTGATGGCATTTATTTTAAAGGTGTCGCATATTTCTAGGAAATTTAACAAATGGGTGTTGGGGTCTTCTTCTGGTAATCCATCAAACTGTACTAAGTTTTGAATCATTTGGATTATGCTAGATTTGATTTCAAAATTATTATTAGCAATCGTGGGAAAAATGATACTTGACCCTGTGTCATCCAAGTTCATTCGCGTATAATAAGACATAGTCCTTTGCGAGGCCGCAACTGGAATTTGTTCTGCCATAGCTTTTATATGCGTAGTTCTTGAAGACTGTTGCATATTTAATGCTAAGTCGTGAGCATGTGGTGCGGTCAATTTCAGGATCAAAATCGAGATTATGATCAATTGGAGAGTTTCTGCGGGTCATGCACTAAAAAACTATTATATAAAATTATTTTTGTTTTTTTTTGTTTTACACAATAAAAAGTATATAAAAGTTTTGAAATAGTTTTTCGTTTTTTTTGTTGTTATTAGATACTTTTTTGTTTTGTTTATCTTTTTTTTTGTTTTTATGATAAAAGTAATAGTGATTCCTTTTTACTTCAAATATCAACACAAAATGATCCACGACAATGACGGCAAAAACTTGATAAGTAAAATTTTGTTTTTGAGATAGGTTAAATTTGAAAACTAAGTTGGATTTGTAAATTATGCATTTGTGTGTTCTATCTCTTTATGTTTTTACTTATATATTGTGATTAAGACAAGCGTACCTATCGAGTAATAGTACAGTATTTTTTTAAATATCAATGTCATATTTTTCTACGGATCTATGTCGAGTACTTACTTTAAGAAATGGAACTATTATTTCATCGAAAAGAGATATTGATTTTTAAAAGTGAAAATAAAAGTAATATTTATGGTTTTGAAAATAGATGAATTAGAGAACCATCGATTCTGATTTATTTTGGAAAAATAATTTTTAAACAAGAAAAACTTTACCTTTCTGTTAATTAAAATACTTGACTGTGGAGGATCCCTAAATATGAGTGCACCTCTATCGAGGATACATCCACCTGATATTAAGTAGTTGACTGAACTTTTATATCTAATCAAAATTACTTTAATACAAGCTTTATGTGGTGAACCCCACTATTGATCTTCTACTGATATTCAATGGTTCAATTCGGGAGGCTTAAGTTCATCTCTTTCGAGAGTATGGCGTAGTTTCTCATTACATGAGAGTGTTCATTTCGTGGACATGAACCTTTCAGCTACTAGTTACGAACTACAAAAACGAAAACAACATATCGATTTGTACGGTTCCACGCAACTTATTTCTTAGGTAAATCTTAAGTTTTTTTATTTTAGAAAATAGGGTTTGAAATTATAGAATTAATATCCTTCCCAACTCTCATCTCTATCGAGTGCTAAAAAATTCTTAGCCTCTCATCGAGATGTGGGTGGTAGTAGAAAAATTAAAAGACTTATAAAGTGCAGAAATAATATCCTTCCCAATGTATCTCGGTTGATGCTAAAAATTTCTTAGCCTCTTAATCGAAATAGGGGTGGTAGTAGGAAATTGAAAAGACTTATAAAATTACAGAAATAATATTCGTCCCAACCATCTTAATCAAGGGCTAACAGGTTCTTAGTCTCTCATCCGGGTTGGGGGTGGTAGTAGAAAAAAATTACAAAAAAAGTACTTACACGCACACCATGTCTCAATAGAAATGGAAACTGAGTTAAAAGCAATAAAAGCTGAAGAGTAATTTGAAAACTGAAATTTTATTAATTCAAAAAGTGTTACACACTAAAGAACAAAAACTAGGGTTAGAAAAATATCACTCAAAAGCTAATCATAAAGACTATATAGTACTATGTAGAACTCTACCAGGTCTCCTTAAATCTCAGCCTTGGCCCTCCTTTTATAGCCGAAAATTTTGAAGTACATGCCCCCTTACATGCTTCCCTAGGGCGTGTCGCCTAGGCGAGTTGCTGACGTGACATATGCGAATGAAATTCCCGACGTCTTCTGGATTGGGTTGAAAAGTTCACGAGCGTGACATATGGGTCACGGGCATGTCTACAAGGCGTGGCAGATTGGACTCTTCGGGGGCGTGATAACGCTCTTCTTGTTTGGTCATGGGTAATGTCACGGGCGTTCTAGGTGGCACATGGGCATGCCGCCTGGGCGTGATGCTGACGTGGCATGTGCGGATAAAATTACCGCCATCTTCTGGATTGTGTTGAAAAGTCCACGGGCGTGACATATGGGTCACGAGCATGTTTGCAAAGCGTGGCAGATTGGAT
This sequence comes from Platanthera guangdongensis, assembly GCA_039583875.1. NCBI lineage: Eukaryota > Viridiplantae > Streptophyta > Magnoliopsida > Asparagales > Orchidaceae > Platanthera > Platanthera guangdongensis. Next base: position 61,392,091 of record CM077159.1, read on the forward strand.
TATTCAAGGGGAGTGATAACATGCTTCTTGGTTGGTCATGGGTGATGTCACGGGCATGTCAGGCGGCACATGGGCGTGTAGCCTGGTCATGACTTGAGTTCGCTGGCTTCAGGAATTCATCACAGCATGATAGCGAGCAGTGCGTGCCAGGTGGCATACAGCCATGTAGTCCTGGCATGAATGAGTTTGATTGCCGAAATCGGCCTAACTGCTGGAATTGCAGGTTTTAAAGTTACACGCCCTAGGTCACAGGCATGACCTATGAGCATGACTTAGTAATATTTGCCGATTTGCCCCAAATGTGCAAAAGTAACTATAAGACACAAAAATAGGTTAAGTTAGAACTGAAAATAAAAAAACGATTTATTTAAGTATGTACATAATATAATTATATTTTTTATAAATAATACTAAAAAATACACTAAAAATATATATATTTTGCTACTCATCAATTTCACTAACACCATAAAAAAGCTTTGGTTGAACACCCATAGTATGACTATTTAGGTAACACTGGTATGGTTGGTGAATAACTCTTTATTCACACCCATCAAATGGTGTCTAACAACCCTATGGCTCTAAGCACTCAATATTTGAGGTCACTTAGCTAAGTTGGTCCCGATGTCAATAGTGGGATATCATAATTATTCACTCACACCATTACCAAGATAGATTAATGCACATAGAAATAGATCTATGACACTATAGGTATCCACACGAGTAAAAGATAACCCTGAGGACTTATCCCACAAGAACTGGGTAGGATAAGAAGTGTTCTCTGCGACTCCACGAATTGCTAGATTTGTTTCCAGGAGAGGCGGCGACAAGAAGAATTAATGATGAGATCTAGTGTTCAGCTCAGGTGACAGCTTCAAAAGCATACACAGAAGTCCTGCAGGAAAACCCTTTTCCAAGTCTATTTATGCCCAAGGATATCTGATAGAACATTATTTATAGTTATTTTAAAATAGTTTTTATTTAATAAATAAAAACATTTTATTTAGTTTTATATTAATATATGTCTAAATTACGTTTTTTTACATATTTTAGGCTAATCTGGGCTATAAATAACATTTTGAAGCTGGTAGGATTGATCGGGAGAATAGAACAAATCTAGAAAATTCACAAGTACACATCCTAGGGGCACGGGCTTGACCAAGGGCCATAACATATATTACGGTTGTGTCTGCTTCCAGCTAGGCCAGAGTGATTTTGACGACATTTTAAAGGTATACTACCCCTTTCACGGGCGTAAAATGGGGCGTGACTCCATTCATGGGAGTGACTCCCCGAAGGAGCTCCAGATTCTATTGACATGTCGTATTAAAAGTACATGCCCATAGTCATGAGCGTGACCTATAGGCGTGAACACTAGCTCAGGGGCATGACTTAGCCATTAAGAAGCCAGTTTACGCCGCAAGCCATTCCAGCTGACATGCCCTGGTCACGGGCGTGACCAGGGGGTGTGACCTCATCTATAACCGCTAGATTAACTCCCGCCGTTCCACAATCCTACCATTTTCTAAAAAATTCAAGATATGCTTAGGTTATGGGCGTGACCAAAGGATGTGACCCACAATTTACTCAATTTTGGAAATTTTTCCCCAACATTCCCGGTCTTTCAAGACGTTAGTTTTGTACCTTACATGCCCGAGGTCATGGGCATGACACAGGGGCGTTACTCACCAACAAATTTTACTATAAATTCCAAGCAAGACCAGGAGATGGGGAGTGAGATTTTGGAGTTTATTTTTAATTCAAGTACTCTTTTCATTTTAATCATGTATCTCTCTACCTTCTTATGTAATTCTCGTATCATGATTAGTAGCTAAACTCCATTTAACACTTGTTCATGATGAACTTTGGAATGAAATAAAGTTTCTTTATTTTTCTCATAATTATCATGTTCTCTACTTTGTTCACTTCGATTTATCTTTGATTCTTATTTGTTTGAATTCTAGTGTTGCGAGTTCAATCCAAGATCCGTATCCTAGATTTTACCGAGTGGTTGTGAATATGAGGAGATCATTTAAATGTATTGCTAATTTTGTTTTCGATCCTAGATCTATTTCATAGATTTTACCAAGAGGTTGTGGATACGAGGAGATCACATAGAGATAAAAGGAGTTGCATGCACTCCTCGAGAGAGGACAACAGAATTCTTATGGATTGAAGTCAAATCCAATAGTGGGGGGAGCCGCGGGAAAGGCTCTTGGCACTGGTGGAATTTTCATACAACAACATGCATCGGGATGGCACCCCACAAAGTGCTTTATGGAAGGAGGTGTAGAACACCTTTATCATGGGTGTAGGATGAAGACCCGAAGATTTTGGGAATCGAGTATATAGATGACACCAATGATATGGTAAGATTGATACGAGATTGCATGCTTGAGGCTCAGAGTCGGCAGACAAAATATTATAATGTGAAACATAGGATGGTGGAATTTCAAGCGGGTGGCAAGGTGTTCATAAAGATCCAACCAATGCATCGAGTGTCACATGTACGTGGTAGGAGGAAGATGCTTTGCCTAAGATATGTGGGGCCTTATGCTATATTAGAGAGGATTGGCCCGTTAGCCTATCGGATGGAGCTACCACCAGAGTTGGAAAATTTGCACGACATCTTCCATGTGTCGTCGCTTCAGAAAGCGCTACTACGACATGATCAATATGTTCCTGCTATAAGTGGAGCAATGGCAACTGGTAGATCTATCCTACTAGAGCCGGTATGGATAGTGGACACAGAGACAAGGAGCTTGCATCAAAAAAGCATTCCTTTGGTGAAAGTCCTGTGGTCTAATCATGGGAAAGAAGAATACACTTGAGAGCCAGTGGACTTGATGTCGAAGCGCTACCAGGAGTTGTTTCCCCAAGGTATCCTTAAAAGCATACTCACATTTTTCAAGCTTTACCTCCCATATAGTCTTAGCCTGATTTCAGGGACGAAAGCTTTTATTTTTTTTTTATAGGATTTCTAACGTCCTGATTCATGCTAGACCCCTCACACGTGTTTTGAGGAAGGAAAGTTGACTCAGGCTCACGGTGCATAGGTGGGCAGACTTCAAGTCCGTTGAGTGATACTCAATGCATAAGACGAAATTGACTTAGAATTTTTCTGGTTTCAGGAAGCTTCGAGTGCATTGAGTGGTCTCAATGCCACTCAATGAAGCATTGTGTGATACTCCATGATCCCGACTCTTTGATTTAGAAAAATACTGGACTCAATGAGGCATTGAGTGATCACGACGCTTTCAACGCTGTGCTGAGTGATAATCGACGATCTCAACGCTTTGACTTAGAAAATTACGGGACTCAACTTGGCATTGAGTGATCATGACGCTTTCAACGCAGCATTGAGTGATACTCGACAATCTTAATGCTTTAACTTAGAAAATTACGTGACTCAACGAGGCGTTGAGTGATCACGACACTTTCAACGCATCGTTGAGTGATACACGATGATCTCAATGCTTTGACTTAGAAAATTACGGGACTCAATGAGGCGATGAGTGATCACGATGAATTTTGACGATTCGTTGAGTGTGTATAAGTAAATGCGATAATTTTGACTTAGAGCATTTTTCGGCCAGGGCAGAATTCGTTGTCTTATATAAACATGCTGAAACGGGTTCAGGAAATGTGCCAAATCACTCTTGTGGACCGACCACTTCAACAGGACGTGTTTTAAGTAAAAATGGGCGGTCCAATGTTTTGGTGACACGAGGCAAAGCAATCAAACCCTAATTCTTCTTATAAATGGAAACATACAGGAAAACCCTAGCCGTTACTTCACTTTTCTTATCGAGCCATTACATGTTTTGAACTCAACGGAGGAAGAGAAGTCGCCAGAGTCGGATTTTCTGGAGGACGAACTCCCCTTCGTAAAGAATGATGCTGCCGAGAAGCATAACAAGATCCATGGCCCAAAACATGGTGCACTTCCTACCCCCTCCCTTGGTGCTAAATCTTTAGTTATGGTGTAGGAGAGATGTCGACTCAATGGAGTTGGACTTGTCCGAGATGAAGATCTCCTAGGAAGAGACCATGCTAGGATCTCATCATAGAAATTAGTTGTCTTCAGCCTCTCCTCTCTTCTTTGTGAAGATGATGGTCTGGTAGCGTGAAGAGGAATGGTCTAATAAGGGTGAATAAGCGTAGAAGTGTTGTATGTCGTTTTTATCAAATTGCTAAAGGAAGAAGACGAACCGATGTCCTTCGTTTTGCAGATGCGTTCAAAAATCTGTTTTCAGTGCGCAACAAACTTCGAGGCCGTTTTCGAGTATAATACGTCAAGATCTGTCTTGGGCTGAACACGAAAGTTGTATTCCTCAAAAGACCTTTCCAATGGATGGTTATATTTTTTCAAAGGAGCTTTGTAGCTCCAGGAATGTCTAGTTGAAGTTGCTGCGTGGTAACAAATTATATGCAGGATGCCTTCGGGTTCTTGTAAAATCGGGTTTGGACTAGGTAGAAGAAACAAAGGAAGATAATATTGAGGTTTGGATGAGTCTAGTTATATATAGCCGAGATGTTCAAATGGTTGTATGAATTTAATAAACAAATGGTTTGGGGAAATTAGTGACAAATGATTTGATAAGATTTGGTTGTACAAATGTCTAATTGTTAAATCCTGTAAGGATGCACGCGATTGTAATCCGATGAATGATATAAGTTTTGAAAGAGGGTGTGGTGCCCGATGATTGAATGTGTAAGCTATACTTATGTTATCGTGCTTGATGAATAAGAAAAGAGGTAATATATTGTTCAGATAAAGGTATGAACGGATAATTGTTGTGAATGTTTGATTATTACGAAGGAATCAGATGAGGTAAATCTCATGGCCATTAATGTGTTTAATCGAGATCTCAAGTATTGGATGGGATAGTTTGTATAGTCTACTACTTAGAGTGTGCCTCCCTACAGGTAGCAGTGTGGGATTGGTACGTTGTTCAAGGTAGCTTGCACCAGTGTTGATGTTGAACCCTTAAGTGCTTGGGAGCACGAAATTGTGAAAGCGTGTAGGTGTAAGACCCCCTACCCGGAACACAAAAAACAGCATGAGGGTAGTATTATGCCCATAACAGCCGCCTTGCGGTAGCGTTAGCACACGACTAAACTATACTACAAGACCCCTATCCTGCCGGCTAATCATATCATCCATGTGAACGCAACACAAAGAATATAAAGTAGAAGTCAAAATACACACTAGTATAATAGTTCAGAACTACAATAGAAATAAGAAGTAACCAAGGCTTCTATAATATAAGAGTACATGCCCAAAAGGCTACAAAGGAGTTTCGAAAAACACTCACATCAGTCACCGACGACAACGACAGTATCGTCACATCAGGCCCTATCGTCCTGGCCTGGATGCCCTCTTGCATAACCTGCTGCTGCTCTATCTACGAGGTTCCCTCCGAAAAAGGTAGTCGTAGCAACCATTAGTTTTAAAGACTAAGTGGCTATCACATCCGCTCCCCCGACGACTCCTCGGAACCGGGCGGAGAGAGGAACAAAGTTACAATATATATAAATAAGTAGTTGTTCAAACATGTGGTAAAGGAGTAAACAATATCAGTGTATCATGCAAATGAAACAAACGAGTACAATAATTATCATTAGCAATTCTACCATCTACAACAGTATATAATATGAAAGTATGGCTAAAAGTAACTTAACTTATACAAATGCCCATACAGACATATTAATTAAGGATCGACTCAATAGTAAAGTAACTCGTCGTATAAGAGTGCCCATACGAACTTATACGATAAGGATCTTGTGTATATAATGTAATGTGATGATATGAATGCAATGCAATGACTCACACGTGCTCATGCAGATGCAACTACTATGTCGACATAGACATGTAGTTCCAACTTTTCGAGCAGGTAGCTAACCTCTCAGGCATCACCCGTCATGGCCAGACGGTGATAGTGGAATGGGCTTTTCCACTAGTAGGAGGGCATCCACACTATCTAGCCTAGGTCTCCGTACACCTCAATGCTAAGGATGCAACAGCGGACCTCACATGCGTACTACAACTCAGGAGCATCGAGTAGGTGTGCACGGAGGACAAAGCCCAACTGGCCTAACATCGTGGCACGGAAGGAGCCCCGGGAATGAGCACTGAGGATCAAGCCCAACCATCCAAGGTCTATCTATCAACTTCTATCGGTGTGATGATTGGCGAGCCCGTAGACCTGCCACACTTTCCCTAACCTAGGATTATGACACCGCGTGTAGACTCACACCGCATGCAGTTTCACATCATCGCGACACATAAGGAGCCAATGGGAACATATCACCACCCAACTGTCCACTTGCCATGGAAGGAGCCTCTGGAATGAGCACCAAGGACCAAGCCCAACTGCCCAAAGTCTCTTTTCATCATTACCAATCTTGTGCAGTCAAACACATGCACTTACACTCTTTCGAATTCTCATGCTCCATGGCACTTAAGGGTTCATCATCAACACAGGTGGCACGCCACCTCATACAACATACAATCCCACACTGCAACTAGTAGGGAGACACAGTCTAAGCAGTGGACTATACAACTTATCCCATCAAATACTTGAGATCACGATTTAGTATATTTCATGGCCATGAGATTTACCTCATATGATTCCTTCTTATGATCAAGCATTGACAACAATTTTATTAGTTCATCACGTATTCGTCAAGAATAATATCATAAGTATAGATTACACATTCAATTATTGGGCATCAAACCGTCTTTCAAAATCTGTTTCATTCAATGGATTATAATCACGCACATTCTTACCGGATTTCACAAGTGCATCATTTTTACAATCAAACCTTATCAAATCATTTGTTCACTAAAGTTCCCCAAAACATTTGTTTATTAAACTACTTTAAATCATTTGTTTATCATGACTACGTATAAATAGGCTCATCCAACCTCGACATTATCTTGCTATGTTTCTTCTACTTACTCCAATCCAGTTATACACTAACCCGAGACAATGCGAACTTAAGTGTTACCATGTAGCAAATTCTCCTGGACATTCTTGAGGCTACCTGACTCATATGAAAGCGTATAACCGTCCGTTGGAAAGGTCTTTCCGAGGACTACATGCTTCATGAGGCTACATACTTCATATGAGAATGTGTAACCATATGTTAAAAACGTATTTCAAAGGGCTACGACTCTCATGTTTAGCCAAAAACCCAGATCTGGCCGTTCCATGCCCGAAAATGGCCTCAAAGTTTGCTGTGCGCAAAAAACATATTTCTGCGCTCATCTTGAAGCAGAACGAACGACAACGGTTTGTCTTCCTCCTCTTGCCAATATTTCCAAAATTTCATCAAGCTTTCCTCCTCCCTTATTCACCCTCATAGAATCGTTCATCTTCACAAAACCAGGTCCACTGTCTCCTCTTAGAAGGGTGGAGAGGTTGAAGTCAACTAGTCTCTAGGGCGAAGCCCTAGCACAATCCCTTCCTAGGAAATCTTCATCTTGCAAATCGAACTCCTTTGAGTCGACATATATCCTAGGAATTAACAATCGATCTAGCGCTACGGGAGAGGGTAGGAAGCTTGCCTTGTTTTCAGCAGTTCCAACATTTCCGGCAATGGACCTTGTTACTTTTCATTGCGGCATCCTCTCCTTTGTTGGGGGTGTTCTTCCACGGAATCAGACGGATCTTCCTCCAGAAATATCTAACTCTAGCGACCGCTACTCTCCAACAGTTTCGCATAGTTATGACTCGACAAGACGAAATGATAGCGACGGCTAGGGTTCAGCTCTTCCATTTTATAATAAGGTATTAGGTTTAACTCACTTGCCACGTGTCACCATATCATTGGACCACCCTTTATTACCCTAAATTAGGTGTTATTGAATGGACTGGTCCAAGGAAGCCAAGCCACACTCATCCCGAAATCCAGTTCAACCCGCCTACACAAGCCAGCCAATTCTGCCCTGGCCGAAAAATGCGCAAGTCAAATTCGCCGAGTATTGGCTTCCATACTTGACGAATCAGTGAGTTTCATCGGGTGTATTCGACGAACCCCACTTCAATTCCACCGAATCGGCTAAGCGATATTCGCCGAATTCGTCGAATATCATTAGTGATATTCGATGAATTCTTTTTGGCCGAAACTCCAACTTCAATCCCGTCGAACTCCTTCAACGATACCGGAAGAATTTGTCAGATATCAACAATGATATCCGACGAATTTCCCTTAGACTATTTCTCCAAATCCCGGTGTTGAGTGTGTCGAGCATCAACCAGCGATACTCGACGAATAGGAATCAAAGTCGACTAATTCGTTAGATATCCTCAGCGATATCCGGCAAAGTTCCTTTGAACTTTTCCTCGAATGATATTCGACGAATTCGTCGGATATCCCTGATTATATCTGACGAATTTCCCTTGGCCAATTTCTCTTAGGCCATTCCCCTTCGATCTATTGGGTATCACCCATCCCAACACTTCACCCAACGCACTCGGCACTTTTTCCAGTGCACCTCGAGCCTGAGTCAAGTTTCTTGTTTCGGGATGCGCGTGAGGGGCCTAGTGCGAAATTGGACGTTACAGTAAGTGCATGAATATTTGACTACACAATAATGGTAATGATGAAAAGGGACTCGGTTGGAGCCCTTGGATGGTTGATAGCAAGGCCATATGAATTTGCATGCGGTGTGAGGTTACACGCGGTGTCATAATCCTAGGTTAAGTATTGTGTGGATGGTCTATGGGCTCGGCAGTCGTCACACCGACGGGAGATGACATATAGACTTTGGATGGTTGGGCTTCGTCCTCGGTGCTCATTCCCGGGGCTCCTTCTGTGCCAAGTCGATGGTTGGGCTTTGTCCTGTTGTGATACGATCCCATAGGCTCCTTCTGTGCCACCTGATATGCCAGTTTGGGATATGTTGTTGTTGCACATCTACCCAAGACCCGTTTGAACCATAGTATGGATGGAGCTCCATTGTTGTGTTCTTAGCATTGAGTTGTATGGAGGCCTAGGACACATAGTGTGGAGACCAGCCTAGTAGTGGAAAGCCCATTACACTATCACCGTCTAGTCATGACGGATGGAGCCTGACTGGTTAGCTACATGCTCGAAAAGTGGGAACTACAAGTTTGTGTCAACATAGCAGTTTGCATCTATGCGAGCATGGGTGAGTCATCATATTGCATTCATAACTTTACATTACACCGCTTAAGATCCTTATCATATAAGTTTGTATGGGCACTCTTATATGAGAAGTTAATTTACTATTAAGTCGATCCTTAACTTATAAAACTGTATGAGCATTTTTATAAGTTAAGTTACTTGCTATTGTAGAATTATATTTGATGGATTGTTATGATTTGAGTAGAACTGCTACAATTAGAATGTTGGTAATAACGTTATACATTCCTACTGTTACTACTCATGATATAAAGATTCTCCACATGCTTGTACTACTACTTACATATATATACTGTACCCTTGTTCCTTTTCTCTGCCCGTTGCCTAGGGGAGCGGATGTGATAGCCACGTAGTCTTTAAAACTAACGGTTGTTACATCTTCCATTTTAGGATGAAACACCGCAGATAGAGCAGCAACAGGTTGTGCAGGTGTGCAGCCAGGCCAGGGTTATAGGGCCTGATACGACATTACCATCGCTGCCGTCAGTTACTGATGTGAGTTTTGAGAGTCTTATATTGTAGCCCTTTGGGTAATTTGTGTACTACGATATTATATAAGTCGTTGTTGCTTCTTAATATTGTTGTACTTGTTTGGACATATATACCTATATGGATTTTGACTTCTATTTTATATTCTTTATGTTGGGTTGACATAGATGATATTTGTTTTTGGCCGGAAGGATAAGCATCTTATGGTACAGATTAGCTCGTGTGCTGACGCTACCGTAAGGTGGCTGTTTTAGGCATAAGACTCCCCTCGACCGTTTCTTTTCTTCCAGGAGGGGAGGGGTCTTACAATGAGACTGGAATAATACTTAAAAGAAATGAACTGAACTTGAAAGTCTTGTTTTCAAGGCTTGCTTTGCAACTAGAGGGGGGGGGGGGGGTTAATAGGTTTTTGTCTCTATTAAACTTTTCTAATCTGTTTATTAGATTACTGTGTCTGTTGATTAGATTAGATCAACTTTCCAGAAAATTCACAGACGACACAAAAAAATTTTAGTGGTTCCCCAATCTTAGGTACATCCACTATCCCTCTGCGCCTATCTAACAGTGTGTTAGATTTTGCTCTCCCTCCAAAACTCAGCTTCTTAACAGCTTACAACACCGATCCCGCAGGACCACACACAGGTCACACAGACCAACAACTTAGGCACTAAGCCAACCCAGGTCACAAAGACCTATCACCTGGCACAAAGCCAAACACACAGGTCACTAAGACCCAGCCTTTATAGAACAGGCTTACAAATCCCGATTCACTAAGAATCTTTACAAAAAAACAGAAATAACGAATGTGATTTTTATACACAAGAGCAAGCTCTGTGTCTCCTTCATCTTGGACTGAAAATATATCAGAACCAAGGTATTGTTGTTGAAGACAATTTGTGGACAGTAGAATCTTTTTTCAAAAAGCTTCCTTTTTTCCCTGCAGAACTTGTAAGTCTGCTAGCTTCAGATCTTGCTGATGTAGATGGGGATTACTTCAGCTATCTCTTTCCCAGCAAGGTTATCTGTGCAAAACAACTTATTCAGGCTCGACGAAAATGGCAAGGAAGAAGATGACGTTCAACCGCACTTTCGTTTTCAGAAAACCTAGACAAGAAATTCTCTTGTTGATTCGATGATCTGATCTTTTATATCTCTGTCTGATTGAGCAGTGGGTCCCACCACCAGAATTGATGGCCGAGATTTAGCCAATCACCCCACGCTTTCCATTCATTCCTGATTCTATGGCTCTTTGCTGTGAGTGGGCCCCAGCACGTAATGATCAAATAATCCTTGGTAATTGCAGAAGATAGCAACCGCTGGCCCGCCAACGTTTCTGGCAGCATTTCCACAACATTTGAATTTTGGTTGACTTTTGACTTTGCTAACGTCTGCATGACTCAGAATCTGTGGACTTGGCCAAAATTCAATCATTAGTACCGAAGGCGTTGAGTGAGTAGGTATCACTCAAGGCTATAACACTTTGACAACATTCTGTCTGTCTAGGTATTGAGCTCGACGAACGCTAAGCTCCATTCGACGAACGACAAGCTCAGCTCAATAAGAGCATAAAAATCAGTTCGACGAACTGCGGGCTCAGTTCGACGAACTGCGGGCCCAGTTCGACGAACGTTGAGCTCTATTCGACGAAGCTGAGCTCGACGAAAGCTAAGCTATCCACGCATTTGCACTTAGCCAAAATTCTGCTTCAAGGCGTTGATAGCGTCGAGATCATTGAGAGAGCTTACCTCACTCAACGCATTTTGCCTTAGCATAAATTTTTGTGCCTTGGTGTTGAGAGAGTAAGCTCCACTCAACGCCAAACTACTTAATAGAATTTTTGTTATCTGGTGTTGAGAGAGTAAGCTACACTCAACGCCGTTTGCCTAGGCGTTGAGAGAGTATGTTCCACTCAACGCCAAACTACTCGATAGAATTTTTTTTATTATCTAGCGTTGAGAGCACAAGCTACACTCAACACCTTTTGCCTTGGCGTTGAGAGAGTAAGCTTCACTCAATGTCAAACTACTTAATAGAATTTTTTCCTGTTATCTAGCATTGAGTGAGTAAGCTACACTCAACGCCTGTGGACTTATTCAAATTTTTGCTCAACATTTCTGTGGAGTTGACTGGCACAACAACACTCAACGCTTTGAGTTGTACGGCGTTGATTAAGTAGACCACACTCAACACTTGTGGACTTGGCCACATTTTAGCCAATTTTTCTAGGCTTAGACTGACTCAGCCTGACTCACAGCCATTTGTTGTATGGCATTGAGTGAGTAGACTACACTCAACGCTTTTCTACTTAGCCATCTTTTTTGGCTAACTTTCACTTAGGCTGAGATAGTCTCAACGCTATATGTTATATGGAGTTGAGTGAGTAGACTACACTCAACGCTTTTGTACTTAGGCAAATTTCTACTAGACACTATTAAAACCATACCTCTAGCGTTGAGTAAGCTTGCTCCACTCAACGCATGTGGACTTTATCGATTTTTGTGTTGTGTCCAGCAACCACGTTTGTGTCCACATGTCTAATCAATTGAAATGGAATAACTTGCACTCAAGAACTCAAATGCACATCAAATACAGTTGATGTGTGTGACATTGACCTGTTTGACTTCTCATAAATTAGGGACATTAGGAACAATGGACCCAACAATCTCCTCTCATTTGAAGTAGTCAAAACCTTATTTTTGTCCTTGGTCAATGGCACACACAACCAATACAACAAAAAAAATAAGTATGAAAATTTTGATAAGCTATGAGTAAGTGTACCTCATTTACTTACTCCCCGTGTTTTGCTGCAAGGGGTTTGTCCTTCCTTGAGTGCCACATTACTTTCTTTCCCTTTGTCATCTCTCTCACTTGCTATGACTCCCCATTGCTAGGACCTTCTCTCTTCTCTCCCCCTTTTTGACTTCTGCAGAATAGGTAGATGGGGGCTAGCCATCGCATTGGTTGAGCTTCTTTCTTCTATCCAGAGTAGCTTAATCCCCCTTAGTAGAAGCATCAGTGAACAGATACTATTTGGGGGTTTGTATGTCCAGTAAGAGGAACTATACCTGCACACAAAAAATAGTACAAAAGGGAGTGTCTGATGCTATGCCAAGTTTCGCATACCCAACTCAAATTTGAGGGTGTTGAAATTTGCTTCATCTAATGGCTTAGTGAGGATATCAGCCACTTTTTTGTCTGTGGGGACAAACTCAAGACTGATGTATTCCTTCTCCACATGCTCCCTGATAAAATGATATCTTATTTTTATATGCTTAGTCCTACTATGTGAGATAGGATTCCTAGCAATAGAAATAGCACTTGTAGAATCAAAGTAAAGAGGAGTTCTACTTACCTGCAGGTTGTAATACTGGAGCTGATATTGGATCCATAGCAGCTGAGCACAGCAGCTGCTTGCTGATATATATTCAGACTCAACAGTGGATATAGCCACACTAGTTTGCTTCTTGCTGCTCTAAGAAACTAGCCTTCTTCCTAAGAACTGACAGGTTCCAGTAGTGCTTTTCCTGTCTTCTTTGCAACCTGCAAAATTTGCAAACGAAAATCCTGTTAGATCAAAATTCTTATTTCTAGGTTACCATAGGCTAAGATTTGGTGTGCCCTTAAGATAACTCAAGATTCTTTTTGTAGCAGAGTAATGAGATTCTTTAGGGTAGGGCTGATACTTAGCACAGACACATGTGGCATACATGATGTCAGGCCTACTAGCAGTCAGGTATAGAAGGGAGCAAATTATCCCTCTATACAAAGACTCATCAACAGGTTTCCCTGCCTCATCTTTGCCTATAGGCGTACTAGATCCCATGGGTGTTCTCATGGTGGAGGAATTCTCCATACCATACTTTTTCATTAGCTCCCTAGTGAACATAGACTGGGATATAGACAAGCCGTCATCAGTTTGTTTTACTTGGAGTCCCAAGAAGAACTTGAGCTCACCCATGTTGCTCATTACAAACTTTCCTTGCATAAGTTTAGCAAACATCCAGAAAAAGGTTGTCATCAGTAGATCCAAAGATAATGTCATCGACATATATCTGGACAAGAATAAGCTTGCCCTTTGATTCCCTTAGAAATAGTGACTTGTCTATCTTCCCCCTTGAGAATTTATTCTCAATGAGGAAGCTGTACAAGGTTTCAAACCAAGCCATAGGGGCTTGCTTTAGCCCACATATAGCTTTCCTAAGCTTATACACAAAATTAGGAGAGTTAGGATGTATAAAACCTGGTGGATGAGCCACATATACTTCCCCTTTGATGTCCCCATTCAGGAATGCTGATTTGAGATACATATGCAGACTTGAATCCCTAATGGGCAAAAAAATCCATGAATGATCATTATGGCTTCCAGTCTGGCTATTGGGCAATGGTTTGGTCAAATTCTATGCCCTCTTCTTATCTGTAGCCTTTAGCCATATGTCTAGACTTATTCTTGACAATAACGCATTTTGATCCAACTTGTTCCTGTATATCCACTTAGTCCCTATGACTTTTTGTCCTTGAGGTCTGGGGACCAACTTCTAGACCTTACATCTCTTGAATTGGTCCAGTTCTTCCTGCATTGCACCAATCCAGAACAAGTACTTGATTGCTTCTTCCAACTTCTTTGGCTCTTCTTGAGACATCAAGCTTGAGTAGAGAGCTGTATTCATGCTCCTGCTTCTGGTCTGAACCCCATGATGTGCATCACCAATGATTTGGTGAACTGGATGATCCCTTAGAGTCCTGGTTGCTGGAGGCAATCTAGCTGCAACTTGATGATCTTCAGGGTTTTCAACTAGTTGGTCTTCATTTTCTTCAGGTATGACTTCCCCTTCTCTTGGAATAGGTAGTCCATCATCATTTTCCTGGACTGTGGGGGTAGCTTCCTTGATGGTTAGCTTGTCCATCATCTGCTCTGTACCTGTAATATTAGAAGAGGAGGAGCATGCCAGCTTACAGTTAACCATATTGGATTCATTAAAAACAACATGCATTTACTCTTCTACAACTTGGATAGTTAAGTTGTAGATTTTATATACCTTACTATGAGTGTTGTACCCAACAAAGATCCCATCATGTGACTTGACAACAAACTTAGTTAAATGGACTTTTCCATCATTGAGCACATAACACTTGCAACAAAAGATCCTGAAATAGCTTAGGTAAGGTTTTTTGCCATTCAAGATCTCATAGGGAGTCTTCTTGTGGCTCTTGGTGATAGAAGCCCTATTTAGGACAAAGCATGCAGTGTTAACTGCCTCATCCCAGAATTATTCTGGGAGGGATGAGTCACATAATAAGTTTCTACCAGCCTCTATGAAAGTCCTATTTTTCCTCTCAGCAATTCCATTTTGCTGGGGTGTTCTAGGAGATGAAAATTATTGATGAATCCCTTGCTTTTCACCGAACCTTGTCATGCACTCAGACTGAAACTCAGTCCCGTGGTCACTTCTGATTTTGACCACAGTATTGTTGAATTCATTCTGAATTTGCTTGACAAATGTCTAAAAGACATCAGGGGTTTCATATTTCTTCCTTAGAAAGAACACCCAGGCAAATCTGCAAAAGTCATCAACAACCACAAGGGTGTAGACTTTCATACCTAGACTTTCAACTAGCATAGGACCAAACAGATTCATATGCAAGAGGTATATGGATGTCACTGAATCTTTGGATCCAATGCACTTGAAAGAGGTCTTAGTCTGTTGCCCTTTTGGCATGCAGAGCAGATACACTCCTTAGTGCATATAGACTTAGGCACATTCCTAACCAACTCTTAGCTGAATAGCTTGCCTATGGTCCTATAATTTAGATGGGCTAGCCTCTTGTGCCACTGGACACAGGAAGAGACTTTCTCATCTGCAACTACGCATACAGGTGAGTCTTTGCTAGAGCATAGAAAATCTAAACAGTACACATTTCCACTCCTAGTGCCTGTTAAGATGACCTCTTGGTCACTTAACCTCCTAATTTGGCACTCATTCTTGTGGAATACTATGTCATAGCCAAGATCATAGAGTTGGCTAATGCTTATCAGGTTGTGTTGCAACCCTTCCACATAGGCTACTCTAGTGATAGTGACTATGCCATTAGAGATCTTACCACAAACTCTAATCACCCTTTTTTCTGACCCACCAAAGATGACCTTTGGTACTTTCTTTACAGTAACAAAATACTTTAGTATGCTCCTTGTTCCAGTCATGTGCTTGGAATATCCACTGTCCAAGTATCATATAGGGGTATGGGCACTTGGACTATCCTACAAAACACAAATCATTTAAACTTAGGACCCCAATTTTTATTGCGTCCTTGGTGCATGTTAGGCTGAAAATAATTCTGCCTGCAGCTTTTCTGACAGGCAAGCTGACATTTGCTCTCTGTGCAATATGATTGTGCCAGCAATCAATATCAAAGTGGCCTACCTTGTCACAGCACCAACACTCAAGAATGTTATACCTCTTTTTTGGAGAAGGTCTAGTGGTTGTGTTAACAGTAGCTCTAGGTCTAGAAGGAGTAGCAGTAGTCCTATTCCATGGTTTCCCAACCCTAGTATGAAAAGGGGTGGGTCTGACAGTAGAAGTGCTGGAGATATCTTGAGCCCGTCTAGCAGCAGCTTTCTTTTTAGACAGCATACTCTTGATGGCCTCAGAGATGCAGAGTTCTGGTCTACTGATAGCCTTGCCCTTTGTCTTAGAGTGGCCTAGAGGAATTTGATAACAGGCTGCAGCTTTACCCTTGACTGAAGGGGTTGCAGCGGCAAACACAAATGGTACAGGATGGGCCATTTGTATTTTCTCATGGGCACTAGCACCTTTGCTGTAAAAGCCGCCATTTTGTGGAACATCTTTATTCACACAAGATGGTTTAGCATGATTCCAGTGACAATAAATACTCTCATGGTCATGGCTGTTTGAAGGAAACTGAACTTTATTAAACTTGACAGGAGTCTTAGAGGCTAATGGCTCCACTTGAGCTTTGCTCTTTCTCTTAGGATTAGCAGCTCTTGTCTTTCCCTTGAATCCCAACCCTTTCTCTCCCTTTTGGGAGGAGAATGAGTATATCAAGGGCAACATTGTGCTAGGCGTGAAGTAGCTAGCCACTAGTTCCATCTCCTTTTGGTGCCTTCCCTCAAGATACCTGATATGGTTGTTCTTGAGGTTATGGTGCTCATATGAAGGATTGTAACATTCTTCAGTTTGCTGACTTCTTAAGGCTTCAAATCCAGCAATTTTGTTGAATCTAAAGCAGCAAGCTTTAAAGAGGAAATTTCCTGAGCCTGCTATTTTGTCAGGAGCTTGCTCTTCTTAAAAGCTTGTACGGCTAGTGAAAGAATTTACCTTGCTTGGACCAGGCTGATCCTGACTGATTTCTTCATCTGACCTGGATATCAGCCCAAGTCAGCAGCCATCTTCTCCATAATCCACCTCTGAATCACCATTTTATTGTGATAGAGGGGCCCTATCTTCAATCCTGACAGCAGGATGCACCGCCTCAGCTTCTTCTTCTAAAGCAGCCATCCTTTTAATACAGTCTGCTTAAACATCTCCTTCTTGAGTAGAGTACAACCCAATGTAGGCTTCTTCTTCTTCTTCTTCTTCTTCTTCTTCTTCTTCTGACTCTGATGAGGAGGAGTCAGTCCAGCTCTTTTGCTTTTTGGCAAAGTGGGATTTCTCCTTCTTGCCTTTTTGTTAGTGATCCTTTTTCTCAACATATTCCTTCCTTTTGACTGGGCAGTCGGCTATCACATGCCCAGGTTTTCTGCAATGATAACAAGTCATGTTAGAGGAAACATGTTTACCATATTTAGAACCATACCTGTCCTCCTTAGAGGATTTTCTACTGCCCTTGTAGTAGTCATCCTTAGGATGAGAAAAGGAGCAAGGCCTGCCTCTCCAGTGCTTCTTCTTCAGGAACTTCTGGAATTTCCTGGTGAAGGTAGGAAAGTCTTCATCAGACCATTGGCTGTCTGATGTGCTTTCCTCTAATTTTCCAGACTTAGATTCAACATCTCTCCTTAGTGGCGAGGGAGACTTCCTTCTGCTTCTGCTGGAGCCTTCAGCTTTGAATTCCACAGACTTGTCCCTTGCCTGAGGCTTGTTGTTGTTCTCCTCATCTTTCCTAGCAGCCAGCCGCATCTCGTATGAGAGTGAAAGAAATAGTGCCTAATCACCTAGAGGGGGGGGGGGGTGAATAGGTGAACTTAATCTTTTTAACTTTAAAGGCAGAAACACTGAATTATAAGACCTATATTTGCAATTCTCTACAGCAATTCAGCACAGATAACACAACAATCACAGAATTAATCACACACAGAGTACACACGGATTTTTATAGTGGTTCCCCAAGGTCTGGGTACATCCACTTTCCCCCTTCGCCTATCTAGTAGTGCACTAGATTCGGCCTAACTTCTCCACTTCTTCTTAGATCCTCAGATCTTACAACTCAGAACCCCAAACAGGTTCCTATAACTCAGAGTGACCCCACTCCTACAACTCAGGCACAAAGCCCTACGACTCAGTCTTCACCAAGACCTACACTTAGGCTAAACAACCCTACCTCAGCCTTCAATCAAGGCCTACACTCAGAGAATAGAATATCCTACATTCAGCCTTTATATAATAGGCTTACAACTCAGATCCCTTAGGATCCTATAGAAAATAAAGTTTACAAAGTATATAACCACAACTCTGAAAGAGAGAGATGAGTTGACTGGTTTCTTGATGAGTTCTTGGAAGAACTTTGCAGAGATCAACCTCTCTTGGCTTTATTCAAAGCTTCTTGAATTAGAACACAGTAGGGTTGTATCTCTATGCAGATGATCTTCAATCAACTGCAGTCTTGAGATTCTGATTTCAATCTGAATCTTACTTAGCATCCCGGTTCAACAGCTTCTCTTCTTAGAAGGAGCTCTCTCTCTCCAACTTCTTAGATCTTCTCTTGAAGGTCTTCTTCTTGTTGTGTTGTTTTTCACTTCATTGATTACTCATTCTCTTTTTTTTCTGTTGAAGGAGAAAGGTCTTTAAATAAGCTTTCTCCATGGTGACCGGCTGATCCGGTTTCTAACAACTTTCTGACGGCTCTGACAGTTGCAGTTGACCGGTTGAAATGGCAGCTGTCAAGTCATCCAGTCACTTCTTGAAATCTCTGTCACTGTCTGAAAGTGTCGAGACAGATAGTCTTTATGTGTCGACACAAATAGACTAAGTGTCGACACAAGTAGACTAAGTATCGACACTAGCCTTGTTGGTGTCGACACAACTCCTTGTGTTGTTATAACAGCTTCTCGACACTGCTTCTTCTGAATGTGTCGACACTGATTCTGTGTGTCGACACAAGCCTTCTTCTTTTAATACTTAGTTGAATTCTGCTAAGTGTCGACACAACTCCTTTGTGTCGACACATCTTCTTGTGTTGAAACTTGTTAAGTGTCGACACATCTTCTTGGTGTCAACACATTCCTTCTGTGTTGAAACTTTGCTGAGTGTCGACACATCTTCTTGTGTCGACACATGTACTTGAACTTTGTTGAAGTTTGCTGAGTGTCGACATAGTCTCCTAGTGTCGACACATGTACTTGAACTTTGTTGAAGTTTGCTGAGTGTCCACACAGCCTCCTAGTGTCGACACATGTACTTGAACTTCGTTGAAGTTTGCTGAGTGTCGACACAGCCTCCTAGTGTCGACACATTTGCTGTCGACGAAGTTTCTCTGGGTGTCGACACTGCCTCTAAGTGTCGACACAGATAATGTTGACATTTCTTCACTGTGTGTCGACACAACCTGTATGTGTCGACACTTTTCTTCTAGTGTCGACTCTGCCTTCCTGGTGTCGACACAATTACTCCAAGTGTCGACACAGCTTTACTGGGTGTCGACACTAGCCTTCTTAAGTGTCGACACTTTTCTTCTAGGTGTCGACACATGGACTTAGAATCTTTTATGCTTTCCCTGCAATTACTTAACCTGCACACATAAACTCAAAGCACATCAAATATATCTTGATGTATATCATTGAGTAGGGTGAGGATTCTTCAAATTAGGTACATATATTCCAATGTACCCAACAATCTCCCCCTATTTGGAGAAGTCATAACCCTTAGTCAATGATATACACCATACATAACAAATTCTCAGTATGATGTAAAACAGTATTATATGACAGGGTAAATATTAAACATGTATAAACAAAACATGTATAATCAATTATCTCAGAATAATAATGTAATAGATTGAACATATAACATTGTTCTTACAACTCCAAACATTTTCATTAATCAAAAGATTACATAGAGTTAAGAGCAAATGGTTACAAATTGTAAACTTAAGAAAATTTCTATCCTATGGCTGCTCAGGCTCCTGGATAACAATCCCCTTTCCAGATTGAATCTTTGCTTGAACTGGAGCATCATTGTCATCAACAGGCTTCTTCCCTTTGAGATCTTTTTTTTTTCAGCTCTTCAGCCTTTATCTTCTGGCTTTTAAAATAATGATAAGGCTTAGGGAAATACTTGCTAGGCTCCTGTGCATTAGGAGGTAGCTTTCCCAGTTTAGCCTTCATTCTATATTGTACTATGGCCTCTTGCCTATTCTCATGTTTTCTCCACTCTTGGTCAGAATACCATTTGCCTCTATCCAGGATATTGTCCTTAGCAGCCTTCCAAGCAGTCAATATGATATTCCTGGATGTGGGGCTCCATTGTTCAAAATCTGGCCTTAATTCAGTCTGCTCTCTGAACCTTTTCTTAGATAATTGAGCCTCTTGTTCCTTTAATAAAGCCTCTTGCTCTTTTAGTACTGCCTCTGGAAAAGGCTGTACTACTTTCTCAAAGATAATATTCTGATTACCCTCAGGAGGACTATACAAAGACTGTACCTCCTGATGTATCATGTCAAAATCTGCAGGAGGGTATATCACTTGAGCCACTGCAGCTTGTTCTCCTCCAAAATATGCAGGATTTATTCCAGACTCTGCCACATTATCATCATCACATAAAGGTGGATATCCCAGGGTAGCTCTGATGAAGTTTGAAATCCACTTTGCATGATCAGAGCCTGCCTTGACTAAAACCCTCTCCCCCTTTATGACTTCTCTTTCTATATGATCCCTAAGATCATCTTTCTAGAACCTTATTTGAGCATTCAAATAGTTTACTCCATCCTTATAAAAAGGTTTGAACTTCTGAAGCTGGGTAGAAATAGCTTTCTGAGAATCTTCAATGGCAGTTTTCACAGTAGTGAGACTCTCCTGTAATTTCTTATCAAATTCTTCTTTGGCAGTAGTCCTTGCTGTAGTTTGAGCAGCAGCTAGATTCTGCATTTCAGTGACTATCATATTGTGTGATTCAGTTAAATTGTCATTCATTCTTAACTGGTTTTCTAGGACATAGCCTTGTTTGACTGCAAGATCGTCAATCTGTTTCTTGAGATTCTCTTGATGTGTAGCCAGATAGACCACTGCATTGCCTCTTTTATGGAAACAATCAGTCATTTCCTTCTTGTGTTGATTCACTTCAAATTTGATAGATTTGATGTCTTGTGCTAGATCAAATTGCAGGGATTTATGCCCTTCATCCATATACTTTTCTAGAGCATTCTTTTGCTCATCTAGCTTAATCTGCAATGCCACCATCAGAGAACTATAATCAGTAGTTGTGGCAGGCTGTGGAGCAATTGTCTGCAATGCTTTCTTGTAGTTCTGGCTTCTTCTCTTGAAAACCTGGAATTTCCTTTTCTTGGCTCTAGCAGTCTCTTCATCCTCTGAAGCAGAAGTACTGACAATGTCTACTCTATCCTTAGGACTAGGATGTAAATCCTTCTCAGTCCTTGGTAGCTCCTCAGTAATTCTTTGCTCTTCAGTTTCTTTTGTACTAGTCTCCTCTACATGCTCTACATGCTCCCCCTCAAAGTGTACCTGCTCCCCCTCAACAGCTATTTTCTCCCCTCTAAGTCAGTCTGTATTAGATCAGGGAATAGCTCCTCTAGAGTAAACTCATGTTGAGGTTGGATTGGTGAATCTCTGTGCTCAGGAGCATCTAATACCTCTCTATCAGCAACTGATGTGTCCTCCATGACTACATCTTGGGGTTGACTATGTATCTGTGTTTGCTGATTAACACCAGGTAATGAATCAGTCAAAACTTCATCCTCAATAGGGAAATTGAATTGATTAACCTCAGTAATTACCTCTAGAATGGTTTGGGTATCCCTTTCACTCTCTAATTGAGTTGGCTCATCCACAAGTAGAGGCTCCCCCTGGAGTGGATCCAGGTGAATAGGGCTAGCTGATGGTAGCTCCCCCTGCCTCTGAGCATCTTCTTGTCTTGCTGGTGACAGTTCAGTATTTCTTCCCTCTTCATCATCAGAACTAAACACCACTTGCTCCTCTGAGCTACTTGAGGATTCTTGAGCCACAATGGCTGTCTGCTTCTTCTTCTTCTAAGGTGTTTCCTTTTCTGAAGTTGGCAGTTCCTTTGTCAATACTCTATCCCACCTTGAGAAAATTCTCACATCCATTCTCCTCATGTGGTTTATCTTTGAACCTACAGCTTGGTTCATCACTTCAGGGATACTGACAGCTAAGTATAAACTCAGAATTCTTCCCAGATTGGGATTCTTCATGCTCTCTTTTATCTTATCAAACATAACTACTGACCAATCAGTATTAAGTTTGAAGATTATCCTTGTCATCAAACTGAACATATGACCTGAAATTCTGTCATGTCCTCCAGGCTTGCTTAAAATTACCTTGTCAACTATTTCAGACAATAATTTGCCCTGCATGTTCATGCCTTTCCTGTTGAAAACTGATCCTATCTTCAGGTTTGAATCTAAACCACACCATTTCAATGCCTCTCTAGTCTTAGAAGTAGATACATCTTCTTCCTCTTTTGGTCTTGGTAGTTGAAGTACCTTTCTTAGACTTTTCTATGTGACCTTGACTTTTGTCCCATGAACTCTGGACTTAATCTTGAGTACTGATTCATCAAGAGTAGCTGCACCCAAGAATTCAAGGACCTCCTTCTTCCAGATCTTGATTGGTTCTGATACAAGATACTCTAGTCCAGTCTCGGCAATTAGGGTTACCACACCTTTGATTTCTGGTTCCGCATCATCAAAAGCGTGACGCACGAGCTCATATCCTTCATTAATGTTCTCTTCTAGCTTGAGCGTCATTAGGGTTTGAAGAAATTTTAAATTTAGAGAAAAGAGATGTCGACACACAAGTTTAGTCTTGAAACTAAGGTGAGCCTGTCGACAAACAATGGGGAAAACCTATTTATACCTTTTCTAGAATTGAAGGTGAAAAGGCGCGTTAAAATACTTGAATTGTGTCGACACTGTGGAAAAGTGTCGACACTTACATCTAATGTCTCGACAACTATTTGTCGACACAAATATAGTCGACAGAATATATGTGTCGACACTTATATATTTCAGCTCGACACTTAGTCGAGACTCTACTAGACTAATTCTGTGTAAATTCTAAGTGTCGACACCACCCTGGATGTGTTGACACCTACACTGCATGTGTCGACACTAATTCTCTGAAGTGTCGACACAGACTTCCTAGATGTGTCGACACCATTTCTCTAAAATGTCGACACCACCTTCTATGTGTCGACACAGACAACTCTGTGTGTCGACACTATTTTACTTAGCCAATTTTGTAAACTATTCTAAGTTTATCATACCTAATTCAATTTTAAATTTATTGAATTTGGTTTCATCTAAGGGTTTAGTATACATATCAGCTAACTGATTATCTGTCTTAACATACTCTAGGGAAATGTCTTCTTTTTCCACATGTTCTCTTAGAAAATGGTATTTAATTTATATGTGTTTAGTCCTACTATGAGAGACAGGATTATTTGCAATAGAAATGACACTAGTAGAATCACAAAATAAAGGTGTCCTACTTACTTGAATACCATAATCTTCTAGCTGATGTTGAATCCATATAAGTTGAGCACAACAACTTCCTGCAGCGATATACTCTGACTCTGCTGTGGAGATAGCCACACTAGTTTGCTTCTTGCTACTCCATGACATCAGCCTTCCTCCTAGAAATTGACAGGTTCCTGTGGTACTTTTCCTATCTTCCTTGCAGCCTGCAAAATCTGCATCTGAATAACCTGTCAGTTCAAAATCTACATTCCTAGGGTACCAAAGGCCTAGATAAGGAGTGCCCTTAAGATATCTCAAAATTCTTTTGACTGCTGTCAAATGAGATTCTTTAGGGCAAGCTTGGTACCTAGCACAGACACATGTAGCATACATGATATCTGATCTACTAGCAGTCAAATACAGTAGGGCGCCAACTATCCCTCTATATAAAGTCTCATCTACAGGTTTCCCTGCATCATCTTTGCTTAGAGACATAGTTTTCATGGTAGTGGATGATTCCATACCATACTTCCTTTTCAATTCTAGGGTGAACTTAGACTGGCATATGGATAATCCATCTTTAGTCTGTCTAACTTGGAGACCCAAGAAGAACTTAAGTTCCCCCATACTGCTCATTTCAAATTGTCCTTGCATGAGTTTTGCAAACTTTCTGCAAAGACTACTTTCTGTAGACCCAAATATTATGTCATCTACATATATTTGGACTAAGATAATCTTGCCTCTGGATTCCCTAAGGAATAGAGTCTTGTCTATTTTCTCCCTTGAGAATTTGTTCTCAATGAGGAAACTAGATAGGGTTTCATACCAAGCCCTTGGGGCTTGTTTTAACCCATACAAAGCCTTCCTAAGTCTATATACATTATCATGTTTAAGAGAGTCAACAAAACCTGATGGCTGCTCAACATAGACTTCTTCCTTCAGATTTCCATTCAGAAAAGCTGACTTAACATCCATTTGATATTCCTTAAATCCTTGAAATATTGCAGAGGCAAGGAACATCCTTATTGCTTCCAGTCTTGCTACTGGAGCAAAGGTTTGATCAAAATCAATACCTTCTTCCAGCCTATATCCCTTTGCAATAAGTCTGGCTTTATTCTTTATGATTATTCCATTTTCATCCAACTTGTTCCTAAAGATCCACTTGGTTCCAATAATGTTGTGGTCCTTGAGTTTAGTAACTAGCTCCCAGACCTTGCATCTTTTGAATTGATTCAGCTCCTCTTGCATGGCCTCAATCCAAAGAGGGTCTAGGATTGCTTCTTCAAACTTCTTTGGCTCAACTTGGGATAGGAAACTTGAGTAAAGAACTGTACTTAGATTCCTGCTCCTTGTTTGCACTCCTTGTCTGGGATCTCCAATTATTTGATTGGCTGGATGATCCTTTAAATGCCTATTTGCTGGAGGTAGCCTGTCTTCTGGTTATACACCTTCAGCTTCTTCATTCAACTGTACCTCTTGGTCTTCTTCAGCATCAGGAGTATCTTGTACTCCCCCTGGACAGCAGCCACCATCTTCCACTTGCTGACTTGTAGAAGAACCTTCTGTTAAGGTAAGCTTGTCCATCTTCTCACTTACACCCATGGAGCTGCAAACACTTCTTGGCAATTCATTGTTAATGAGCCTTGCTTCATCAAAAACTACATGTACGGACTCTTCTACAACTTGAGTAATCAAGTTGTAGACCCTATAAGCCTTACTATTGTTGCTGTACCCAACAAAGATTCCCTCTTGGGATTTGGCAGCAAACTTGGTTAGATAAGACTTACCATTGTTAAGGATATAGCACTTGCAACCAAAGATTCTGAAATAGGATAGATTTGGTTTTCTGCCCTTCATAATCTCATAGGGGGTCTTCTTGTGGCTCTTGGTGATAGTAGCCCTATTGATTACATGACATGTAGTATTAACTGCCTCAGCCCAGAAATATTCTGTGAGAGAAGTGTCACTCAATAGGGTTCTACCTGCCTCTATCAAGGTTCTATTTTTCCTTTCAGCAATACCATTTTGCTGAGGTGTTTTTGGTGAGAAAAATTCCTGAAAAATTTCAAACTCTTCACACAGTTTTGTCATACTTTCAGACTGAAATTCAGTACCATGGTCACTTCTGATTTTGACCACTGTACTGTCCAATTCATTCTGAATTTGTTTAACAAAACTATACAAGATACTTGGAGTTTCAGATTTTTGCCTTAAGAAGAACACCAGGAATACCTTGAATAGTCATCAACTACCACAATTGTGTAGACCTTCCTACCAAGGCTGTGAACTGGCATAGGACCAAAAAGATCCATATGCAAGAGGTATAAACACCTCACAACATTTTTGTTCTCAAGGCTATGAAAGGTGGATTTGGTCTGCTTGCCTTTTTGACAAGCTGAGCATATCCCATCCTTTATATACTTAACCTGAGGACCATTCCTCACTAACTCTTTGCTAAAGAGTTGGCCAATTATCTTATAGTTAAGATGAGCCAGCCTCCTGTGCCATTTAACACAATGTGAGACTTTCTCATCAGCTACAAGACAAATAGGAGAAACAATGTTCTCACATACAAAGTCTAAACAATAGACATTTCTCTTCCTATATTCAGTCAGAATGATCTTTGGATCACTAGACCTTCTGATATGACAACCATCCTTGACAAATGAGATGTCTTATCCTAAATTACTCAGCTGACTTATGCTAATGAGGTTATGTTTCAAACCCTTTACATAAGCCACTTGAGTAATTGTAATCAGGTTACTAGAAATGTTACCAAAGCCTTTGATGATCCCTTTTTCTGAACCACCAAAGGTAACTTTAGGTCCATCTTTGATAGATGTATAATCCCTCAGCAATCCCCTAGTTCCAGTCATGTGCCTGGAACATCCACTGTCCAAGTATCATATAGGGGCATGGCCACTTGGACTCACCTGCAAAACATATTACTTAACCTTAGAACCCAAATAATTCTTGGGTCCTTGGTGCAGGTGAGTTTGACTTTTAACAAAACTACTTGTAGCTCTTCTAGCAGGTAGTTTGCTACTCTCCTTGACACTTGAATTGTGCCAACAATCTATGGCAAAGTGGTCTACCTTGCCACAACACCAGCACTCAAACCTGTTGTACCTTTGTTTTGGTACAACCCTGGCTGAAGTATCTACAGCAGGCTTTTTGTTTAGTGTTGGGGATTTGCCCTTATACTTGGACCTAACAGTCCAGGAAGGTTTTGTAAATCCTAATCCAGCCTTACCCTTATGAGGTACAAACTCATCTATTAAGGGTAAAACAGATTTGTGTTTAGAAAAACTTGCTACAATTTCTCTCTTCTTCTGAAGTCTAGCCTCCAGATTTCTGATATGATCATTCTTAAATGTAATAGTACCCATCTGAATAACAGTAATGTTCTTCAGCCTGGCTATTTCATTTAGTTTCTGATCAAACAACTTGTCTGAATCAGCAGCAGCCAATTTAAGACTAGCAATCTCCTTTGCCTGAGTTTTGTCTAAGGATTTGCTTTTCTTCAAGTCCTGCAACAAGTCCCTATATTCATCAACTAACTGATGAATATCTCCTTCAGATTCAGACCCACCCACATCACTTGATGCAGATGTATCTGATTCTGACTCAGTACTAGAAATTGAACTAGAAGAACAATTTTGTACCTTACTTGGTCCAGGCTGATCCTGGATTTTGTCTCCTTCAGATAATGCCATCAGCCCTTTGCACTGATTGTCCTCATGCTCATAAATTGAGTTCATTAACTGCATGAACTCATCTTCCTCCTCTTCAGCAAACAGTCCAATATAGGCTTCAGCTTCTGAATCTGTTTCTGAAGATGACTGATCAGTCAAACTCTTATCCTTCTTGGAAACAAAGGACCTTTCTTTTTTGCCCTTAAACTGAGTCTTCTTCTTGTCAGTTGACTCTTTCCTCTTTTCTGGACAGTCAGCTACTATATGTCCTAATCTATTGCAACAATAGCATACTATCTTTGAGGATGTATTTTTACTTGGCTTGGACTTTCTTTTGTCATTCCTTGATAACTTCCTGTTCTGATAATAATCATCTTTTGTCTGTGAAGTGGATGGTTTAGACCTCCACTGTTTCTTTTTCAGAAACTTTTGAAAATGCCTAGTGAAAGCTGCAAAGTCTTCATCACTTTCACTGCTTTCTGAATTCTTACTATCTGAATTTTCTGTGACTGTCTCAGCAACTATTTGCGGTGGAGATGGAGACTTGCTTCTATACATTCTAGTGGCTTCAGTTTTGAAAACCACAGCTCTTTCCTTGTTCTCCACTCTTGTAGTCTTCTCTTCCTCCTTTCTAGTCATTAACTGCATCTCATAAGATAACAGTTTTCCAAACAAAGTTGGAGGAGGTATATCAGCTAATTTGGTCATTTCCCTAATCACACAAATCTTGGTATCCTAGTCCTTAGTCAGGGATCTTAAAAACTTGTCATTCAGCTCATAATTGATGAATTCTCTTCCATAGGACATCAATTCATTGACTATCCTATAGAATTTCTTGTAACATTCAGTAATGCTATCAGACTTTCCTTGTCTGAAGCTTTCATATTCCTAATTTAACAAAAACTTCCAGTCTTGTCTTACTTCTTCTGATCCCTCCATGTAAACTATCAGTGTGTCCCACATTTCTTTTGAGGTTTTACAATGTATTAGGTTCTGAAATGTGGCATCATCAAATGCACTTACAACAATATTCTGGGCCCTCTTGTCCATAGTGGCCAGAATTATTTCATCTTTAGTCATTTCTGAATACTCCTTAGGAGTTTTCTGATTTGCATCTAGAATGGAGATCTTCATTGGCACATATGGCCCTTCTTTGACTGCGATGTATATTCTTGGGTCAGATTCTTCCATAAAAAGTCTAACCCTCTCTTTCCATATGCCAAAAATCTCTTTTCTACAGATTGGCAACTTCATGGACCCCAGCTCTTTGCGATTCTCACTAGAACCCATTTTCTTGAATCTTGATTAATCTGATTCTGCCTACAGGATCTTACTCAGACTGTTATGTCCTTTTTTGAGTAACCTCGCTTTGATACCACTTGAAAGAAATAGTGCTAATCACCTAGAGGGGGGGGAGGTGAATAGGTGAACTTAATCTTTTTAACTTTAAAGGCAGAAACACTGAATTATAATACCTGTATTTGCAATTCTCTACAGCAATTCAACACAGATAACACAACAATCACAGAATTAATCACACACAGAGTACACACAGATTTTTATAGTGGTTCCCCAAGATTTGGGTACATCCACTTTCCCCCTTCGCCTATCTACTAGTGTACTAGATTCGGCCTAACTTCTCCACTTCTCCTCAGATCCTCGGATCTTACAACTCAGAACCCCAAACAGGTTCCTACAACTCAGAGTGACCCACTCCTACAACTCAGGCACAAAGCCCTACCACTCAGTCTTCACCAAGACCTACACTCAGGCTAAACAGCCCTACCTCAGCCTTCAATCAAGGCCTACACTCAAAGAATAGAATCTCCTACACTCAGCCTTTATATAATAGGCTTACAGCTCAGATCCCTTATGATCCTACAGAAAATAAAGTTTACAAAGTATATAACCACAACTCTGAAAGAGAGACATGAGTTGACTGGTTTCTTGATGAGTTCTTGGAAGAACTTGGCAGATATCAACCTCTCTTGGCTTTCTTCAAAGTTTCTTGAATTAGAACATAGTAGGGTTGTATCTCTATGCAGATGATCTTCAATCAACTGCAGTCTTGAGATTCTGATTTCAATCTGAATCTTACTTAGCAGCCCGGTTCAACAGCTGCTCTTCTTAGAAGGAACTCTCTCTCTCTCTCCAACATCTTAGATCTTCTCTTGAAGGTCTTCTTCTTGTTGTGTTGTTTTTCACTTCATTGATTACTCATTCTCTTTTTTTCTGTTGAAGGAGAAAGGTCTTTAAATATGTTTTCTCCATAGTGACCGGCTGATCTGGTTTCTAACAACTTTCTGACGGCTCTGACAGTTGCAGTTGACTGGTTGAAATGGCAGCTGTCAAGTCATCCAGTCACTTCTTGAAAACTCTGTCACTGTCTGAAAGTGTCGAGACAGATAGTCTTTATGTGTCGACACAAATAGACTAAGTGTCGAAATAAGTAGACTAAGTGTCGACACTAGCATTGTTGGTGTCGACACAACTCCTTGTGTTGTTGTAACAGCTTCTCGACACTGCTTCTTCTGAATGTGTCGACACTGATTCTGTGTGTCGACACAAGCCTTCTTCTTTTAATACTTAGTTGAATTCTGCTAAGTGTCGACACATCTTCTTGTGTTGAAACTTGCTAAGTGTCGACACATCTTCTTTGTGTCGACATATGCCTTCTGTGTTGAAACTTTGCTGAGTGTCGACACATCTCCTTGTGTCGACACATGTACTTGAACTTTGTTGAAGTTTGCTGAGTGTCGACACAGCCTCCTAGTGTCGACACATGTACTTGAACTTTGTTGAAGTTTGCTGAGTGTCGACACAGCCTCCTAGTGTCGACACATGTACTTGAACTTTGTTGAAGTTTGCTGAGTGTCGACACAGCCTCCTAGTGTCGACACTTTTGCTGTCGACAAAGTTTCTCTGGGTGTCGACACTGCCTCTAAGTGTCGACATAGATAATGTTGACAATTCTTCACTGTGTGTCGACACAACCTGTATGTGTCGACACTTTTCTTCTGGTGTCGACTCTGCCTTCCTGGTATCGACACAATTACTCCAAGTGTCGACACAGCTTCACTGGGTGTCGACACTAGCCTTCTTAAGTGTCGACACTTTTCTTCTAGGTGTCGACACATGGACTTAGAATCTTTTATGTTTTCCCTGCAATTACTTAACCTACACACATAAACTCAAAGCACATCAAATACATCTTGATGTATATCATTGAGTAGGGTGAGGCTTCTTCAAATTAGGTATATATATTCCAATGTACCCAACAGAGAGCAGCTTTCCAAAGAGGGTGTGAGGAGCAGTTTCACCAAGCTTTGCCACTTCTCTTATGATACAAATTTTTGTGTCCCAGTCTCTGGAGAGATCTAAGGAACTTGTCATTTAGTTCATAGTGACTAAAAACTCTTCCATAAGTCTTCAGCTCATTCACAATCCCGAAGAACTTCTCATAATAGATGGTTATGTTGTCCCCCTTGGATTGCCTCAACGCCTTATACTCTTGGTTGAGCATGGACTTCCTGTCATCTCTAACCTTTTCTATCCCCTCCATGTAGATCACAAATGTTTCCCATATTTCCTTTGT
Organism: Platanthera guangdongensis; assembly: GCA_039583875.1. Lineage (NCBI taxonomy): Eukaryota > Viridiplantae > Streptophyta > Magnoliopsida > Asparagales > Orchidaceae > Platanthera > Platanthera guangdongensis. The sequence continues at coordinate 61,422,922 of CM077159.1, forward strand.
TATTTTGCAATGGATCAGATTCTGGAGTGTAGAATCATCAGCAACACTCATGATGATATTCTTTGCCCTCTTGTCTATTGAGGCCAGGGCCAACTCATCGTTGGTCATCTCATCATATGTTTTGGGGGGTCTTGACATTGGCATCCAGTATTGAGACCTTCATAGGGATTAATCGTCCTTCTACAACTGTAATGTACATTCTAGGATCAGCAGCTTCCATGAACAGCCTCACCCTTGCTTTCTAGATGCCAAGGTATTCCTTCCTATAGATTAGAAGTCTTACAGGACTCAGCTCCCAATTGGTCATTCCTGAACCCATGGAGACAGACTTCTAGCTATCCTTGGAGATCTACTCAGACTGTTAAGCCTTTAAAGGGCAACCTCCCTTTGAGACCACTTGAAAGTCTTGTTTTCAAGTTTAGCTTTACACCTAGAGGGGCGGGGGTGAATAGGTTTTTGTCTCTATTAAACTTTTTAAATTTATTTATTAGATTATTGTGTCTGTTGATTAGATTAAATCAGCTTTCAAGAACATTCACAGATGACACTGCAAATTTATAGTGGTTCCCCAATCTTGGGTACATCCACTATCCTGCTGCGCCTATCTAACATTGTGTTAGATTTAGCTCTCCCTCTAGAGCTCAACTTCTTAAAAGCTTACAAAACTGATCCTGCAGGACCACACACAGGTCACACAGACCAACAACTTAGGCACTAAGCCAACCCAGGTCATAAATACCTATCACATGGTGCAAAGACAAATACACAGTTCACTAAGACCCAGTCTTTATGGAACATGCTTACAACACCTGATTCACTAAGAATCTTTGCAAAAAAATAGAAATGAAGAATATGATGTTTAGAAACCAGAGCAAGCTCTGTGTCTCCTTCTTCTTGGACTAATCAGATATTAGAACCTAGATATTGTTGTTGAAGACAATTTGTAGATAGTAGAATCTTTCTTAAAACAGCTTCCTTTTTCCCTGAGAACTTGTGGGTTTGCTAGCTTCAGATCCTGCTGATGCAGATGGAGATTGTTTCAGCTATCTCTTTCCTAGCAAGGTTCTCTGTGCAGAACAAATTCTTTAGGCTCGACGAAAATGGCGAGGAAGAATATGACGTTCAACCGCACTTTCGTTTTCAGAAAACCTAGACAAGGAATTCTCTTATTCATTCGATGATCTGATCTTTTAAATCTCTGGACGATGGAGCAGCGGGTCCAACCACCAGGATTTATGGCCAAGATTTAGCCAATCAGCCCATGCTTTCCATTCATTCCTGATTCAAAGGCTCTTTGCTCTCAGTGGGCCCCAGCACTTAATCATGAAATAATACTTGGTAATTGCAGTAGATAACAACAGCTGGTCCGCCAACATTTCTTGCAGCATTTCCGCAACAATTTTGGTTGACTTTTGACTTTTTTAATGTCAGCATGACTCAGCATCTGTGGACTTAGCCAAAATTCAATCATTAGTACCAAAGGCGTTGAGTGAGTAGGTATCACTCAATTCCACAACACTTAGACAACATTCTGTCTGTCTATGTATTGAGCTCGACGAATGGTAAGCTCAGCTCGACAAGAGCATAAAAATCAATTCGACGAATTGCGGGCTCAGTTCGACGAACGTTGGGCTCAGTTCGATGAAGCTGAGCTAGATGAAAGCCAAGCTATCCACGCATTTGGACTTAGCCAAAATTCTACTTCAAGATGTTGATGGCATCGAGAGCATTGAGAGAGCTTGCCTCACTCAACTCTTTTTGACTTAACAAAAATTTTTGTGCCTTAGCGTTGAGAGAGTAAGCTCCACTCAACGCCAAACTACTTAACAGAATTTTTGATATCTGGCATTGAGAGAGTAAGCTATACTCAACTCCTTTTGCCTTGGCGTTGAGAGAGTAAGCCCCATTCAATCTCAAACAACTTAACAGAATTTTGTGTGTTATCTAGCATTGAGAGAGTAAGCTAAACTGAATGCCTTTTGCCTTGCTGTTGAGAGAGAAGCTTCACTCAACACCAAACTACTTAACAGAATTTTTTTTATTATCTGACATTGAGTGAGTAAGATACACTCAACGCCTGTGGACTTAGACAAATTTTTGCTCAACAATTCTCTGGAGTTGATTGGCACAGCAACACTGAATGCTTTGAGTTATATGGAGTTGACTGAGTAGACCACACTCAACGCTTGTGAACTTGGCCACATTTTTAGATAATTTTTCTAGGCTTAGACTGACTCAGCCTGACTTACAGCCATTTGTTGTATGACGTTGAGTGAGTAGACCTCGTACAGCAGCGGCCGGCCACTTGGAGCACGGTCGGCCATGGAGAGGCTCGACCATGGAGTGGAAAAATCATTCGGAGCTTTTAACTCTCCAACGGTGGTCGGATCCGAGCATGGACAGCCACTACGGACGCTAGACGTGGAGCCTCGGGAAATAAGCTGGCGGGAACGTATTGAGTCTTGATTAAATTGAACTCGTCCACGGTGAGGGTGCAGGATGGAAAAAGGTGATTCTGAAAAGCTTCTGCACAGTTGGATCGTCCCTCACCTCCGCCCGGCATCGTAATGAAGGGTTTGACGACGAGAGCTTCAAGAAGAAGGTGAGAGCTAGAACCGTATGAGAACGGAAGGAGAAGGCGGAGACGAGCGAGAGCTTTTGAGAGACCGCGAAAGCAACAGAAGAGGAGAGAGATTGGGATCGGAGAAATGAATGTGGTAGGTGAGCTTCCCTATTTATAGAAAACCGTGCTCATGATGACTGTTTTCAAAAAAAGCGGCGGGGGTATAGCTGGCACGTCCAAGGACAGCGGCGCTTCGTTTTCCCGCCCGAGTTTGATAGTGACTGATTGACCGAATGATAAGCGCAAGCGTTGTGACATGACAGGCGGCAAGCAAGATAAGCGGAAACAAGGCTACTCTCGCCAACCAAGAGCCCAGGATGATAACATATACGCGCATACAATACTAATATTAACGACAAAAGCAGAGTTATTACTCTCGCTGAGCGAGAACTGGATGAAAAGTAAGCAATAATAGCAGGGTTATTAGCTACAGTAAATAAGGGTACATCTGAGAAGGGGAAGGCCTGGGGAAGAGAAGGGGAGGTCTCACGATTTCAATAAGGCTCCCACCGCCATTTTCCTTGCACCCACCGCCATTTCCCTTGCTCCCGCAGCTTGCTCCGGGGTGGCGCCTGCGGGTTGAAGTAGGATGACAGAACAGTGCATACTAGGTTGACCCGGCGAGACAGATCCCGGATCCGCTCGATGCACCTTTCGGGTGAGGATCCGGCGGTAGACCCCCCCCCCCCCCCCGGCCGATCCATCTCGCTGATAAGATAGTCCCGCTCTAGAGTCTCTAGCCTCTTTTCCACTGATTGACGAAACTCTTTCGCAGCGAGGTCGCGGACCCGTTCTCGCCGGATGAGCTTCGATAGGACGGCGACAACCTTCTTCACCTGTCTTTTGGCGCTCCCGGCACCGGTCAAAATCTCCTCCATCTCGTCAGATGAAGGGAAAGGGGAGCTCTCGCCGTCTTCCCCCTCTTCTTCTTCTTCCTCTGCCTCGGCTCCAGGCCGCGAGCCCATGTCCCCTGTCAAAAGAATTCCTGTTATAGCGAGAGCCAGAGGATTGCTGTGATAAAATTTCCACATACCTGCAGCATGACGAGGCCCCCCGGTCGACGACAGGCGAGAAGGCCCAGCCCCCCCCCCCCCCCCACCCCCCCCCAGCTCCAAAAAGTAGGTGGATCGGCTTTCCTTTTTCGGGGGTTAAATTTTGCGAATGGTAATCCCGGCTTGGTCGGGTGCGGGGGAGGGGGTCTCCTCTCCCGCAGGATGGCTGGCATCTAGCGGAGGCGCGGAAGATTCGGCAGTATTTCCTCCCACCGGTACGGATGAATCAACCGCAAGGGCAGGCTGATTCACGGCCCTCACTCCGCTCTCCCGGGTGGCGAGACCCGGCGGTGCGAAAACTGGCGCTGCGAGAAGACAGTTCAGCATTCAAAGTTTTGAGTTAAGGGCGAGAGGGGAACAGTTACCTGCAATGTTCAGGTCAGGTGGAGGAGCCACCTCCGAAACCCGTGGTTGATCCTCGAGGTGGAGAGAGGATGGCTCCAAGGATTCGCGCGGGGACGTGACAGCGTCGGGAACTATTTCCTGCGAGAGATATCCCGTCAGCTACTGAGCGGTTGGCGTTTTCAGTAATTGACAAGTCAAACATACCTTCCGTGGCGAGGGATCGTCCGCACGGCTTGGGGTTGGGGTGGGCGGGCTCCTGTTCTCGTGGGGCAGGTCCCGCTGAACCACCTTCGCCCTCTTCTTTTTCTTCTTGAGCAGAGGAGGCTCAGCGGTCGACAACCGTCTCGCTAGCCAGGGGCAACAAGGGCGCTGTTAGTTTTGGCTCGCGCCTGTGCCGCGTTGATGCGGTCTTGCAGATCCTGCGGAAGCGGTTTGTCGGCACGCTTGGAAGGCATCGCGAGAGGAAGCGAGAGCTCAGGCGAAGAATGACGACTCGAGGGAGGTGTTATGATCGTCTACCGGCACACGTATTTATAGACACGGTACGGCCCTCCAAAAGATTCCCTGATGGTGACACGTGCTCAGCGAATATTTCTGGGTTGGACGTGTCTTTTCGAGCGCAGAGTTAGCTCAACAAGAGCGGGGATAATGTACAACCCCATATTCGCTGAGTTAGATCAGGAAGCGTAATGGTCACAGTTGAGCTAGCCAAAGGAGTTCCCGCCCAAAAGGAGGTCTCGCCCAAGATGGCGGGAACGTTCGCGTCGAGTCGTCGAATGGAGATCAACGGGCCGAGATCATCGAGTGCGGCCAGCACGGGAGCGCTTACGCTAGCGCCGAGTTCCAATCTTAAAGGGGCTCTCGCCTGTCAGCCGGCGAGACCGTTCGCGCCGTCTTTGGGAAAGAGGCCCTCGGTTCAGAGCTCTCGCCAAGTGGGCCCAAGGCCTAGGGTTAAATGACCAGGTTGCCCTCAGGTAAATTTACCCCATGTGCCCTCAGAAAAACAGCGGGATTCGGCTATTGGCAGACCAACTAGGGGCTTTTCAGTAATTTCAGGTCAGCGCGATGCTATAAATAGACCCATAAGGACTCCTTAGAAAGCAAGCTGTCATTATCTCTCAAATTCCAGTGCATTCTGAGGAGCTCCTAGCGCAGCTTTGGCTTTGGAGGGGAAGCTCTCAGAGATCTTCCGGGTGTGAGTTGGGACCTCCCTGCTGAGGCTTTGGGTCAGTATTAGGTCCTTTGAATCCAGTCGAGGGTTGAGCCTTGAGAGAAGTATGTTTTGGTTGCACCCTCTTTTTTTTGAACTCCGGTTGAGGTCATATTTGGCTTCAACATAGACTACAATAAATGCTTTTGTACTTCGCCATCTTTTTTGGTTAACTTTCAATCAGGCTGAGATAGTCTCAACGCTATATGTTATATGACGTTGAGTGAGTAAACTACACTCAACGCTTTTGTACTTAGGGAAATTTCTACTAGACACTATTGAATCCATACATCAAGCGTTGAGTGAGCTTGCTCCACTCAATGTCTGTGTACTTGGTCGATTTTTGTGGTGTCCAGCAATCACTTTCGGTGTCCACATGTCCAATCAATATGAAATGGACAAACCTGCATTCAAGAACACAAATGCACATCAAATACAGTTGACGTGTGTGATATTTACTTGTTTGACTTCTCACAAATCAGGGACATTGAGAACAATGTACCCAACAGAACTAAAAATAAATAAGCAGGACAAGTACGAGACTGGAGTACTGAAAAGAAGGTACTGAACTGAAATAAATAAAAGAACTTGACCAGTACAAGACTGGAATAAAGAAATAAAGAAAATGGTTAGTAGTTCAATCATTCCATTTTAGAAGGGTTCAGTTCCATCTCCGTTCTCAGGAAGAGTGTTCAGTTCCATCTATATTATTCAAAAGCTTCCTTTGAGTTTCACACATTATTAAAGTACGATATTAAATTAAGTTACGTCTTTTTAAACATGGCTTAATCGGACAGAGAAGCTTATTATAATATTCACATTCTAATATTTATACTGGAATAGGAGCCAACAAAATGCTCGTATAATTCATTTTCTAGAATTACTCGGATTGCCTGAGAATCATTTTAATGAAGCACTTGACGGTTTGCAGAAATCCCCGTATCGCTTGGAGCTCGAGATTTCACCTCTATAATCTCGTCATTCTTTATTTGGAAAATAATTCATCAATTGTATAGCTATCATGCAGTACTAAAAATATTTGATCGATTCAAAATTTAAAGCATGATCTTTATACTCCGAAGAATTGGAGAATCATTAAATTTTGCTCAAATGTCTCTAAAACTTTATATAACCTCCAGAAGGGCTTTATTAGAGCATGAGAATTTTCCCAAACTTTTCCAACAAATTTTGGACATTTATATTTGCTAAATAAATTTTTTTGGGCTTCTTAAAGTACCAATTTATTTTATAAAAATTCTCAAATATTTGTGTAGACATCATTCATTAAGAGGAACAACTTTGATATTCAAAATATTTTCCCTAGTAGCCTAAATATTTCTAAGGAAAATCCCCAAATTTCTGTTAATGAATTTGGTCTACAGATTGCAGATCGGCCCGACATTAAACAGCTGAGATGGATCTGCATTACGTAGGAGAAATACCATGCCCCGCAGTCGATCGGGAGCTGATCCGTTGTGGGGCGTATAATTTGATGCAATCAGATACGTCCAATCTCATGGCGGAGATCGGATGACATTCGTGCATCTCCTTATGGCAGGAGGCACCACCCTTCTGTCACCACCATCCGGACACCGATCTAGTGCGCCTCCACCCCCGGCCGACTTGCCGAGGGCCAACAATCACGTGGTGGTATTCCGATAGGCAGGCGTCGCCAACTACCGCTGGAAAAACTCTAATTCGAGAGCAGGGTGGCGCAGCTTGCTCTGCTCCTGGCAATATCGCGCCACCCTGCATCTCTAGTGAAACTCTGGCCACTGAACAACCGTCAGGATACACGTCGGGTGTCGGGCTTTGCTACGGCGGTGGTCTGGCAGCCCAGCACCGCCGTCCACCGCCGCAAAATAAAAATAGAGCAACATTAATTTTTCTCGGGTGCCGCTGGAACGGTGAATTTCGGCGGCACCACGGCCCTCCGACGTTGGGGATAGACATCCATGATGGTTTAACACTCACCCAACGCCACCACCGACACTGGGCAAAGCTCACCACGCACGACCACCACCTGACGAGGAGCGAGGCTTGGGTGGCGCCAGCGGCGATCTGGCCACCAGGAGTTGCTTGCACCACGTTGAATGGATAGAGAAGGAGGGGAATTTGTTCCACCTTCTGTGGGGGAGCTCGGGAGGGGCTAGCCTAGTTCGCCATTAAGGGAGGCCGAAAGAGATATAGGGTAGTGATTGGTTTCTGATGACCGATGGCTCCAACTAGGGGGAAGAAGTGCTCGATTAAGCTTGCAGGTTTTAGCAGAGGATGGGGTGGGGGGGGGGGCTATATGCCGGGAGGAGTTCCTCCTCTTCCCATTGGCGTTGTGGGATTAAGCTGGGAGGAGGAAAAATCCTCTCTTCTTCCTCCGGCTTTATGAGGTAGGTGGTGTCATCTGAATGGCGAAGGATAAACATGTGTCCCCACCTTTGTTGTAGTATGGAGGCCGGGCGGTCTGTTGTTGTTCGGAGATCAGGCTGTCTGGCGGTTTATCCTAGCCGGTCTGCCTGTCGGGCTGTTGCTGTTTGGTATCCCAGCAGTCTGGCGGTTTGTCTCAGACGACATGGAGACCGGGCAGTGTAGCAGTCTCCTATGGCGGCTTGCTGTCTGTGGCAATTGTTCTCTCCTCCTGTTGGTTGTCGGGCGGTTAGCCGGCTTGTCTAACCGCACGACCTGTCCGGTTTGTCCTTTTGTAAAGCCGCTTGTACTTGTAAATTTTTAGTCCCACATTGCTTAATTGTAATCTCTCTCATCTCCTTCATTCTATGAAAGGGAGTGTATACCATTATAATTGATACCTTTTTGGATAATAAATTTTGCATTAATCCAAATTTTCGGTCTGTTTTTTCTTGTTCGCACATGGTATCAGAGCACTCGGTCCTTTCCTCCCGACTGAGCTTTATCTGTTGTGCGGTTTGTTTTCTTTTTCCGCGACCTGTTTTCGCGGCTTGATTCCTTTTCTGACTGTTGCCCTGTTCGCGCGGCTTGTTTTCTCTTCTGACAGTTGCACTGTTCGCGCGGCTTGCTTCTCCCTGTTTGCGGCATCTTCTGACCCTTTGTGTTTGCGGCCTCTTGCTTCTTCTTTTTCTAGCCGCTCTTATTCCTTGTCGTCGCGACCTATCCTTAAGTCGTCGCGACCTGTTCTACCCGCTCTCCTTTTATTTGTCGCCACGACCTGTCCTCAAGTCGTCGCTACCTATTCCTGCCGCTCTCCTCTTCTTTTTCACTGTGGCCTGTCCTTAAGTCATCGCGACCTTGTTAGCGACTTCTCCTTCTAGCCGCGACTTGTTTCTCTCGCTGCATTCATCTATGGACAACTCTGATATCTCCACCACCACTACTCCCGTTGCCGCTCATCCTCCTACTCCTCCCACTCCTTCTAGTAATCTTGGCACTGCTTCCAAGCTTATTGCCCCAACTATCCCAATTGGAGTGTCTCCTTCACCTTCCTCCTCCGCTCACAACGCAAACGTCATCAACTCACCGATGACCCTCCTCCACATGATTCCCCTCTTTTTGATGACTGGGATGCCAGCGATGCACTTGTCCGCACAAGGCTGACTAACAGCCTCTTTGATGAATGCCTCCCTGTTATTGGTCATGATGAAACCGTTAAGGCTGCTTGACTACATCTTGCCGCTCTCTACTCCAAGGGGGCTCAGACGTCTCGCATCTATACATTATATGCAGACCACTTTGCCTGTCCCTCCTTGTCTCCAGCAGCTACTTACCAGCAAGTTCAGGCTCTCGGAGCGGAAATTCTCCAAAATCGCCCCTTCTCTGTTGATCTCTGATGAGTCCGATTTATATAGGGTTTTTCGGACTCATCTGGGCTAGTTTTCACGTGTTTGCACTTCACTTTTAGTTCTATATCGTTCATATTTCATCTTATCTTTATTTTCATAGGAAGTGCACATTTATGCCCGTAGTTGTGTATTTTGTTATTTTTATAGTTTGTACTCCTTTTTGTGATTGCCTGTAATGTCTGCACATATCAGTGATTGGTTTTTCCTTTCGGTACAGGGGTTGTGTGCGTGTCTGGGGATGGTTTTGAAACAGGAATACTGCACACGATCACGGGATCTAATGCGCACGACCACTGGTAGTGCGCCCCTGATCGTGCGCACTACTCTACGTTTTCCAGAATCAGCCTGGGTAATCGCACGACCACTGGACCTAGTGCGCACGACCACCGGTCGTGCGCCTCTGTTCGTGTGCATTGATTCCTCTTTTCTGGAGTCCTGTCTGGGGTAATTGCACGACCATTGGACTTAGTGCGCACGACCACTGGTCATGCTCCACTGCTCGTGCGCGTTATCCCAGTTCATCTTCTTAATCTGCCATGCCAGTGCGCACGATCACCGGACATAGTGCGCACGACCACTGGTCGTGCGCCTATGATCGTGTGCATTATTCATTTCTGCTTTGTATAAATAGTGCATGTCTCGCCCTAATTCAGGAGATCGCGGATCGCTCGACATTTCTCCGCCATTTTTGCCTCCGATGAAGGTTTCCGTCGTTCCCATTCATCTTTGTTGGAACACCCTATTACTAATTTGGGTCAGGATCACTATGTCTCTAGGAACCTTTGCTTGACCTACTGTATAGCTTAATAGGTCAATTAGAATTGAGTCCAAGGGTTAGAAGACTAGGTTTGGAAGCTGCCCTGAAGACCAAGATTCTCTGTCTGGAGACTAAGTCTGATCGTCGAGCTCAGCACGACGATTCGTCGAACTCCGATTGACGATCGTCTAGCTCAACTTCGACAGATCGTCGAACTCCATTCGACGATCGCTGAGCTCAACTTCATTATATCGTCGAACTCCATTCGACGATCGGTGAGCTCAGGTCGACGATCTTGACTCTACTTTGGATCTTTATCTCTGAGCTCAGTTCGACGATCTTTGAGCTCAGATCGACGATATTTTGCAGCTGTATTTTTTCCAGGTCGCTGAGCTCAGATCGACGATAGCAGAGCTCAGTTCGACGATTTCAGATAACTTTCAGGATGCTTCTAATTCAAATTCAAATCAGTTAAGGAGTTATTCTGCAATTAATTCAGAGATTTCCTAGTCGTTTTCATTCAATTCTGGACCAAGTTTCAAGGGATTTTTCAAGGAATATTTTTGTGGACTTTCTTCCAGAAGAGATTTGGCAATTAAGGATGCAATCAATGCAGGCTAACGGCTATTCTTGACAGAGAATGTTATTCTATTCTGCACCAGAGAATAAAAGACAGAATTTTTGAGTCAACAAACACACAAGAGAGAGACACACAAGACAGAGATTACAGAGACACATTCAAAAATATTATGTCAAAAAGAATTCTGAAGAACACTCATCCAAGGAGATCAAGCTTTCAAAAATCTTCAGATCTCTTTAGTTTTCAAAGTGTTCAAGGCCAACATATTTCCAGACTCCAGACATTCAACATTTCAGCTATTGCTGAAATCATCCATTGCTGGAGTTCAACCTTTGAAGGCCTATCACCCTCAGCAAAGCTTTTCTTCCTGAAGATCTCAAGGATTCAGGGGGAGCTTTGACATCATCAATCCACATAGTCTTCTCAGTTGTTTGAGAAAGAGAAGACTTCCATCACTCTCTCACCCCCTCTCTGTAAATGGTTTCTCAAACTCCCTTCAAAAGTTTGAGCTTGGTTTTTGAGCACCTTGTCAAAAACTCATTGGTGGCAAGACACCTGATCAAAAAATCTGCTTTGGTTTTTGAGCACCATATCAAAAGCTCATTGTTGCCCAGGACACCTGATCAACTCATCCTGCAGTGGATTCCTACCTAGGGTGGTAGAAGAGTGGATGTACCCAAGTTTGGGGAACCACTATATTCCCTTGTGTCTTCTGGTTTTGCTTGTGTTTATGTTTGTTTTTGGCCTTGATTTTTCTGTGATTAGCTTTTGTTTAGCTTAGTGCTGTGATTAGTTTTATTACTGCTTCCCTGCTCACACATATTACAACAACTGTTGTAAAAACTTTCAAAGCACCATATACTCTATTCACCCACCCCCCCCACTAGAGTATATCAGATCTAGCTGCTCTTTCAATTGGTATCAGAGCCAGGTTGGTTAAACATACCATACCTGATTTGTTGTACAGGCTAACACCTGAACCCAAAGATCCCAAACTAGGTCTGTTTTTCTTTGGTATTTTATTATTAGATTTTATTTTCACAAATCATGGCCCAAAACAAAGATTATGCTAGCACCAGACCTCCAGTGTGCAATCTATCCAAGTTTGCACTTTGGAAAGCAAGGATTAGACTTTACAGGAATTCTATTGATGAAGATATTTTTAATTCTGTTTTGACAGTATGTCCAAGACCCCCAGAGAATTCCAGTACAAATGCTGTTCCACCTCCATCAGGAACAGATGCTGATATCAAGAAATGGAAGGTAGCTAATGCTAAGGCTATGAATATCCTAGCCCAGACAATGTGTGATGACATATTTCAAAAGGTAGCTGAATGTAATTCAGCCAAGGAAATTTGGGACAAGCTCTCAGAAATAGTCTCAGGCTCAGCTGATGAGAGATAGGATAGAAGATCCCACCTCATCTCTCAATATGAGAATTTCAAGAAGGGAGAGACTGAGTCAGTGGGAGATATGTACAACAGGCTAAGTCTAATTGTCAGTGAACTCAGGACATTGGACAAAGAGATCTCTCTAACAGAACTTAATGACAAGATCCTAATGTGCTTCCCCAGCACTTGGGACTCAAGAATCTAGCCAATTAAGGATGCCAGAAGTCTGAATGAGATCACCACTGAAGCTCTATTGGGTAAGCTCAAATCTTATGAGCTACTCATCAAAAATAGAGAGGAAGAACAGAAGCCTGCCTCACCAGCCACAAGAAAAGAGAAGACCATAGCATTCAAGGCAACTGAGGATCTGCCTAAAGATAAAGCTACAGGCAATGATGAACTACTCAGTCTGCTGGCAAAAAGATTCTACAAGATGGCCAGAAAGGACTTCAGAAGAAGATCATACAAGGAGCAGGATAAGCCAAGTTATGACAAGTCCATTAGTAATAATAAAGACATTATTTGCTTTGGTTGCAGGAAACCAGGACACATAGTTCCTGACTGTCCAGAGAACAAGAACAAGTACAGAAGGGACAGGAAAGAAAGAAGAAAGGAGAAAGACTCCAAAAGGAATGACAATGGCAAACCTTATTCAAGCAAAAACAAGCATACAAGAAAATGGTTTGTTGCTGAATCCTGGAGTGAGACAGAAGAAGAGTCAGAAGTCTCATCCAGCTCCAGTGATGATGAGGATGATGTAGAAGAAAAGGAGTTCTGCATGATGGCAATCAATGCCTCACAGCATAATTCAGAGGAAGAGGAGTCAGTGTCAGACTCAGAGACTCAACCTGAAGAAGATCAGGTAATTGGTTCTTTTGATTTTAGTTCAGAAGATTTTAAATCTGAATTTAAAGCACTGTGTTTAGACCTGCTAAAGTCTGAGAAAGAAATTATCTCTCTCAGAAATCAATTATCTGAACACAATACCTTAAAGTCAGAAAACCTCAAACTCTCTGAGGAGTTGGAGTGTTGTAGGGAACAGATAGCTTCACTGAAAAGTGAGCTCTCTGAGGCCAAGAAGCTTGAAGAATCCCTCAATGGGAGAAGCAACAAGCTGATGGACATCACAAGCACAGTGAACTCCAGATTCAACAGTACACTGGGCTTGGGTGCTTCATCCAGCCAACCTATAGTCCTAACAACTACAATCAAATTCATTTCTGACAAAGGAAAGGGAGTTGTAGAGGTTGCTAGGAAAAATTCTGATCTGCCTCAGAAAACTAAGTCCCAGCAGAAATCGTCGAACGTAGATCGACGATCGCCGAATGAAGATCGACGATCGCCGAACGCAGCTCGACGATCTCAGGCAAAATCGTCGAACGCAGATCGACGATCTCAGCCAAAGTCGTCGAACGCAGGTCGACGATCTCAAATACCTAACCTCAGCCATAGTCGACCGTCGAACGGAGCTCGACGATCTGACCCAAGATTGTCGAACGCAGCTCCAAGATCGTCGAACAGAGGTCAGAGCTCTGGAAAATTTTTCAAAGGCAAATCAAAATTGAATCCTAAGGGTCCTTCATCCCAAATCTTTAACCCTTATACTGAATGGATTTTACCTCCAAGGAGAAATCATCCTGAAGGATATAAGAGTCAACCAGGGATGTCTTTCATTTTAGAATTTAGAGGTTATCAACCTAGGCCCAATGTAAACTGGGTCAAAAACAAATGAATTGTCGTATGTGCAGTTGAAGACCTATCCAACATCTAACCAGCAATGGTATTTGGATAGTGGGTGCTCTAAGCACATGACAGGGAACAAGGACAACCTCACATCCTTTAGAGCCAAGCTTGGACCCAAAGTTATCTTTGATGATTCAATCTTTGGACAGACTAAATGATATGGTGCAGTCCAGATTGGTTCAGTAACTTTCAAGAAGGTAGCTTATGTGGAAGGACTGAAGCACAACCTTATTAGCATCAGTCAGCTGTGTGATGAAGGCTACCAGGTGACCTTCAGCAAAGCCTTATGCAAAATCAAGTCAGAGGACAACACAACTATGTTGACAGGTAAAAGAAAAGGTAACATCTATCTAGTAGATTTTCTTTCAACAGATGTAGATATCTGCCTGTTTAATTCTGTCTGTAGACCAAATATTTTATGCCATAAGAGATTAGGACACCTAAACCTTAGAACTATTGTTAGGCTATCCAAAGACAACCTTGTTAGAGGACTACCTTCTGGCCCCTACAAGAAGGAAGGACTCTGCAGGGCTTGTCAATTAGGCAAGCAAACTAAAAATAGCTTTAAGTCACTTAATAAGAGTGATTCACCTAGGATATTGTATCTGTTACACATGGATCTCTTTGGACCCATCATAGTACAAAGCCTAGGAGGGAAATCTTACACTTTAGTAGTTGTAGATGACCTCTCTAGATTCACTTGGGTGTTCTTTCTAAGGAAGAAATCTGATAACTTTAAGTGTCTGACAGAGTTTCTCAAATGTATACAGATTGAGTTCAATACTCACATTGCCCTGATCAGAAGTGATCATGGGACAGAGTTTGACTCTCTTCTTATGCAAGAGTTCTGTCAAAGTGAAGGGATCAGACATACTTTCTCAGCTCCTAGAACTCCTCAACAAAATGGGGTAGCTGAAAGGAAAAATAGAACCCTTATTGAATCTGCCACTACATTGTTGTCAGATGCTCATTTACCTCTATCCTTTTGGGCAGAGGCAGTGAACACCTCCAACTATGTGCTGAACAGAAGTCTGATACACAAACTAAAGGGAAAGACTCCCTATGAATTACTCAAAGGGAAGAAACCTAAAGTTGACTATTTTAGAGTCTTTGGTTGTATTTGCTACATTCACAATAATGACAAGAAATATTTAGCAAAATTTCAAGCCAAAGCTGATGAAGGAGTGTTTCTGGGATACCCCATGATCAGCAAGGCTTATAGGGTCTATAACAAATCATCTTTGAAAATTGAGGAATCTGTTCACATTTCATTTGATGAAACTAACATGTCTTTCAAGGAGAAGATTTCTTCTACCATAGAACCTTTGCAGGAACATTCTCTAGTTGAAGATTTGAACAAGTTACAGGTTACTCAAGAGGATGAAAGCAGTGAAGATGAAGGGAATGCTCAACATAATGAAGAACAACTTGAAGAGCTAGTTGTTGTACCACAAGAGGAAACAACAACATAGGTTGGTGAACAATCAACACCCCCTGTTGATTTATTAACATCAAGAGACCATCCAATTTCCCAAATAATTGGAGAAATCTCAGCTGGTGTGCAAACCAGAAATCAGGTCAACCAAAACCTGTTGCACACCTGCTTCCTATCTCAAATTGAACCTCAGTCCATTCAAGATGCAGAGCAAGATCCACACTGGATCATTGCAATGCAAGAGGAGTTGCATCAATTTGAGAGGAACAAAGTATGGGAACTAGTACCAAAGCCTAAGAATCATTCCATTGTTGGAACAAAATGGGTATTCAGAAACAAACTGGATGATCGAGGAGTAATTATAAGGAACAAGGCAAGGCTAGTTGCTCAGGGATATTCTCAAGAAGAAGGAATCGACTACGAGCAGACTTTTGCACCTGTTGCAAGATTAGAAGCCATCAGAATATTTCTAGCTTATGCAGCTCACAAAGGCTTCAAGGTATATCAGATGGATGTCAAAAGTGCATTCCTAAATGGAGACATCAAAGAGGAAGTTTATGTCAGACAACCTCCAGGTTTTATCTCTCCAACTTTTCCTGATTATGTTTTTAGATTGAATAAAGCATTATATGGTCTCAAGCAAGCTCCTAGAGCATGGTATGAGACCCTAGCATGCTTTCTCTTGGAAAATGGTTTTATAAGGGGTAGAGTAGACCAAACACTTTTCATTAGAACCCATAAGTCCCATACCCTACTAGTACAAATTTATGTAGACGACATTATTTTTGATTCTACTGACTCCAAATTGTGCAGAAGGTTTTCCAACCTAATGCATTCTAAATTTGAGATGAGTAGCATGGGTGAGCTATCCTTTTTCCTAGGATTGCAAGTCAAACAGCATGCTGAAGGCATCTTCATTTCTCAAACCAAATATGCAAATGAACTGGTTAAGAAATTTGGTATGTCTGAAGCATCCTGTATGAAAATACCCATGCCTACTAATGCTGTATTGGATGCTGATGAACATGGGAAACCTGTTGATCAGACAACATATAGAGCAATGATTGGCTCTTTACTGTATCTTACTGCTAGTAGACCAGATATAATGTTTGCTACATGTATATGTGCTAGGTTCCAAGTAAGCCCTAGAGAGTCACACCTAGCTTTAGTAAAGAGTATTCTCAGGTATGTTAAAAGTTGTCCAAATCTAGGTCTCTGGTATCCAAAAGATTCAGCATTTGAGTTAACTGGATTCTCTGATGCTGACTATGCTGGATGCAGAATTGACAGGAAAAGCACCAGTGGAACTTGTCAGTTCCTTGGTGACAGACTTGTCTCTTGGTTTTGTAAGAAACAAACATCTGTGTCAACTTCAACTGCTGAAGCTGAATATATGGCTGCATGCAGTTGTTGTTCACAAATCTTGTGGATTCAAAACCAACTCCTAGACTATGGTTACAACTTAGAAAAGTCTAAAATCTTTTGTGATAACATAAGTGCTATTTCCATAGCTCAAAATCCAGTCCTCCATAGTAGGACAAAACACATAGAGATTAGGCATCATTTCTTAAGGGATAATGTTGAGAAGAATAAAATTGAACTACATTATATCCCAACTGATTTACAAAGGGGAGATATTTTCACCCAGCCATTGGATGAAAAGAAACATACCTTCTTCCTAATTCAGTTAGGAATGTTGGAGGAAGTCTTAAATAATATCCAAGATTTTGAAAGCTCAAAAATTGACCAAGACTAGGCAAACATTCTGATTTTTCTTAGTGTCTAGAATTTTTTCTGATCTCTGAACTGCGCTCGACGATTTGCTCCAAGATCGTCAAACGGAGATCGACGATTTCCTTAATCGTCGAACTGAGTTCAGCGTTTCTCAGATAGTATGAACTATCTCTTCCGGTCAACGATCGTCGAACGACGCTCGACGATTTTGTTCTCTGAACGATCGTCGAACGGAGCTCGACGCTCTCCAATACCGTTGAACGAAGATCGACGATGTTGAAGACTCTTCAGATTCCTTTAGAAGCCTCGATCGTCGAACTGAGTTCAAAGATCTTTCCAATTCTGCGTCGAACCCTAATATAAAACTCTTTTTTCGCCGTCGTTCTCTTTTGCGCTTTCGATTTCTCTGCAAGATTTTTCTTTCCCTCCAAACAATTCTACACTTTGTCGTTTTGTTTGTTTAGTTTTTGCAGGTACTAATGGCCGTGTCAGTTGCTGTTCTTGCTGCAATGAAGTTTGATGCTGGGTTTGATATTGATATAGAATCCTTCAGCACGACTGACCAGATTTTTCAAGATATACTGGGTTTGTTCAAGGATCAGAATCTGACTACCATAATGACCACCAGGATCAAGCTGGCTTCTGATGAGATCAAGGAGTGGGTTTATACTGCCCATAATCACGATAACAACACCATTGTTGGGTCTATAGCTGGAAATCAGGTACCCTTGACCCCAACCATCCTATCAGAAGTTTTTGAATTGAGAAATGAAGAAGATTCTGCTGAGTTATCTGGAGAAGAATATTCTGAACTGCTTGCCAGGATGGGTCATCCAGAGGGAAACCCTAGCAAGCTCTTCAAAAGGAACCTGTCTGTTGAATACAGGTTCATGGCAGATGTGGTGGGGAAAGTGCTACTGGCAAAGCACTCTGCCCATGATACAATATCAAGATATCAGCTCTGCCTCATGGGAGCTCTTGTGGACAAAAAGAATCTGAATTGGGGAGAGGTTTTCTTTGACCTCATCAAAAAGAAAATAAACAAAAGTTTTGTTAATTTTGGGAGAATTATTGGAGTATTTCTGCAGCACAGGTGCCCTGCCTTGCTAGTCTCCTCTGGAGTTCATATCAATGCCTCCAAGAGACTGTCTTGTGCCCTCTTTGGAAAGTGGGACAGACAAATAAGCAAGCCTAGCAGGCCCTCCTCCATTGCCCCTTCAGGCACAAGGACTCCAAGAGTCACTCCTCCACAGGTCTCTGCCCCTGCTGATGACCTGGCTGCTGTTGCTGCCTCCCCTCCTCCTCCAATTCCATCCCTTCCCATACCATCCACCACTCCAGCTCCATCCACCATCATCATATCCAGCCCATCTCCAACATCAACACCATCCCCAGAACCTAATCTACCACCACCAGAAGATCAATTCCATCCACTATTCTCCTACCCTCCACCTAATGTCACCTCCTCACCCTCCATTCCATCCTTCACCCTACTTGATGATTCCTTTATGGATGATTCCCCCTCATCTCCTCCTGAGTTACCCTCCTCCTCCACTTCATTTCAAGACCTCCTACACCAGATCATTGATCAACCAACATTCACCCCATCCATCTCCATTCCCCTATCCTCCATTTCCACCTTGCCAACACCTCAGCCATCCCTTCCACAATTCTCCAGCTCTCCACTTCCAGAACCTTCAGCTGCTTCCATACCTTCTACCTCTGCTCCAGCTCTTGAGCAAGTAGACCTCTCAGGGCTTGCTGATAGGCTGTATGAGCTGCTTTCCCCCAGGCTCTCTCTATTGTTGGAGAGCTCCTTGGCTCCTCTACACCTGTTAGTGGCAGCCCTTTCTGCCAAGCTCTCTTCCCTCTTCCCTCAGGCAGCACCTACAGCAGTGTGCCTTGATCCAGACATGTCTGCATCTAGGCAGGGGGAGATGCCATATGAAGTGAATCTTCATGCTGCTGCTGCTGCTGCTTCTGTAAGCTCTCTATCTGCTGCTGTTGTTAGTTCTGCTTCTTCTGCTGCTCCTCCTCTTGTTGATGTACCTTCAGCACAAAGTAAGATTTCAACTGCAGTCCTTGCAATAGACCTCAGGTCTTTGCTATCAGCTTTTGATTCTGCTTTCTTCAGCTGTCTGCCAGAGGTTAATGCTGTCCAGCCCCCAGAAGATTTATCCAAGGCACTTGTGCCTTTTTCTTGCTGTGACCCTAGCATTATCACTTCTTTTGTAAATTCAGTAATTGCTGCTGCTGCTTCTTCTGAAGAAAGGACTGATTTTGCTTCTGAGAATGTTGATACTGCTGCTGCTGAAATTCTTACTGTTTCTGATGAACCATCTTCCAAGGACATTCTGATGTCAGAGGCCACTGAATTTGAGCCTTCTGCAGTCTTTGATGATGTTCCTTCTGTTTCTGTTAGGGAATCTGCTGTTTCTGCTGCTGCTAGTGAAGTTGATGTTGTTGTCATCTGTCCAGAGCCTACTGCTGCTGCTGTTGTTGTTTCTGCTTCACCTTCTCCATCTGTTGCTGTCCCTGCTGTTACCATCTCAACACCTGCTGCTGCTGCTGTTTCAACTTATGCCTCATCTGCTTCTGTTCAGCTCAAAAAGGACTTGATGAAGAAAATAGATGCTCTCTATGATGACCAGAGTTCTGAGTCTGATGAATTTAAAACAGACTCTGATGATTCTTCTGCTACCATTGCCAGGAAAAGGAAGGCAAGGAGCAAAGCAATGAAAAGGGTACCTCCTGCTAAAATCAAAGATAACAATGACATTCCATACTATATCCTTCATGACTGTCCTATTTCTGAACACTGGATGCAATACTCTAAGAACCAGTTGAAAGCAATGAAGAAAAAGAGAAAATATGAGAAGGGTTCATCCGAATTCCAGCACTCTCATCCTCCTCCACCACCTCCACCTGATGTAGGTGCAGGTGGAAGCTCTGCAAGTCAACCCCTAGCCAGAAGTCAGGCTCCCTATCAACCTCATGTCAGATCTTACCACAGGGAAAGCCAATCCAGGGGTTCACATTCTAGGAGAGGAGGATATAGAGGAAGTCAAAGAGATATTCAAGTCTATTCCAAAGGGTACTCCAGGCAACACCCATATTTCAGGGAAAGACAAACTTCAACTGATACAACATCTGGTTCTTTCCCTTACAAGCTGAAAGAAACTGTGTCTGCCAGGCCTTCTCAAGACGATCCTTCCAACAGATATGAACCACCTGTACCCTTTGAGGATCCTGAAAACAATCCAGCTGCTTGGACTGCCAGATTAAAGGAATTGGCTGCACTGGATTAGATTAAAAAGGCCAGAGAACAAGGATTAGATTTTTCCAACATTTCTACTATGTCTGAATAGAGACAGAAAGAACTAGAGAGATATGCTTCAAGTAAATTCTTTGATGCTGACAGATACATGGAATTATATCCTGAAGCAGTGGTTCCCAGGCTTAAACAGCAAACATCTCTAGGTGCAGCAGATGACACCAGATCTAAGAAGGAAGCCCTCAATCCTAACAGAGAGATTAAAATGGTTAAGGGCAAAGAGAAGAAATGATTTTGTAAGGTGACAATTTCTGTGATTTTTGATTGCTATCTGGATGATATATATCTCTGTGATTCTGCTATGTCTAGCTGTTGTTTTTATGTTTTTCTGATTGTATGTTGTTATTTAAATTTTTCCAAAGTCTGTAAATAGTAATTCTAACCCAAATAGGGGGAGATTGTTGGAACACCCTATTACTAATTTGGGTCAGGATCACTATGTCTCTAGGAACCTTTGCTTGACCTCCTGTATAGCTTAATAGGTCAATTAGAATTGAGTCTAAGGGTTAGAAGACTAGGTTTGAAAGTTGCCCTGAAGACCAGGATTCTCTGTCTGGAGACTAAGTCTGATCGTCGAGCTCAGCACAACGATTCGTCGAACTCCGATCGACGATCGTCTAGCTCAACTTCGACAAATCGTCGAACTCCATTCGACGATCGCTGAGCTCAACTTCATTATATCGTCGAACTCCATTCGACGATCGGTGAGCTCAGGTCGACGATCTTGACACTACTTTGGATCTTTATCTCTGAGCTCAGTTCGACGATCTTTGAGCTCAGATCGACGATATTTTGCTGCTGTATTTTTTCCAGGTCACTGAGCTCAGATCGACGATAGCAGAGCTTAGTTCGACGATTTCAGATAACTTCCAGGATGCTTCTAATTCAAATTCAAATCAGTTAAGGAGTTATTCTGCAATTAATTTAGAGATTTCCTAGCCATTTTCATTCAATTCTGGACCAAGTTTCAAGGGATTTTTCAAGGAATATTTCTGTGGACTTTCCTCCAGAAGAGATTTGGCAATTAAGGATGCAATCAATGCAGGCTAACGGCTATTCTTGACAGAGAATGATATTCTATTCTGCACCAGAGAATAAAAGACAGAATTTTTGAGTCAACAAACACACAAGAGAGAGACACACAAGACAGAGATTACAGAGACACATTCAAAAATATTCTGTCAAAAAGAATTCTGAAGAACACTCATCCAAGGAGATCAAGCTTTCAAAAATCTTCAGATCTCTTTAGTTTTCAAAGTGTTCAAGGCCAACATATTTCCAGACTCCAGACATTCAACATTTCAGCTATTGCTGAAATCATCCATTGCTGGAGTTCAACCTTTGAAGGCCTATCACCCTCAGTAAAGTTTTTCTTCCTGAAGATCTCAAGGATTCAGGGGGAGATTTGACATCATCAATCCACATAGTCTTCTCAGTGGTTTGAGAAAGAGAAGACTTCCATCACTCTCTCACCCCCTCTCTGTAAAGGGTTTCTCAAACTCCCTTCAAAAGTTTGAGCTTGGTTTTTGAGCACCTTGTCAAAAGCTCATTGGTGGCAAGACACCTGATCAAAAAATCTGCTTTGGTTTTTGAGCACCTTATCAAAAGCTCATTGGTGCCCAGGACACCTGATCAACTCATCCTGCAGTGGATTCCTACCTAGGGTGGTAGGAGAGTGGATGTACCCAAGTTTGGGGAACCACTATATTCCCTTGTGTCTTCTGGTTTTGCTTGTGTTTATGTTTGTTTTTGGCCTTGATTTTTCTGTGATTAGCTTTTGTTTAGCTTAGTGCTGTGATTAGTTTTATTACTGCTTCCCTGCTCACACATATTACAACAACTGTTGTAAAAACTTTTAAAGCACCATATACTCTATTCACCCCCCCTCTAGAGTATATCAGATCTAGCTGCTCTTTCAATCTTCCACCTTAGGGAGGTGCTCCGGGCAAGCTTTCACCGCCAAATCCAAGCCGGAGCTTCCTCTCAGCCTCCTCCTTCATCTTTGAGCTTCAAGAAGAGCTTGACCTAGCTTTCTCCACCAAGCTAGGAGAAGTTGTGCCATCCTCCACCGGATCGTGACACGAAGAAGACGGGCCATTGGAATGTGGTGACAGCCCTTCTCTACCCCGGACGCAGTTGAGGACTGAGCTTGGATGCGGATTGACAACCTGACGACTCCAACCGTGAATCCTCAGCAAGACATCGGATTCGGTCAATTTCGCACACTCTTTTTTTGATTGGTTGTTGAATGTGTAGTTGAACTCTTGTATATGATGAAGTATGCTTAGTTTGTAAAACGTTTTTATACAATCATGTCTATGTGATTTTGTATTTTCGTTAATTACTTGAGGTGCGCCATATTCCATCCACCATCCATCCTCCCTTGCCGCACTAGCAATTGCTAGTGGAGTGGGTAGCGAAGAGGTGCTCACGACCCTCATTCCGCCATTCTCATCACCTCATCCGCAAGCCTACTCGCCCATCCGCCTAGTGATTCGGTGCATAGCGGCCCGACTAGTCTTCCATCCCGCCAGGCGAAGCATCGCATAGCGGCGTTGCATAGGAGTAGTTGTTAGATTTTTACTTTCTTTTTATCGCAACAATCAAAACCCCCATCGTTATCGTCGACCTTGAGGACTTCAATCTCAAGTCCTCCTCGAAATTAACTCCACCTTAATGTGTTCCTTGAGAGATCGATACTTGGGAAAACTCGCCATTTTATATTACTTGTGCGACAGGTTCACTGCCGTGATCTTTACCCATCAAGTTTTTGGCGTCGTTGCCGGGGAACACAGTCGTGTGAGTTTCTGGAAAGGGAGACGTGAGATTGCTTTCCTTTTCCTTTGTAAATCGCTTTTGTTTTGTTCTATTTCTATTTTTCCTTCATTTCTATTGTTTGTTTAGGCCAATGTAGTAATATATTGTTGGATTTAGTAATTTGCACAATTTATTTTGAATCTGCTGTTTCGACACCATGTGGGGATATTCGTATGCCCAATGTCGTTGGTGTGGGAAGCCTTCCCACGCAAGTCATGAATGCCCTACGAGAGATATTGAGCATAAGCATCAGCACACAATGCATGAGATGTTGTATTCGTACAGCCCTTCAAACACTGTGCCCCGAGCTTATGGTCAATCGTCCTCGCCACATACACCGTTCTATTATTCCTCTCTGGCCCCACAAGGACCGCAGAGTAATGGGAGAAAGTGTTTGTATTGTCGTAGAATAGATCATGTCCTGAAGGATTGTGCCGAGTACCTTCGTGTTATGGAAGAGGATGATGAGCCGGACATCCGGATCATCCCGACTCCTACCCTTGGTGGCACACCTTCATCTTCTGGTTATGTATCCCTGTCACCTTCATTTGTTGAAGGGAATGATGTGGACACAACCGCTAGATGTGTGGCTGATCTAGGCTTCGACGTGGCTGAGCCTATCTCTCCTGTGCATACATCTCCAAGCGTGGAGCTGATTCTTTGTGAGGAACCTGCGCTTGACTTTTATGGAAGCAAAGTTCTTCCGCCGTTTGTGCATTCTACTTCAGTCGTCTCTGGCGACATTTTCGATGATGCAACACAAGTTGAGGCTTGTGATACATGGTTTGTTTCCACTCCCATGGAGGAGGACAACCTTCTTGGTGTCGAGGATTCTCCCTTGATACCAAAGGAGGAAGTCCAAGTCATGGTGGAGGCCTCAATGGATCCGACCGAGCCTTGTAGCATTGTCGACATTGCTGACGATATTTTTCTACCTCAGCCTTTGGGGAGTGAAACCGGGATCACTGATGCGTAAGATCACGGCAGTGAACCGGTCGCACAAGTAATATAAAATGGGGGTTTTCCCAAGTATCGATCTCACAAGGAACACAGTAAGGTGGAGTTAATTTCGAGGAGGACTTGAGATTGAAGTCCTCAGGTCGGAGCTAACTAAGGGTGGGTTTTGATGTTTGCGGAAACAGAAAATAAAAGGCTAACAACTACTCCTATGCAACGCCACTATGCGATGCTTTGCCGGCGAGATGGAAGACTAGTCGGGCCGCTATGCACCGAATCACTAGGCGGATGGACGAGTAGGCTTGCGGATGAGGTGGTGAGAATGGCAGAATGAGGGTCGTGAGCACCTCTTCGCAACGCACGACACTAGCAATTGCTAGTGCGGCAAGGGTGGATGGTGGTGGATGCAATATGGTGCAACTCAAGTAAATAACAAAAACATACAATCACATAGACATAATTGTATAAAAACGTTTTACAAACTAAGCATACTTCATCAATATAAATAAAGTTAAACACCAATATTCAACAATAAAGTAAGAACAAGTCAAGAGATCGACCGAATCCGAAGTCTTGCTGAGGAATCACGGTTGGAATCGTCGGGTTGTAATTCCGCGTCCAAGCTCGGTCCTCAACTGCGTCCGAGGTAGAGAAGTACTGTCACCACCTTCCAATGGCCCGTCTTCTTCGTCTCACGATAGCAGACGAAGTTTGCTAGCTTTCCTTTACTTGATGGCTATGGCGTCAAATCCTACTTGAAGCTCACGGATGAAGGAAAAGGCCGAGAGGAAGCTCCGGCTCGGATTTGGCGGTGAAAGCTTGCCCGGAGCACCTCCCTAAGGTGAAAGATGAAGGGGAACGGCGGAGAAGGAGGAAAACGGCGGAGAAATGTCGAGCTTCGGATCCTCTCTCAAATTAGGGCGAGACCTGCACTATTTATATAAAGCAGAACTGAAAAATGTGCATGATCACAGGCGCACGACCCGTGGTCGTGCGCACTATGTCCGGTGATCGTGCGCACTGGCATGGAAGATCAGGAAGAAGAACTGGGATAACATGCACGAGCAGTGGCGCACGACCAGTGGTCATGCGCACTAAGTCCAATGGTCGTGCGATTACCCTAGACAGGACTCCAGAAAAGAGGAATCAATGCACACGATCATTGGCGCACGACCGGTGGTCGTGCGCATTATGTCCAGTGGTCGTGCGGGTACCCCAGGCTGATTTTGGAAAATGTAGAGTAGTGCGCACGATCAGGGGCGCACGACCAGTGGTCGTGCGCATTAGATCCCATGATCGTGCGCAGTATTCCTGTTTCACAACCATCCCGGAACACGCACACGACCCCTGTACCGAAAGGAAAAACCAATCACTGATATGTGCAGACATTCCAGGCAATCACAAAAAGGAGTACAAACTATAAAAATAACAAAATACACAACCACATGCATAAATGTGCACTTCCTATTGAAATTAAGACAAGATGAAATATGAACAATATAGTACTAAAAGTGAAGTGTAAACACGTGAAAACTAGCCCAGATGAGTCCGAAAAAAGGTATATAAAGTGGACTCATCACACCCCCATACTTAACTGTTTTCGCGTCCCGAGCAAACAAAATCTAAGCAGATAGGGAAAAATACTAGTTAACAAAGAAATTGCGATACGGAGTACCATGCGAAGTCGCATGCTCGCACGCGTAAAAATATAATAGAAGAAATTTCTAATTATACAAAATAGTTTATACTTTTCACAATGCGTATCAACATTTAATTATTACTCAAAAATAGAATCACGGTGAATCATCCGGTCATGCGTAGGGAGAAAGTAGACTAATCGCTAAGCGAGCATTGCCAAATATCGGGGCTCGGGATAACCTCCAAAGGAATCCACCAATGTCGGTGACCATATGCCTACCGTTTCGCATTCTCTCCACGGCACTGGTTTGGTTCACACACGAATCAGTAGGACTTTAGGTGAAGAGATGGGGCTTGGGTTTCGGTGAGGTAAACAAAGATAAACAGGTATGCTCACTAGCTGAGCATTGGGTAACCTCTTCCCTTAGCTCTTTATGATTTTAATTTCTCTATCATATGCTGTGTTGCTTAGTTGAAGTCTGGGGGAGAGACTTGGTACCTATTGCACGCACACATTTCTTGTGCATACTAGAAGCCTTTATTGTTTTATTTTGCTTAGTTCATTGCATCACACACCACTTCACCCACATGAGCGCGTGCTTAGCTATTAGTGTGCCGCGAGTTAAACAAGTTTCTTTTGTATGATTTGGGAAAATTATGGTGCTAACATAGGATTGTGAGACGGAGTAAAATGTTGACCTTGCTGTGCTCCTAGTCAACTGCTCTCATCTCGTGTAGAAATTCGAGTAGATTTAATTTTTCTGTATGCTTTTAGTTTTATATTTTTTTAATTGCGTAAATACTTTTTATTCTACTCAAAAGTTGGTGAATCCGGTGTGAATCCGACGGTAGCTTAGGGATGTATGCAGACGGCTGTTAGGTTCGTATTGCTCGAGTCGGGAGGATGGATATTCTTCCTCGTTGGCTAAGAACTTGCCCCAAGCTATTCTTGAAGCATGGGTATGAGCGTGATGTAGGCCATGATTTTGGCTCAGTTGAGCTTTGTACCATTCCTAACGTCTTATCCTCGCTAGCCCCATTGTGCCTACCCCTCCTTTTGATTCAGCTCCACCATGATTTTACCAAAGCCTCATAGCCAATCCTAGTCGCACACCCGATTTGAGCTTTAGAGTTTTACATTTTCATTTTGGGATGTGATGTGGTGGTATTATTTGTGAAAATGTGGAAGTGCTCCCAAGTTTATATCGGCTGAATTGTGAAAATAAAATGAAGAAAAAAAGAAAAAAAAAACAAACAAAAAAAAGAAAATATATTTGTAAAGAAAAAAAAGTGAAAAGAAAAGTTTAAATTGAAAATCTTTTTGGAAATGTGATTATATTTAGAGTAGGCGGTGCACACACCCATATGTTAAAAGTTAAGTCTGGGGGTGTGGTGTACCCGCATATATTTTGGTTAGCTGATGGATTCTTTCTTTGATAGCTCATTTGGGTTAGGTGCATAGTCATTCTTATTTATCATTGTTTACCTCATCGGCACCCAAGCCCCATCTCTTCACCTAAAGTCCTACTGATTCGTGTGTGAATCAAACCAGTGCCGTGGAGAGAATACGAAAGGGCAAGCATATGGTCACCGACATTTGTGGATTCCTTTGGAGGTTATCCCGAGCCCTGATATTTGGTAATGCTCGTCTAGCGATTAGTCTACTTTCTCCCTACGCATGACCGGATGATTCACCGTGATCTATTTTTGAGTAATAATAAAATGTTGATACGCATTGTGAAAAATATAAACTATTTTGCATACTTAGAAATTTCTTCTATTATATTTTTACGCGTGCGAGCATGCGATATCGCATGGTACTCCGTATCGCAATTTCTTTGTAACTAGTATTTTTTCCTATCTGCTTAGATTTTGTTTGCTCGGGACGCGCAAACAAGCAAGTCTAGTGGTGTGATGAGTCCGATTTATATAGGGTTTTTCGGACTCATCTGGGCTAGTTTTCACGTGTTTTCACTTCACTTTTAGTTCTATATCGTTCATATTTCATCTTATCTTTATTTACATAGGAAGTGCACATTTATGCCCGTGGTTGTATTTTGTTATTTTTATAGTTTGTACTCTTTTTTGTGATTGCCTGGAATGTCTGCACGTATCAGTGATTGGTTTTTCCTTTCGGTACAGGGGTCGTGTGCGTGTCCGGGGATGGTTTTGAAACAGGAATATTGCGCACGATCACCGGATCTAATGCGCACGACCACTGGTCGTGCGCCCCTGATCATGCGCACTACTCTACGTTTTCCAGAATCAGCCTGGGTAATCGCACGACCACTGGACCTAGTGCGCACGACCACCGGTCATGCGCCACTGTTCGTGTACATTGATTCCTCTTTTCTGGAGTCCTGTCTAAGGTAATCGCACGACCATTGGACTTAGTGCGCACGACCACTGGTCATGCGCCTCTGCTCGTGCGCGTTATCCCAGTTCATCTTCTTAATCTGCCATGCCAGTGCGCACGATCACCGGACATAGTGCGCACGACCACTGGTCGTGCGCCTGTGATCGTGTGCATTGTTCATTTCTGCTTTGTATAAATAGTGTAGGTCTCGCCTTAATTCAGGAGATCGCGGATCGCTCGACATTTCTCCACCATTTTTGTCTCCGACGAAGGTTTCCGCCGTTCCCCTTCATCTTCCACCCTAGGGAGGTGCTCCGGGCAAGCTTTCACCGCCAAATCCAACCTGGAGCTTCGTCTCAGCCTCCTCCTTCATCTTTGAGCTTCAAGAAGAGCTTGACCCAGCTTTCTCCACCAAGCTAGGAGAAGTTGTGCCATCCTCCACCGGATCGTGACACGAAGAAGACGGGCCATTGGAAGGTGGTGACACCCCTTCTCTACCCTGGACGCAGTTGAGGACCGAGCTTGGACGCGGATTCACAACCCGACGACTCCAACCATGAATCCTCTGCAAGACTTCGGATTCGGTCGATTTCTCACACTCTTTTCTTGATTGGTTGTTGAAAGTGTAGTTGAACTCTTGTATATGATGAAGTATGCTTAGTTTGTAAAACGTTTTTATACAATCATGTCTATGTGATTTTGTATTTTCGTTATTTGCTTGAGGTGCGCCATATTCCATCCACCATCCATCCTCCCTTGCCGCACTAGCAATTGCTAGTGGCGTGGGTAGCGAAGTGGTGCTCACGACCCTCATTCCACCATTCTCATCACCTCATCCGCAAGCCTACTCGCCCATCCGCCTAGTGATTCAGTGCATAGCGGCCCGACTAGTCTTCCATCACGCCTGGTGAAGCATCGCATAGCGGCGTTGCATAGGAGTACTTGTTAGATTTTTACTTTCTTTTTATCGCAACAATCAAAACCCCCATCGTTATCGCCGACCTTGAGGACTTCAATCTCAAGTCCTCCTCGAAATTAACTTCACTTTTTTGTGTTCCTTGAGAGATCGATACTTGGGAAAACTCGCCAATTTTATATTACTTGTGCGACCGGTTCACTGCCGTGATCTTTAGCATCAATCTTGCTGAGCAACACAATCACTTCCAGGAGCTTCTGGTGGTGTGTTATCTTCGATGCATTCCATAGTCATATTACATGATCCGTCAACAGATCCTTGGTGAAGCGACGTCTCCCACCTTGGATTCCACCACTGCCCGCATCGTCGCTATTACTTCTTTGCTCCAACTTCCGCTGTTATCCTCCGCTCCTCCATCGGACAACTCCGCTCACCATACTCAGCGCAGTGGCTCTAGTGGCCGCCACCTCCCCTCCAGCAAACGTGGTGCTTCCCGCTTTCTTTTCTCTCACTGTGGCCGCACTGGCCACATGGTTGATCGTTGTTAGAAGAAGCATCCTCATCTTCGATCATCTGGTGACGCCTCCTCTTCCTCTTCGAAGCCGTCCGTCTCTATGGTCACATATTCAAGTAGTGCGCACGTCGCTACTCAAGGTAAATGGCTGATCGACTCTGGTGCTACAAATCATATGACTGGCAATCCGCACTGTTTTTGTTTCCTACAACAGCATGACAGGTTACACCCGGTCCTTGTTGTGGACGGCTCTCCCTCACCGGTCAATGGAACGGGGGTTGTTCAAGTAACTCTGTCTCTTCGCTTGGAGGATACCCTCTACGTGCCCAAGTTCCCTTGCAACTTGTTATCTGTTACTTCTCTTTGCAAACAACTACAATGCTCTGTCACATTCACACCTACTACTTGTTCTTTTTAGGATATGAGCACCAAGTGGACGATTGTTACTGAGACTGAGAGTGGTGTCCTCTACTTCCTCGACAATGTTTCTGCACTCTCCGTCTTCTCCGCATCTTCTACTAATCTTCTCCAGTGGCACCTTCATCTTGATCATGCTCCTCCCCATATTTTTTGTCAGCTTCTACCACATCTTCCTCTACAAGGCCCATCGCTCAACTGTGAAGCATGTCAACTTGGCAAGCATCACCGCTCTTCCTTCCCACCAAAGAAAGGTCGTGGATCTTCCCGGCCGTTTGAACTTGTCCACTCCGACATCTGGGGTCCTGCTCCTACCCTCACCATTGGTCGGGGTAGTTCATATTTTGTAATTTTTATTGATGATTTCTCTAGATGTACATGGGTGTATCTTTTAAAAGATCGCTCAGAACTTTTTTTTTTATGGACATCTTTCTATCATATGATAAAAATCAATTTGATAAGTCTATTAAATTTTTTTGCTTTGACAACGCTAAGGAATATCTTAGCAATGCCTTGACTTCTTTTTGTGTGCAAAATGGTACTATTCATCAAACTACCTGTGTATATACCTCGCAACAAAATGGGGTGGCGGAACGCAAGAAACGTCACCTTCTTGATGTCGCCCGCACTCTGATGACACAAATGCACGTTCCTCGCTCCTATTGGGGATACGCTGTCCTCCTCTCCTGTTATCTCATTAATCGCATTCCGTCCACGGTTCTCCACGGACAAACTACCTTATCTCTTTTCTATCCTAGCAAGGACGTGTTTCCTCTTCCTCTGCATATCTTTGGGTGCACGGGCTTTGTGCACAATCCTTCCGCAACACATGACAAACTTGACTTCCGTGCCACCAAATGTATCTTCTTGGGTTACTCAACTAGCCAAAAAGGCTATTGTTGTTTTGATCCCGTTCTGCGTAAACAATACGTCTCCGCGTATGTGACCTTCTTCTAGAATGTCTTTTATTTCTCCTCCGACCTGACTACGCCTCCACTTCCTTCTCCCACCATCCCCTCCACCCCATCTACTCTCGTCAAGATTTTCCCACCATCACCTCCACCGTCTCCTCCTTCCCTCTCTTCCTCATCACCACCGCCATCTCCTTCTTCTCTGCGGCCGTCTCTCTCCTCTCTCGTGCCAGCTCTCTTCGCCATGGATGCTCTGGTTACTGATGAACATGCCGACATGGATCTTCCCATTTCTCTTCGTAAAGGGGTGCGGACGTGTACCCAGCACCCGCTGGCTGCTGTTGTTTCATATGATTATCTCACAGGGCATTTGCATTGGCTATCTCAACGACTGCCATTCCCCGCACCTACCAGGAAGCTCTCACTATTCCTCATTGGAAGGCTGCCATGGATGAGGAAATTGCTACCCTTACAGAACGGGGCACCTGGACCCTAGTTCCCCCACCTTTGGGCACAGATGTTGTTGGCTGCCGTTGGGTCTTTGTTGTGAAATTCCATCCCGATGGCAGCGTGGATCGCTACAAGGCCCGCCTGGTGGCCAAAGGTTTCACTCAGACCTATGGTGTTGATTACTTCGACACATTCTCTCCCGTTGCTCGCCTCAGCACCATTCGGGTCCTTCTCTCTGTCGTTGTCAACATAGATTGGCTCATTTAGCAGCTAGATATTAAGAATGCTTTCCTCTACGGTGATCTGCAGAAAGATGTTTACATGAAGCAACCTCTTGGGTATGTTGCTCAGGGGGAGACACGAGTATGCCGGCTAAAGAAGGCTATCTATGGCCACAAGCAGAGTCCTCGTGCCTGGTTTGACATGTTCAGTGGCATTGTTGCGGCCATTGGTTTTATAAGAAGCTCAGCCGATCACTCCTTGTTCGTTCAGAAAACTACCGCTGGTCTGGTAGTTCTTGCAGTTTATATTGATGACATTCTTCTCACTGGAGATGACTAGGATGGGTTACGTTGATAAAGAAACACCTCTGTCAACACCTGGTCACAAAGGATATGGGCTCCCGGAAATACTTTTTGGGGATTGAAATCTCTAGAAAGACCAACTCCATGGTCCTTTCCCAACGGAAGTATGCTCTTGATCTTTTAAAAGAGGCGGGATTGACTGGTGTTAAACCTGTCTGTTGTCCCATGGCTGCTGGAGAAGACAAAACTTGGACAGATGACTCGCCTCTTCTATCCGATCTTATGAGGTACTGATGTCTGGTGGGCAAGCTCATTTATCTCACGGTAACCAGACCCGACATCTCTTATGATGTTGGCAAGGTGAGCTAGTTCATGAAAGCTCTTAGGGAGTGTCATCTACAATCTGCCCTGAGGATATTGGAGTATATTAAAGAAGCACCAGGGAAAGGACTCCATTTTCAGAAGAATGGCCACCTAAGGGTTGAAGCGTACTCTGATTCAAGCTATGCTGATGACAAAGGGGACCGCAAGTCAACATCAAGTTTCTTCACGTTTTTTGGAGGCAATCTTGTGAGTTGGAAGAGCAAGAAACAGTCTGTGCTCTCCAGGTCAAGTGCAGAGGCGGAATATCGCAGTATAGAGTCGACCACATGTGAGTTGAAATGGTTACGAGCTCTCATGCTTGACTTAGGAGAGGTATACAACTATCGTCTTCCTATGCTCTGTGACAACAAGGCTGCAATATACATGTAATGACTACAACTGTTCACAGGTATATATTAGAAGGTCCGGCCGGGGCCCTACAGCATATACTATAAAACAGGCAGGGAAGTCACGTAGTGATACCAGAGTAGCGCAACGCACCCTAACACATTACATTCTAGCGGAAGCTATACACACTAAGCTGAACTCAAACACATGAATATCCACCATATAAAAGTTCCACCTTTATATATATCATCGGAATGTTCAAATACAAAACAATTGGCCTTATGGCCTTACAGGGCTTTTCATAACAGTGGCCCAAACATTGGCGCGCAGGCCAACCACGTATAAAGAAACATAGAAGTTTTTCATATAGCCTTCAAGGGGTAGCGGCAGCAGCAGCAACAGCAACATGGACTTTAGTCTTTATGTGTCCCGATTGGCTCTCCAGCACCTGCACAGGGATAACCCACCCATCGGTGGCAAACAGGTAACGGTCAACATTCAGCTGACCAAATTATAACGACTCTACCCCTTTTCCCTGGGCAGTGGTAATCCTTCCCTGCAGGCATAGCATTGCACAAGCATATATATTTTTCATACAATGTGCTCTCACGCACATACATTCCATCACAACCGTCAGCCACGTAGCCCGACGATCCGTGCACTCAGGGCACATTCTTGGTGTACCGGAGAACCAGGGTCCCACCATCGTATCTGGGTCGCAACCCAACGGTAAAACATTGAGCATTTCACTCCATGACGTGCAGCCGGAGTTCTAGTCATAATGTACCGGGATTGGCCCGTAGCCCAAAATTGTATCATGGCGCGCATGCCTACGACTCTCGATATACGCTCTGACAGACCGGACTTTCTGGTCTCGTATCGGACGGACATAACGCAGGTCGGATCATCCACCCCCCGTTGCTCAAATCACCTTGCCATCACCGAGCACAACATACTCGCGACTATATAAAGGCACGGGTCGGTTTCACTGAACCGGTTTGGCATTAAAGCATGGGTGTTTTCCTGGGCGCACCAGTACTTACTCTTCCACCCATTTCATATCACAACATTAGCGGGTCTTTCCTGGCCACACCAATACTTCCTACTACTCCCCTTCATAGGTATAATCCCGCAAATCACAAATGTCAAGGGTCTTTTCCTGGCTTGCCATGCCAGTACTTCCTGCTACTTCCCTTCACAGGTCAAACCAGTGACCATCAAGCATTACAAAGGGTATTTCTTGGACTTCCAATCCAGTACTTCCTGTTACTTCCCTTCATAGGTCCAACCTGTCGACTCCTAAACTATACGTTCATCACGGAGTCTTCTCCGGTTCGTATATGCAATAACACCAATCCAAACCAACCTATCCAGATGGGCTTCACACAGCATGCCTATTCCGTACTCCATTTCCGGATCTATAAGCCAAATGATTGGGGATTCCATGAATAAACCAAAGGACTCCCACAACAAGCCACCCTCTGGTGGGGGAATCATATGCACATGACAAAAAGGAAGCCTTCACATGGCTAGGAAGAAAGGTCGTTACACTTGAAGACCGCTTCGGTGCCATGAGCTCCTAGCTGGCTAGAAAGAACTGCAACAGCTTTTCCGCCGCAAAGATGGCCTCGGATCTCAGCTTCACACTCTCAAGCTCCACTAGTTATCAGCCCCACTTCAACCTCCTCCTTCTTCCTCTCCTTTTCTCTTTCTAAGTCTTTAAAAAGATGAAGGCAATAAACATAATGAGAATTCTTTCTCAGTTTTCGGACTTAAGAAAGCAGGGAGGACTCTCATCTGTTAGTTCCCAACTGAAGAAAATGGACGTCCATGATTTTGCCACAAGTTCACATTTTTGCCTGATACGGCCCGCGACACTTACGTGTTCCATGTCGTGTGCCTCAAGCAGTGCTCAACCGACTTATCCAATCAAGTGACACGCCCATGTGACATGCCCGTGTCACGGGCCGTATCACCTGACACGCCTTCAGCCACGTCCGTGTATGTGGCCATGTTCTTCAGGATGCACAACATCGAAATCAACCCGAGAGTCACACGGCCTGTGACACGCCCGTGTCCCAGGTCGTGTGCCCATACACGGCACTAGACACGCTCCATCTCCACTTCGTCGAGCTGAGTTCGTTGACCGCACGGACACGCCCTGTGATACGCCCGTGTCACAGGTCATGTCCTATCCACTCGACAATCATCGACCGAAGGTTTGTCGACCACTCGTCGACTGCTCACCCAAGGACACGCCCTGGGACACGCCCGTGTCCCAGGCCGTGTCACCCAAATTTTGCCAAATTCTGGGGTGTTACAACCCTCCCCTCCTTTCAAAAATTTCTTCCCAGAAATTTGAAGAAAGTAAGGAACTCAAACAGAAGGATTTCATTGCACAAACGTTCATTACAATGCGATATACACGCATAACAGTTACACAAAGAGCTCGGGAAACTCAGCTCGCATGGTCTACTCTCGCTCCCATGTGAGTTCTTCATGGCCGCAATTGTCCCACTGGACTTTGACCATCCCGATCATCTTGTTCCGCAACTGTTTCTCGGCACGATCTTCAATTTGAATGGGCTTAACCCTCATACTTAGCCCATACTCCACCGGCACACGATCATCCGCGATCACTTGAGCTGGATCTCTAACGGCTTTCCGCAGTACCGAGATGTGAAACACATCATGCAATCACCCAAGTCTGCCGACAGAGCTAGCCGATATGCAGCTTCCACGATTCACTCGACCACTTCAAATGGACCCAGATATCTTGGACTCAACATTTTCAAACGTCGAATCCTGGATACGCCTTTGAAGGGTTTGATCTTTACGTATACCCAATCACCTAACGCGAACTCCACGTTCCGGTGCTTGGGGTTGTAACATTTTGCTTGTTGATCTTGAGCAATTAATAGCTATTCCCGAATAGTGCGTATTGTTGAGTTCGCTTCATCGACTTCATTACGCCTATAAACTCTGGCTCCGCCTACTTCTACCCAAGCTAAAGGAGTACGACACTTCCGACCATACAAAGCTTCATACGGTGCCATACTGATGCTCGCTTGGTAGATGTTATTGTAGGCAAACTCCACCATGTAGAGATGATCTTGCCATCTCTTTCCAAAGTCCAGGGCGCACATCCTGAGCATATCTTCCATCATCTTGTCTGTCCTTTCAGTTTGGTCATCTGTTTGGGAATGAAAGGCCATACTGAATGTCAACTTCGTGCCCAATAGCTGATGAACTAGCCTCCAGTCATTTGATGTGAACCGTCCATCTCGATCACCTACGATGCTCTGAGGAACACCGTGTAGCCGCACAATCTGGTCAACATATAATTTTGCCAAACTTTTCACCGAATCATCCGGTCTGTTCGGTAGGAAGTGTGCCACTTTCCTCAGCCGGTCGAAAATCACCCAAATTGAGTCATTTCCATGCTGAGATCTCAGCAACTCGAGCACGAAATCCATGGTGATATCGTCGAACTTCCATTCTGGAATCGGCAACGACTTTAAGAAACCGCCAGGCTTCTGGCATTCCGCTTTCACTATAGCATAGGTTTGGCATTTGGCTACATAATGAGCAACATCTCTCTTCAGCCCTAGTCACCAGAACATCTTTTTCATATCCCTGAACATCTTCATGCTCCGAGGGTGAATTGAGTACTTCGTATAATGTGCTTCATACATTAGTTCTTCCCTTAATTTACCCAAACTCGGGACGCACAAATGGCCCTCTTTCCGCAAAAGACCGTCATCCCGGGAGAACTTGCCCTCTGGCCCATCTTTAGCATACCGTTGGAGACTTTCATCCAGCTCCGTTGCTCTTCGAATCCGGTCCGCAAGGTCACACTGCACCTCCGTCTAGTTCAAACATGCATTGGCAGTGGAATTTTTGTCAACACAAGAAATCTCTAATGCTTACAGCTCCTGGATGAGACGTTCATCATGCCTCTGCAACCAACTCGCCTTTGCCGGAGCTCTCTGACTCAAGGCATCAGCGACTACATTTCACTTCCCGGGCGTATAGTGAATCTCAAAGGTGTAGTCCCCAAGGAACTCCAACCACCTTTGTTGTTGCATATTCAAATCCTTCTGCTTCAATAGGTACTTTAGGCTCTTGTGATTTGTATAGATCGCCACCTTCACGCCATAAAGATAATGTCGCCATAGCTTTAGTGCAAAGATCACTGCCGCCAACTCTAAGTCGTGGACAGTATAGTTTCACTCGTGCACCTTTAGCTGGCGTGTGCCATAAGAAATCACCTTCCCATTTTGCAGAAGGACGCAGCCTAAGCCGCTCCCTGAGGCATCACTATAGATTTCAAATCCATCGGTACCACATGGCAATGTCAATACAGGCGCCGTGGTCAACCGAGTCTTCAGCTCTTCAAAAGCTCGCGCGCTCTCTGGAGTCCAAACTAACTTCTTATCTTTTCTCATCAGCGTGGTTAGCGGCAAAGCAATTCGCGAGAAGTTTTCAACAAATCTTCGATAGTAGCCCGCCAGTCTAAGGAAGCTCCTGACCTCGGCCACTGAAGACAACACCGGCCACTCCTATATGGCCCTTATCTTTGCTGGATCCACTGCTATGCCCGCTCCACTAACCACATGGCCTAGAAAAGCCACTGACGATAGCTAAAACTCGCACTTCGAGAACTTGGCATAGAGGTTATTTTTTCTCAACGTCTGTAACACCAAACGCAAGTGGTTCTCATGATCAGCTTCCGACTGCGAGTACACCAGAATATCATCAATGAACACAATCACGAACAGATCCAGGTACTCTCAGAATATTCGATGCATCAAGTCTATAAACACCGAGGGCGCATTGCACGGCCCAAACCGCATTACCGTGAACTCATAATGCTCGTACCGTGTTCCAAATGCGGTCTTGGGAATATCTCCTTCCCGTATCCTTAACTGGTAATAACCAGAATTCAAATCCAACTTGGAGTAGACGGTCGATCCCACTAGCTGATCGAACAACTAATCAATCCGCGGAATCAGATATTTGTTCTTCTCTGTCATCTTGTTCAGTTCGCGATAATCAATACATAACGTCAAACCGCCGTCCTTCTTTTTCACAAAAAGCATAGGGGCGCTCCAAGGTGACATGCTTGGGCATATATAACCATGCTCCAGCAACTCTTGTAGTAGGACTGTCAACTCCGCCATTTCCTTTGGTGCAACGTGATATGGCGAGCGGGCCACAGGCTTCGCACCTAGCACCAGCTCAGTCGTGAAGTCAATCTCTCGCTGGGGTGGTAACCCAGGGAGATCCTTGGTAAACACATCTGCAAACTCCGATACGATCAGAACATCACATACACTGGTCTTGGTCTCAACATCCTGAATCAGCGCGAAGTAGCACTCTGCACCCTTCCAAACAGCCTTAACGACTTGGAGTGCAGACATCAACGTCCCTCCCACTCCTCGCATCCCCGCGAACTTCGTCTCTTACTCGATATTCAGGCCCAACAAGATCTCTTTGGCATAACAATCAATCAAGGCATGCTGCTCCGCGAGCCAATCCATCCCAAAGATCACGTCAAATGCCAATATCGGTAATACAGATTCGCGAGCATCAAACAACCATTCAGCAACACCACCATGATGCTATCTGTCTTTACACAACTAGGTATCCCAAGCCGCACTATGAACTCTTTCGATAGAAAGGAATGCGAAGCACCTGTATCGAATAGTGCTCGCGCCAGCGTGTTCCGAATCATCATAAATCCTGTGACAATCATGTCACACATACAAACCGCATACGCATATGCAATAAACAAATCATGCAAGAAATACAATACTCAATAACTAAACTCGTACCTATGAAAACATCACTTTGCATGATGGCCTCCTGTAGGCCAAGATTGTAGACCCGAGGCTGCGCCTACGAGGCAGAAGACTCCACCACTACCTTTCCTTTTTCCGCATACGACGCCCGCCTTCTTCTCACTCTTTGGTGGTACCCGACACTCACGGGCTATGTGCCCAACCCGTCCACAATTAAAGCATGTACGAGTCTCCGTCTTTGAAGTGGCCCCCGACGTTGATCCCGATGCAACGGTTGAAGGAGCTTGTCCAGCCAACTTGGACTTCTTGCCCCATCTCTTCTTCTAATATGATTATCCATGTCGGGGCACCTTGAACTCTGGCTGTGTCACAGCCAAGGCCCGTTTCCCATGCACCCTCTTCATGTCTTTTTCCAGTGCACACGTAGTGTCGACCAACGCCTGGAAGCCTTGATTCACCGAACTAGAAAGCAGGAACCTCAACTCGTCCCGCAGTCATTCGTAGAACCTATTTGTCTTCCTCTGCTCATCAGCAAAGATCGAACCCGCATACCGCCCCAAGTGTGTAAACTCATGCAGGTAAGCTTCAACACTGCCTTCACCCTACATTAGCCTTTGGAATTCGTTCTCCATGACAATACGTTGTGCCGCTGGGAGGTGCTTTGCCAGGAAGAGTCTAGAGAAGTCCTCCATCGATCCTTGTGTTAACGGTCTCCCAGCCAAGTGATGTAGCTCCATCTCGTACCACCATAAACACGCCTCTCCTTCCAACAAGAAGGTGGCTAAGGTGTCCTTCTGATGTTCCTCTGATCCAATCGCCGTCATTATCCATTTGACGCGCGACAACGAATCTTCAGCCTGCGCAGGAGATCCCACTCTCGAGAACATAGGCGGATGAAAGCTCTTAAATTTCTTCAACTGCTTCTCAGCTGCTCGAGGTTCTATAGCCACAACAGGTTCTGGCCTCGCTGCAACCTATTCTGGCCTCAATACCGGTTGTGCCTGCCCAATCAACTGGTCTTGTATCATGGCAAACAAAGCCTCAGCAACTAATCACACAGTTTCTGCGGATGGTGGAGGTGTAGGCACCTCGACTTGTGCCGTACTTTCATCAGAATGCTGGGTCTCCGACTGCCCAGCTCCACTCCGTGTCACCTATATTTGAACAAGACACACACATTAGCGACCGTACACAAGCAAGCACAACAAGATAGGAACGCGCAGGTTCCTCAAGCACATGTATTTGCATTCCTACGGTGGACATTCACGAGTTCCTTAGCGTTAATGCGGTTCGCACAGACACGTGATCGCCACCCCACAAATGACGTCGACCACGACTTCGAGAGGGAAAGACCAAGACAGCTGATACCATATATTAGAAGGTCCGGCTGAGGCCCCACAGCATATACCATAAAATAGGCGGGGAAGTCACGTAGTGATAACAGAGTAGCGCCACGCACCCTAACACATTGCATTCTAGTGGAAGCTATACACACTAAGCTGAACTCACAAACATGAATGTCCACCATATAAAAGTTCCCCTTTATATATATCATCGGAATGTTCAAATACAAAACAGTTGCCCTTATGGCCTTACATGGCTTTTCATAACAGTGGCCCAAACATTGGCGCGCAGGCCAGCCTCGTATAAAGAAACATAGCAGTTTTTCATATAGCCTTCAAGGGCTAGCGGCAGCAGTAGCAACAACAGTAGGGACTTCAGCCTTTATGCGTCCTGCTTGGCTCTCCAGTACCTACACAGGGACAGCACACTCATCGGTGGCAAACAGGCAACAATCAACATTCAGTTGACCAAATTATAATGACCCTACCCCTTTTCACGGGGCAGTGGTGATCCTTCCCTGCAGGCATAGCATTGCACAAGCATATATATTTTTCATACAATGTGCTCTCACGCACATACATTCCATCACAACCGTTAGCCATGCGGCCCGACGATCCGTGCACTCAGGGCACATTCTTGGTGTACCGGCGAACCAGGGTCCCACCACTGTATCAGGGTCGCAACCCAATGGTAAAACATTGAGCATTTCACTCCATGGAGTGCAGCCGGAGTTCTAGTCGTAATGCACCGGGATTGGCCCGTAGCCACCCATTGTGTCATGGCGCGCAGGCCTACGTCTCTCGCTATGCGCTCCGACAGACCGCACTTTCTAGTCTCACGTCGGACGGAGATAATGCAGGTCAGATCATCCACCCCCCGTTGCTCAAATCGCCTTGCCATCACCGAGCACAGCGTACTCGCGACTATATAAAGGCGCGGGTCGGTTTCACCGAACCTGTTTGGCATTAAAGACTGGGTGCTTTCCTGGGCGCACCAGTACTTACTCTTCCACCCATTTCAAATCACAACATCAGCGGGTCTTTCCTGGGCACACCAGTACTTCCTACTACTCCCCTTCACAGGTATGATCCAGTAAATCACAAATGTCAAGGGTCTTTTCCTGGCTTATCATGCCAGTACTTCCTGCTACTTCCCTTCACAGGTCCAACCCGTGACCATCAAGTATTACAATGGGTATTTCCTGGAATTCCAATCCAGTACTTTCTGCTACTTCCCTTCACATGTCCAACCCGTCGACTCCTAAACTACATGTTCATCACGAAGTCTACTCGGGTTCGTATATGCAACATCACCAATCCAGACCAACCTTTCCAGATGGGCTTCACACAGCATGCCTATTTCGTACTCCAATTCCGGACCTAAATACCAAATGATTGGGGATTCCATGAATCATCCCAAAGGACTCCCACAACAATCCACCTCTGGTGGGGGAATCATATGCACATGCCAAAAAGGAACCTTCACATGGTTAGAAAGAAAGGTCGTTACCCTTGAATACCGCTT
Source organism: Platanthera guangdongensis (assembly GCA_039583875.1). Lineage (NCBI taxonomy): Eukaryota > Viridiplantae > Streptophyta > Magnoliopsida > Asparagales > Orchidaceae > Platanthera > Platanthera guangdongensis. The sequence continues at coordinate 61,463,818 of CM077159.1, forward strand.
CAGTGTCATGAGCTCCTAGCTGACTAGAAAGAACTGCAACAGCTTTTCCTCCTCAAAGATGGCCTCGGATCTCAGCTTGACACTCTCAAGCTCCACCAGTGATCAGCCCAACTTCCTCCTCCTCCTTCTTCCTCTCCATTTCTCTTTCTAAGTTTTTAGAAAGATGAAGTCAATAAACATAATGAGAATTCTTTCTCAGTTTTCAGCCTTAAGGAAGCAGGGAGGACTCTCAGCTGATAGATCCCAACTAAAGAAAATGGACGGCCACAATTTTTCCCCAAGATCACATTTTTGCCTAACACGGCCTGTGACATGCCCGTGTTCCAGGCCGTGTGCCTCAAGAGGTGCTCAACCGACTTATCCAACCAAGTGACATGCCCATGTGCCATGCCCGTGTCACGGGCCGTGTCACCTGACACGCCTTCAGCCACGCCAATGTCTGTGGCTGTGTTCTTCAGGCTACACAACATCAAAATCAACCCGAGAGTCACACGGCCTGTGACACGCCCGTGTCCCAGGCCGTATGCCCATACACAATACTATACACGCCCCAGCTCAACTTCATTGAGCTAAGTTCGTCGACCGTACGGACACGCCCTGTGACACGCCCGTGTCACAGGCCGTGTCCTATCCACTTGACAATCGTCGACCGAAGTTTTGTTGACCAGCCGTCGACTGCTCACCCAAGAAGGACATGCCTTGGGACACGCCCGTGCCCAGGCCGTGTCACCCAAATTTTGCCAAATTCTGGGGTGTTACAATACATTTCCAAAAATTCGGTCTTTTATGAGAGAACAAAACACATAGAAGTCGACTGTCATTTTATTCGGGAAGAGATCTTGAAGAAACAGATTTGCACTCCATTCGTCACTTCCGACAATGAGTTGGCAGACGTCTTCAGCAAGCCGGTGTCCGCTTCATTTTTCCACATCTGCGACAAGTTGGGCATGATTGATATCTATGCTCCAACTTGAGGGGGAGTGTTGCAGTATGGAGGCCGGGCAGTTTGTTGCTGTTCGGAGACCAGGCGGTCTGGCGGTTTATCCTAGCCGGTCTGTCTGCCGGGCTGTTGCTGTTTGGTATCCCAGCGGTCTGGCGGTTTGTCTTAGACAACTTGGAGACCGGGCAGTCTAGCGATCTCCGGTGGCGGCTTGATGTCTGTGGCGATTGTTCTCTCCTCCTGTTGGTTGTCGGGCGGTTAGCCGGCTTGTCTAACCGCACGACCTGTCCGGTTTGTCTTTTTGTAAAGTCGCTTGTACTTGTAAATTATTTGTCCCGCATTGCTTAATTGTAATCTCTCTCATCTCCTCCATTATATAAAAGGGAGGCTATACCATTGTAATTTATACCTTTTTTGGATAATAAAATTTGCATTACTTCAAATTTTCGGTCTGTTTTTTCTTGTTCGTACAACCTTGAAGCATAACTTAGGTGGGCTTGGGTTTTGAAATTTAGAAAGGGAAGGCGAGAGAGAGGCTCTCTCTCTTGGGTTGGTTCAAGGCCTACACCCTTCTCGTCATTTTGTTGGAATATAAAGCCCAAGTAGGACTGAGGTTGGGCCCAAGTGTGGTTTACTTGATGACCTCAAGTGGGTTTAACTTGAAACTTAGAATTTCTTAAGGAAAATTTGGTTTTTAGAAAGGTTTGACCAAATTCATCCATATGGTTGGTCCCCCCATTAGGTTCAAAGTCAAAATAGGTCCATGTCGTCAGGGATTGGGTCAAAGTTGGAGTGTCGTGTCATAATTGGTGTGCACACGCTTTTCTGTGCACCGTAATTCTCATTTTGACCAAAGTTTGACCTCCAATCATCGAAACTAACAGGGATGAACTCTGTTGACTTTGTATTGACTAGAAGAGTCCAATGCCACTAACCAGGGTCGAATCAGAGTTCCTTTACTAAATATTACAAATTTGCGCGTCGCGGCGCACTGAAGCGGTCAAAAAGCTCGCATCCACCATTAGGCTTTGGATTGTGATGCAACGAGTTTCAATGCGTTTATATTGACTGTACGAAGCCATAGGAACTGAAAAAACACAGATTGGAGTACTTTAGCTCGGAATTTAAAAAAACATCTTGTTTTCATGATGTTCTATGAGGAACAGTCATATCCACCTTATTACCACGAAATTCAACGGAATGAGTTCCAATGCACTCATATCGACTATACGAGGCCATAGGTACTGACAGAACTTAAATTTCAGTTTTCTATCTCCAATCCCCTGACTAGGGTTACATCCTACCCTGATATGGGCCACAGGTAGATGTTTAGGTCATTTTTATTGTGCCCACTATGTTTTTGGTGGCCCAAAAAAAGTTGAGATATTATATAACTGGTGCAAAGATTTAATCAAAGTCAACACATTCCTCTTGACTGTATCCCTTAACAACCATTCTATCTTTGTTCTTGATTATAACACCATTTTCATCAAGCTTGTTTCTATAAATCCATTTGGTTCCAATGATGTTATGTCCATGAGGTCTGGGAACTAGCTTCAAGACATTGCATCTCTTGAACTGGTTCAGTTCTTCTTGAATAGTTATAATCCAAAAAGGATCTATGTTGGCATCTTCAAACTTATTTGGTTCAACTTGAGATAGAAAGCTTGAATACAGTGTAACATTTAGGTATCTGCTCTTTGTTGTAACCCCTTAGCTTGTATCCCCAATGATCAAGTTTCTAGGATGATCTCTGAGATGCCTGACTGCAGCTGACATTCCTTTTACAACATCTTGAAATTCAAATTTCTGGTGCTTGATGATCTTCATCTATATCCAAATCACCTGGACCATCTTCTGGAATGATCATACCCTCATCTTCTTCTTGTTCAGCTGGAGGTGTATCATTGATGCTCAGCTTGTCCAACTTCAATTCCTCACCTGCAGATCTAGAGGAGCTTGGCAGCTCATTGTGAATCATAGAAGACTCATAAAATACTACATTGACAGACTATACTACAACTTGATTCTTCAAGTTGTAGACTCCATATGCTTTGTTGTGGTTATTATACCCAACAAAAAATTCTCTCATACGATTTGGCAGCAAACTTTGTCAAGTAGGACTTCCCATTGTTAATCACAAAGCATTTGCTTCCAAAGATCCTTAAATAGGCAATATTTGGTTTTCTGCCTTTCATAATCTCATAGGCAGTCTTCTTGTGGTACTTGTTGATAGTGGATCTATTGAGGACATGAAAAGCAGTGTTCACGGCCTCAACCTAGAAGTATTCTTGGAGAGAAGTGTCACTGAGCAATGTTCTTCCAGCCTCTATGAGAGTCCTATTTTTTCTCACAGCTATCTTATTTTGCTGGGTTGTTCTTGAAGAAGAAAACTCCTGAAATATACCTTGCCCTTCACAGAACCTTGTAATGCTTTCATATTGAAATTTTGTGCCACAGACACTTCTGATTTTCACCACAGAATAGTCCTTTTCATTCTGAACTTACTTAACAAAGGTCACAAAGTTGTTAATATTTTCAGACTTTTTCTTAAGAAAGAATACCCAAGCAAATTTAGAATAGTCATCAACAATCACAAGAGTGTAGACTTTCCTACTTAGATTGTCAACTAGCATAGGACCAAATAAGTACATATGCAGGAGGTATAAACAACTCTTAGAATCCTGGGCCCGAATGCTATTAAAGGAGTCCTTTGTCTGTTTGCCCTTTTGGCATGTTGGGCAAATGCCCTCTTTGGTGCATTTCAGATTAGATCCATTTCTAACTAGCTCTTCACAGAAGAGCTTGTTGATTTCCTTATAATTCAAGTGAGCAAGTTTCTTGTGTAATTGCACATAATAAAAGACTTTCTCATTTGCTACAAGATACACTCGAGAGCTTGTACTTATACATTGGAAATTTAAACAGTAAATATGTCCATTCCTAGTGCCTGTCAAAATGACCTCTTGGTCACTTGATCTTTGGATCAGACACTTATCCTTGTGGAATACAATGACACTGTCAATATCACATAGTTGGCCTATGCTAATAAGATTGTGTTGCAATCCTTCTACATAAGCTACTTTTGTAATGGAGAATATACCACTGGTAATCATACCTTAGCTTTTGTAACCCCTCTGTCAGAACCACCAAAATGACTTTAGGTCCATTCCTCACTAGTGTATATTCCTTTAGATGGCTCCTTGTTCCTTTCTTTTTTTTTCGTAACACCCGCTGTCCAAGTACCATTTTGTCATTTGATGGGTACTTCAACTATCCTGCAATGACAGATTAATTTACCTTAGGAACCCAAAAAAATTTGGTTCCTTGGTTCTTGTTAGCTTGAGAATAACTATGTCTACCTATAGCAGCCCTTACAGGAAGACTCACCCTTACCCTTGGCACAGTTAGTTTGTGCTAACAGTCTATGAAAAAGTGGTCCACCTTGCCACAACAGCAACACTCATGGATATTGCATCTCCACTTTTGAACAGCCTTTGAGGTATGTAAGCCATCAGTTTTTATCTATTTAGAGGGGAGAGTAGCAGCCTTCTTCCTATTTCTTTCAGAAAGAATTTGACTGAAAGTAAGTTTATTATTAGGTGTACTTGGAATATTTTGATTTACACCAACAGATATCTCCTTTGCAGCTGACAAGATGTTGATGGCATCAGAAATGGCTATGTGTTGTTTACTAACTATCTTCATCACAATCTTACTCTTTGTAGGAGGAACATAGGGGTCGGCCACTACCTTGCCCTTAAGAGTGGGTGATGGAGCACCACACACAAATGGTTTATGATGGGCCATTTGAATTTTCTCATGAGGAGCCTTCAATGCACTCAATCCCATACTCTTTTTTCTTCTAATGGAAGCATCATACAAACACTTGGAGGAAGTAATTCTAATCTTCCAGAGACCATACATACTGTCATGGGCACACCAGTTAAAAGGGAGAATAACCTTCTGAAAGGTGGTCTTAGGCACAATTGGAACACTAGAGATGCCCTTTCCCTTTGGAATGGGCAGCTCTAATGTTCTACTTGAACCTCAATCCCCTCTTATTATTTTGAGAGGTGAAGGAGTCAATTAGTGGCAAAATTGTCTTGGGCCTAGAAAACTCAGCCACTAGCGTCCTCTCTTTGAGGAGCTTTGCTTCAAGATCCACGATGATCTTATTCTTCTAGCTAATAGTGCCTATTTGGATGACTGAGAATGTCTTCAGCTGATTGACTTCGCTCCTCATCCGAGCTAGTAAAGGAGCTAACTCGTACAGTAGGGAAGTAGCTTGCTGAAGAGAGGCAATCTCCTTAGCTTGTCTCTTGATAAGTTTCTTACTCTTCTTTAGAGCATCTAGGATAGCACCATACTTGTCAATCAATTGATTGACATCCTCATCAAATTTTGATACATCTTTCCCATTAGATGAAGTGGATGCCTCAAAGTCTGATCCAGTTTCATAACTAGAAGGAGAGTTGGTGAGAGAGTGGACCACATCAGGAATAGAGTTGTCCTGATTGCCGTCAGTTAAGTCTATGAGGTTGAACTTATGCCAATTATGGTAGCAGAATGATTAGCCTCCTATTTAATAGAAATGAGACCAATATATGCATCTTCTTATTCTGATTATGAAGACTCAAAATCACTATCTGACAAGCTGATTTTCTTCTTGGCCAAGAAGCTCTTTGAAAGTCTTGTTTTCAAGGTCAACTGAACACTTAGGGGGGGTGAATAGGTTTTATGCCTTCTTTTTAATTAATCATAGCTATATCTGAATTACTGTGCTTAGTCATTAATTGATTTGTGCTTTCAAGAACAATCACAGATGACATAGATATTTTTATAGTGGTTCCCCAATCTTGGGTACGTCCACTATCCCTCTCCTCCCTTCTAACGGTGTGTTAGACAAGGATCTTCACCTATTCTTTAGCTCCTTAATAGCTTACAGCACGATCCCACAGGACCCCTCAGTCTTATCCAAGACCTACAACTCGGGAACGCTGAGCTCAGCTCGATGAAAAGTGAATGCTCAATTTGACGAACTCAGAACTCTATTCGATGAATGTTGAGCTCAGCTCGACGAAAAATGAAAGATCAGTTCGACAAACTCAGAGTTCAGCTTGACGAAATAGTGAACGCTCAGTTTGACAAATTCTGAACTCAGTTCGACGAACTCTAAGCACAGCTCTATAAAAGTAAAAAAACAATCGATGCACTTGGACTTTGCCAAATTTATGTGTAAAGAAGAACATAGTGGCTCTGACTGACTAGGATTTAGTCAACGCTATAGCCCCATGGTGTTGAGTGAGTAAGCATCACTCAATACGCAACTACTTATATTTTCTATCTCATGACATTGAGTGAGTGAGCTACACTCAACTCTTAACAACTTAGACAGATTTTCTATCTCATGGCGTTGAGTGAGTTAGGTACACTCAATGTCTAACTACTTAGATTTTCTGTCTAATGGCATTAAGTGAGTGAGCTACACTCAATGCTTAACAACTTAGACAGATTTTATGTCTCATGGCGTTGAGTTAGTAAGCTACACTCAACGCTTAACTACTTAGACAAATTTTCTGTCTCATGGCATTGACTGAGTTAGCTATACTCAATGCTTGCGGACTTAGTCAAAATTCTACACAGAATTTTTGTGGCTTTGACTGACTGGGCAATACTCAACAATTTTGATGTTATGACATTGAGTGAGTGGACTTCACTCAACTCCTGTGTACTTAGCCACATTTTCAGGTTGCCAAATGTTCGGCTGACTATACTCAATGATTTTACATACCTGGCATTGAGTGAATTGACTTCACTCAACGCCTATGGACTTAGGAAAATCTTCTCCCCTTCCAGCCAGTTCTTTGAGTCCACTGCCTAATCTTTGTCTCAAGGACTAACCTACACACATGAACATACACACATCAAATAGAGTTGTGTGTATCTCATTGACCTATTTGACATCATCAAATTAGGACCATTAGGATCAATGAACCAAACCATCTGCCCCAATTTGAAGATGTCAAAACTATTGATCAGTTTTATTTGTCAATGAAATACACAATCACATGGGCAGTAAAAATTTATTTAATTTTTTTGAGTGAATTTTTTACCTACTCCCACTGTATTGCTGCAAGGTGTGTGTTACCATAGAGGTTTACCTCTCAGCTTTATCAATTTCTTCTTTTCTTCTCCCCATGACTTTCTCCCCATGTCATTCTTCCATGTTGGGTCTTAAATCTCTTCTGTCCCCTTTTTGACTTCTTCAGATAGTCAGGTAGGTGCATCAGTTCTTTCTCTCTCCTTATGTTCTCCCCTAGTAGATATAGATGAAGCCAGTATTACAACAACCAGCTTGCTCTTTATACAAGGCTGATTTTTAGTCCTACAGCTGCTGGACTTGCTCCCCCTCATTAGGAGCGTCTGCTCTCATCTTGTTCTTGATTTCCACTAGATCTACATCACTTGCAAGAAGAACAAGCCTATAGTAAAAAAATACCTTAGGGAGTATATGAAGTTATTCTAAGTTTAACATACCTAATTCAATCTTGAAGGTGTTGAACTTTGTTTAATCTAGTGGCTTAGTGAAGATATTAGCCACTTGCTTGTTAGTGGAGACAAAATCTAGGATAATATCTTCTTTCTCCACATGCTCCCTAATAAAATGATACTTAATTTCTATGTGCTTAGTCCTGCTGTGTGAGATAGGATTACTTACAATAGAAATGGCACTAGTGGAGTCATAATAAAAAGGAGTTCTACTTATCTTAATGTTGTAATCATCAAGCTGATGCTTAATCCATAGCAATTGAGCACATCAGCTTCTTGCTGAAATGAACTCTGACTCTATACTTGAGATAGCCACACTGGTCTGCTTCTTGCTGCTCCATGACACTAGTCTTCCACCTAAGAATTGGCATGTACCTATAGTACTTTTCCTGTCTTCCTTACATCCTGCAAAATATGCATCTGAAAATCCTGTTAGATCAAAATCTCTATTCCTAAGGTACCATATGACATGATCTGGTGTGCCCTTAAGATACCTTAGAATTCTCTTTGCAACAGAGAAATGGGATTCTTTAGGAAAGGCTCGAAACCTAGCACAGACACATGTAATATACATGATGTCAGGCCTACTAGCAGTCAAATATAGAAGGGTGCCAATTATCCCTCTATACAAAGACTCATCAACAGGTTTACCTGCCTCATCTTTGCCTATAAGCATGCTTGACTTTATGGGAGTTCTCATGGTTCAGGCATTCTTCATACCATATTTCTTAATCAACTCTCCGGTAAATGTTGACTGGGACATGGATAATCCATCATCAGTCTGTCTTACTTGGAGTCCCTAGAAGAACTTTAGCTCACCCATGCTGCTCATCTGAAACTTTCCTTGCATCAGTTTAGCAAACTTCCTACAAAGGTTGTCCTCAGTAGATCCAAAGATCATGTCATAGACATATATCTAGACTAGGATGATCTTGCCCTTATATTCCCTTAGGAATAGAGTCTTGTCTATTTCCCCCCTTAAGAATTTGTTCACAATGAGGAAACTAGACAATGTTTCATACCATGCTCTATGGCTTGCTTCAACCCATATAAAGCTTTCCTAAGCCTATAAACAAAATCAGGAAAGTGAGGGTCTACAAAACCTGGTGGCTGATCCACATATACTTTCTCTTTTAAGTCCCCATTCAGGAATGCTGACTTCACATCCATCTGGTAGACTTTGAATCCTTGATATGCAGCAAATGCAAGGAATAGCCATATTATTTCTAGCCTGGCTACTGAAGAAAAAGTCAGGTTAAAGTCTATTCCTTCTTTTTGTCTGTATCCTTTTGCCACCAATCTAGCCTTGTTCTTGTCAATAATGTCATTCTCATCTAACTTGTTCTTGTAGATCCACTTAGTTTGTATGACATTCTGTCCCTTAGGTCTGGGAACCAACTTCCAGACACTAAACCTCTTGAACTGGTTCTGCTCTTCCTATATTGCTCCTGATAAGCCCGGAATCCGCGACCTGCCCGCGCAGTTTTCCAGACCGGGCGGTCTGCTTATTCAAGCCGCCAAACCCCCCAAGCCGGGCGGTCTCCATGTCAGGCCGCTGCCAGCACCGACCCTGCTCAGCGACAAGGCCCAAGGACCCAGCCGTCAGCTCGCCAGGAGGAATCCGCCAGGCCGCGCGGCTTCCCTCCTTTCTTGTTTCTTTCTCTTTTGCTTCCCCTCACCTCTGCCCGGTTCTCCTGTACCCCGGGCAGCCGGTAATTTTAGCCCTGCCCGTTTGGGCAGGCCCCCGAGCCTATAAATAGGGGGAGGGTGCACTCCCCAAGACACCATGACTGGGATCCAGGAGCTCGCCTGTTAAGAGCTGCGGTCTCAAGTCTAGTGTATTGCGGCTTGTTGTCCGGCCGGCTTCTTCTTTTACTCGTTGTAACTGTCTCATTTTTAAGTAAAGGAAAGCCCGCCGCAAGAGTGGCATTTAAGCCGCGGCGGGCGAACTCTGCTGTTGTCGCTGCCAGCGGCCCCCTCTCTTTTCTGCCCTTTAGCCGCGACCGCTAGTAACTGATTAGTCGACAGTCTTCTCCTTTCCTTCCCTATTCCCCGGTGTTCGAACCGTTAGCTGGTGGTGCCCGACTCCCTGTCCGTTTTCGTGCATCAACAGTTAACACGCGACCTTCAGATCTCGACTAATCGATGAAATCAGCGGTCTAGGGAGCCAGACCTCTCTATCCTCTAGAGTTCGGCGGCCTGTCGAGCAAGCCGCGACTTCGCCGGCTAAGGCTTTCAGCCCGCCTCCCGCACTGCGGAACCTGGCATTCTATCCGCTCTCTTTTCAGCCGGTCTTCGTATCGGTTTGCAGAATCGTCTAGCCGCCACGTTAAGCCGCCGCTGTTCTGCGGTCTCTTGAAAAAGTTCGGCTATTTCTTTCTTTTCAGGATGAATCCTGCAAAGGGTCATGATAATCCAGCAACATCTCAGTTGCTACAAATCTCTCAGAAATGCAGGACTGTTCGTATTTTAATAGTGAGGTTGTTGACCCTCGTAAAGAAATTTTTGCAAACAGTGTTGAGCGTGGGTTAGAATCTGTTGCAAATGAGTCTCTTTGTGAGGACGAAGAAGAGGCCCCTTCTCCATTCACTAATCAAATTCGGTGGGATACTGTCTCCGATGATTTCAGAGAACCACGTCTCCCGGAGTATTCTGCATGTGATGATCCGTTTTCTCATTTGCAAGCTTTTGAATCAGCTATTTCACTTAGAAAAGTGTCAAATGGAGTAAAATGCAAACTCTTTGTTATATCCTTTGGCAATGTTGCGAGAGAATGGTTTTATAGCCTCCCACCTCGATCAGTAACCAGCTTTAAGGATCTTCGAAGTCAATTTATTTCTAGATTCGCTATTTACAGGAAGCGGAAAAGAGACGTTGGAGCTCTCTTCCGAATCAAGCAAGGAATTGACGAGTCTAATTCAGATTTTGTTGATCGGTTTCAAAAGGAGGTTCTAGATATTTATAGCGTCCATCAAGACTATTACTTGCATGCTTTCATAAATGCCCTTCAAGAAGGCCCATTGAAATTCAAGCTCACCACAAAATATCCCAAAAGCTTCGGAGATCTTATTAATATAGTTAATACATTCATAATAGCCGGAGAGGCAAATAAAGGTTATGTTTCGTTTCTGAATCAAATGACTAAACAATCTCAAGGGAATTCTGGTCAACAGCAATCTATTTCCCCTCAAGATGTCTTGCAAGTTGAATATTGCAAGTCTCCTTATATTCTCCAGGATAAAACTCCAAAGTACGAAAAAGGTTCAGGTAAGTATGTTAAGTTCAAAATTCCTATAGAAGATCTTTTGATAATCATTCAGGGAATGCCTGAGTTCAAGAAGCCTCGGCGTATGAAATTCAAAATCAAGTATCGGCACGAGCAGCTTTTTTGCAAGTATCATAGAGATATTGGTCATCTAACAGAAGATTGCATAGCTCTCAGAGAATTGGCTAATCAACTTGTAAGAGCTGGAAAGCTGCAGGAATATTTCATTTAGTTACTCTCTAAGACAATCTTCAGTTTCTTGCTCAATGGATCAAGCAATGATCCCTCTTTCTTTCTATAATGAAAAGTGCTTATGTTCAGAATAATACATAACATCTCTCTCTCTCTCTTTCTATAAGGCATGATAAAGCTACAGATATATATCCTTTATCACTTCCTTAACATCATGCAAATGTTACTTTTTCATTTGAAGCTTATTTTTAGCTTTACTCTTTATGCCTATATGCATGCATGTAGGGGCAAGAGCCCCTTTCGAATTCTTAAGCCCTCCACATCCTGCTTGACTTCAGTAGCAGATGTGTAGTTGGTTTTCCGCTTGACCTTCAGTCGCAGGCATTGCGTACCCGTCACGCATGACTTCAGTCACAGACAGGCTTTACGTACTTGTCCCGCTTGACCTCGGTCGCAGACATTGCGTACTTGTCCTGCTTGACCTCAGTCGCAGACGTTGCGTACTTGTCCCGCTTGACATTGGTCATGGAATTTAAGAATTTCGATCCCGCTTATGTGTTTTTTGTGAGGAAAGCAATGCCACGCGCACCTGCCCACATTGACACATAAGTGCATATCTTCACCTATTTTTGCAGGACAACACGCGCCTATCCGCTGTCTCGCGGTTTTATTTAGCGGCCTGTGCAGGTTTTATAATTATTTACACAAGCCGCCCGGTTTCATATTCCGGCTTAAGTTTTTTAACTTTCCTGTTCTTACCGGCCGGATTATCATTAATATATTTGGGAACTCGGCCGACTTACGTCCGCCTATCCGCTATTCAGTATCTTATTCGGCTTATGTATATCAATTGCCGGTTTGTTATTCATATGAAAAAGAGGTCGCCCGACCTGCTTCTGGCACTTAATTCCTGGCTATTGATCTGCCGACTTATGGTATTAATTATATCAGCTAAATCAGCGAACTATCGTCACAAGAGTTCCCGGCTCCCATATGGCTATATCGGTCTGTATTATCGGAAGCCGAAGCTTATTTCTCTATTTCTGTTCCTTTAATCAAATGGGCAATTCGCTTCAGAGTTTGCCCTAGCCGCAATCTAATATTTCAATGTGATGGATGTTTGCCGACTGCGACAGGTGGCCGCGCGGCTTAGCGGTCACGGTTTAAGTATGAACAAGCCGCGACAATTGAGCTCTTCTAGCAGATAACGTTGAATAATTCATTAAGGAAAATTGCGGTTTAAGTTGTTAGCCGCTCGGCTTATTGTTGACGTGCACTCCGGTATAAACCGCAGGGAAATATCTCTCTCTTGCGGATAGCTTTGTTGAAGTCGCAGCGCAAACTCAGCCGGTTTACATACTTATATTTTAAATCGGAAGCTAAACTGAGACCGCGCGGACTTAGTCAAGTAAGAAAAGTAAGATATAACAAGGAGTAAGGTAAAAATGCTTTCATTTCTATGTCATTAAGTATTACAAAATATTAATCGTGCGGTTACAAAAACAATGCCGCCGATTTCAAAAAAGTTCAAAATACAAAACAAGTTATTAATTTTCTAATCGCCCGATTTGAGCTTCTTAGTCGCAGGAGAGTCCAAATCACTGCCATCGCCAACGTCGACAGATGATAAAGAGTACCCGCTGCTAGTTGCGGAGCTCGCTGAACCATCAGAAGATGTCGAGTCTGGCCGCGCGGTCTCCGACTCTTGGCCGCCGGACTCAGGAGATGTGCGTGGACTCCGGCTTCCCTGGCCGACCTCTTCCACTGCGTCTCCCACCACCTCGACGACTTCTTCCCCGACCTTGGCCTTGCCCTTGATCGACTTATAGACGTCGGCCACCTGCTCCTTCAGGGAAGGGTAGATGTCGGCGCATGTGAAGTCGGTGAAGCCGGTGGCCAAGCCGCCAAGGTCCCGGAGGCGGTTAAGCGCTCCATCGATTCCTTGGACGAGTTGGGGGAAGACTTGGTCTTGGAAGATCGGGTTGGCGGGGTTGTACATTTCCTGCAAAGCAAAGGTAAAGGTAAGGTCGCGCGGTTATATAATGCTAACCGCGCGGGTATTGGTAATGACTTACCGCCTCTTTCTCTTTAAGCCGCTTGTTCTCTTCTTTCTGTTCGCCTAACTGCGTCTTCAGGCCGCTGTTCTCTTTCATCAGCTCCTTGTAGGCAAGCCCCATGAAGTGACTTGCCACGAAGCTCCTCGCGCCGACTTGCGCGGCTAGCTGCGGCAGGTCGTCTGGAGGAACTCGTCGCATAGCCCTCAAATTGCGCTTGCCGTACAGCGCGCCGCCAACCGCGCTCGCATGGCGGCTTACTTCTTCGGCTCCCCAGTAGGGGAGGGCGGTGGAGATCGTCACCGACTTGCCATCCGGACTCCACCGCAAGGCCGGGTCGCCATGGACGTCCTTCAGGCTGCTGCCGGTTCCTTGCAGCATGAACTCCCCAGAGGAGTCCGACTCCTCCTCCTCCGCAGCCCGCGCCGGCTTGACCCGCTTCGCCCTCTTTTCTCTTTGAGTGAGGGTCAAGCCGCCAGGCGTCTGCGGCTTGTTCAGCGGGACCGCCACAGCAGCTGCAAAGATAAAGGCAATGTTAGATATCAGGCTGTGCGGCTAACAATGCAGTTCGGCCGGTTTGGAGCTCACTGTCTTCCGCTTCGACTCCTACTAGCGACGGCAACAGCGGGATGTAGTGGTTTACATCAAGCCGCTCGCCCTTGAAGAAGTCGTAAATCTCCTTCTCCATGCCGTCCAAGCCGCTGCTGCCGAAGGCGGATTCTTCGCGGACTTGGGGGTCGACCGGCAGCAACCCCAAGTTGCCCTCGAAGATCAGAAACCGCTCCGGCCAGTTTGCGATCTTGTTGGCCAAGTTCACTATCCTCAGCCCTCTGCAGCCGAAGTAGAGGTGCCCCCGGAAGATCTTTGTCCCGGAGTCCGGGATAGACCGCACCGAGAAGCACTCTCGGAAGAGCCTCATCGAGAAGCGGACTCTTTCCGACCTGAGGTAAGAGATGAAGCTGTATATTGCGGCTATCGAGTTTGGGGGAAGTTGTCCGGGCACAACTCCATAGTGGTCGAAGACCGCTACGGCCTCTAGCAAGACCGGGAAGCTGAAGCCGCAGTCGAAGTGGTCAATGGGGACTGCGATCTGATTCGCGTTGGAGGAGTTAATCCGCTCATCTTGCCGGGGAAGCCGCGCGATCAGCGGACTTCCTTGCATATGTTTCTCGACAAAGTCATCCAGCTCGGCTTTTGTAAGCCGGCATTCTTTGTGGTCAGCTGAGTGGAAAGCGGAGGCCGCGTCTGTCCTAACGGCTGTGGCCTTGTCAGACCGCAACGACTTGGACTTAGCCCGCATCCTTCTTGATTTGTGATGAACTCTGCGGGGTCTGCGCAATTTATAGAAAATCCGTGAAGCTACAGTGCCCAACGTCAAATCGCGGCTAGTTGTCACGCCGCGCGGCCTAAGTCCGCTGGCAGTGCAGAACAGCTTAGTGACCAAGCCGCCGTCTAGCCCGTCAGTCCGCACGGCTATTTCCCTGCACTTAGAAAACTTCTATGGCGAATCATGTGGATATCAACTATTCAAGCCGGCGTTCTGTTCGCCAGACCGCGCGGCTACTTTCCAAAACTTTAAATTTCTCAGAACAAAGCAGCAGACATGTGGATTATAAATACAAACCGCATAAGCCGCATTCAGTTCGCAGCATAATAAAATACAACAGTTTACAGCAATCAAATTGTCCAACATCCAAAGAAAAAATATATATTACAACACAATATACGAATGTCCGCGCGGCTTAGGTCTCTCAAGTCGCTCAGGATCGTTTGTCGTCTTCCGGCCTATCTCGTCCCATGTGCGCGACCTGTTCACCGGTCTGCACAATCGCAACATACACCTGGCTAACCAGATTATGAAGCGCATGCAGAGACCGATGAACTCGCGCAGCGTCGCGCTCAACTCTCGCAAACGGAATCATATGGATCGCCTGGGCCCCCGGACCGCTTGGAACTGCGACCTGGTTAGGCGCCGCGGCCACTGGCGGATGCGAACTCTCGCCAGAGGCCGGGCGGCTAGTTCCCGGCAACTCTGCAGGAGTTGGTTGTGCAGGCCGCTGTTCTCCGCCGGTCTCGGCCGGCAGGTCTTGGTTCTCGCCGCCTTCAGCATGAGGGATCTCTTCTCTGTCTCCTTCCAGCCGCGCGGCCATCAGCAAGTACTTCTCCGCCCTTTCCTGCTCCAAGGCGACCTGCATCTCAGCAATCTTCGCCTCAGCGGTTTCCATCGCGGTCTGGAGCCTGGCGGTCTCTTCCTTCCTCGCGGTCTGGAGCCTGGCGGTCTATTCCTTCATCGCGGTCTGGAGCCTGGCAGTCTCTTGTTCCATCGCAGTCTTCATCCTCGTGGTCTCCTGCTCAAGCGCAGTTTGCAACCTTGCGGTCTCTCGCTCCAGGGTGGTTTGCAGCTCTTGGATCCTTTTTTCCGCGGCCTCCTGGGCAACCCGCTGCTGTTCGTCTTTAATCCGCAGTGTTTCGGTGGCCGCGTTCAAAGCCGCCTGCAGCGAGCCGACCTCCTTCTGGAAGTCGGCCATCTCCTTCTCGCGAACACTTGGAGGCGGAGGCGGTGGCAGCATAGACAAATACGACGTCAAGTCGCCCGGTTTCATCGCGGTCTCCGGTACACCTGCAGAAGAGAAACCGCAGTCAGGTTCAGCCGGATTATTGCGACCTTCTTGTAAGGAAATCGGTAGGATAAGACCGCCGGTTTGATGTTTATCTCCTCCAGAGGCCGCAGTATGGATTTTAATCACTGGCCGCCTGAGCCGCTCAGGATCTATCCTCTTCAGCTTTTCTTTCCATAGCCGCTCGGTTTCCTTAGCTCGGCTTTTCAGTTGAGCCGTGGTCAGGAAAAAGCTGGCCGGCGGATTTAATATTATATTCGCCCCCTTCTTCCTTGACCTCGACTTGTAGAATTTAATAATTCGCCTAACGTCCCGGTGTTTACCTTGCAGCAATGGATGTGTGGTCGCCACCGGCTTCTCGGCGATCAGTTTCTTCATCTCCTCCATCTTCTCGCGGAGCTTCAGTTTCTCGGCTCCTTCAGAAGCCGCGGAAGCCGGTTCGCCAGGCTTCTCCCCAATAACCTGGATGTCCGGGCGGTCAACCTCCTCAGAGGCCGCTGGTGTCGACAACAGCGCGTCTTGCCGCTGGAGGGTCTCCATGCCCTTCAGGAGCTCGCTCAGCGAATCGCTAACCGCAGGTGTACCCTCCAGTTCGCTCGGCTTGTAATCCGGTGTGGACGGGTCCTCGGGTACCTCCTTCTCGTGTGGCCTGTGTTGAAGACTGTCCGCTCCGGTCTTTTCAGAGATATTCCGGTTTCTGGCATGCAGCTTCCTCATTTTCTTCTTCATCCTTTCTTCAAGGGTTTCGCTCCTTTCTTTCCGCCGTTTCAGGGAGCCGGACACCTTTTCAGTCCGCTTGCCCTATTCAGCAACAGTCCGCTCGGGTTCCTGCGCCTTCTCCGGCTCGTTGTCATCCACAACGATTAAGTCGACCTTGCTCGGCAATTCGGACGGTTTCCCAGACTCAACACTCTTCTCCTCCGTCCCACCGATTTTTAGGAGTGGTTCTCCTGATGGAGAGAAAGTCACGTCGAAGGATTTAGCAATCCCGGTTTGCAGTGGAGCAGCCTTCGAAACTGCTTCGGGATCTACTGCGGCCTGCGATGGTCCGCCGACGATCTCTGTCGGCCTCCTTTCAGCTCCAGAAGCCGCTGATGTCTCCGGCTTCCCAGTCTTCTTGGCAGTCTGACGTGCAGAATCATTTGAGTTCTCGCTCCGGCTCTGTTTAGCTTCTGGCGGTTTCTTGTTGCGAGCTAACATTGATGACATCACATCCATCGCTAGAGAAATCGCGTCGGCTTGCAAAATTCTAACCGCAAGTGGCGAGTAGCGACCCGTGCTTGGCAGGAATCCTGAAGAATGTCAAGGGTCAGGGGATTTTATAGACAACGATGAAGCAGTCGCGGTCTCCGGCTTAGTTCTACATTTTCGAAGTTTTTTGGAAACTTAAAAATGTGCGGGGATTATGATAAGCCCGGAATCCGCGACCTGCCCGCGCAGTTTTCCAGACCGGGCGGTCTGCTTATTCAAGCCGCCAAACCCCCCAAGCCGGGCGGTCTCCATGTCAGGCCGCTGCCAGCACCGACCCTGCTCAGCGACAAGGCCCAAGGACCCAGCCGTCAGCTCGCCAGGAGGAATCCGCCAGGCCGCGCGGCTTCCCTCCTTTCTTGTTTCTTTCTCTTTTGCTTCCCCTCACCTCTGCCTGGTTCTCCTGTACCCCGGGCAGCCGGTAATTTTAGCCCTGCCCGTTTGGGCAGGCCCCCGAGCCTATAAATAGGGGGAGGGTGCACTCCCCAAGACACCATGACTGGGATCCAGGAGCTCGCCTGTTAAGAGCTGCGGTCTCAAGTCTAGTGTATTGCGGCTTGTAGTCCGGCCGGCTTCTTCTTTTACTCGTTGTAACTGTCTCATTTTTAAGTAAAGGAAAGCCCGCCGCAAGAGTGGCATTTAAGCCGCGGCGGGCGAACTCTGCTGTTGCCGCTGCCAGCGGCCCCCTCTCTTTTCTGCCCTTTAGCCGCGACCGCTAGTAACCGATTAGTCGACAGTCTTCTCCTTTCCTTCCCTATTCCCCGGTGTTCGAACCGTTAGCTGGTGGTGCCCGACTCCCTGTCCGTTTTCGTGCATCAACAGCTCCAACCCAGAATGATTCTTTGATAGCCCTTTCAAGCTTCTTGTGCTCTTCTTGAGATAGATAGCTTGATCAGAGATCTGTGTTGATGCTCTTGCTTCTTGTACGGACTCCATGTCTTGTATCACCAATGATTTGGTGTGCCGGATGATCCCTCAGATATCTCCTAGCTGAAGGCAATCTGGCCTCAGCTTGCTGATCTTCATTGTCCTTAGCTGGCTATTCTTCATTGTCTTTAGTTGGCTATTCTTCATTGTCTTCAACTAGTTGTTCTTCATTCTCAGCTTGTGTGTCTTGATCTCCCCCTGGACATCACCCATCTTCTTTCTTATTTTATACTGCTGGATCACCTTCTCTGATGGTTAGCTTGTCCATCACCTCCTTTAAATCTACAGAACTAGAAGAGGAGCTAAGCAACTCACAGTTAATCAAGTTTTATTCATCAAAGACAACATGGAATGATTCTTCTACAACTTGACTAGTCAAGTTGTAGATCCTATATGCCCTACTATTATTGTTGTACCCAACAAATATATCTTCTTGGGAATTAGCAGCAAACTAAGTCACATAGGACTAACCATTGTTCAATACATAACACTTGCTACCAAAAATCATGAAGTATGATAAGTTTGGTTTTCTGCCTTTCAAAATCTCATAGGGAGTCTTCTTGTGGCTTTTGGTTATGGAAGCCTTGTTAAGGACATGATATGCAATGTTTGCTGCCTCAGCTTAGAAATATTCTGGAAGAGATGTGTCACTTAACAAGGTCCTACCAGTCTCTATGAGAGTTCTGTTTTTCCACTCAGCAATTCTATTTTGCTGGGGTGTTCTAGGAGAGGAGAACTCTTGATGAATCTCATGCTCTTCACAAAACATTATCATGCACTCAGACTGAAACTCAGTCTCATGATCACTTTTTATTTTGACCAAAGTGCTTTTGATTTCATTCTGAATTTGATTAACAAATGTCTGGAAGACACCAGGGGTTTTAGATTTCTTCCTTTGGAAGAACACCCAGGCAAATCTGGAAAAGTCATCAACAACCATAAAGGTGTTGACTTTCCTACCTAGACTTTGAACTAGCATAGGACCAAATAGATCCATATGTAGGAGGAATAAACACATTATTGAGTCTTTTGTACCAAGGCTCTTGAAGGAGGTCTTGGTCTGCTTGCCCTTTTGGCATGCTGAGAAAATACCCTCCTTGGTGCACTTTACCTTTGGTCTATTTCTCACTAACTCTTCACTATAGAGTTTTCCTATGCTCTTGTAATTCAGGTGAGCTAGCCTCTTGTGCCATTGGACACAGTGTGAGGTTTTCTCATCTACAACTAGACATATGGGGGTGTCCTTACTCTCACAAATAAAATTTAGACAATAGACATTTCCTCTCCTAGTGCCTGTCAAGATGACCCTTTGGTCACTTGACCTCCTAATTTGGCACTCATCCTTGAGGAAAGAAATATCATAGCCAGGATCATATATTTGGCTTATGCTTATCAGGTTGTGTTGCAAACCTTTCACATAAGCTACTTGTGTGATAGTGATTATGTCATTTGACATCTTACCATACCCGTTGGTTACTCTCTTTTCTGAACCAGCAAAGATGACTTTGGGTCCATTCTCTACTGGAGTGTAATCCTTCAATATGCTCCTTTTTCCAGTCATGTGCCTAGAACGACCACTGCCCAAGTACAATATAGGGGTATGGCAACTTAGACTAGTCAGCAAAACATAAATCATTTAATTATAGGACCCCAATTCTTATTGGGTTCTAGGTACATGTTAGGTTGAAAATGAATATGCCTGCCTGCAGCTCTCCTAACAGGTAAGCCGGCATTAGCTTTCTAGCCCACTTTGGCACAACACCAGCACTCATAGATGTTGTACCTTCTTTTAAGGGCTGGTTTTACAGCAGTTCTATCGATAGCTCTCAGTCAAGCAGGTACAACAACAGCCTTTTTCCTTTGTCTTCCTGCCACAGCCTGATTTGGGATATGTCTGGTAGTAGAGGTACTTGGGGTATCTTGAACCCTACCAGCAGCTGCCTTCTTTTTAGAGAGCATGCTCCTGATGGCTTCTGATATGCCCAAGTCTGGTTTGCTATCAGACTTCCCTTTGGTCTGATTGTGGACTGGCAGATTTTGAGAAGGGGCTGCAACCTTATACTTGAGTGTCGGGGCATGTGCACCAAACACAAATGGTCCAGGGTAGGCCATTTGGATCTCCTCATAGGCTGCCTTGTAGGCACTAACACCCTTTCCATTTCTACCACCATTTTCCCAGTGACCAAAGATACGCTCTTGGTCATATCTGTTAGATGGTAACAACACTCTCATGAAGGGAATAAGAGGCTTGGAGGCTAGTGGCTACACTGGAGCTTTGCCCTTTGATAAGTAATTTTTACGCCTATTTTTACTATAATATTTAGTTTAATATTTAGTTTTAATTAATCATATTTTATTTATTCTGGTTAATAAATTATATCTTTTTGATTCTGTTAAATAATTTAAGTTTTATTTATTTTTGTAGGATTTATAACTATTTTTGGTATTTATTTTAGTTTAATAATTAATATAAAATTAATAATAATTTATATATTTTCATTTATAAATCATTTATTTTATATTTTAGTTTACTAATTTTATATATATTTATTTTTGTAGGTTTATTGACGTGGTCGCTCTCCCGACGTTTTCCAAATAAATATTTACCGAAGTCATTGCGTTGGCCGAGTAATGCATGCAGTCTACATGAAACCAAGACAAAGTCTCGCTGCACTCGTTCAAGCCGATCAAGCATTTCATGTCGCAACCACCCATTCAGCTCTTCATCATGCAAGCTCATGACAAATATATTATTATGCATTTATGCCGCCACGCCATCATCGCCAACTCTCAAAATGACCGACGCTAAGCAAGTCTTCGACATTCAACTATTTTCATCATTCTCATGCACAACGCCATCACCATCACCTTTTCATGTCAAAGTCGGCACCTCATCATACAACCAACATCACCACCTATTTCTCTTTCTAAAAACCGCCACAGTTAAATACTTGCACTTTATTATTATTATTATTATTATTATTATTATAACTCTTTACTTCCCCTCTTCATTTCTCCATGAAACCGCTAGCTTCTCTTTATTCCATGAAACCGCTAGCTCCTCTTTACTCCATGAAACCACCACCTTTATATTCTTCTTCATTATCTCCTCCCTCCATTTACCTCCTCTTAAATATTTGATAAATATTTGATGTTTCAACTCCATCTTAATTTTAGTAATTATGTCCACCATTCATCTTCTCTTTATAAACTATGAAACTCCCCCATTTAATTTGGTTGTTTTTTCATATATTTCATTAATATTTAATTATTATTACCACTTTATTTTCCTCCTCCTACCCTTGGCCTTCCAACCTTTCATGTGTCTTTCATCCTTTCCTTTTTCGTATAAATAATGGCCAAGGGGGAATGATGAGGGGAGTCCACCATTGGGGTTCAAAATCGGGTTGGGTGGTTTATTTTCGAGATATCTTTGGAGTTATTTTTATTTTATGCAATTTTATTTTATTTGCAATATAGTTTGGATTTTTTTTTTCATGCAATTGTACTCTTTTATTTCATAGTGATAGAATGTATTTTTCAATTATGAGTAGCTAAATTTACATAAGCACTTGATCATGATTAACTTTGGAATGAAATAAACTTTCTTTATTTTTCACAAAATTGTAAAGCTCTCTATTTTGCTCGCTAACGATTTATCTTTGATTTTTAACGTATCGAATTCATATTTCATGGATATGTTCTTCGATCCTACATCCGTATCTTAAATGACCGAGAGGTTGCGGATACAAGTAGATCGCTCAAAGATAAAAGGAGTTGATTGCACTCCTCGAGAGAGGATGACATAAATCTTCCGGATTGGAGTCAAATCCAATAGATGGGTTCACCTCCTAAAGCAAGCTTAGGGTTTTCGACTGGTTGAGAGGTCTTAATCGATCAACCTAAGGTTAGTTAAAAGCATGAGCTCGAGAGAGACGCTTTTGTATTATAGGAACCTCCGCGGTCGAGTGAGCAATTTAAGAGTCTTGCGTACTTTATGTTCATGAAGGTTCATTTTAATCCAACGGGATTCTAGATCAAATGCTATCTTTTAGTTTGTTTTCTAGCTTTAGTTTTAATTTACCTTCAATTTATATTCCGATAAAATAATATCAATTTGCGTGAGTAGAAGTACTCAACAGGCCCCGAGTCTAATATGACAATTTCCTATACTATATTTTGATATGTACACTTGCCTATTTCAAGATTATAGTTTTGATATATTTTCAAAATTATAAAATTCCTCATCAAGTTTTTGGCGCCGTTGCCGGGGACAACATTTTGTTGATATTTTGAAAGCGCGAATTTTATTGCTTTTATCACTCTCTTTCTCTTTCCCCAATTCTTTTTTAATTTTCTTTTTCAAATTCATTTCTATTAGGTAACAGTTGTTTTATTTTCCTTTTATAAGAAAATGTTATCGAAATTGGTCGCCAAAATTGCAGAGCTTCGAAATCAACTAGATATTTTGAAAGCCGCAAGACAGCGCCAAATTTCTTGTTCTTATTGTGTTGCTCCTCATCATCGTGATAATTGTTATTATGATTATTATAAACAATTTTGTTATGAAAATAATTTTGAAATTAACAATTATCCCCACTTTGATACTGCTTCTGCTTCAAATTTTCATGAAACTAAGTTTTCCAATTCACATATTTTTCATGAAAATAATTTTTCAAAGGCGAATAATTATTTTGATTTAAATAATTTTTCCCCTAACTCTGTTTTTGGTTTTTCTTGTTCGCAAGATCCACCAGAAAATTTTCTGAGTTATGAGAACAATTGTTTAGATCCTAATTTTTGTTCCTCTTTTAGCACACCACAACCGTCTTCTTCTAATTTTGGTGATTTTACGCAATTCATAGTTGATCCTCCCCAAAATTTAGAAAACATTATTCCTTGTTCTAATGATTCTTCACCCTCTTCAAATTGTTCACCTAATGCGGATCATGAATTTTCATGTGCCCCCTTGGTGACTTATTCGGAAGAGGAGGAAGAATTATTATATTTTACGGTCATGGGCACATCGGGTGAAATAGAAGAAAAACATGTTTCTTCTCCTATTTCTCCCGATTTTCCTTCTCCTCATGAATTCTCTAACTCCGCTTATGAATTTTTAGACAGTGACATTCATGAAACTATAGTGCCCAGTAATTTTCTTTTCGATAACAACTCTATTTTAGAAAATAAACAACCTATACCTAATTATATAACTTCGCAAGAGCCTCCTCCTTACGAAGATTTTTCTGACGCGCTTCTCCTTGATTTGTCTTTCACTAATGATTTTCATGTAGTAAATGAGCCGTTGCAATACCATGTTGTCCCTGATCCATTTGCCGCTCATCTAGAACGATTCAAATCACCTCAGGTATGGATAGGTGATTTCAATCTAAATTTTCAAGTCAACTACAAGACGAAAAATCAAGAAGCAAGCGGAGGAGAAGCCGGGCGTGCGACTTTGGCATCTTCGCCAAAGCGAGTTTTAAGAGAGTTACCCGTTCATTTCAATTTTTATTTTCATTTCTCCTAACCCGAACTGTCTAGCTTAAAGACGAGAAAAAGAAAAGTGCTCTTGGGAGACACCCCTTGCTTATCTTTTAATTTCTATGCATTTATTTTTCTAAATTTTCACAAACTGTTTTTTCTTTCCCCCTCCTACTTGACTTATAAACATTGGGGATAATGTTTATTTTTAAGTATGAGGGTGGATTCTTACTTATTGTTTTTATTAAAAAATCGAAAAAAAGAAAAAATCTTTAAAAATTAAAAAATTTTGTTTTCTTTTTATTATCCAAAATACAAAAAAATAGGAAAAAAAGAAAATAAAAAAAATATAATAAACCCTTACTTAATATTTTTGTGACTTTTCAGAAATTTATTTTGAGTTTATTTTAAGAATTTTTATAATTTTTGATTTTCTAATCTTTTATTTCATCAAAGTTAGTTAAATTTAATTTTTAAGTGATTTGATTTTAAGAAATAAATTTCTGAAGTAAATTTGTTTAGAGAAATCTATTTAGCCCTTCTTCTCTTTTATTGTAATTAGTTTCAATTTCCTAGTGCTTAGTTTAACAATCCTTAGATTTTAATTATCTTCACTTTATGCTTTAAGATTCTTAGGAAAGCTTAAATCACTATAGTTGCTCTCTTAGTTTTTTAATTTAATCTAAATTTTGTTAAGCCTTTCCCCTTGTTTTTAATTTTCTTGTTAGATCATATATCATGGGGATAAGAGGATAAAATTCAATATCCCCTGGTACACATATGCAATTTTTCTTTGTTTGGTTAGATCATATGTCAAGGGAATCAAGTATTCCTTTGTACACATATGCACCCCCCAAAAGAAAGGAGTTAGAGAATAAAATTCATTACTCCTAAGCAATTTTGTTTGAAGAGAATAAAAACATTAAAAAGAAAAAAATTGTGTGGGGGTGAGAGGTTAAAATTCATCACCCCCAATCTAAGATCTCTTCAATTGCCTTTCTCCAAACCCAAAATCCAATATAATTGCTTTAGATTTAAATTAAATTTATTAGAGAGCATAAGTAGTATTTTAAATTTTCCTTTAAGTTTCTTTTTAGTGAAAAAGTGTTAATAATTTTTAATATAACTTTGTTTGCTAAATACTTAATTTTGAGTTCTAAATAATTTATTAGAGAAAAATTTGCTAAATATTTAGCTCTTCACATTTTACTTTCATATTTTAGGACTTAAAATTTTGAATCCTTAAATTTTATTTTTAACTTTCTCTTAATTTAATAAATTTTTAGTTTGATTTAAAAATTATATTAATGTCTTATAAGTACTTCTCATAGTTTTGCCCTGGAATAGCAAAAACTTAAGTATGGGGGTATTTGATAAGTAATATTTACGCGTATTTTTACTATAATATTTAGTTTAATATTTAGTTTTAATTAATCATATTTTATTTATTCTGGTTAATAAATTATATCTTTTTGATTCTGTTAAATAATTTAAGTTTTATTTATTTTTGTAGGATTTATAACTATTTTTGGTATTTATTTTAGTTTAATAATTAATATAAAATTAATAATAATTTATATATTTTCATTTATAAATCATTTATTTTATATTTCAGTTTACTAATTTTATATATATTTATTTTTGTAGGTTTATTGACGTGGTCGCGCTCCCGACGTTTGTAAAAGAAATATTTACCAAAGTCGTCGCGTTGGCCGAGTAATTCATGCAGTCTACATGAAACCAAGACAAAGTCTCGCTGCACTCATTCAAGCCGATCAAGCATTTCATGTTGCAACCACCCATTCAGCTCTTCTTCATGCAAGCTCATGAAAAATATATTATTATGCATTGATGCTGCCACGCCATCATCGCCAACTCTCAAAATGACCGACGCTAAGCAAGTCTTCGACATTCAACTATTTTCATCATTCTCATGCACAACGCCATCGCCATCACCTTTTCATGTCAAAGCCGCCACCTCATCATACAACCTACATCACCACCTATTTCTCTTTCTAAAAACCGCCACAGTTAAATACTTGCACTTTATTATTATTATTATTATTATTATTATTACTATAACTCTTTACTTCCCCTCTTCATTTCTCCATGAAACCGCTAGCTCCTCTTTATTCCATGAAACCGCTAGCTCCTCTTACTCCATGAAACCACCACCTTTATATTCTTCTTCATTATCTCCTCCCTCCATTTACCTCCTCTTAAATATTTGATAAATATTTGATGTTTCAACTCCATCTTAATTTTAGTAATTATGTCCACCATTCATCTCCTCTTTATAAACTATGAAACTCCCCCATTTAATTTGGTTGTTTTTTCATATATTTCATTAATATATAATTATTATTACCACTTTATTTTTCTCCTCCTACCCCTGGCCTTCCAACCTTTCATGTGTCTTTCATCCTTTCTTTTTTCCTATAAATAATGGCCAAGGGGGAATGATGAGGGGAGTCCACCATTGGGGTTGAAAATCGGGTTGGGTGGCTTATTTTCGGGATATCTTTGTAGTTAGTTTTATTTTATGCAATTTTATTTTATTTCCAAGATGTACCGCGACGTAAAGAAACTGTTTTGGTGGCCGGGATTGAAGAAGGATGTGACACTCTATGTGGCGAAGCGCCAAACTTGCGCCTTGGTGAAGGTGGAGTGCCAAAAGCCGGGAGTATCTCTGAAGTCCTTGCCTATTCCGGAATGGAAATTCGATGACATTTCTATGGACTTTGTGTACGGTTTGCCAGGGTCGCAAAAGGGGAACGACGCCATCTGGGTGGTCGTAGATCGGCTAACGAAGGTGTCGCATTTCATTCCGCATAGGAAGGATGATCCGGTGGAGAAGTTGGCAACACTATATGTGGATAATATAGTACAGCTTCACGGTGTGCCCCGCAGCATCGTGAGTGACTGAGATGGGCGGTTCACGTCCAATGATTGGAGGCTAGTGCAGCAAATGTTGGGAACAAAATTAAAATTCAGCATAGCCTTTCATCCGCAAACAGATGGGCAGACTGAGAGGGTCAATAGAACTATGGAAGACATGCTCCGCATGTGTGTCTTGGACTTTGGAAAGCAATGGGAAGACCATCCTTATTTGGTGGAGTTTGCGTACAACAATAGCTACCAGGAGAGTATTCAAATGGCGCCCTTCGAGGCCCTTTATGGTAGAAGATGTCGCACGCCGTTGTCTTGGCTAGAAACGGGTGAGTTAAAGTTGTATAAGCGATTAGAAGTAGAGGATGCTACTTCGTTAGTACGAACCATTCGAGAGAGGTTGCTTATCGCTCAGGACCGACAAGCGAAGTACTATAATGCCAAGCACAGGAATGTGGAGTTCGCTGTGGGCGACTGGGTGTACTTAAAGATCAAGCCGTTCAAGGGTGTCTCGCGGGTGCGGCGATTGAAAAAGCTAACCCCGAGGTACCTTGGGCCATTTGAGGTTCTGGAGCGGGTTGGTGATGTAACAGCCCAAAGTTCTGAAACAGGCAAATTTGGGTGACACGGCCTGGGACACGGGCGTGTCCCAGGGCGTGTCAGGTGACACGGCCTGCGACACGGGCGTGTCGTAGGGCGTGTCGAGTTGTGTCGACGATTGGGCTTTGTCTCGACGATTTTTTTTGGTCTCGACGATTCGTCGAGAGGAGGCACACGGCCCAGGACACGGGCGTGTCCAAGGCCGTGTCGCATGCTCGACGATTTTTACTCGACGATCGTCGAGTGTCGAGAAGTGCGTGTCGAGTGTTGAACACGGCCTGTGACACGGGCGTGTCACAGGGCGTGTCAAATCAGGCGACGAACTCAGCCCGCCGAAAGAATTCGACAGGGCGTGTCTTTGTGCCGTGTCTGGGCACACGGCCTGGGACACGGGCGTGTCACAGGCCGTGTGAAGTCTCGGGATGATTTGGGATTTTTTTTCACCCAGGTACACGGCCACAGACACGGGCGTGTCTGAAGACGTGTTGGTGACACAGCCCATGACACGGGCGTGTCCCGTGGGCGTGTCACTGGTTTGGATAAGTCGGTTGACCACCGCTTGAGGCACACGGCCAGGCACACGGCCGTGTTCGAGGCCGTGTCGGGTCAAAATGTGTGTTTTTGGCAGAATCGTGGCCGTCCATTTCTTCAGTCTGGATCCAAGGGCTGAAAGCTCTTCTTCTTTTTCCTTAAGGGCCGAAGTCAGAAAAGAATCCTCACTTTGAATTGGCCTTCATCTTTCTTCAAGAGAGAGAGAAAGAGAGAGAGAAAGGAGGAGGAAGAAGGGAAGGGGGCTGCTGTTGGTGGTGCTGCGGTTTACCGGCGAGAGATCCGAAGCCAGCGTTGCGGAGGAAATGCTCTTGCGAGTCTTGCAAGCAAGCTTTCAAGCCATGGCACCGAAGCGATCGTCAAGGGTAACGACTTTTCTTCCTAGCCATGTGAAGGCTTCTGTTTTGGCATATCTTTTGATTCCCCCACCAAGAGGTGGCTGCTTTTGGGAGTCATTTGGGTGGATGCTTGAAATCCCCTTGGTATTGCATATAGATCCGGAAATGAGTACGGAATAGGCATGCTGTGTGAAGCCATCTGGACAGGTTGGTCTGGATTGGTGATGTTGCATACGAACCGGAGTAGACTCCGTGATAACCGTGTAGTGTAAGGAGTCTATGGGTTATGCCTGCGAAAAGGAGTAGCAGGAAGTACTGGGGTGGTAGTCCAGGAAAATAGCCTTGTGGTGGTTTTGGGTCCAACCTGTGGTTGAGGCACAGGAAGTACTGGTGGGACCAGGAAAGGCCCTTTTTGTGATGCTTGATGTCATAGGGTGTCCACCTGTGAAGCGAGTCACAGGAAGTACTGGTGTGCCCAGGAAAGACCCCTGACATTTGTGCTTATGCGGTGTCCACCTATGGAGAGAATCACAGGAAGTACTGGTGCGCCCAGGAAAGACCCGTTGTTGCTGTGAGGAAATGGGTATAGTGACATACCCAGGCTTGAATGCCAGGAACAGGATTGGTGAGACTGACCCGCGCCTTTGATATAGCCGTGAGTACGCTGTACTCGGAGAAGGCAAGGCGATTTGAGCAACGGGGGGTGGAGGATCCGACCTGCGCTATGTCCGTCCGACGTGAGACCAAAAAGTGCGGTCTGTTGGAGCGCATAACAAGAGTCTTCGGCCTGCGCGCCATGACACAAAGGGGGGCTATGGGCCATCCCGGTGTCCGAGGACTAACTCCGGCTGCACGCCATGGAGTAAATGCTCAAGAGTGTTACCGTTGGGTGCTAACCCTGATACGGTGGTGGGCAAGAGGTTGCCAGAACACCAAGAATGTGCCCTGAGTGCACGGACCGTTGGGCCGGGCGGCGAACGGTTGTGATGGCTTGTGTGCGTGAAAGCACCTTTGATGATATAGCTTGCCATACTTGTGATATGATATGCCTGCAGGGAAAATACCGCTGCCCCGAGAGGAGGGGTAGGGTCGTTATAATTTGGTCAGCTGAACGCTGACCGTTGCTTTTGTTTGCCACCGTTGGGTGGATTGTCCTTGCACAGGTGCTGGAGAGCCGAGCGGGTCGCATAGAGGTTGATGCTCCTGCTGGTGTTGCTGCTGCTGCTAGCCCTCGAAGGCTAATGTTCTTTTGAGTGTTTTCTTTTTGTGGCCGGCCTGCGCGCCAATTTGTTTAGGCCACTGCATGAAAGCCCTGTAAGGCCATAAGGCCAATACTTTATACATGTTGTAAGACATTCCTATCTATATATAAAATGTGGAGTTTATATTTGGACATTCATGAGGAGTTCAAGTAGCTTAGGCTTCCGCTAGAATGCTTGAGATAGGTGCGATGCGCTGCTCTGGTATCATCCTGTACCTTCACCGACTGTTTTGTGGTATATCCTGTGGGGCCCCGGCCGGACCTTCTAGAATATATCATATGAACGGATGGGGTTGTTACATTTTTGGTATCGGTTGTCTTGGTCTTTCCCTCTCGACGTCGTGGCCGACTTCTTTTGTGGGGTGGAGAGCACGTGGTTGTGCACACCAAAGTCTACGATTGAACTCCTGAATGTCCATGATAGGAATGCATTTTGTATGTTTGAGGAACCTGCGTGTTCCTATTTTGTGTTGTTTGCTTGGGTACGACCGCTAATGTGTGTGTCTTGTCCACCTTTAGGTGACTCGGAGTGGAGCTGGGCAGTCTGAGCCCCAGCGTTCTGATGAAAGTACGGCACCAGCCGCGGTGCCTACACCTCCACCGTCTGCGGAACATGTCCGTTTAGTTGCGGAGGCCTTGTTTACCATGATCCAAGGCCAGCCACTTAGGCAGGAGCAAGCGGCTGTGGGGCCAGAACAGGTGGCGGCAAGGCCTGAACCTGTCGTGGATGTGGTACCTGGAGCGGCCGAGAAGCAGCTAACGCGGTTTATGAGTTTCCATCCGCCTACGTTCTCGGGAGCGGGAACCCCGACGCAGGCTGAGGATTGGTTAGCGCGCGTCAAGCGAGTGATGACGGCGATAGGCACGGCGGAGCATCAGAAAGTTACCTTAGCCACCTTCTTGCTTGAAGGAGAAGCTCGGTTATGGTGGGATGATATGGAGTTGCATCATTTGGCGGGTCGTCCGTTAACCCACGTGTCGATGGAAGAATTCTCCCGGCTCTTCCTTGCGAAGCACCTTCCTGTGGCTCAACGGATAGCCATGGAAAATGAATTCCAACGGTTGACTCAAGGTGATGGCAGTGTTGACGCGTACCTGCATGAGTTTACTCGCTTGGGGTGGTATGCGGGTTCGATTTTTGCTGATGAGCAGAGGAAGACTAATCGGTTCTATGAAGGACTGAGGGACGAGTTGAGGTTCCTTGTGTCTAGTTCGGTGAACCAGGGTTTCCAAGCGTTGGTTGACACTGCGACCGCGTTGGAAAAAGATATGAAGAGGGTGCAAGGGAAGAGAGCGTTGGTGATGACGCAACCGGAGTGGAAGGCGCCCCGATCTGGAAAATCGTTTTATAAGAAGAGATGGGGTAAGAGGTCCAAGCCGAGTGGACAAGCTCCTTCATCAGTTGCAACGGGAGCAACATCAGGGGCAACCTCCAAGCCAGAAACTCGTACCTGCTTCAATTGTGGTAGGATGGGGCACATTGCGCGAGATTGCCGGATGCCGCCAAAGAGTGAAAAGAAGGCGGGAGCATCTTATGCGGAGAAAGGAAAAGCGGTGGTGGATTCCTCTGCCTCGCAAGCGCAACCCCGGGTCTACAATCTTGGCCTGCAGGAGGCCATCAAGCAGAGTGACGTGGTCACAGGTATGAGTTTAGTTTTGCTTATGCTAATGTTTGTATGCTTAGCTTAGTACCCCTACGTTTGTGGTTTGTGTGTGTGACATGTTTGTCATAGGCTTTGTGATGATTCGGGACACGCTGGCGCGAGCACTGTTTGATACAGGTGCATCGCATTCTTTTCTGTCTCGTGAATTTCTTACGCGGCTTGGGATACCCAGTCGTGCAAAGGCAGATAGCGTCAGAGTGGTGTTGCCGAATGGTTGTTGGATGCTTGCGGATCAAGCTTGCGATGTGGCGGTTCAAGTAGGAAGTCGGGATTTTTGTTTAACCGCATTTGTTTTGCCAATTTCGGAATTCGATGTGATTTTTGGGATGGATTGGCTTGCGGAGCAGCATGCTATGATCGATTGCCAGTCCAAAGAAATCACGTTGGGCCAGAATACCGAACAGGAGACCAAGTTCGCGGGTATGCGAGGAGTAGGCGGGACGTTGATGTCTGCACTCCAGGTAGTCAAAGCTGTTCGGAAGGGTGCGGAGTGTTACTTTGCACTAATTCAGGCTGTTGAGCCTAAGGCCACTTTGTGCGAGGTTCCGATTGTGGCAGAATTTGCTGATATGTTTCCCGCAGATCTCCCTGGGCTACCACCCCAGCGGGAGATTGACTTCACAATTGAGTTGGTGCCAGGTGCGAAACCAGTGGCCCGTTCGCCATATCGCGTTGCGCCTAAAGAGATGGCTGAGTTGAAGGTTCAACTACAAGAAATGTTAGAGCAAGGCTATATCCGCCCAAGTATGTCACCTTGGAGCGCGCCTGTGCTTTTTGTAAAGAAGAAAGATGGTGGGTTACGGTTGTGTATAGACTACCGTGAATTGAATAAGCTGACTGAGAAGAATAAGTATCCGATACCTCGGATTGATGAATTATTTGATCAGCTAGTGGGCTCGACCGTCTATTCAAAGTTGGACCTGAAGTCTGGTTATTACCAGTTAAGGATTCGGGAAGGTGACATTCCCAAAACCGCATTTGGAACGCGTTATGGGCACTATGAGTTCACAGTCATGCCCTTTGGATTGTGTAATGCGCCCTCGGTGTTTATGGATTTGATGCACCGTATTTTTCGTGAGTACCTGGATCTGTTTGTGATAGTGTTCATTGATGATATCCTGGTGTACTCGAAGTCCAAAGCGGAGCATGAGATTCATTTGCGGTTAGTGTTGAATACGTTGAGGCAAAATCAGCTTTATGCCAAGTTCTCGAAGTGCGAGTTTTGGCTATCGTCAGTGGCATTTTTGGGCCATGTGGTGAGTGGAGCGGGCATTGCAGTGGATCCAGCGAAGATAAGAGCCATACAAGATTGGCCAATACTGTCTTCCGTGGCCGAAGTTAGGAGTTTCCTTGGACTTGCGGGCTATTATAGAAGATTTGTGGAAAACTTCTCGCGGATCGCTTTGCCGCTAACCACACTGACGCGAAAAGATCAGAAGTTCGTTTGGACGCCAGAGTGCGCACGAGCTTTTGAAGAGCTGAAGGTTCGGTTGACCACGGCGCCAGTGTTGTCTTCGCCATGTGGAACCGATGGGTTTGTAATATATAGTGATGCCTCAGGGAGCGGCTTAGGCTGCGTTCTTCTGCAGAGCGGAAAGGTGATTGCTTATGGCTCACGCCAGCTGAAGGTGCACGAGCGGAACTATCCCGTCCATGATTTGGAATTAGCAGCGGTGATTTTTGCACTGAAGCTGTGGCGACACTACCTTTATGGTGTGAAGGTGGAGATCTATACTGATCATAAGAGCCTTAAGTATCTGTTGGAGCAGAAAGAGTTGAACATGCGACAACGAAGGTGGTTGGAGTTCCTTGGGGACTACACTTTCGAGATTCACTATACACCCGGGAAGGGGAATGTTGTCGCGGATGCTTTGAGTCGGCGAGTTCCGGCGAGAGCGAATTGGTTACAAAGGCATGATGAACGTCTGATCTAGGAGTTGGAGGCATTGGAGATCTATTGTGTTGACAAAAATTCCACTGCCATTGCGTGTTTGAACTGGACCGAGGTGCAATGTGACCTTGCAGACCGAGTTCGACGGGCAACGGAGTTGGATGAAGATCTCTTGCGCTATGGGAATGAAGGGCCAGAGGGCAAATTCACCTGGATTGACGGTCTGTTGCGAAAAGAAGGCCGATTGTGCGTCCCAAATGTGGGGAAACTGAGGGAAGAACTGATGTATGAAGCACATTATACGAAGTATTCCATTCACCCCGGGAGCACAAAGATGTTCAACGATATGAAAAAGCTCTTTTGGTGGCCAGGGCTTAAGAAAGATGTTGCCCTTTACGTGGCCAAATGCCAAACATGTGCGATGGTGAAGTCTGAATGCCAAAAGCCGGGCGGTTATTTGAAGTCACTGCTGATCCCAGTATGGAAATTTGATGATATTTCCATGGATTTTGTGCATGGATTGCCAAGATCGCAGCGAGGAAATGATTCCATTTGGGTGATAGTTGACCGACTAACAAAAGTAGCACATTTTCTCCCAAACAGGCGGAATGACTCGGTTGAAAGTTTGGCAAAGTTATATGTTGATCAGATTGTGCGGCTTCACGGTGTTCCTCGAAGCATCGTAAGTGATCGAGATGGGCGATTCACGTCAAATGATTGGAGACTAGTTCACCGACTGTTGGGCACGAAATTGACTTTCAGTACGGCCTTTCATCCCCAAACAGATGGCCAAACTGAACGTACCAACAGAACAATGGAGGACATGCTCTGAATGTGCGCCCTTGACTTCGGAAAGAGATGGGAAGATCATCTCTATATGGTCGAGTTTGCATATAATAACAGCTACCAGGCAAGTATTGGGATGGCACCATATGAAGCCCTATATGGCAGGAAATGTCGTACTCCCTTGGCTTGGGTAGAAGCGGGTGAAGCCCGGGTTGTTAAACCAAATGAGGTGGATGAAGCAAACTCAACCATTCGGACTATTCGAGAGAGATTGCTAGTTGCTCAAGATCGACAAGCGAAGTACTACAACGCCAAGCACCGGAACGTTGAATTTGCGGTTGGCGATTGGGTCTACTTGAAGATCAAGCCATTCAAAGGTGTCTCCAGGATTCGACGATTGAAAAAGTTGAGTCCAAGGTATTTGGGTCCCTTTGAAGTGGTTGAGCGAATTGGCGAAGCAGCTTATCGGCTCGCTCTGTCGGCGGACTTGGGTGGGTTACATGATGTCTTTCACATCTCGGTGCTGCGGAAAGCCGTGAAAGATCCAGCTCAAGTGATCGCGGATGATCGGGTGCCGGTGGAGTATGGGCTAACAACGAGAGTTAGACCCATTCGGATCGAAGATCGAGCCGAGAAACAGTTGCGGAACAAGACGGTCGGTATGGTGAAAGTCCGGTGGGACAACTGCGGTCGTGAAGAGTTGACGTGGGAACGCGAGCAGACCATGCGAGAAGACTTCCCTGAGTTGTTTCTGTAATTGGTAGCGAGACTGTTGTAACATAAACATTGAGATATTGTTACATTTTTCTTGCTGTCTTTTTGTTACTTTCCTGTCTCTGAATTTCGAGGACGAAATTGTTTTGTAGGAGGGGAGGATTGTAACAGCCCAAAGTTCTGAAACAGGCAAATTTGGGTGACACGGCCTGGGACACGGGCGTGTCCCAGGGCGTGTCAGGGGACACGGCCTGCGACACGGGCGTGTCGCAGGGCGTGTCGAGTTGTGTCGACGATTGGGCTTTGTCTCGACGATTTTTTTGGTCTCGACGATTCGTCGAGAGGAGGCACACGGCCCAGGACACGGGCGTGTCCTAGGCCGTGTCGCATGCTCGACGATTTTTACTCGACGATCGTCGAGTGTCGAGAAGTGCGTGTCGAGTGTTGAACACGGCCTGTGACACGGGCGTGTCACAGGGCGTGTCAAATCAGGCGACGAACTCAGCCCGCCGAAAGAATTCGACAGGGCGTGTCTTTGTGCCGTGTCTGGGCACACGGCCTGGGACACGGGCGTGTCACAGGCCGTGTGAAGTCTCGGGATGATTTGGGATTTTTTTTCACCCAGGTACACGGCCACAGACACGGGCGTGTCTGAAGACGTGTTGGTGACACGACCCATGACACGGGCGTGTCCCGTGGGCGTGTCACTGGTTTGGATAAGTCGGTTGACCACCGCTTGAGGCACACGGCCAGGCACACGGCCGTGTTCGAGGCCGTGTCGGGTCAAAATGTGTGTTTTTGGCAGAATCGTGGCCGTCCATTTCTTCAGTCTGGATCCAAGGGCTGAAAGCTCTTCTTCTTTTTCCTTAAGGGCCGAAGTCAGAAAAGAATCCTCACTTTGAATTGGCCTTCATCTTTCTTCAAGAGAGAGAGAAAGAGAGAGAGAAAGGAGGAGGAAGAAGGGAAGGGGGCTGCTGTTGGTGGTGCTGCGGTTTACCGGCGAGAGATCCGAAGCCAGCGTTGCGGAGGAAACGCTCTTGCGAGTCTTGCAAGCAAGCTTTCAAGCCATGGCACCGAAGCGATCGTCAAGGGTAACGACTTTTCTTCCTAGCCATGTGAAGGCTTCTGTTTTGGCATATCTTTTGATTCCCCCACCAAGAGGTGGCTGCTTTTGGGAGTCATTTGGGTGGATGCTTGAAATCCCCTTGGTATTGCATATAGATCCGGAAATGAGTACGAAATAGGCATGCTGTGTGAAGCCATCTGGACAGGTTGGTCTGGATTGGTGATGTTGCATACGAACCGGAGTAGACTCCGTGATAACCGTGTAGTGTAAGGAGTCTATGGGTTATGCCTGCGAAAAGGAGTAGCAGGAAGTACTGGGGTGGTAGTCCAGGAAAATAGCCTTGTGGTGGTTTTGGGTCCAACCTGTGGTTGAGGCACAGGAAGTACTGGTGGGACCAGGAAAGGCCCTTTTTGTGATGCTTGATGTCATAGGGTGTCCACCTGTGAAGCGAGTCACAGGAAGTACTGGTGTGCCCAGGAAAGACCCCTGACATTTGTGCTTATGCGGTGTCCACCTGTGGAGAGAATCACAGGAAGTACTGGTGCGCCCAGGAAAGACCCGTTGTTGCTGTGAGGAAATGGGTATAGTGACATACCCAGGCTTGAATGCCAGGAACAGGATTGGTGAGACCGACCCGCGCCTTTGATATAGCCGTGAGTACGCTGTACTCGGAGAAGGCAAGGCGATTTGAGCAACGGGGGGTGGAGGATCCGACCTGCGCTATGTCCGTCCGACGTGAGACCAAAAAGTGCGGTCTGTTGGAGCGCATAGCAAGAGTCTTCGGCCTGCGCGCCATGACACAAAGGGGGGCTACGGGCCATCCCGGTGTCCGAGGACTAACTCCGGCTGCACGCCATGGAGTAAATGCTCAAGAGTGTTACCGTTGGGTGCTAACCCTGATACGGTGGTGGGCAAGAGGTTGCCAGAACACCAAGAATGTGCCCTGAGTGCACGGACCGTTGGGCCGGGCGGCGAACGGTTGTGATGGCTTGTGTGCGTGAAAGCACCTTTGATGATATAGCTTGCCATACTTGTGATATGATATGCCTGCAGGGAAAATACCGCTGCCCCGAGAGGAGGGGTAGGGTCGTTATAATTTGGTCAGCTGAACGCTGACCGTTGCTTTTGTTTGCCACCGTTGGGTGGATTGTCCTTGCACAGGTGCTGGAGAGCCGAGCGGGTCGCATAGAGGTTGATGCTCCTGCTGGTGTTGCTGCTGCTGCTAGCCCTCGAAGGCTAATGTTCTTTTGAGTGTTTTCTTTTTGTGGCCGGCCTGCGCGCCAATTTGTTTAGGCCACTGCATGAAATCCCTGTAAGGCCATAAGGCCAATACTTTATACATGTTGTAAGACATTCCTATCTATATATAAAATGTGGAGTTTATATTTGGACATTCATGAGGAGTTCAAGTAGCTTAGGCTTCCGCTAGAATGCTTGAGATAGGTGCGATGCGCTGCTCTGGTATCATCCAGTACCTTCACCGACTGTTTTGTGGTATATCCTGTGGGGCCCCGGCCGGACCTTCTAGAATATATCATATGAACGGATGGGGTTGTTATAGGTGAAGCAGCCTATCAGTTGAAGCTTTCAGTGGAGCTTAGTGGTATACATGATGTATTCCATATTTCAGTGCTTCAGAAGGCGATGCAAGAGCCTACGCAAGTGATCGCGGTCGATCAAGTGCTGATTGATAGTGGGTTGACGACAAAGGTCAAACCCGTGCGGATTGAGGACTCGAAGGTCAAGCGTCTACGCAATAAAGAGATCAGGATGGTCAAGGTCCGATTGGACAATTGCAGTCGTGAGGAGCTCTCTTGGAAGCGAGAGCATACTATGCTTGACTAATATCCGGAGTTGTTCCGCTCAGGTACAATTTTAATTTTGTATATGTCTTTCCTTTATGAAATTTCGAGGACGAAATTCTTTTAAGAGGGGGAGAGTTGTAACGCCCCGAAACTCAAAAGAGCGACGGGAGGCATTTTGGGCCAAAGTTGGAATCTAGCAGGGGGCACACGGCCTGGGACACGGGCATGTCCCAGGGCGTGTCAAGCTGGAGTCGACGATTTGGTCGAGTGGTCGACGATTTTGGAGATGACGATTGTCGAGCAGAGAACACGGCCTGAGACACGGGCGTGTCTCAGGGGGTGTCGAGCCCGTGTCGACGATCGGCCCGGGGAGTCGACGAATTTCGCTCGACGAAGTGTCGAGACAAGGTCGGCCTAGGACACGGGTGTGTCCAAGGCCGTGTCAGGCAGTCGACGAACTTCGCTCGACGAAGTGTCGAGATGATGAATTTTAAATATACGTATTTTTGTGTACATTAATTTAGTCGTTTTCATTTCTTTTCGTCATTTTTTCATGTTTTTGCTTAATAAATTGCTCCTTTTTTGTAAATAATTTGCTGACTTGATTTATTTTTATGTTTCAGAAAATATCAAAAATCTGCCCCAAAAAAGTCAAGTCACGCCCGTGACAAATTGGTCACGCCCGTGACCAGGGCGTGACAGCTCAAAATCCCGTGAAGTAGCAAATTTCTGAAGTGAAAAGTTTGACATGCCCGAGGTCACGCCCGTGTCACCCGACACGAGGCGTGACCCAAGCCGTGACCTCTCCATTCTGCTCGACAAAAGCTCGAGCTTGACGATTTTCAGCTCGACGTTCGTCGACCCCTCAACATGCCCAGCATCACGCCCGTGACCTGGGGCGTGACTTCTCCACCTGGCTGACAAGACCCGCGTGACGACTTTCGGCGCGACGCGTGCCCAGATCCACTGCCTCGACATGCCCACCGTCACGCCCATGACCTGGGGCGTGACCAATGCGTGACCGACACGTGTCTAGCCCGAAGTCCACTTTGATGTCAAATCGACTGCCCCCATCATGAATAGTGTCGACACGCCCCATGACACGCCCGTGTCAGAGGGCGTATACATGTAAATTTTCTACCTATAAATAGTTGTGTTCTGCTTGAGTTCTTGTTCCCCTTTTGAACCATTTTGTATAAGTGTTATGCTGCTCGGATGAGTTCCAAATGCTATGTAAGGGATTTTTTCTCCCCCTCTCCTTAGTATTTATTTTTGTTCCTTTGTAACGCGTTCTTTTTAACTTAATAAAAACTATTTTTCATCTCTAATTCTGGCTTTGGAATGAATCTAAACAACCTACTATTATGCAATCTTATTTTTCATTTTGTTTTAAATTAGTTTTTTCGCTCTTTTTTTATACATTTGTGTGTGTATGAGAGTAAATGTTATGTTTTCTTTTTTTTTGGATAAGTAGTTGTTATGTTTTCATTTCATTAGCTTTTGATAGCTTAGGATTTTTATAGTTTCTATTTCATCCATATAGATCCGTAAAAATGTTTTCAAAGTGTTTTTCCTTTTTTTTAACTTAGCTTTTTTTCTTTTTATTTGGTAAACCTTTTTCGTTCTTTTCCCTTTCTTCGCACATTTTTAGCATTTTTACGGAGTTATTGGAATGATAATATAGTCGTTTTAATTTTTCGTGCACTTCGATTTTTCGTTTAAACTTTTGCTCCTTTTATTTTTCTATCTTCATTTTAATCATTTCTAGCGCATTCTAGCAGTAGAAATATATTCATTTTTATTTTTTGAGCACTTGCATTTTCATTTTTATTTGCAAAACTTTCTTCCCGTTTAATTTTTCTTTTCACTTTTTATGCATTTCTACCGCATTCTAGCGGTAGAAATGTAGTTATTTTAATTTTTAGGTAACTTAGTTTTTTTTTCAATTTTTGTTGTGTGCGCATTTATTTCCGCCTACTCGTTAAGAGTTAAATGGTGCTTTGCTTTATTCCATTCAGTAGAGTGTGTGAGTTTTTACATTCTATCGTGTGCGTGCGTTTTCATTTATGTCGAGTGTGTGCGTGAGTTTTACTTTCTGTAGAGTGTGTGTGTGCGTTGCATTTATTTTGTCCTACTCGTTTGAGTAGGACTCGCTTTCATTTCTCCCGCCCACGCATTTGCG
Organism: Platanthera guangdongensis; assembly: GCA_039583875.1. NCBI lineage: Eukaryota > Viridiplantae > Streptophyta > Magnoliopsida > Asparagales > Orchidaceae > Platanthera > Platanthera guangdongensis. The sequence goes on from CM077159.1 coordinate 61,502,843, forward strand.
CCGGGACTCGCACTTTACTGCTTTCATTTCAGTCCTACTCATTTGAGTAGGACTTGCAATTTACTGCTTTATTTCCTGCTTTATCTTCCTGCTTTCATTTTATCGTTTTCATTTACTGCTTTCTTTATTGCTTTCACCGCTGTCGTCCCCATTCCGATGAGTGGCTAACTGTTCTTAGCCCTCAGTATCGAAGAGCATTGGGACAAATAAAATAGCTTAAAATAATTAAAGGTCGTATTTTTCTAATTAATTAATTTCTTATGGTTTGCCCAGGGTCTACGACGCGTAGACCCACATAATCGATATGTGGGCTCTATTTTCGTAGTCCATACGCTAGCTAGCCGAGAGGCCATGCGTATGGATCGATCATCCCTTGGTAAAGAGAGTTCTACATTAACCCTCGAGAGAGGAGGCGCGCCAACTCTACCAGATCGGGTTCCCACCCAATAGAGGGGTTCTTAGCGTAATGCGGGTGTTAAGAGGAATCCTTCGTCGTACTAACGTTCGGTCGAATTGTCTTAGCGTTCAGGTGAGCGATAGCCCTATAGCTAGGTGAGCTCATTCTAGTGGAACCTCCACGACCAAGTCTCCTCCTTAATTAGAAATTCGGGATCTCTTTTTATTTAAAGTTTATTTTGGATCAAATCTTATTCGATGTCGTTGTGTTAAGATTTTCATCGGCTCCATCTTCAAGCTTTCTTTTTATGCTTTCATCTTATGTTTTCTGTCTTTTTATTATATATAAAATATTACCCGATAAGTAATTATCGGTAAAATAAGTCCCCTTCAAGAAAGAGTAGAAATAATCGAACCGACCCCGAGAACAATACGACATCGATATTCCACCCGGAATATTTTGTACTACTCACGATAGGTGCACTTGCCTCCTTTCGTTAAAACTCGATCTAACCCGTTTTATATCCAAATAAATAAACACCCCGTTTTTTAAATAAAACCACTTCCGCTTTACTTAAATAAAACCGTCGAGTCGCCGCGTGACCGTAATTATTTTTGGACTTTTAACCTATCAAGTTTTTGGTGCCGTTGCCGGGGAGATTCATGTCGTTATTTTGAACCCTGAAAATCTATTAATTTTACCTATATATATTTATATAACAAAAAAAAAATAATAGTTTGGCCAACTAACAAAAAAATATACTAATGATAATAATCATCATAATAATCATAATAATAAAACAAAAAAACTTACAAAATTTTAAAACTAAAAAAAATTGAAAAACCCATAAAACTAAAAAAAATCGAAAAACTCTAAAAAACCAAAAAAAATCTACAAAATGAAAAAAAAACTTAAAACTTTTTTTTATTTTTATGAAAAAAACTATAAACAAAATACAAAAAATAAATAAAACTTAAAAAACTTAAAAACTAAAAAACCCTCAAAACCAAAAAAAAAACTAAAACACCTACCTAAAAACGACAAAAAAATAAAAAAAATCTACTTAAAATCACCAAAAAAAATATAAATAATTTGATTTTAAAAATATTTATATTTTATTTCACTTATCTTATTTTTTTTAACTTGTTTTGTTTTAATTTGACACTTTTTCACTCTTGTCCGCGCTAGGGGTCGCATTTTGTAAGCACTCATAAGCTAAGACGTCAGCTTCGAGTCACACGCACTTCTCACCCCCTACCGCCCATAAACCCTTTTTAGTCGAGTGTATCTTTTTCGTTTTTATGTTATCTTTTGCTTTTTTTTCTTTCCTCTACATAATGCAGGGTTTCAACCCGGGCCTCCCGCACTCGTCTAAGGGATACTTCTACCATCTCTTTTTATTTTGTTTTTGTACATCTTTTAATTTGTATATTATTTGTTCCGCATACTTAGATTGCAACATTGAGGACAATGTTGAGTCTAAGTATGAGGGTGTTTTCCTATTCTGCACTTTTTATATTCTGTACTTAGCAAAAAAATACAAAAAAATGCAAAAATCAAAAACTCAAAAAAAAAAATTTCCTTATTTTTCTAATAAAAAACTTTAAAAAAATTCATAAAACCAAAAACTTTTTCCTTATTTTTCTAATAAAAAAACTTAAAAAAATATTCATAAAACCAAAAAATTCAAAAAATTATAAAATAAAAAGTTCAAAAAAATTCATAAAATAAAAATTCAAAAAAATGAATCCTTTTACTTTGTAAATATTTTTTGTAAAAAAATTAAATCTTTCTCTCCCCCCTCCATCTTTTTATTTGCAAAAGCTCGGTTTTTTGCATACCCGCGGTTGTCGACTCATCGAACCAACCACCCAAATAAGAGTCTGCTCGCGGGCCGCCTTCGAGTTTTTTACTTTGTACATTATTTAAAAATAATAAAAAAAATTTGATCTCTTTCCCCCACTATCTCCTTTGTAAATAACACTTCTTTCTCTGCTCTATCTTGTAAATAACTTATCAAAAAAAATAATAATAAATTTTGCAAAACCAAAAATCCTAAAACAAGAGAATAACTCTAAAAATCCAAAAAAGATAATAATCAATTCAAAAAAATGCTAAAAACTCTAAAAATTCCAAAAAATATTTTGTTAAATTATGTAACAAAATAAATCGAATATACCATTTCTTAACCCTTTTTGCTTTCCAAAAATCTAGTTTCGAGTAAATTATATGCGAATTTTAATTATTCTTTGCTTACTATTCGTTTATTAATTAAAGATTCGATAGATTTAAGTGTCTGGGGTTAAGTTTTAAAGAATTTTTTATGTCTTTTAATTATAAAAGAGAACTTGTTTTTCACCACCACTTCTAATTTTTAAATAGAAGCTCGTTTTTTAGGTTAGAAAATAACATCAATGGATTTCAATTATTTCTACTTTATGCTTTTAGAAACATCAGAACATTCATTTTAAAAAGATGCTCTCAAAACTTTTTTTATTAAAAGGTAGTTTTCTTTTTGAAAAAATAAACTCACTTCCATTTTTTTCATGTCTTACTTGACATGTTTACCCCTATCCCTTAAAAGATCTTATGTCAATGGGAATAAGATTTCATTCCGTAAACATAGGCACCAAATATTTAAAAAGATTATATGTTATGGAGTTAGAGGATAAAATTCATTACTTCTACACATAAACATTGGGTTATTTATTATTTATGAAGAAAAAAAAATTTTATGTTAGGAAAATAAGATTTCATTTTCCTAATTATTCAAAAGAAAAAATATATAGAGGTTCGAGAAAAAATTATCTCGCCTCTAAATCCAAGCCCTCTTCATAAAACCACCAAACCACTTAATCAATTTCAATGATTCTAGAATTAATTTAAAATTTTTTGAGAGTATAACTTTTAAATTGCATTATTTTCTTTAACTTCTTTTAAGCTAAATTTTTTTAAATAATTTGAATCCATATTTGTTAAACTAACAAAAATAATTTTTTGCTTTCTATTTGTTTTATCTAAGAAGTTTTTTTGAAACTCTTCCTCTATTTATAACATTTCATAAATTAGGATTTAATTCTTTAACCCCGAATGTTTATTTTGATCTTACTTTTAATTAATTCAAGCGGTAGCTAAACTTAGGATTTCTTTTATTCTTTATAAGTTCATCTCCAACTTTTGCTCTGGAATAGCAAAAGCTTAAGTATGGGGGTATTTGATGAATTGTAAATATACGTATTTTTGTGTACATTAATTTAGTCATTTTCATTTCTTTTCGTCATTTTTTCATGTTTTTGCTTAATAAATTGCACCTTTTTTGTAAATAATTTGCTGACTTGGTTTATTATTATGTATCAGAAAATATCAAAAATCTGCCCCAAAAAAGTCAAGTCACGCCCATGACAAATTGGTCACGCCCGTGACCAGGGCGTGACAGCTCAAAATCCCGTGAAGCAGCAAATTTCTGAAGTGAAAAGTTTGACACGCCCGGGGTCATGCCCGTGTCACCCGACATGGGGCGTGACCCAGGCCGTGACCTCTCCATTCTGCTCGACGAAAACTCGAGCTCGACGATTTTCAGCTCGACATTCGTCGACCCCTCAACACGCCCAGCATCACACCCGTGACCTGGGGCGTGACTTCTCCACCTGGCCGACAAGACCCGCGCGACGACTTTTGGCGCGACCCGTGCCCAGATCCACCTCCCCGACACGCCCACCGTCACGCCCATGACCTGGGGCGTGACCATTGCGTGACCGACACGTGTCCAGCCCGAAGTCCACTTTGATGTCAAATCGACGGCCGCCATCATGAATAGTGTCGACACGCCCCCTGACACGCCCGGGTCAGAGGGCGTGTACTTGTAAATTTTCTGCCTATAAATAGTTGTGTTCTGCTTGAGTTCTTGTTCCCCTTTTGAACCATTTTGTATAAGTGTTATGCTGCTCGGATGAGTTCCAAATGCTATGTAAGGGATTTTTTCTCCCCCTCTCCTTAGTTTTTATTTTAGTTCCTTTGTAACTCGTTCTTTTTAACTTAATATAATCTATTTTTCATCTCTTATTCTGACTTTGGAATGAATCTAAACAACCTACTCTTATGCAATCTTATTTTTCATTTTGTTTTAACTTAGTTTTTTCGCTCTTTTTTTATACGCGTGTGTGTGTGTATGAGAGTAAATGTTATGTTTTATTTTTTTGGATAAGTAGTTGTTATGTTTTCATTTAATTAGCTTTTGATAGCTTAGGATTTTTATAGTGTCTATTTCATCCCTATAGATCCGTAAAAACATTTTCAAAGTGTTTTTCCTTTTTTTAACTTAGCTTTTTTTCTTTTTATTTGGTAAACCTTTTTCGTTCTTTTCCCTTTCTTCGCACTTTTCTAGTATTTTTACGGAGTTATTGGAATGATAATATAGTCGTTTTAATTTTTCGTGCACTTCGATTTTTCATTTAAACTTTTGCTCCTTTTATTTTTCTATCTTCATTTTTATCATTTCTACCGCATTCTAGCGTAGAAATGTATTCATTTTTATTTTTCGAGCACTTGCATTTTCATTTTTATTTGCAAAACATTCTTCCCGTTTAATTTTTCTTTTCACTTTTTATGCATTTCTACCGCATTCTAGCGGTAGGAATGTAGTTATTTTAATTTTTAGGTAACTTAGTTTTTTTTTTCAATTTTTGTTGTGTGCGTATTTATTTCCGCCTACTCGTTAAGAGTTAAATAGCGCTTTGCTTTATTCCATTCAGTAGAGTGTGTGAGTTTTTACATTCTGTCGTGTGCGTGCGTTTTCATTTATGTCGAGTGTGTGCGTGAGTTTTACTTTCTGTAGAGTGTGTGCGTGCGTTGCATTTATTTTGTCCTACTCGTTTGAGTAGGACTCGCTTTTATTTCTCCCGCCCACGCATTTGCGCCGGGACTCGCACTTTACTGCTTTCATTTCAGTCCTACTCATTTGAGTAGGACTTGCAATTTACTGCTTTATATCCTGCTTTATTTACCTGCTTTCATTTTATCGCTTTCATTTACTGCTTTCTTTATTGCTTTCACCGCTGTCGTTCCCATTCCGATGAGTGGCTAACTTTTCTTAGCCCTCAGTATCGAAGAGCATTGGGACAAATAAAATAGCTTAAAATAATTAAAGGTCGTATTTTTCTAAGTAATTAATTTCTTAAGGTTTGCCTAGGGTTTACGACGCGTAGACCCACATAATCGATGTGTGGGCTCTATTTTCGTAGTCCATACGCTAGCTAGCCGAGAGGCCGTGCGTATGGACCGATCACCCCTTGGTAAAGAGTGTTCCGCACTAACCCTCGAGAGAGGAGGTGCGCCAACTCTATCAGATTGGGTTCCCCACCCAATAGAGGGGTTCTTAGCGTAATGCGGGCGTTAAGAGGAATCCTTCATCCGACTAACATTCGGTCGAATAGTCTTAGCGTTCAGGTGAGCGATAGCCCTATAGCTAGGTGAGCTCATTCTAGTGGAACCTCCACGACCAAGTCTCCGCCTTAATTAATTAGAAATTTAGGATCTCTTTTTATTTAAAGTTTATTTTGGTTCAAATCTTATTCGATGTCGTTGTGTTAAGATTTTCATCGGCTCCACCTTCAAGCTTTTTTTTTATGCTTTCATTTTATGTTTTCTATCTGTTTATTATATATAAAATATTACCCGACAAGTAATTATCGGTAAAATAATAGTCCCCTCCAGGGAAGAGTAGAAATAATCGAACCGACCCTGAGAACAATACGACCTCGATATTCCACCCGGAATATCCCGTACTACTCACGATAGGTGCACTTGCCTCCTTTCGTTAAAACTCGATCTAACTCGTTTTATATCCAAATAAATAAACACCCCGTTTTCTAAATAAAGCCACTTCCGCTTTACTTAAATAAAACCGCCGGCTCGCCGCGTGACCGTAATTATTTTTGGAGTTTTAACCTATCACGAGAAAGTGAACACGGCCTGGAGCCCAGGCGTGTTCGAGTTAGACACGGGTTAGGACACGGGAGTGTCCCATACCCGTGTGAGTCTCAGGTTGTTTTTGGGGCTGTGTTGATGGAGGCACACGGCAGACCACACGGCCGTGTCAATTGGAACACGGGCATGTCAGGTCGAACACGGCCGTGTTGGATGCCCGTGTGTTGTTCCAGGCGCGTCAATTTTGACGGCGAATGGGGGACACGGCCCTGGACACGGGCGTGTCGCAGGCCGTGTTCGGCCCAGTTTTAATATTTCAGTCCCGAATCAAGGCCATTCGTTTCTTTAATTTGGGATCCAACGGCTGGGGGTTATTCCTGATGGGATATACCCGGGATTGTACCTTTGAAACCCTCATTTCTTTTGAGTGGTTCTCTTTCTAAGTCAAGCAAGAGAGGAGAGCAAAGGAAGAAGAAAAAACTTAGATCCGGCCATTGGAGGAGCTTCGAAGCTCCAAATCGCGAGCCGACTTCGGATCTACAGAGGCAAAGAGAGTGCGGTGCTTTTCATCCGCTTACATTTCCATGGCACCGAGGAAGAATGCTAGGGTAACGATTCTCTTCTTGAGCATGAGAAGCTCTCCTTCTTTGCATAGGAAGCCCGCTCTCACGAGTTTGTGGTGAGTTGGAGGCGTTCCTTCGGGTAGATATGTAAAGTCCCCGTTGTGTAGAGTCCGTAACGAGAACAGACATAGGCATGATGTGTGAAGCCTATCCGGACATGTTGGTCTGGATCGGTGATGTTGCATTGCATAAATGCCGGAGAAGACTCCGTACGATTGTGTGTTTTTCGGGTTTTCTATGTGGTAGATTGCAACAGGGAGCTTTGGGGATTAAGCCTAAGGTGCACCCGAAAAACTGGGCGGCTACGTGATCATGCCAACTTGGTGGCCTGGGAGCCAACTTGATACATAACCGAGTTATGTGAATTGTGTTGGAAACGGGACTCGGGAGAAGTTTGACCGCGCATATGGCTTAAGTTGTCGTTGCGATGTGAGCATGGGTTAGATGGAACCGTACCCATTCTATGTCGTTCGGTTAGAGCCGTTGGCATAGATGAGGGTCTTCGGCGGTCTATGGCTTAAATTGACGTGACCCATGCCAAGAAGACAAAATACTCATATTTTTGGCCGTCAAAGTGGCGGTGGTGAGATCGGAATGTCTATGGCTAAAATTGACATGACATCGACCGGTTCACCGAGAATGTGCCCTGAGAGCACGGGGCGCGTGGCCGTGCTTGCCAACGCCTGTGATGCAATGTATATTTATATACTGCTTGGTTATGCTAATAAGTGCAGGGAAGGAGCATCGTCACCCTGAATTGGGGGCGGGATCGTTATAATTTGGTCATCATTGCTGACCGTTGTCTTTTGTTTTCCACCATGCGGTGCTTTTGTTGCTTGCAGGTGCTGCTGGACCAAGCGGTCAATAGAGGGCTAAAGCCCAAATTACGAAGCCGGCCCTCGAAGGCCTAATTGGAGTGTTTACTGCTTTTATTCATGTATGACCGGCCTGCGTGCCATGGTTTGTAAATCATGTAATATTAAGTAAACAATTTTGTAAGGCCTTAAGGCCAGTACTTGTGTATGTACTACATTCCTATTTGGTATATTAATGGACATTCGTGCTCTTTGTGCTGGGTTCTTAGTTGCAACTTTTATAAACTGCTTCCGCTAGAATGCTCTGTGTAGGACGTTGGATTGGTTGGATGGTTTCCATTGAGTAACCACCCGGTCTGTCTGTGGTATATGGCGTCGGGCCCCGGCCGGACCTACTGCTATATGTTATGCGACGGATAGGGGGTGTTACATATCCTCTATGAGTGTAGGATCCTGCTGGGATCTCAGGTAGGTGTGTTTTATTCACTGAGAAGTAGGGCAATATTGCCTGAGTTGTATGAGAGTTAATCTCCCTAAGTTGTATGAGCAAGTTTGCTCTTAGGTAGGGCTATCCTCCATAACTTGAGTGGTATGGCTTAATTGCCTGAGGTAGGTGATACTTGTATCACTGAGTGTAGGCCCTTGTGGCTGAGGTGTAAGTCTTGGAGGAGACTGAGAGATCCTGAGGGACCTGAGGTGTAAGCTCCTTGGAGCATTATTTTGGAGAAGTGTCTTGACTAACATGAAGTTAACAATGTGGGTGGAGAGTGGATGTACCCATAATTTTGGGGAACCACTATAAAAATACTTGTGTGCTTTTCTGTCATTGTTTTCTGGTTGCAGGTTCTTAAAAAGCTTTCATCTATTAAATGACAAAGTAACTCAAGAAGAAACAAAAGAGACTCAAAAGACCTTGACAAACCTTTTCACCCCCCCCCCCTCCCCGCCCCCTCGAGGTTGCTAGCTACCTTGAAAATAAGAACTTTCAAGTGGTATTAGAGGGAGGTTACTCAAAAGGGATTTGACAATCTCAGTGATGTCCAAATATAGCTGCAGTTAAGTGAACATGGGCTCTGGAGAGACCAGAGAGAGCTGAGTTCCATGAAACTCCCCATCTATAAGGAGTATTTTAGAATATGGAAAGAGAGGGTGACGCTATATATGGAAACCTTTGATCTTAGGATCTTTGCAATTGTCAAGGATGGACCTGTCATTCCTATAAAGGTCTCTGCTCTAGATGCCAACATCAAGACACCTAAAACATATTCTGAAATGACAAATGATGAGGTCTTCTTGGCTGGCCTGGACAAGAGAGTATAGAATATCATTGCCAGTGCAGTAGATGACTCAACGTTTTAGAAATTGGTTCACTACCAGACCTCCAAGGAGATGTGTGACACTCTTGTGGTCTACATGGAGGGTATTGCAGAGGTAAGGAATGAATGGAAGTCTCTACTCAACCATGAGTATGAAGCTTTCAGGCAAAATCTGAAAGAGAACATAACTGCCTGCTATTAAAGCTTTTTAAGGATCATAAATGAGTTGAAGACCTATAAAAGGTTCTTAAATAATTACGAAATAAATGATAAGTTTCTCAGATCTCTCACTAGAGAATGAGATACTAAGATCTGATCCAAAAGAGAGGTGGTCAAGCTTGCTGAAACTCCTCCCCAAACATTGTTTGGAAAGGTGCTCTCCTATGAGATGCTGCTAGCTACCAGGATAGAGGAGGAGGCTACTAGTAAATCTCAATCCAAGGAAAAGTCCTTGGCCTTTAGAACAAAAAGCATAAGGAAGGGCAAGGAGAGGATTCCCTCTCCTCCAAGAAGACTAGCTGAGTCAGATAACTCAGAAACAGAAGCATCAGATAGTAGCATGTCTGATGAGGATTTTGCAGCCTTCTCCAGGCAACTCCAGAGGCTGATTAAGAAGAAGCATTGGAAGAAGAGGTCTTCCAATTCCACTCATCACAGGAAGAATCAGTCCAAGCCTGACAGGTATGGTTCCAAATCTAATAAATATAACTCTTCTAAAGTAGTTTGCTACTATTGCAGCAAGTCTGGGCATATGATAGCTGACTGCCAAGAGAAGAGGTAGGAGGTTGAGGAGAAGAAGCAACATCAATACAAAGGGAAGAAGGAGAAGTCCTTCATTGCTAAGAAGGAAAAGAGTTTGACAGACTCATCATCTAAGTCTGAAGAAGAGGAAGCCTATTGATGAGTTGTAAATATTCATATTTTTCAGTACTTTATATAAGTAGTTTTCAGTTATTTTTTGTAGTTTTTAGTTATTTTTCTTAAATAATTAGTTTCTTATTATAAATACTCTTCTAACTTAAGTTTATTTTGTTTTCAGTAATTTTGCAGAAAAGTCACAAAAATTCTATAGTACACGCCCTTGTCGATTTGGTCACCCCCTTGACCGGGGCTTGTTACTTCGATTCCTGCAAAAATATGCTTCCTGCAAAGAAAAACCATGTAATGCCAGTCGTTCGACATTCGTCGATTGCAGCTCGACGCTTTGACTTGACGTTCGTCGATCAACAATCAACGCTCACCTTTCACCATTTGTCGAACAAAGCACGATGATTTTATGTCAGGCTCGACGCTTCTCCTGCTATGTCGTCGATCAACATTCAAAGGCAACCCGTTCGACAAACTGTACTGAACGATCAAAACCCGCTTGATGTTCGATGTTCGTCGAACTCAACTCGACGCCTGCCAACAACTCGACGTTCGTCGAACTCAACCCGCTCGATGATTTCTGACCACGACGTGTCCCATACCCGCTGCTTCCAGAAACAGGCTAGTGATCAGAATTTTGGCTTCCCTTGCACACCAACATGTCACTTTTTTCTTATAAATAAATGTTTTCTGTAATGTTTATGGGTTCAAATTTTTTGATCCATTTTGCTGTTTGGCTGCTACTAAGAGGTCTTTTTGTGTTATGTAAAGATAATTTTCCCCCCTCCTCTGTGTTTGTTTTAGCTTTTGTAATCAGACTTTCTACTTAATAAAATATGTTAGTTTTCTATCCTTATATTGTACTGGATGCCTCTGAGTGCCTGTCTTTCAACAATCTTATGTATCTTCGTTTTCCTATTTTGCATGTGCGTGTGTGTATGGGTTTGTTTTTTATAGTTTTTATGCTTTCAAATCATCAACTCTCTTAGCTTAGTTCTAGATTTCTTCAGACTTTTTAGTGGTTATTATAGTTTTTCTTTTCTTTTATCTTAGTTTGGTTTAGATTTACGATTTTTGTGCTTTTTATTCAATCTTATGGATTTATAAAAATGGTTTCAAAGTGGTTTTTATTTCTCTTTAACTTAGATTCTCTTTTTAACTTGTAAAACTTTTGTTTCTTTTTCACTTTCTTCAACTTTTTAAACATTTTTACAATGTTATAAGAATGGATTAGATGATATTTCAATTTTTCAAACCCTTTGATTTTTGCATTTATTTGAAAACTCTTTTGTTCTAATTTTTTTTTTACTTTTTATACATTTTCAGCAAATTCTATCGGTAAAAATGTAAACGTTTTAATTTTTCGATCACTTTGCTTTTTTCATTTTTTTTGCTTGTGTGTGTGAGTGTATGAGTTAGCTTTTTCTTGCTTTAATTTCCCGCCTACTCGTATGAGTAGAACTTGTCATTTTATTGCTTTCATTTCCCGCCTACTCCTTTGAGTAGTACTTGTCATTTTATTGCTTTCATTTCCCGCCTACACGTTTCAGTAGGACTTGTCATTTTATTGCTTTCATTTCCTAGCTACTCGTTTGAGTAGGACTTGTCATTTTATTGCTTTCATTTCCGGCCTACTCATCTGAGTAGGACTTGTCATTTATTATTTTCATTTCCCGCCTACTTGTTTGAGTAGGACTTGTCATTTTATTTCTTTCATTTCACGCCTTCTTATTTCAGTAGGACTTATCATTTCCCGCTTACTCGTTTGAGCAGGACTTGTAATTTCAATTATTCAATTTCCCTTTTTGTAACTTAACCTTTTTCCTTTATTATGATTTTGGCTGAGTACGTGTGTTTATCTACTTTTTTAGTAGCTTTACCCTTTCTAATGTTAGATTATTCCATTTATTCTTATCTTTTTATAACCCTTCAGTGTTTAAGTTTAGAACTCACGCCTCAACAAACTTATAAGTCGTCCACATTATGATAAGTGGATAATCGCTTTTATCCCTCAGTATCGAAGATCATTGGGACATTAAAATGTTTTTAAATAATTAAAGGTCTTGTTTTTCTATTTAATTAAGAACTTAAGATTTACCCTGGGTATATGACGCGTAGAACACATATCGATGTATGAGCTCTATTTCAGTTATCCATACGCTAGCTAGCTGAGAGGCTGTATGGACTGATAACCCTTGCATAAAGAGAGCTTCGAACTAAACCTCGATAGAGGAGGCACGTAATTCTTCCGGATTGGGTTCCCCCCATAGCGTGGTTCTTAGTGTAAAGCGGTCATTATGAAGAATTCTTTGTCGGATGAGAGCCCGGTCGAATAGTCTTAATGTTCAGATGAGCGATAGTTCTATAGATTGGTGAGCTCATTCTTTTGGAACCTCCATGCCCAAGTTTCCCCTTTAATTGAATTAAAACCTAGGATCTCTAGTTATATAAATATATTTTAGTCCTAACGTAAATCAATACCAACTGATATTTCTTCATCGATCTTTTTCAATCTATTTTCAGCACTTTCTTATTAACCGCTTTAATTAGTTAAATCCGACAACTAAAATATTTCGGTAAGATAAAAGTCCTTCCGGGAGGAGTAGAGATAATCAACCCGTTCCCGGGAAATTTACGGTCTCGATATTTCCCCGAATATCCTGTATTACTCATGATAAGTGCACTGGCCTCATCCTCACCACGTGAAATCCGGACCCACCACGCACAATAGATACTTTAGAGCCGGGCTTCGCGTGCATTATGTTTTTTGCGTCATTATCGGGGAACCTTCGAGTTGTTATTTTGAATTTCGGAGTTTATTACTGTTACCTATTTTTCTAAAAAAAACAAACTTAAAAACTCTACTAAGAAATCCAAAAAAGAGAGAGAGTTAATTATTTAGTTTATATTATAGGGTGTATGACACGCGGACAATCTTATGAATCTGAAAATTTGGATTTCGATCGTGAGATCGAACGCTCATTTGCGCGTATTCGTTCTCAATGCCGGAATCCATCTTTGGATCCCGAAGAATCCGTCGAAGAACTCTTTGCCGTTGTTATGGATAACCCTAATCTGAATGCGTCCACCAAGCGTACAATGTCTTATTACACCCGATCGAATTTTGACGATAATGGGTCTAGTATTGTTCGTCCGACGGTGGCAAACAATAATTTTGAAATAAAATTGAGCGTTATCCAAATGATCCAAAATGTCGTGTAGTTCTATGGACAGCCGTATGAGGACCCAAACGTTCATTTATCTAGTTTTTTGGAAATCTGCGATACCTTTAAGATTAATGTTGTCACTGATGACACCATTCATTTGCGCCTTTTCCTTTTTCCTTATGATACAAAGCTAAGGCGTGATTGAATTCCCTCCCATGAGGATGTATCACCACGTGGGCCGAGCTTGCAGAGCAGTTCTTAACGAATTATTTTCTGCCAGCCAAAACTGCAAAGTTGCGTTCGCACATTTCTTCATTTGTGCAGAACGATTCTGAGTCTCTATTTGAGACTTGGGAGCGGTTTAAAGAATTCCTCCACTGGTGTCTGCACCACGCGCTTCCTGCATGGTTGCAGGTCCAAATCTTCTACAGTGGGCTTAACTATCAGACGTGTCAAATGATTGACATGGCTGCCGGTGGTACTCTGAATAATAAGACCCCTGAGTCTGCCCAAGCTCTTATAGAAGAGATGGCCATGAACGCCTACCAATGGAATGTCCCGCTGGGATGTACCAAGTAGGCGGTCGGCCTCTTCGAAGTGGATGCCACTGCCCAATTAGCCCTTCACGTTGAAAGGCTGATAAAGTAGGTGGCGGAGATGTCTACCGCCTCCTCCACTCCGCCTTGGGTGATTCCTTCTAACATCAGTATAGTAAAAGAGTTCGTAGACTACGTGGGAAATCCTGGGTGACCCTCTTTCAACACCAACCATAACCCTTATTGTAACCACTATAATCCGGGTTGGAGGAACCACCCCAACTTCTCATGGAGCAACGCGAACAATGCGCAGCGCCCGCCCAATTCTTTTGCGCCCGGATTTCTACTGCCTCCCCTTCTTCCAAAACACTCCCCCACGGAGGAAAATTTTTCTAAATACATTGCATCCAACGAGTCAAATATCCGGAACATCATCGGATCGCTAAAAAACTTAGAACTCCAGGTTGGACAGCTCTAGTGGATGATGTTCGAGCGCGCGCTCGGGGCACTGCCAGGGAACACGGAGCCCAATGCGAGGGAGAATATCAATGTTATAACCCTCCATAGCAGAAAGGAGGTGGTCGATCTAAAACAGATCGATCCTCAGGTACATATTTCACCTCCGACCCCTATTCCCCCTTCTTCGATTACGCCTCCTTTACCAATTTTAAACGATAAAATTAGTTTAAAAATGCCCCTGCCGTATCCACATAAGCTAGATAGTGAGTGTAAGGACGCACAATATAAAAAATTTATTATATTATTGAAATAGATTCGTATTAATGTTCCCTTCTGCGAAATAATCGCACAGATGCCTAAGTATGTGAAATATTTAAAAGAACTTCTTTCTAATAAACAAAAATTAGAAAATATTTCGGATATCTCTCTCAACGCAGACTGCTCAGCGGCTCGTACTAATAAATTTCCCCTTAAAAGAAATGACCCGGGTCAGTTCTCCATCCCGTGCATTTTTGGCAATATATTAGTAAAATACGCTCTTGCAGATTTAGGCGTGAGCATTAATTTGATGTCATTCTCGCTGTTTCAAAAATTAGGTTTGGGCACTCCAACCCATACTAAAATGCGAATCCAACTAGCGAATCACTCAGTTAAGTTTCCCGTCGGGGTAGTGGAGGACGTTCTTGTCCGAGTTGATAAGTTTATCTTTCTGGTAGACCTCGTCATCTTAGACATCGAGGAGGACAACAATGTACCAATTATACTCGGTCGCCCTTTTCTCACGAGCTCTCGCACATTAATTGGCGTAAGTAACAGTCATCTCCTCCTTTGGGTAGGAGATGATGAAGTTACATTCTCTATTAATCCCTCCATAGGAGACTTGTCATCGAGCGATGATTTTTGTTATATTTTAGATACCTATTTCAGAGATTGTTCTTCCTCTATTTTTGAGTCTACGCATTTAAATGACGATATTTTTGCGCTCGAAAACTTTAACTGCGAAGAGGATAACTCTAAAAATTTGTCTTTCAAACCTTTTGGATTCAAATAAATTAAGATTAAAACCACGTTTGAAGAATCTCCCGTCCTAGAACTCCAACCCCTACCCAAGTAACTCAAATATGCCTTTTGGGAAAAGATGATACCCTTCCTATTATCATTTCTTCACATTTGAGCGATTCAGAGACTTTTGTTTTATTGGAAGTTTTAGTTAAACATCGCCACGCAATTGTGTGGCAAATTTCTGCCTTAAAAGGAATTAACCCCTCTTTCTATACCCATAAGATTTCCTTAACGATAATTGCCGCAAAACTATTCAGCCGCATCGACGCCTTAAACCCAAACATGAAAGACGTCGTTAAAGTATAAATTATAAAATTAATAGATGCGAGGATAATTTATACTCTATCGGATAGTGCATGAGTTAGTCCCGTTCGTGTCGTGCCTAAGAATGGCGGTCTTACCGTAGTGGAAAATGAGCATAATGAACTCATCCCAACTCGTACTGTTACGGGTTGGCAAATGTGCATCGATTATAGAAAACTAAATGATGTCACTCGTAAGGTCCATTTCCCACTACCGTTCTTAGACTAAATTCTGGAGCGTTTATCCGGTCATCCATACTTTTGTTTTCTTGATGGCTTATCGGGGTTTTTCCAAATCTCCATGTCCCCCGATGACCAAGAGAAAACAAATTTTACGTGCCCGTTTGACACCTTCGCATACCGAAGAATGTCATTTGGCCTCTGCAATGTGTCAGCTACATTCCAAAGATGTATGCTGGCGATCTTTAGCGAGCTGGTAGAAGACATTATGGAAGTCTTTATTGATGACTTCTCTGTTTTTGGATGCTCTATCTCGTCTTGTCTTCGAAATTTAGATCATGTCCTTCAGCGATACGAGGACACGCATCTTGTTTTAAATTGAGAAAAATGTAACTTTATGGTTTGAGAAGATTTGGTTCTCGTCCATAAGATTTTGTCTAAGGGGATGGAGGTCGATAAGGCCAAAGTTGAAATTATCTAAAAACTTCCCCCACATTCTAATCTTAAATATATTAGGAGTTTCTTAGGCCATGCAGGCTTTTATAGATGTTTCATTCAAGATTTTTCAAAAATATCAGGGATTTTCTCGCCTCTTAGAAAAGGAATCAAATTTTGTCTTTAATAGCGAATGCGAGTCCGCTTTTAATTTTATATAACAAAAACTTATCAATTCACACATTTTAGTGGCGCCCAATTGGACTCTTCTGTTCGAGATTATGTGCGACGCTAGTAATATTGTCGTAGGTGTCGTTCTTGGCCAACGTATAAACAAATATTTTCATGCTATTTATTACGCTAGCAAGACGCTCACTTCCGCACAAGGAAATTACACTACAACAAAAAGTAACTTTTAGTCATCGTTTTTGCATTTGATAAGTTTCGCTCATATATAACGCTATCAAAAGTTATTGTGTTTGCCGACCATTCCGCCCTAAAATATTTGTTTGCAAAAACGAACGCCAAGCCCCGCCTTCTTCGATGGATCCTCCTCCTGTAAGAGTTTGATTTGGAGATAAGGTATAAGAAGGGCGCAAAAAATTTAGCCATCGACCCCCTCTCCAGCTTAGAAAATCCCGTTGTGGAAGCGCACGTCGAATCTGACATAAATGACAGATTCCTCGAGAAACGCCTCCTTGCTATAAATACTATTTCGTCTTCCCTGCCTTGGTTCGTAGATTTTGTGAACTATTTACTTGCGCGGGTGCTCCCAAAAGACTTTTCGAGCCAGCAAAAGAAGAAATTCTTTTCTGACTTGAAATATTCTTTTGCGAGGACCCTTTTCTTTTTCATATCTGCGTGGACCAATAGGTCCGAAGAAGCGTCGTGGTTGTGGAGTGCATGCAAATACTTAGGCACTGCCACGAGTGTCTTGCTCGTAGGCATTATCAAGCTAACCGGACGGTGTGGAAGGCGCTAGAGGCGGGCTTCTTTTGGTACACTCTATTCCAAGACGCTCATAATTTTGTGCGCTCCTGCGATTGGTGTTAGTGGCTGGGAAACATCTCTCATCTCGACAAGATGCCCCAAACTTTATTTTTAGAGTGCGAAATCTTCGATTTGTGGGACATCGATTTTGTTGGCCCCTACCTCCGGTTTTTAAAAATAATTATATTTTAGTGGCAGTCTACTACGTATCAAGGTTGGAGGTAGCACAAGCTCTCCCCACCAACAATGCGAAATTCGTCATTACGTTTCTTAAAATCTATTTTCTCGCTTCAGCACACCTTGCGGTATTGTGAGTGATAGGGGAACACATGTTTGTAACTCCCAAATTTCTAAGATGTCAGCTAAATACGTAGTCACACACAAACTTGCCACCCCTACCACCCGCAAACAAGTGGCCATGTTGAGGTAGTAAATCGAGAGATTAAGCGTATATTAGAAAAAATCAGTTCACTTAATAGGAAAGATTGGTCCATCAAACTTGACGATGCATTATGGGCGTATTTTACGGCATACAAAACCGCAATTGGTTGTACGTCGTATCAATTAGTCTATGACAAAGCGTGCCATCTCCCCATAGAACTAGAACATTGTGCTCTTTGGGCTTTAAAACAAATCTTGACGCTAACTTTGTCACTCAAAATAAAAACTACAACTAAATGAGCTCGATGAATGGTGTGCAAATGCTTACGAGAGCAATAAATTTTGTAAGGAGCATTCTAAGTTTTAGCACTATTGAAAAATCAGGCCCAAAAAAACTTTTTCTTTGGACGATCTTGTCCTCCTTTATAATTCACGTCTTAGACTTTTTCCAGGAAAACTAAAATCACGATGGTCCAGCCCCTTCAAAGTTGAAGTGGTTTGGCCATATGGGATAAAACTCATCTCCAACTCGGAAAAAGGATCGTTTTAAGTAAACGGTCATCGCTTAAAATTATATCTAATGGGCGATCCTGTGGGCGGTAATATCGAAACCATAACCCTCCTCGACATATAAATCCGCCAAAATAGTCATGCTACACGACTATAAACAAAGCGCTCTTGGGAGGCACCCCATGTTTATCTTTTTCGCCATTTCTTTACTTTTTCTTTGTTGTTTTGTTCTTAAATATGTAGGGTTCCTAATTGGGCATCCCCGATCTCCTCTCAGGGAAGATTCTGCCCTCCCTCTTTCTTTAGTTTGTAAATATTACATTTTATTTCCTTTTTTTGTTCCTCATATTTACGTTGCAACATTTGGAACATTGTTGGACTTAAGTATGGGGGTATTTTCGTGCTTTATTTTCTGCACCTCTATTTTCTGCACTCCTAAAAAAATACAAAAAAATACGAAAACAAAACAAAACTAAACAAAAATTACAAAATAAAAACTCCAAAAATAATTATTTTTTTTATCATCAAAAATTTCAAAAAAAAATTATAAAACAAAAATTCCAAAAATATTTAGTTTTTCTTTGTAAATATTCTTTATAAATATTTTTTTATATATTTTTTGTAAATATTTTTGTAAATATTATTTTCTTTTCCCCCCTCTTCCTTTCTTCCTACTCTTTGTAAATAACTTTTCTCTTTTTGCTCTCTTATAAATATTTGCTTAAAAATCTTTAAAATCAAAAAATTTAGAAAACAAATTTTTTTTCAAAAAATATATCTTTTTCGCATTTTTAGTATGTATATATTAAAAACTTAAATACAAAACACAAAAAAAATAAATTAAAACACAAAATAGATGATAACACTAAAATCCCCCAAAAAATAATAATGAAACAAATAAAACAAATACACCATACTTAAACTTCTTTGTTCTCCAAAATATAGTTAAACGTTTATTTATAAGCGAATTTCATTAATTCTTTGTTTACTATTCATTAATTAATTAGAAATTGATAGATTTAAATATTTGGGGTTAAGTTTTAATGAATTTTTTATGCTTTGTTCTTAAAGATAGGGGACTAGTTTTAGGCACTAATTCTAATTTATCTAAAATAGAGGCATGTGTATTATGTTAGAAAAAATAACTATAGAATTCAATTATTTTTACTTCAAGCCTTTAGAAACATAAGAACGTTCAATTTATAAAGGTTGCTCTCAAATTTTTTTATTAACATCTAATTTTCTTTTTGAGAGAAAACTCATCTCCCCATACTTATCATGCCTTACTTGGCATGATAAAATTTTCATCCTTAAAAGAACCTATGTCATTGAGAATAAGATTTCGTTCCGTAAACATACGCATCCAATATTTGAAAAGATTAAATGTTATGGAGTAAGAGGATAAAATTCATTACTCCTATACATATACATTGGGTTATATGAAGTTATTCAAAAATTACATGTCATGGAAAATAAGATTTCATTTTCCTAATCATCCACATTTAAGAAATTTTATTAGAGGTTCGAGCGAAAAAATATACCTTACCGCATCCGAAGCCCTCTTCATATACCACAACAACCCCTTTAGCAATATTTAATGATTCTAGACTTAATATAAAATCTTTTTGAGAGCATATTTTTAAATTGCATTTTTTCCTTTAAACTCTTAAGCTAAAGTTTCTATAATTCCAATCTATTTTTGTTAGCTAATGATTACAACTTTTGCTTGCTATTTGGTTACTTCAAGAAGTTTTTTTGGCCAAAACTTTTCATCTATTTAAAATATTTTCATGATTTAGAACTTAACACTTATATCCATGATATTTATTTTGATCTCTCTTTTAATTAATTCAAGCGGTAGAAAAATTTAGGATTTCTTTTAATTCCTTATAAGTTTAACTCAAATTTTTGTTCTGCAATAGCAAAAGCTTAAGTATGAGGGTATTTGATGAGTTATAAAGAAAAGACTGTGTAATGACAGTCGTTCGATGTTCATTGATCTCAGCTAGACGATATGACTCGTCATTCGTAGATCAACAATCAACAATCACCATTCACCGTTCGTCAAACAAAGCATGATGATTTGATGCCAGACTCGACGTTTCTCCTGCTGATTCGTCGATCAACATTCAACGCCAACCCATTCGACGAACTAGACTGAATGATCAAAACTTAACCCGCTCAACGTTCGACGGTCCTCGAACTCAACTCAACACCAGCCAACTACTTGGCATTCGTCGAACTCAACCCGCTCGACGATTTCTAACCACGACGTGTCCCATACCTGCTGCTTACAGAACCAGGCTAGCCATCATAATTTTAGCTTCCCTTGCACACCAGTGTGTCACCTTTTTGCTTATAAATAGATGTTTTCTATAAGGTTTACGAGTTAACATTTTTTGATCCATTTTGCTATTTGGCTGCTGCTAAGAGGTCTTTTTGTGCTATTGAAGGATAATTTTCCACCCTCCTCTGTGTTTGTTTTAGCTTTTATAATAATACTTTCTACTTAATAAAATATGTTACTTTTTCATCCTTATATTTTACTGGAATGCCTGTGAGTGTCTGTCTTTCCGCAATCTTATGTATCTTAGTTTTCATTTTTTGCTTCTAGGTGTGCGTATGAGTAGTTTTTTTAGTTTTTATGCTTTCAAATCATCAACTTTCTTAGCTTAGTTTTATATTTCTTCAAACTTTTTAGTGGTTATTATAGTTGTTCTTTTCTTGTCTCTTAGTTTGGTTTAGATTTTGGATTTTTGTGCTTTTTTATTCATTCTTATGAATTTATAAAAATGGTTTCAAGTGATTTTATTTCTCTTTAACTTTGATTTTATCTTTTTTAGCATGTAAAACGTTTGCTCCTTTTTCACTTTCTTCCACTTTTTAAACATTTTTACAAGGTTATAAGATATAGATTAGATTATATTTCAATTTTTCAAACCCTTTGATTTTCGTATTTATTTGAAAACTCTTTTGCTCCAACAATTTTTATTTTTACTTTTTATGCATTTTCAGTAAATTCTATCTGTAAAAATATAAACGATTTAATTTTTCAATGACTTTGATTTTTTCCTTTTTTGCATGTGTGTGTGTGTATGAGTTAGCTTTTTCTTGCTTTAATTTCCTGCCTACTCGTTTGAGAAGGTCTTGTCATTTTATTGCGTTCATTTCCCGCCTACTCGTTTGAGTAGGATTTGTCATTTTATTGCTTTCATTTCCCGCCTACTCATTTGAGTAGGACTTGTGATTTTATTGCTTTCATTTCCGCCTACTTGTTTGAGAAGGAATTGTCATTTTATTGCTTTCATTTCCTGCCTACTCGTTTGAGTATGACTTGTCATTTTATATCTTTCTTTTCCCGCTACTCGTTTGAGTTGGACTTTTCAGTTTATTGCTTTCATTTCTCGCCTACTCGTTTGAGTAGAACTTGTCATTTCCCGTCTACTCGTTTGAGTAGGACTTGTAATTTCAATTATACAATTTCCTTTTTTTGTAACATAGCCTTTTTTTCATTTATTATGAGTTTGGCTGAGTGTGTACGTTTATCTTCTTTTTAGTTGATTTTCTCTTTCTAATGTTAGATTATTACATTTCTTCTTATCTTTTTGTAACCCTTCAGCATTTAAATTTAGAACTCACGCCTCACCAAACACATAAGCCGTCCCCATTCCGATGAGTGGCTAATCGCTTTTATCCCTCGGTATCGAAGAACATTGGGACATTAAAATGTTTTTAAATAATTAAAGGTCTTGTTCTTCTATTTAATTAAGAACTTAATTTTTACCCCGGGTATACGACGTGTAGAACCACATATCAATTTATGGGCTCTATTTCCATTATCCATACCCTAGGTAGCCGAGAGGCCGTGCGTATGGACTGATCACCCTTGGGTAAAGAGAGCTTCGTAGTAAACCTTGAGAGAGGAGGCGCAGAATTCTTCCGGATTGGGTCCCCCCCAAATAGCGGGATTATAAGCGTAAAGCGGGAATTAGGAGGTATTCTTCGTCGGATGATAGACTGGTCGAATAGTCTTAATGTTCAAGTGAGCAATAGTCCTAGAGATATGTGATCTCATTCTTTTGGAACCTCCATGGCCAAGTTACCCCTTTAATTGAATTGAAACCTAGGATCTCTAGTTATATAAATATATTTTAGTCCTAATGTAATTCGATACCGAGTGTTATTTCTTCATCGATCTTTTTCAATCTATTTTCAGCACTTTCTTATTAACCGCTTTAATTAGTTAAATCCGACAACTTCAATTTTTCGGTAAGATAGTAGTCCTTCTGGGAGGAGTAGAGATAATCAACAAGTTCCCGGGAAATTTATTATCTTGATATTCCCCCGAATATCTTGTATTACTTGTGATAAGTGCACTTTCCTCATCCTTAATGCACGAAATTCGGACCCACCGCGATCAGTAGATAATTTAGAGTGGGGTTTGCATGCATCACCTACATTGGGCTGGTTGGTGCTTCTACTAAAGATAGATCTGTTGCAACAGGAGAAGTCAATTCTCTAGTGAGGATAGGGATAAGGGCCCTTCTGACACTATCAGACAGTGACTCAGAGGAGGATGAAGATTCCCATAGCTATAAAGGGCTGATGGTAATGACAGATGAAGAGGGCAACCAGGATTAGCCTGGTCAAAGCAAGGTACATCATTTACCCAATTATGCTTCTATGTTTGGGTATGAGACCAGTCCTTTCTCAGAAACCTCTTCACCCACTGGTGAAGAAGATTCTGGATCTGAAGGAGATGTCAATTAAATGATTGACAAGTATGGAGAACTTCTGAATGCATTTAAGAAGGTCAAGAAGTTGTCTAAGAAGCAAGCTAAAGAGATTTCATCTCTTAATATTGCAGTTGCCCAGTAGACTGTAACAACTAATCTGCTGGATCAGAAAGCTAGGGAAATAAGCTAACTGAAGTCCCTCCTGGACATCCAGATAGACTCAAAATAGCAGAAGAACTATCTCATCAGGGAGATTGAATATAGGCTTGAGACGGAGAATAGAATAGTGGCTAGCTATTCTAAATTATGGACAGTACTACCCTTGGTAGACACCTTCTCCTCTCAAAAGGGTAAGAAAGGGTTTTGATTCAAGGTAAGAACAAGAGCTGCTCATTCCAAAAGGAAGGGGAAAGCTCCAGCTTAGCCTATTACTTCCAAGCATGCCATTTTCTTTATAAAGGATCTGTTATCTTCTAACTGGTATGACTAGGAAAGCTCCTGTGGTCACTGGGAGAATTGTTGCTCCTCAGCTGTGAACAAAGATGTTCACTACTATTGTGAAAACTCTAGCTGGGTGAGTGCCTTTATGGCTGCCCATGTGAAAACTCAAATGGCCCAAATTGGACCATTTGTTTTTGGTGGTTCAGCTCCAACACTCAAAGATGTCACAGAAACCAAGGCTTTGAATCTAACAACTAAGGGTCAGACTAAGGGCAAGTCTAACTGTCAGACTGATTTAGGAATTTCTGAAGCCATCAAAAGCATGCTCTCTGAAAAGAAGCTTGCTGCTGGTAGCACTCAGAGCAGACAAAACAAGCTAGCTAGAAGACTTACCTTCAGTCAAATTCGAGCTGAAAGAAATTAGAAAAGGGCTGTAGCACATCCTCCTTCTGTTAAGGGTGTTGCTAACCTAGCTGCATGGCCTACATAAAAGAGAAGATACAACATACATGATTGTTGGTGCAGTCGTATGATAGGGAATTTTTCCATTGACTGCTGACACAATCCCAAAATGGCCAGAGCTAGGGTTCAGTCCACCAGTCATAAATTCTGCTGGTGGACTTGTTCAGTTTCATACTAATGTGCACCTAGGACCCAATAGATATTGGGGTTCTAAGGTAAAGTAAATTGTATATTTTAGTATAGTCCAAATGCCAATACCCCCATATGTTACTTGGATAGTGGATGTTCCAGGCACATGACTGGGACAAGGAGCAATTTGAAAGAGTACACTCCAGTAAAATATGACACAAAGTAATCTTTGGTGTTTCAGATAGAGGGATAACAATAGGATATGGTAAGATCACTAATGGCATAGTCACTATCTTTAAGGTGGATTATGTTGAAGGGTTGCAACACAACCTTATAAGAATAAGCCAGCTCTCTGATCTTGGCTATATAATACTCTTCCACATGGATGAGTGCCTAAATAGGAGGTCAAGTGACCAAGAGGTCATCATGACAGGCACTAGGAGTGGAAATGTTTATTGCTTAAACTTTATATGTTTAGATACAAACTCTCCTATCCGTCTAGTGGCAAATGAGAAAGCCTCCCATTGTATCCTATGGCACAAGAGGCTAGCCCATATAAATTACAAGTCTATTGGTAAGATCTTTAGTTAAGATCTAGTTAGGAATGGTCCCAATGTGAAGTTCTCCAAAGAGGGCATTTGTTATACTTTCCAAAAGAGCAAGCAGACAAAATCCTCTTTCAATAGCATTGGGACCAAAGATTCTGTGAGGTGCCTATACCTCCTGTATGTGGACTTGTTTGGTCCTATGTCAGTTCATTATCTTGGTAGGAAGGTCTACACCCTTGCGTTTGTTGATGACTTTTCCAGATTTGCTTGGGTATTCTTCCTAAAGAGAAAGAATGAACCCATTGATATCTTCACTAAATTTGTCAAACAAATTCAGAATGAGTTAAATAGCTCCGTGGTCAAAATCAGAAGTGACCATGAGACTGAATTCCAGTCTGATAGCATGACAAGATTCTGTGAAGAACATGAGATTCATCAAGAATTCTCTTCACCTAGGACACCCCAGCAAAATGGGATTGTTGCGAGGAAAAATAGAACTCTCATAGAGGATGGAAGGACCCTATTGAATGACACATCACTCCAAGAATATTTTGGTCCGAGGCAGTCAACACTGCATGTCATGTCCTCAATAGAGCCTATATCACCAATAACCTCAAGAAAACAAAACCTGAGCTATCTTAGAATCTTTGGTAGTAAGTGTTATGTGTTTCATAATGGATTGTCCTATGCTAATAAGTTTGCTGCCAAATCCCTTGTTGGATTTTTGTTGGGTACATCAATTATAGAAAAGCCTATAAGATCTACAACATGAAAATCGAAGTTGCAGAAGAATCAGTTCTTGTAGTCTTTGATGAGTACACTATGATTAATAGGGAGCTTTCAAGCTCCTCTTACAGTATTGCAGGTACAGAACAGATGATGGACAAACTGACCATCAAAGAAGCATCACCGGTTTTACAAGATGAACTGGATACTCCAAAAAATCTACCTGGTACACTGGGAGTTGTTGAAGATCAACAAGAGGCTGCACTTGAAGCTGAACCTATTGCTGAAAGAAGACTTCCACCAGCAGTCAGATACATAAAAGATCAACCAGCACATCAGATCATTGGTGAGGCAAGCCATGGAGCAATAATAAGGGGCAGAAGTCAGAACACAATCATGTACTCAAGCTTTCTCTCACAAGTAGATCCTAAGAAGTTTGAGGAGGCCAACATAGATCAGCATTGGATTGGAGCTATGCAGGAGGAACTGAACCAGTTCAAAAGGTGCAAGTTCTGGAAGATGTTTCCCAGACCACAAGGACATAATATCATTGGAGTGAAGTGGATCTACAGAAACAAACTTGTTGAAAGTGGCATTATAATCAAGAACAAAGCCAGACTAGTTGCTAAGGGGTACATGCAAGAAGAAGGCATTGACTTTGATCAAACCTTTACCCCTATAGAAAGATTGGAGGCCATCAGATTGTTCCTTGCATATGCTGCACACAAGTGATTCAAGGTCTACCAGATGGATGTGAAGTCAACCTTCCTGAATGGTAACTTAAAAGAGTAAGTCTATGTTGAGCAACCTCCAGTTTTACTAGTTCCTAACTCACCTGATTATATTTATAGACTTTGGAAAGCTCTATATGGACTAAAGTAAGCCCCTAGAGCATGGTATGAGACCTTATCTAGTTTTCTCATTGAGAACAAATTCTCAAGGGCGGAAAATAGACAAGACCTTATTCCTAAGTGAATCTATGTGTAAGATCATCCTAGTTCAGATCTATGTAGATGACATCATCTTTAGATCTACTAATGACAACCTCTGCAAAAAGTTTGCTAAACTTATGCAGTGGAAGTTTGAGATGAGTAGTATGGGTGAACTTAAGTTCTTCTTGGGACTCCAAGTAAGACAGACTGATGATGGCTTATCCATATCCTAGTCTAAGTTCACTAGGGAGTTGATAAAGAAATTAGGCATGGAGAACTCCTCCACCATGAGAACTCCAATGGGGTCAGGTATGACTGTAGGCAAAGATGATGCAGTAAATCTGTTGATGAAACTTGGTATAGAGGGATAATTGGCTCCCTTCTATATCAGACTATATGTGGGTCAGACATCATGCATGTTACATGTGTTTGTGCTAGGTATCAGGCTTGCCCTAAAGAATCTCACTACTCCGCACCTAAGAGAATTTTGAGGTATCTTAAGGGCACTCCAAATCTTGGCCTATGGTATCCTAGGAATGGGGATTTTGAACTAACAAGCTATTCAGATGCAGACTTTGTAGGCTACAAAGAGGACATCAAGAGCACATATGTCACCTGTCAGTTCTTGGAAGGGAAAATGAAATCTTGGTGCAGCAAGAAACAAACCAGTGTTGCAATATCAACTGTAGAGTCAAAGTACATCTCAGCAGGTAGCTGCTGTAATCAGTTTTTTTGGATCCAGAACCAGCTTCAAGCTATAACCTCTAGATAAGTAGAACTCCTCTATTCTGTGATTCTACTAGTGCAATCTTAATTGTTGGGAATCCTGTCTCCTATAGCAGGACTAAGCATATAGAGATTAGATATCATTTCATTAGAGAGCATGTGGAATGTGAAGACATCACCCTTGAATTTGTTCCAACAGACAAGCAAGTGGTTGACATATTCACTAAGATACTAGATGAATCCAAATTTAACACCTTCAAATTTGAGTTGGGTATGTTAAACATAGTATAGTTTTTGTTTTTCCTCATCTGGTTGCAAGGTATTTGGTATTTTGCAGATGGATTTGTTCTTTAAAGAAATGAAGAATCTCCAATTGAGGGTGAGCATGTCCAGCACAACTCCAACTATTCACAGTCACCTATTTGAGGGGTACCGGATGATAAGATTCCTACCTTCTATTTACTGAAGTCAAAAAAGGGCAGGAAAAGATGATCAGAGATGATGATCAGATGATCAGGTTCAACTATGGTATCAAGCAAGAGAGTGTGGTAATTATAGATCAGAGATGATGGTCAGATGATCATGCTCAAGTATTGTAGCAGGCAAGAGAGTGTGGTAACTATAAATCACTTATCAGTTATATAGTTTTTATTCTTATTGCTGCATAGTACTGTGTATGTCAACTCACTCAATTGCTTAAGAGTTTTGACTTTCTCAAATAGGGGGAGATTATTGGGTCCATTTCCCATAATGCCCTAGATTTGAGAAAGTTAATATTGTCAATGATATACATATAGTTGTAGTTGACAGTGATGGGATAGGTAGCCTAAGTGACTAAGTCAGGTAACTTCTTACATAAGTGGTGGAAAGATAAAAAACTCTCCAAGTCCACAGGCGTTGAGTGAAGATCATTCACACAATGCCAGATGGTGTATAGCACTGAGTGAAGACTATTTAGTCAAAGCCATGAAGTGGCAAGCCTAGAATATGGCCAAGTCCATAGGCGTTGAGTGAAGTCAACACACTCAACACCATAAAGCAAAAGGCTGTGAGTTTGGCTAATACAGTCAAAGTCTAAAGATAAATGAGCTAAAAAGTAGCCAAGTCCACAGGCGTTGAGTGTAGCTCAATCACTCAATACCTTACCTTCATAATTATTGAATTGCTAAGTTCAGAGTTTGTTGAACTGAGACCTGAGTTCGACGATCTATGCTTTCACTTATTCATCAAGTTGAACTCAAAATTCATCGAACTGACTTTATACTCATTCGTCAAGCTGAGCTCAGAGTTCATCGAACTGTGTTCTGAGTTTGCTGAACTCAAACTAAATTCTGAACCAGAAAATCTAGCTAAGGAAGAAAGTTTTGAGTAAGGCATGGTCACTCAACGCTCTTAACGCCATGATACAAAATTAGTTAAGGCAAAAAGCGATGAGTGAGGCATGCTCACTCAACGCTGTCGATGCTTAAGATGATGAAGAAGCAGAAATGGCTAATGTACAAGGCATTGAGTGAGGTGTGTTCACTCAACACTCTCAACGCCATGCATGAAGAAGAGGCTGCAGAAAGTGTTAAGGCAAAAAAGCATGAGTGTGCATTACTCACTCAACACTATCAATGCCTAGATAGACAGATTTGTCTAAGTACTTTGGCATTGAGTGAAGCTCATTCACTCAACGCCTACTCTACTGATGTTCTATTTTGGCTAAGTCCATAGGTGCTGACGTCAGCAAAGTCAGCAAAATAGACAAAGTCAACTATGTTCAGATCAAGTAATTAGAAGCCACAGAACATGACAAACTCTGCCGAGAAGCTACTGTACATCTTCTTCCGTTAAAGCAAGACATAGCTGGAAGCTATTATTGGGACCCACTGTCTCTAAGAGTCGTTAATCAGTGAAATACAAAAGGATGAGATGGGCCAAGACACAAGACAACTTTTTAAGGCATCTTCAATTTCAAAAAGTTAGCAGCCAACTTCATCTTCCTCGTCATCAATGCATGTAAAAAACTTGAAGCTCTCCTGCAAGAAAAAGTTCAGATAGCTGTGCAGTCTCAATCGACCACAACAGAATCAGAAATTGTTCTGAAGAAAGTAGAACCTTCAACCTTCGGCAGGTTCAGTAAGCTGCTTGAAGACTCAAGATCAATAGATCTTTAGCCTTATACAGCAATTTCAGGAGTCAGCTTCTGAGTTCCTCCAGCAAAATTTTTCTCTGCTATCAGGAGTGCTGGAGTAGAAATTTCTCTGCTCTAGTTGTTGACACTGAAAAATTTCTGTGTCAAAGTTAATTAAAACATTTATTATTGTAGTATCCTTTTGGATCTGAGCTGTAGGGCCTTGGGTCTGAGGTAAGGAAAATTTGCCTGAACTGTAGGAGAGGAGACTGTCTGAGTGTAGGATCCTGCTGGGATCTGAGGTAGGTGAGTTTTACTCACTGAGAGGTAGGGCAATATTGCCTGAGCTATAGGAGAGTGAATCTCTTTGAGTTGTAGGAGCAAGTTTTCTCTGAGGTAGGGCTATCCTCCATAGCCTGAGTGGTAGGGCTTAATTGCCTGAGGTAGGTGATAATTGTATCTCTGAGTGTAGGCACTTGTGGCTGAGGTGTAAGTCTTGGAGGAAACTGAGAGATCTTGTGGGATCTTAAGTGTAAGCTCCTTGGAGCATTGTTTTGGAGAAGTTCCTTGACTAACATGAAGTTAGAAAGGTGGGAGGAGAGTTGATGTACCCAAATTTTGGGGAACCACTATAAAAATACTTGTGTGCTTTTCTGTGATTGTTTTCTGGTTGTAGGTTCATAAAACGTTTTCATCTTTTTAATCACAAAGTAGCTCAAGAAGAAACAAAAGGAACTCAAAAGACCTAGACAAACCTATTCACCCCTTGAAAGATATGGTATGCCTCTGATACCAATTGAAAGATATGGTATACCTCTGATACCAATTGAAAGATAACAGATAGACCTGATTTACTATAGAGGGGGGTGTGAGTAGAGTAATTAAAACTTTTTGGCTATTTTTAAATATATCAGAGTAAAATAGGTGATAATATAGTATTATAACATGAAATGTGACCTAAGCAAAACTATACTATCACAGCAAAGCAAGAACAAAAAGAAAATAGGCAACCAGACAATATAAGAATTTTATTTTGGTTCCCCAAACTGGGTACATCCACTCTTCTACCACCCTGGTAGGAATCCACTATCAGGTTTCTGATCAGGTGAATGCCACCACAAGATCTATTTCCAGGGAGTTCTCACAACCCTTTAGGCTTTTGATCAGGTGCCCAAAAACTAAGAATAAACTTTTAAAGGGAGCTAATAAACCCTTTTACAAGAGGTGAGAGAGTTGATGTTGTCTTCTCCTTTCTCTATACAACAGAGAAGATTAGTAGATTGTTAGTGTCAAAGCTCCTTCTGAAATGACTTGGAGTCTTGTTCAGGGTGTAGGTCTTCAGCCTTGACTTGAAGTGATCTAGGAACTTCTTGAAAGTCCACCTAGTGTCAACTAGCTTCATCTATGGGGGGGGGATAGGTGATGTGCAGCGTTTTTGCGGAATTTAAAAATGTACCTGTTAACCCCTCAGTCCGCAACATACTACAAGATTCCAAAGCCCCCCATTCAGCAGGCACGGACAGGATTTGTCAGTCCGCCCAGTCCGGCATTGTCACCAGTCGGGCGCCAAGGGTGGTACTCCAGCAGCGGACGCAAGGACCTGTCCGCTCAGTCCGCCGGCGCTTTGGGTCAGGTTCTCCAGCGGCGGACGCAGTATCTCGTCCGCCCAGGCCGCCGCCCTCCAGTGGGCGCGCCCAGCAGCAGTGGAAGCTCCAGCTCGCGAGCCCAGTCCGCCACTTCTGTGCGGACTGGCGTGTTCTTTCTTTTTGGTTCCTGTCACCGCTGCCCGGTTCTCCTGTACCTCGGGCAGCCGATTATTTTAGCCCTGCCCGTTTGGGCAGGCCCCCTATCCTATAAATAGGGGGGAGGTGGTGCACTCAAGGCACGCTGACTCGGACCCAGGAGCCTACTTGTTACAGGATGCGGACTCGAATCCTGTGCCTTGCGGACTCCCCCTTGCTCTGCTTCCCTCAGTCTTTTCCTTTCACTTGTAACTGAATCCTTCTTCAATCAAGGGAAAGCCCGTCACAAGAGAGGCATTCAGGCCGCGACGGGTGAAGTCTGTTGTTGCCGTGGTTCACGGCCCTGCTCTTCTTCCAGCTCTCATCCTCTTAGTAGATTGCTACTCGCAGTCTCCCTATTCCCCCTGTGTTCGAACAGTTAGCTGGTTGTGCTCGACCTCCCTTGTGTTTTCGTGCATCAACAGTTAACACGCGACCTTCAGATCCGAGTAGTGTTTTGAAATCAGCGGACGCAAGATGTCAGACCGCAGAGCCCGCTCTTCAGACCGCTCCAGCTCTTCAGAAGAATCCCTTTGGGACGCGATTGAGCAAGCTCGCCTTGAGGCCGAGCAGTCTCGCCGGCAGACCGACCAGCGTCTTGACATAATCAGCCAAGCTCTGCTCGCGCTGGCCCAGCGGCTTGCTCCTCAGGCCGCAGCGGACCCAGCGAACTCGCCAGTCCGCCAGACCCCAGCTCGCCGAACTCCGCTTCGGCAGTCGCCAGAAACTCCTCGGAACCCTGCTCAGTCCGCTGCCCCTCTACGCCCTCAAGAGGAAGAGTTTGCTTTCAGAGAGTTCTTCAGAGAAGCTGCTAGGGGCACTCCTGCCCGCCAACTTCACTTTGCTGATCGCCAGTCCGCCGAGCCCGCGGACTCCTCGGCTCCAGTCCGCCCTTTCTACCCTGCAGAGTTTGACACCCCGTCTCCCTTTGTTGACCGAATTCGATGGGAATCGGCTCCGAGCAACTTCAGGGAGCCTCGCATCCCATTCTATTCGGGAGAAACAGATCCAGTTTCTCATCTCCAGGCATTTGAGGGGGCAGTTGCTTTGAGATGCCTCTCGGATGCAATTAAGTGTAAACTGCTGGTCACCACTCTCGAAGGGCAAGCGAGAGAATGGTTCTACGAGCTGCCTTCGGGCACTATCTCTTCTTTTGCGGAGTTTTGTAGCCAGTTACTGCTGAGGTTTGCTACCTCAAGGAAGAGGAAGAATGGGCCAGCTGCCCTATTCGAGATCAAGCAAAGGGATAATGAATCAGTAGCAAGATTCGTTGAACGCTTTCAAAGAGAAATTCAGGGGGCGAGGAATGTGAACCCCGACTATTACAAAGTTGCCTTGATCCACGGCCTCCGGGAAGGCCCTCTGAAGTTTAAAGCAACAACAAAGGCACCCGAGACTTATCAGGAGTTGATCGCCATGGTCAACCGTTTCATAGAAGGGGAAAATGCCAATCCGACCTATGTTTCATCCCTGACAGCCAAGGCTGAAGGAAGGGATGCCTCCGCTTCTTCCTCTCGTGGCAGGCCCCCTCGTCGACTTCAGCCTCCGTCTCAAAGAGGCAGGAACTTCCGGAACAAAAAACCATTCCAAGGCCATCAACAGTTTCATGAGCAGAGACTGCCGTTGGCCGCCACTCCTGTCGTTCCTTTGCAAGCTCTTCCCATCCTCCACCAGGCAGCCTTGCCTGCCCCGTGCCAATTTGATGAGAGTCCCATGGAGGACCCTGCAGATCTGGACCTTGACGAAGTCATCCAGATCCTGCAAAGGAGATCAGAAGAGAAGAGGCAAGAGCCTCAGAAGATATGGAAGCTGAGGAATAATTCATAATACTGCCAGTTCCACAAGGAAAAGGGTCATCTGACTGAAGAATGCAAGGCCCTTCGCGCGCTGATAGATAAGTTGCTTGCCGAGGGCAAGATTGACCTGGCCAAGAAGGATTCTCCTTCCTCTTCGAAGCCATCCACCTCAAAGGGCAAAGAGGTAGCCGAGGCATACCAAGAATGCATGGATATAGAAGATAAAGGCCGTCTGGGGCCAATCAACGTCCCAGTAGAGTGCTTCGATGCAAATGATGAGGGGATTCTGGGACGCCTCTTCTTCATCCATGGTGGAGCTGGGACCGAGTCCACCCGGAAATCGTCAATTTCAAGGGTCACCCAGGCAGAGGTGGCCTCTTCTTCCGTTGCTCCTCCAAGGGAAGTCGTCACCTTTGGTCCAGAAGATCTTCCTCGAACAACCAATCCATTTGATGATGCAGTCATAATCCAGGCTGGTATTGGGGACTTCACGGTGGATAGGATCTGGTTGACACGGGCAGTTCAGTTAACCTCCTCTTTAAGTCTACTTTTGAGGCCTTGAGGACCGGAAAGCCTCTGCTTTCCACTGAGGGGCCACTCTATGGTTTCTCAGGAGAGAGGAAAGAAGTGGAGGGCAGCGTCACCTTGC
Source organism: Platanthera guangdongensis (assembly GCA_039583875.1). Lineage (NCBI taxonomy): Eukaryota > Viridiplantae > Streptophyta > Magnoliopsida > Asparagales > Orchidaceae > Platanthera > Platanthera guangdongensis. The sequence goes on from CM077159.1 coordinate 61,535,850, forward strand.
CAGTGAAGCTTGGAGGGGCAACAAAGCAGATACATTTCATAGTGGTCGACGCCCCCAGCAGCTACCATGCCATCTTCGGCAGGCCCCTGCTGAACAAGTATCGAGCAGTGATTTCCACTTACCACCTAGCCATCAAGTTCTTCGCCGATGGGAGGATGTGCCGGGTCCGTAGTGACCCAAGGAGAGCAAGGGAGTGCTACGTCCGCACTGTCAACATGGTTGAAGCCAGCCCTTCCCTTGCTCCAATAAAAGCTGCAGAAGCCTCTCCCAGTTCGAAAGTTGCTGCTGATGTAGGTGCTCACCTGGAACCTGCCCAGGTGATGCAAGGAGTCCCCATTGCTGAAGGGGAGGAGAGGAAACTCTCCATCAACTCGGAGCTACCGGAAGACCAAAAGGCTGAGTTGATTTCCTGCCTGCTAAAGAACCTGGATGTCTTTGCCTAGTCAGCAGAAGACATGCCGGGGGTGGATCCTGATGTTGCTTGCCACCACCTGAATGTTGATCCCGGCTGCAAGCCTATCCAGCAGAAGAAGAGGGACGTGGCAACAAAGCTTGCATAACCAATAAGGGAGGAGGTTGCGAAGCTCCTCAAGGCAAATTTTATTAAAGAAGTGCAATATCCCACCTGGATTTCGAATGTTGTAATGGTTAAAAAACTAGGGGGAAAGTGGCGGATGTGTGTAGACTTTACTAAACTTAATAAAGCATGTCCTAAAGATTGCTACCCATTGCCTCGGATAGATTCTTTAGTTGATTCCGCGGTAAGGTACTCTTACATGAGTTTTTTAGATGCGTTTTCTGGTTATCATCAGATAAGAATGCATAAGCCCGACGTTCCTCACACGTCGTTCATTACTAACGATGGATGTTATTGCTACCTTGTGATGCCCTTTGGGCTTAAGAATGCTGGCGCAACCTATCAACGGATGATGGACCGTGTGTTTAACCATCAGAAAGGGAGAAACCTAGAAGTGTATGTAGACGATCTCTTGATTAAGAGTAAATCGTTTTCGCTGCACTTGCTAGATCTAGCAGAGACATTCGCTACTCTGCGTAGATACAAGATGAAGCTCAATCCTTTGAAGTGTACTTTTGGAGCGAGTAAGGGGAAGTTTCTTGGTCATCTCCTTACTCCGGAGGGACTTGCCCCCAATCCTGACAAGGTAAAAGCTATTCTTGAAATGCCTACCCCTCGTTCACCGAAGGAAGTTCAGCAGTTAGGGGGAAGGCTAGCAGGTCTTGCAAGATTTCTTTCTCGGGTTGGAGATAGGAGTGCCCCCTTCTTTAAGACCCTCCGACGTGCTTCCAAGTTTGAGTGGATAGAAGAGTGCTCCCAGGCTTTTGAACAGTTAAAGATGCAGCTTACCTCATCGCCTCTGCTTCAGAGCCCCCGCCCAGGAGAGGTTCTTTTCTTGTACCTAGGGGTTGGCCCTGAGGCCGTCAGCTCCGTTCTTCTTCGGGAAGAAAGCAGAAAGCAATTCCCAATCTACTATGTCAGCCATATTCTGAAGAGTGCAGAGACGCGGTATCCGATCCTGGAGAAGTTAGCCTTGGCACTGGTCATGTCAGCTCGCAGGCTTCGCCCGTACTTCCAAGCACATTCAATTCAAGTCATCACCGATCAACCTTTGAAGGGTGTGTTGGAAAAGCCCGAGCATTCCGGCAGACTAGCTAAGTGGGCAATAGAGCTAAGTGAATTTGAAATTTCTTATGTGCCCAAGACAGCCATTAAAGCTCAAGTCCTAGCAGATTTTCTGATCGACATGCCAGAGTCCAGTTCTGATCAAGCAGAAAGGTCACCTTTGGCTTGGACCATCTATGTTGATGGTGCCTCAGGCAGAAGTTCTTCTGGAGCAGGAGTGGTTCTCATCAATCCAAACGGAGTCAAATTGGAGCAGGCCATCAAGTTTTACTTTCCAGTAACCAACAACCAGGCCGAATATGAATCCCTGCTAGCAGGCTTGAGGCTCGCAAGGGAATTAGGAATCGATCATGTCCACATCAAAACCGATTCTCTGGTAATGGCGTCGCAAGTCCTCGGCAACTTCGAAGCAAGGGAGCCAGTCTTGAAAAAATATCTAGCTCTTGTGAAAATAGAAGTCGGAAGGTTTAGAAGCTTCACCATCGAACATATCCCCAGAACGGAGAATGAGGAGGCCGATTTTCTCTCTAAGCATGGGATGCCTTCAGGAGGCACGACTTCTGAGCTCTTCTGCCCGGCAGTAGTGGAAGGAGATCTGATGCAAGTAGATCAACGCGCCTCATGGATGGACCCATTCATCCTATATATGTCAACAGGAAATTATCATCATACAGTTAGAGACAAGAAAAAGTTCAGAATAAAAGCAGCTCACTACTTCCTAGTGGCGGGAATCCTTTATAGAAAGACCTTCCTCTCAACCATGGCCCGGTGTGTTTCAGAAGAAGAAGCTCACACTGTTTTGCAAGAGGTTCACTCAGGAGAGTGTGGAAGCCACTCTGGAGCAAGAACTCTTGAAAAACGAGTCCTGCGGCAAGGGTATTTCTGGCCCACAATGAAGAAAGACTCAGAGATCTATGCCAGAAGGTGTGTTCAATGCCAGAAGTTTGCTCCACTTCAGCACCAAGCAGCTCAGTCCCTCAGGTCGATTGCAACTCCTTGGCCCTTTGCGGTTTGGGGAATGGATCTCATTGGTCCTTTTCCTTTGGCAAGCGGGCAGCGGCGTTTCATCCTCGTAATGATCGACTACTTCAGCAAGTGGATCGAAGCCAAGGCATTGACTAAGACAACTACTCAGATCGTCAAGAACTTCATTTGGGGAGAAATTGTCTGCCGGCACGGGATACCAATTGCAATAATCACTGACAATGGGCCACAATTCAACAACTCAGAGATGATAAATTTTTGCAGGCAGATCGGAACAGAGCTGCGTTTTGCATCAGTTCATCATCCCAGAAGCAATGGCCAGGTGGAAGCTGCCAACAAGCAGATCCTCAACTTGCTCAAAAAGAAAGTGCAGAATCTCAAGGGCAGTTGGGCTGATCAGCTTCCATCAGTCCTCTGGTCCCTTAGGACAACGCCATCATCCGCAACCGGGGAGACTCCATTCAAACTCTCTCATGGCTCAGAGGCGCTCATCCCGATTAAGTTTGAAGTCCCGTCACCCAGAGTACTGCTTGCAAGAGAAGGTGTTGATGATTGGGTTGAGTTGAATAATGAGGAGATGAGGTTCAGCTTGGAGCACATCGAGGAGGTCAGATATCAAGCAGCCGTAAGGCAGGAAGAGGTCAAAAGGAGGATGGCCCGTTACTTCGATCAGAATATAAGGATCAAACACTTCCAAGTGGGAGATCTAGTTCTAAAGAAGGTTGATGCCGCTGCAAGAGCTGGTTCAGTTGGAAAGCTTAATCCAAATTGGGCCGGCCCTTTTGTCGTCAAAGAAGCGTTAAAAAGCAGCGCTTACCGCTTGCAGACTCACGAAGGAGAGGATATACCACACACGTGGAGTGGGGATGATCTCAAGCGGTTCTATTCTTAAACTTCCTTTTTCTACTTTGTGTATCCTCTTCAAGAACTATTATGAATAGAAACTGCTTGCTAACACTTCCTCGAGTGTTTTGTTGTAATCATAACAGATGAAACGCTAAGAAAGATTCAAAAAACGGTTCTGCACCTAAACTCTCTTTCTTCTTTCTTATGTTTGCTTTGCAAATATGTTTTATGATCCATACTAACACCTTTTCTAGTGTTTTCTCTCTCCCCAAAGACCTATAACGGTTCCCTGATACCAGGAGACATCGCCGAGTTCAGCTAGACTTCCCCTAGAGCCGTTGTCATTAGCGTAACACCACGAAGACCACGTGTTGCGAGGAGATTTCGCACCGTGTAGTGGGAGCTTACAGGCTCTAGCGCGGTTGGATTCTGGGCTTCGGATCCCGGCAAGTACCTGACCCCACCTTTGCATTATGGAGGGCAAGGTGGGTGTAAAGCTCTACCACGCCGCTTTAGGGATATTGTTACAACTTCGATGATCACATGAGGAAAGTATGCCGTTCCGGCTCACCTGCCCGCGGGTCATCTTAGCTTGTAACTCTCGAACACTCCATGGTACCCTCAAGCAGTGCCTGCAGGAGACCCACAGCTTAGACTGTACTCCAGGCAAGAGGGCAGGGAACCGTTCCGCCAAGTGAGCATCTTGCTCTTCGCAGGGAATTATCTGCGGACTGGTCTTCTGCGTCCGCTCAGTCCGCCGGTATGGGTTGATTCTATAGCTTGTAGCCCGGTGAGGAAAGTATGCCGCTCAGGCTCACCTGCCCACCTGGTCGCGAGTTATAGGTCATTTCTATATCTTTAGCGGACTGATTTTCTCTATCCGCAGAGTCCGCCTGCTTGGGTTGATCTTATAGCTTGTAGCCCGGTGAGGAAAGTATGCCGCTCCGGCTCACCTGCCCACCTGGTCACAAGCTATAGATCATTTCTATCTTTGGCGGACTGGATTCGTTATCCGCACAGTTTGGAAGTTTCCTTGGGATTGCAAGCTGGTTATCTTTAGCGGACTGATTTTCTCTATCCGATCCGTCCGCCTACTTTGGTTGATCTTATAGCTTGTAGCCCGGTGAGGAAAGTATGCCGCTCCGGCTCACCTGCCCACCTGGTCGCAAGCTATAGATCATTTCTATCTTTGGCGGACTGGATTCGTTATCCGCACAGTTTGGAAGTTTTCTTGGGATTGCAAGCTGGTTATCTTTAGCGGACTGGTTTTCTCTATCCGATCCGTCCGCCTACTTGGGTTGATCTTATAGCTTGAAGCCCGGTGAGGAAAGTATGCCGCTCAGGCTCACCTGCCCACCTGGTCGCAAGCAATAGATCATTTCTATTATGAGCGGATTGGTTTTCTGTATCCGCTCAGTCCGCAGGGTAGTCCATATTCAAGTTTATAGATCATTCCTGTTATGAGCGGATTGGTTTTCTGTATCCGCTCAGTCCGCAGAATGATTTCCATGCATGTTTGATCATTTCTATTATGGGCGGATTGGTTTTCTGTATCTGCTCAGTCCGCGGAATGGTTTTTGTATTATTTGTTAAGTTAATAATCTGTGCTTTTATATTATGTGCGGTCTGGCTTGCGGACTACAACTATAACTCAAGTACCCCTGACATTATTATCAACTGGCTTTTCTCTGAGGCGGATACTGAATGAGTACCTGTCTAATTCTTAAATCAGCAAGATTCGTTAAATGATGTGATGAGCGGACCGTAACTGAAACTCAACAGGGTCCGCCTAACAAAATTCTTCTTTATGCTCTGATCAATCAACGCATCGTGCGGACTGTTAAGTATCGGTGCGGTGAGCGTGGAAAAAAGAACATTGCAGGAAGCACACATACAAGAATATCCTTTCTATTCCATCAAAAAATTGTTTACATCGTTCTATATATTCGGCGGACTGCAGTCTTGCGTCCGCCACTTTTACAAAAAACATATATATATATATATATATATATATATATATATATATATATATATATATATACATTGATCAATCAGTCCTCTGTTTCTTCTCGGGAGGTGCAGGGCTGTCACCAATGATGTCGACTTCTGGAGAATAGCCCCCCGAGTCGCTCCCGCTGCTACCTGATCCTGTACTAGTGGCGGACCCGCTATGCGAGCTCCCAGTAGCAGAGGAAGATGCAGAGGTGTCGGACTCGGCGGACAGCTCCTCTCCTTGTCGGCTCGATGCAGCATCGTCCGCATTTTCCCTGGCGCCTTGCTCTTCGCCCTGCAAGCCTCCTTCTTTTTCTTCTTCTTCTTCTTCTTCGTCGTCATCTTCTTCCTCATCTTCACCTTCCTCAATGACATCCTTTCCTTTTCTAGCTCTCTCCATCGCTGCGACCTGAGGGGCCAGCTCAGGGAAGATCTCCAGAAAAGGGATGCCGACCACTCCCTCCTTCATGAGGCCATCGCGGGCAAGTCGCTCAACAGCGACCTCGACAGTCTCCATCACAAAAGGGAGCGTGGCGGCCTGGAATTTATTGTTCTCCAAGTCGTAGGCGACCTGCGAAAAACAAAATTACAAACATCAGACAGATCGCGGCAGATAGAAATTTAAGACCGCGGCAAATTCAACTCACCCCCAGCTCCTCTCTTTGCCGAGCATTCCTTTCTCCCAGCCGCGCGTTCCTTTCCCTTAGCACCTTGTTATCCTTCTGAAGTTGTTCATTCTGCCTCAGCAGGTCCCTGGCCAAAGTAGCGACATAGTGGTTTGTTACCGCGCTGTTCGCAGAAGCCTGGGAGGCCAGCAGAGGGAGGTCGGCGGCGGACACTTTCTTGAGGTCGCTCAGATTGCGCTTTCCATACAGCGCGGAGATCGCGATATGCGCGTGGCGTGATATCCGCGGACTCTTCCACGAAGGAAGCGCGGTGGATAGGCGGAAGTGTTTGTTTTTGCTGTGCCAATGGACCATGGGGTTCCCCCTGAGGTCCTTTTGGCTGATACCGAACCCGCTTATTGAGAAACTTTCTGAGGAAGAGTAGTCCGCTGCGGGATCCCCTTCCTCCTTCCTCTTTCTGGCAACTGCTTCCTTCTTCTCCCTTTATGTAGGAGTGAAGCCGCTCGGCGTCTGCGGCAAGTTGGCGGGCACCGCCAAGGTCGCTGCAAAAAGAGAACCAGAGTTAACGACATGGTCGCGGCGGATACAAAAGCTGAGTCCGCTAAACTACTTACTGTCCTCAGGCATGACATCCGCCAAGTTTGCCAGTAGCGAAAGGTAGTATTCGATATCAAGCCTGGCGTTCGCTAAGAACTCGACGATTGCGGACTCCAGGTCGTCCAGCTGCACATTTTTAAAGACGGAGTCCGCGCGCACCTGTGGATACGTGTGCGCGAACACAAGGTCGCCCTCGAAAATCAAGAACCTCGAGGTCCAGTTGTGGATCTTGTTTGGAAGACCCACTACCTTCATCCCCCTGCAGTAGAAGTAGATTACTCCCTTGTAGGGGCGGCCTCCGGAGGCAGTTATGGAGCGGACGAAGAATATTTTGCGGAAGATGTTCATCGAGAAAGCAATCTTTTCAGATCGCAAATAAGAGATGTAGCTGCAGATCGCGGCAAGGGTATTCGGCGTGAGCTGGCCAGGGACCATCCCATAATGCTTAAAGATTGCAACAAGCTCCCATAGGAGCGGGAACCTGAATCCGCTATCGAAATGATCAACGGGAATGGCGATCTGGGTCACCGTCGAAAAGTTCAACCTTTCCTGATGGGCGGGTAGGCGGACAAGTATGTTTGAGTCCGCCATTTTCTTTTCAACGAAGGCAGCCAGGTCAGCCTCTGTCAAAGTACATTTTCGGTGATCGGTAGAATGGAAGGCGACTGCAGCATCAGTGCGCGCGGACACCATGTTGCAGGCCGCAGGATTCTGTTTACTTCGATAATTTCCTACATAGAGACAGCAGAAGGCAGTATTTATAGATAAAGATTCTGACAGCTTTTTGACCAGTCCGCGCAGGTCGCATATTCAATCCGCACAGTCCGCAAAGAATTAAAAAGCAGCCAAACAAATAACGCGGATACAAAGGCAAATTAACATTCCAAGGGAAATTCAGAGCCAAGTTGTGGCCGGTGCAGTTTCCTATCCGCCCAGGTCGCGTATTTTCCCACCTGCAGGTTAACAAGAAGCGGACACAGCGCTAGTCCGCACAGTCCGCCACAGATCATGCCAAGGATAAAGCAACATAAAATTGCGGATTTATAATCTGAGTCCGCATAGATCGCAGTAAAAGTTCAATCACACATCACACAGCATTGTTTGAAGCGCAATTATACAGACGATTATACAAATTAAACAAGAATCAGAAGCACCGCGGACTCAGCGGTCCCTATTTTCAGTTCGCGTAGGCTTCTCCATCCTATCCCGGCATAGATGAGCCGCCTGATCGCTTATCTAAAGAATCTCACTGTACACACGGCAGAGGTGGTGGTGGATAACATTGATGGTCCGGTGCATGTGGGCGGCTTCCCGGTCTACCCGGCTGAGAGGCACCATTGGCTCCGCTGCCGGCCTCTGCTCTTCATCCGCGGGCTGTTGAGCACCTGCCGATGCAGCGATCTCCGGAGGAGCGCGATCTGATACTCGCGGCCTCCGGTCAGCGACCTCTGCGGCCCGCTTCCCCTTCTCCTCACGAGCCAACGCCAAGTGCTTGCCTTTGTAGTATCGGACGTCATCCGCGAGCCTTTTCTTTTCCCTTTCAGACCTCTCCAGCGCCCGCGAGATGCTGGCGACATGGTCTTTGAGGGCCTTCTCGCGTTCCGCGGACGCTTTCTCGCGCGCCGCGGACGCCCTCTCGCGCTCCGCCGCTTTCTCTAACTCTGCTTTGACACATTGCATTTCAGCTTCAAAATTCTTCTCTAACTCTATTATCGTACTCAGGCTGGGCGGCTCATCTTCCACGGACTTCACGTGTGAGACCGCGTCGGCACCAGTGTTGGGTGTGACCACGATCTCGCCACTCTCGATGGAGCCCGGCAGCGACTTTCTACCTGCAACAAATAAAGTCAACTTCGCATTCAAAGGCAGTTCGCGGCGGACTCAAAGAAAGGATAAAAGATCACTTTTAGATATAGCGGCAGCGAGTTTCCGACTATCGAGGATGATTGGCCGCCTTGCCCGCTCCTGGTCAAAGGCGCTTAACCGCTTTTTCCATTCGCGGTGAACCCTTGCTCTTCTCTCGGCAGCCGCACTTGTTGAGACCACGATATCGTCCGTCTTGGTGATAATTTTGATCGGTCTTGACGTCCGCGGCGGCGACCTGTAAAGCTACTTGCGCTAAAAGTATTTGGGCGCCGGCTGAAGTTTACCTGACCGCATCAGCTCCGCAGCAATCCGCAGATCCTCAGCGGCTTTGTCCGCCGCGGCCTGCTGCGAGGCTGCCCCGACCGCAGCAACATGAGCAACGATTTGTTTCTTTTGCTCCTCTATCTTCTCCTTCAGCCTCTCCCTCTCCTCTTCCTCCGCAGCGGACAAGGAAGGGAGTTCGTCACCCTTATCTCCAGTAGTCTCCGCCTCATTCTGCTGCAGTACAACCAGCAAGGAGTCCTGGATTAAGTCAAGTTGATCGACGTCTATGGAATCAAATATCTCATCCGTGGAAAGACTGACCGTTGAAAGGGAGTTGTCTCCCCGAATTTGGGCCTCCGGCGTTACCAGGTCGCCGTATGGGACTTCTTTGTCGCGCGGCCTGTGTTGCAAGTCCGCTTCCCCAGTCCGCTTGGAGATATTCTTCTCCTTCATTGCGCGGAGCTTCTTCTCAACCCGCTCGGCGACGGTCGCTCCGTCCCTCTTCCTCTTCTTCCTCTTGGCTATCTTCTCAGCAGAATCCGCGGCGGACCCCCCTAAATCGGGCTGGTCTTCGCGGACAGGCTCAGGATTCGCAGCCATCGGCGCTTTTGAAGGCGCATCGTCCTCTTCCTCAGTCCGCCTATCTTCTTCATCCAGGGTAACGATTGGTACCTGGGCAGGAGAAGATATGTCGGCCTCAATGTGTTCACCAACAGTGTCCGCCGAGGTCGCGATTTTCTGGGAATGGGCGGAGTCCGACAGGGTAACCATATTCTCACTTCTCAATGGTTCGGCGTCGACTGCGGCTTCTTCGCGAGCAGATACATCGGTAGGGTGGACTGACTTCTCCGCAGGCTTCTCGCTCTGGGAACTCTCTCCTGTGAGGCGGACAGGATCTTTTCTTGCCGACCTCTTCACAATCTTTTTGGTCTTCATAGGCGTTGTCAGCTCCAGGTCGCCTTTTGCAGTAACGCTAGATAAGAAAGCTCCAAGCCTAGCCATGCCGGACTGGAAGGTGGAGACCGCAAGTGGTGAATAGCGCCCCGTGTCGATCGAGATTCTCAGCAGATCCAGACCCTCCAGCGATATTTATAGCGTTGGCGGCGTTTTCGAGGTTTGCGGACTCGGCGGTTAAGAGAACATTTTCGAAGTTTTCTGGAAACTTAAAAATGTGCGGGGATTATGTTAAACCCTCAGTCCGCAACATACTGCAAGATTCCAAAGCCCCCCATTCAGCAGGAGCGGACAGGATTTGTCAGTCTGCCCAGTCCGGCATTGTCACCAGTCGGGCGCCAAGGGTGGTACTCCAGCAGCGGACGCAAGGACCTGTCCGCTCAGTCCGCCGGTGCTTTGGGTCAGGTTCTCCAGTGGCGGATGCAGTATCTCGTCCGCCCAGGCCGCCGCCCTCCAGTGGGCGCGCCCAGCAGCAGTGGAAGCTCCAGCTCGCGAGCCCAGTCCGCCACTTCTGTGCGGACTGGCGTGTTCTTTCTTTTTGCTTCCCGTCACCGCTGCCCGGTTCTCCTGTACCCCGGGCAGCCGGTTATTTTAGCCCTGCCCGATTGGGCAGGCCCCCTATCCTATAAATAGGGGGGAGGTGGTGCACTCAAGGCACGCTGACTCGGACCCAGGAGCCTACTTGTTACAGGCTGCAGACTCGAATCATGTGCCTTGCGGACTCCCCCTTGCTCTGCTTCCCTCAGTCTTTTCCTTTCACTTGTAACTGAATCCTTCTTCAATCAAGGGAAAGCCCGTCGCAAGAGAGGCATTCAGGCCGCGACGGGTGAAGTCTGTTGTTGCCGTGGTTCACGGCCCTGCTCTTCTTCCAGCTCTCATCCGCTTAGTAGATCGCTACTCGCAGTCTCCCTATTCCCCCTGTGTTCGAACAGTTAGCTGGTTGTGCTCGACCTCCCTTGTGTTTTCGTGCATCAACAGTACCTGCACAATAAAAATAAACAGCACAGCACACAGAATACACAAGCTATTTATAGTGGTTCCCCGATTTGGGTACATCCACTTTCCCCCTTCGACCTATCTCCCAACACGGGACGACTCGGTCTCTTCACCAACAGGATTGAAATCCAATCCTTGCACTATCGGAAGGAACCCTTCCACACGTAGGAGTCAACACTCCCACAACCCGGGTTGCACCCAACCCTTACAACTAGGAACCAACGTTCCTTTACAACAAAAGTAAAACTAGAATGTACAAGAGATACAAACTACGTTTGGAGACTAAGGTGTCCCTCTTCGTTGACGACGTGTTTTTGAAGTCCACGAAGAGTCCACAACCCTAGATCTCTCTTGGAGAGAATCTCCCCGGAACCGGCGGCGGCAGGATGGGCGGTGGCTAGGTTCACGGGATCGGCGGCGACAACAATGTGCGGCTGCTGTACTTTGGAGATCCAAACTTCGTAGCGAAGCTAGCTAGGTCTACCAATGGTCACACTAGGATCAATCGTCTCGATCGATTCGGATGGGGAAGATTTTCCCGATCTACAAATCAAGAGACAAGAGATATCCGGTTAGACACGTGAGACGCTAAGCTTGGCTAAGCTTCTATCGCCGGAAGATCAGGAAGAATCGCGATCAAAGGCGGCGACCAACTAGCGCGAGCGGCGACGGCGGCGGCGGAGCAGTTTCGCAATTTTAGGTTAAGATCGGCTCGGCTTCTTTCTGTGTGTCTCTACTATTCAAAAATACCCGTATATATATACACAAGTAAAACCTTAAAGACCGTTGTGGGTCCCACAAGAAGAAACCCTAACTCCGGTTCAAAGCAGTGCCAGCGACAGAGTCCGGTTCAGGGAATTCCAGAAAATCGCTCAAGTTAAAATCGGCGAGAATCGAAGGTGATTCTCGACGAATCGGCGAGAATCAGTTAGTGATTCTCGACGATTCGTCGAGAATCACTAGTGATTCTCGACGATTCGTCGAGAATCACTAGTGATTCTCGCCGAATCACTTGTTGATTCTCGACGAATATTACTTAGCCATGATCTGCTCAACGATGGATTCGGCGAGAATCAGTAGTGATTCTCGACGAATATTACTTAGCGCCGCTTTGAAGTAGCTGGATAGAGTCGGCGAGAATCGCCAAGTGATTCTCGCCGAATCGGCGAGAATCACTTGGCGATTCTCGTCGATTTACACTTAGACGAATTTTCGTCTTTCCACCCATGATGTGCTCCTTGACCCATCCTTGCTCCTTGTCTGCTCTTGCCTTAACACAACCATGTACTTGAAATTAAGTACACTCCAATAGAGAGAGTACACGTAGGCCAACAAACTGATCTGCTCAACGAGGGATTACGTTGTGCAGACCCGTGTATATTGACCTACTGCACCCTGACATTGGTGTGCACTTAGCGTGGAAAAACTGCAAGCACAACTTGAAATATTTTGTCAAATACACTGTCTATTTACCTTAGCTTGTCCAGAGGCTTCTTCAAATCAGGTACGTTGTGGATACAATACCCAACACTTCTTACAGATTTAAATTTGTTGTCGTTGAATGTTCCCGGAGTAGAAGTTGAAGAAGACTCTTGATGCTTGATTGTTGTTCTTCTTCAGTCTTCAGAAAGTACAAGGGAAAAACAAATTGTTTTCTACACAGGGAGAGAGTTCTGTATCTTTTCTCTATATGCTCTATCTTGTGTTGAATGTTCAGTCTGTTCTCTTCTTCTTGTTCACTGTGTTGCTTGTCGTCTGAAAAGATAAAAACACTTTTATATTCTGCTGTCAAAAATTCTCCCTTGAAATTTGAATTCTAAGCATTAATAGTTGATTGTTCTCGATAATGAAATGGCTGGAATATTCATTAAAGAGTTTCCCCCACACTGCCACAATAAATTAAGCAAGTAATTAACCCTATGAAGACCATAATTAATGCTGCCAATAACGGCCATATTCAGGGGAATATAAGAATTAATTACTCAGAGAATTAACGCTAAATAATATAAGAAATAAGGACAGAATAAGGAAAAACTTCTAAGTCTAACTCGGGATAGAATTTTTCGAGCTCTTAACAGAATTCGTCGACTGGAGATCCAAGTTCGTCGAGCTGATAATTCCTATTCGTCAACTAGAGCTCAGCGAACTACATTCTACAAATAACTAGCCAATACTGTGCTATAAGTTCTTCGAGCTAAGAATTTGTCTTCGTCGAGTAGAGTTCAGAGAAACTAAACTGGAAAGAATATGTTGAAGTTGAACTCCAGAATTCATCGATCAGAGAATCTGTCTGAATGAAGAGATCGTTGACCTGAGCTCAAATATCATCGAGTTCAACTCAGAGAATTAACTCTAAGTTTGTTGATCTGCAATCGACAATCATCGTGCTGAGTTCGAAGAATTTCGAATTGATAATTTTTAGCTCTGAATTCTTCTAAGTATGAGTCAACTGAGGTCCTCTGCTGGCCGGTCCATGAATATTGAACCTAATGACTAACCTAAACTCTAGGACTCATAGACTTGACCATGTCTATACAATGTGGGTCAAACTCAACCTAATTCGTGATCCTAGCCCATATCCAAACTACAGATCCAACAATCTCCCCCTATTTGGGTGAGGCCACTAATATAAACAGAAGAAAACAATCACAATGCAAGATAAAATATATCTGGTAGAAAATTAAAACATCCAGTAGATATGTATACAATAAGAGCCTTGTGATAGATTAATCAAATAGAGTTCAGGAAAAAAACTAAACAAAACAGTTATCTATTCTTCTTTGTCTTTTCTTTCTCTGCCTTTCAGATTTATTAGAGGGCTATCTGAATATGATTTCTCTGTTTGGATTAGCAGCTTATCTTTTAGATATAGTCATGTCTGATGCTCCAATGATGTTGACAGAAGTTGCTCTTGGAACTACAACCTCTGGATGTAGATTCATATAATCATCTCCATTAAAAAAATTTGTTAGCTTTGTCATACCTTTTTAATTCTTCTCTCATGTAATAAGACATTGTAGTGTACTGAGAGGGATCTTTGCCTTCAGCTTTAGCTTTGTTTATCATAGAGAGTCCAACTAGTTCTTGAAATCTAGCCATTTTAGCAGTTGTTTCTTATTCAGGATCAACAAAGGGAACTGGTGGAGAGTAAGGTCTTTCAGAACTAACATCTATTTCAGATTGAACCATTTCAGATACTTTCTATTGCATGTCTTGCTTCTGATATTGTTGTTCATGTCTGCTGCTGCTTGAGGAGTGTTTCTGCTGACTGCTTCCTTCTAAATGAGATCTTCAAGATCTGCCTTGTTGCCTTTGGTATGTTTGAGTATAAGAGGTAGATCTCTGAGACACATTCCTTGAAGCACCTACTGCTGGAGGAGGAGGAGGAGGATGACCTCTCCAATTCCTTTGAGAAGAAGGAGGAGGAGAGTAACTTCTGCTCTTCTTCCTTGATTTTTGCTCATTTTTAGATAGCCACATCCATGAAGGCATCCCAAGGAAAGGAGTAATCTTTTGCAACATGTAGTAGGGAGTGTCTGCATTAGGATTGGGCTTTGGAACAGCCTTAGCAGGAGCTTTTCTTTTCTTTGCAACCTTCTTTTTAGCTTTTTAATCATCAGAATCATCAGAGTCTTCATCATCATTATCATCATCAGATGATCCTGGAGGATTGTCATATAAAGCATCAATTGCCTTTAAGGCTTCCTTGGAGATTTGCTTTTTAGTTTGAGGAGACACTTGAGGTTCTGCAACTTCTGGTGGAGCAATAATATTTTCAGAAACTGTCTTATTTTCTACTTATATATCTGCAAGAATAATCTCATCCAGGTCTGGTAAAGGACTATCATCCATTTTAAAAGTAAGAGGGGAGATAGCCTTGGGAGGGGGAATAGCCTAAGGGGCTGATACTATGAGTGGCTCTGCTTCTGCAAAACTTGCCTTTAGTTGTTTAGCAACTTCAGAACTTATTGGGGATGAATAGCAAACTATAGCCATAGAGTGCTTTGGGCAGACTTTTAGAAGATAATTTAAATAAGCCGTGTCAAAAGAATTTAACAAATTATAAACATTTGTTGTGCGATTGACAAGGCAATCACCAACATTCAAAACTTCTGGCAAGTTTACTTGCTCAACTGTACAAAGCATATCAACTTCTACTGTCTCAGCCTATGTAAGCATATATACATCTATATCTGCACCTGTTGGCTCATCTATCTGCAAAACTGCTGCTGCTGCTGCTGGAGCTGCTTCTTCATCGAGCATCTCCCCTACCCGGTTTCAGTGGATAATGGAATCAGGCCCCTAGAAGAAGAAGGGAAACAAGAGGGAGCAAATAGGGCAGCAAGGGATGAGATGGAGGCAGCAAGAGGTGTGATTTCCTCTGCTATAGGTTGCCTGATTACTGGAGTGATGTGCTCCAAAAGGGTGGCAATGGAAGGGGAATCCATATCCATAAATGCAGGAGGAGTTTGAGTTGATACAGATGGATCGATGGGAGGAATGACATCAGAAGGAATAACATCTTGGATGATGTCATCCTAAGAAGGTGATGCAGCAGGAGATAGAACAGGAGTGGAGATGTCATGTTGAGGTGAGGTTGGTGTAGATGGTAAGGAGGTTAGCAAATCAAATGTGGGGGATGACATGAATGTATGACGATGTATGTCAGTAAGATGAAGTGGTAATGGATATGGAGGTAGTGTGATGTGTTATGGAGATTCAGTATGTGTTTGTTGATACATTAGTGAGGCAGGTGGTTGTGGAGGTGAGGGGATTATTGTGGAAGGAAGGAAATCTTCTGGAGGTAGTGTTGAGGAAGGAAGAGGTGGAATGGAAACTTCTTCAATAGGGTGGGGAGTGGCTGGAACAGCCCTTATGCTCTCAGAAGGTGTGGAATAGGAGCAAGCCCTAGATGGCTTAGAGATTGTCCTCTCCCACCTTACAAACAAGGCACATGTTAGCCTTTTGGAATCATTAATGAATATGGTTTGAGAGACCAGGGATTCAGATGCTTCTGCCTGTAGGAAAATGCCAAGAACTCTTCCAAAACAAACTTCTTTCTTACAATTCATCTTCCTTATCAACTCAAACGGATTCCTTGACCAATTCACTTAGTTCTTATTCACAATCGCACACATTACCAGAAATTGTTGCCTGATAATATAGTCATGTGCAGTATGCTTGCCCAGCAATACCTTGCCCACCACATCAGCTAAAAATTTATATTCAGAGGATAAATTTTTCTTTAACAGCTTATTTGGGTTCTCTCCAATATGACTCATTTTATTCAGCATGTTATCAAATTCAGAACTATCAATCTCTAACTCTTCTTCACCATTCATCAAACCGAAAATTTCAGTTAGTACTTCGGGGGAAAGAGAAATCTGGTTACCAGATATCGTGTCGGTCATTGTGTCGACATCTGGAGTTGAGGAGGTGAACACCCATTCTCTTATTTCTGTAGCAGCTATCTTGATTCTGGTTGTCATGAAATTCTTTAACTGTTGTTACTCAAAGAGTTTCAGTATATCTAGGAAGATTTGATCGAAGTATTGGAATGATTCAATGTCTATGTCAAATCCCATATCAAATTTCATCACCGCCAAAGAGCTCGCCGGAATCGCCATTGATCTCCTGCAAAAGAAAACAAAAAGATCAAGTGTAAGGGGATCAAAAAGCACGGGATGGAGCTCGAAGAAAACCAAGCTATATGGTTTTCAGAATATGAAGCGGCAGACTCCATCCGATGAAAATAAAAAGTTCTTCGGTCTCAGTTCGACGAAAACTTTTATTGACAAAAGTGTGTGTCGATCTCAGTCAGAAGAAGGGAAAACATTTCGTCATGCTCAGGTCGACGAAACATTTTCTGAAGCAATATCGTCGATATCCATTAGACGAATAGAACTTCACACACAGAGAGTTTATCGATCTCAGGTCGACAAATTATCTCAAGAACTTTTCTCTATTCGTCGATCTCCATTCGATGAACTGTGGCAAATTCTTCAACCACGGACAGATGGTTAAATTAATGCATCTCCATTTATCATACATAGCTGATTCATAAAGAACAGATGTTTTTACTCTCATCAAAGGGTTTGGTGAAGATATCTGCCTTTTGCAAATTAGTAGAGAGACAAAGGTGAGATTAATTTTCTTTTTGTCAACACACACTCTAATGAAATGATGTCTTACATCTATATGCTTAGTTCTACTATGATGCACTGGATTCTTTGCAATAGAAATTGCACTGGTATTATCACACATTAGAGTTGAATTATTTAAGTTGATACCTTAATCTGGGAGTTGGTTCTGAATCCACAGCATCTGTGAATAACAACTGCCAACTGCTATATATTCAGCTTCTGCTGTTGAGGTGGACACAAATGTTTGCTTCTTGCAAAACCATAATACTAGCATATCACCAAGGAACTGACATTTCCCTGATGTGCTCTTTCTGTCCACTCTACATCCAGCAAAGTCAGCATCAGAGTATCCAGTTAACTCAAGTTCTGACTCTGTTGGATACCAGACTCCTAAATTAGGGCAACTCTTTATATATCTCAAAATTATTTTTAAGAAAATAAGGTGAGATTCTTTAGGGTTCACCTGGAACCTATCACAAATAAATGTAGCAAACATAATGTCTGGTCTACTTGTTGTAAGATATAATAGGGACCCAATAATGGCCCTGTATAATTTATAATCTACTGGTTTCCGAAGTTCATCATAATCAATTACAGCATTTGTAGCCATATGTGTTTTCTTTGTTGAATCATCAGCCATCCCAAACCATTTTATCATCTCCTTAGCATATTTGGATTAGGACAAGAAGATGCCATCAGGGGACTGCTTCACTTGGAGACCAAGGAAGTAGGAGAGCTCACCCTTGCTACTCATTTCAAACTTGGAATGCATAAGGTTGGAGAACCTTTTGCATAGTTTGGAATATGTAGAGCCAAATATAATGTCATCTACATATATTTGTAATAATAAAATTTTATCATGATGATGCTTAATAAATAAAGTCCTATCTACTATGGCTCTAGAAAAATTATGCTCTAAGAGAAAGCTAGCAAAGGTTTCATACCAAGCTCTGGGAGATTGCTTTAGAACATAGAGAGTCTTATGCAATTTAAAAACATAAGAGGAATGAGTAGGAGAAATAAAACCTGGTGGTTATTCTACATAGATCTCTTCTTTGAGTTCACCGTTTAGGAATGCACTCTTGACATCCATTTGGTATACTGTGAACTTCTTGTAGGCTAAAAATATCCTGATTGCTTCAATCCTTGCAACAGGGGCAAATGTCTAGTCATAATCTATGCCTTCCTCTTGTCTGTATCCTTTAGCAACCAATCTTGCCTTGTTCCTTATGATAAGACCTTGAGTATCAAGTTTGTTTCTATATACCCATTTTCTTTCAATGACTGGGTAGAGTTTTGGTCTTGGAACTAAATCCCACACTCTACATATCTCAAATTGGTTGAGCTCCTCTTGCATTGCAATGATCCAGTGTGGATCTTGCTCAACATCTTTTATAGATTGGGGCTCAGTTTGAGATATGAAGCATACATGCATCATGTCCTAGTGGAGTTGATGCCTTGTCTACACACCAACTGAAATGTCTCCAATCACTTGAGATACAGGGTGATCTCTAAGTGTGACAAATTCAGTAGAAGGAGTTGGTTGAGCAACAGCTTGGGGAATTAATTCCTCTTGTGGAATTATAGCTGTTGTTAGCTCTTCACTGAGTTTTATGACTTCATCTTCACTGTCTTCAGTAGTATGTAGAGAAGGATGGATAATAGCCTCATTGGTCAGTGTCAATTTATCCAACTTCTCATACAGATATGGTACCTGCAAATTTTCACTGTTAGATGGAATCTTCTCCTTGTAAAACATGTTAGTTTCATCCTAAGAAATATGAATAGATTCTTCCATTTTCATAGTTGACTTATTATAAACCCTATAAGCCTTGCTTACATGGGAATATCCAAGAAAAATTCTTATTTCAGCCTTTACTTCAAACTTTCTAATATGTTTCTTGTTATTATTGTGAATGTAATAAATGCAACCAAAGATTTTAAAATAGTCTACTTTGAGTAGTTCATAGGGGGTCTTGCCCTTAAGTTTGTGTATCAAACTTCTATTCAGTAAATAGTTTATTGTGCTCACAGCCTCTGCCCAAAAGGATAGGGGCAGGTTAGCATCTGCAAGTAATGTGCCTGCAGCTTCAATCTGTATTCTGTTTTTCCATTCAGCCACTCCATTTTGTTGAAGAGTTATAAAAGCAGAGAAACAATGTCTAATACCTTCCTTCTCACAGAATTCTTGCATGGGAAGATACTCAAACTTAGTACCATGATCACTTCTGATCAATGCAACTGGAGTAGAGTACTCAATCCTTATGCTCTTAAGAAAATCTGTAAGAACCTTGAAGTTATCTGACTTATTTCTCAAGAAGAACACCCAAGTGAACCTTGAGAAATCATCAACAATCACTAAGGAATAAGACTTCCCTCCTATGCTCTGTACAGTAATGGCTCCAAAGATATCCATGTGTAGCAAATACAGAATCCTAGGTGAATCACTCTTATTAAGTGACTTAAAATAATTTTTAGTTTGCTTGCCTAACTGACAAGCCCTGCAAAGGCTTTCCTTCTTGTAGGGGCAAGAAGTCAATCCTCTAACAAGGTTGTCCCTAGAGAGTTTAGCAATATTTTTTAGATTAATATGTCCTAATCTCCTATGCCAAAAATCATTATTATTACTAGTTTGGTTAAACAGACATATTTCATTTTTAGCTGACTTAAAATTAACTACATAGATATTTCCTACTCTAGTACCAGTTAATACTACTTGGTTATCTACAGAAGTAATAATACAT
Organism: Platanthera guangdongensis; assembly: GCA_039583875.1. Lineage (NCBI taxonomy): Eukaryota > Viridiplantae > Streptophyta > Magnoliopsida > Asparagales > Orchidaceae > Platanthera > Platanthera guangdongensis. Next base: position 61,555,504 of record CM077159.1, read on the forward strand.
GAAGTTTTGCTAAATGATACCTGAAATCTTTCATCACAAAACTGACTTATGGATATAACGTTGTGCTTCAGTCCACTTACATAAGCTACATTCCTGAAGGTGACTGCTCCAATCTTGACCTTTCAATAACCTTTAGTCTGGCCACAATTAGAATCACAAAATATTACTTTGGGTCCTAGCTTAGACTTGTAGTTGATTAAGTTATCCTTGTTTCCAGTCATATGTTTTGAACAGCCACTATCCAAATACCAATGTTGCTCCGTGGTTGATAGTCTTTCACCTGCACTAAAACAGATTAGCTATTCTTGACCTAGGTTACCTTGGGTCCTTGTTTGTTTACATAATTAAAACTGGAAATGTATGAGTATTTAGGTTGATTTTTATACCCTCGGGGTGAAATCTTCTAGGTGGAATTATCCACTGGGTGAATTGATTATCATATTGTCTTGGTTGATTAAATATTCTAATAGAATTAAAGTTAATGTTAAAATGAACTAGGTTCGATTAATTCTGGTAAGTTCGTCGATCTGAGTTCCATGAATGGTGATGAGTTCGTCAAACTCCACTCAGAGAATGAAAGTATTCATTCTCTGGGCCCCAAAGTCGTTGATCTCAGGTCGACGGACCATACTGGTTTCGTCGATCGTAGATCAACGAATAATTATAAAGAAAGTTTGCATTTGGAGTTCGTCGACTTGAGTTCAACGAAGTGTACACATTTCATTGATCTGAGTTCGATGAAATCTGCTGAACATTGTTATGGTTAAGATTTTTCATATTCTTTCTCTTTTTCTTATTCTTTTTTATTACTTTTGGTTGTTTAACATTATTATTATCTATCTTTTCTTTTCCCTTTTCTAACACAAATTGTATTGGAGTTGTTAGAATATTTTTCTTTACTATGGGGGGTAAGATTGATGAAGCACCTAAGCCCAGCTTGCTATTTAATCTGGCATTTACTGTGCTTGTGATGTCCATCAGCTTATGGCTTCTCCCATTGAGAGACTCCTCAAGTTGCTTTGCCTCACTTAATTTAGTTTTCAAAGAGATGATTTGTTCATTAGCTAGGGTTAATTCATCTTTTAATTTAATGTTTTCAGAAACAAACTTACCTTGTTCATTCTGTTTTTCTCTAAGTTATTTAATCTCTTTTTCAGAATTTATTAGAGCAACACATAATGATTTAAATTCATTTATAAAATTTTCTAAATTGAAATCAAAGAAAGATAATACCGGATTTACCTCAGATTCAGATGTTTCTTCATTGTCTGAATTCTCAGCTTCTGATAGGCTACTTGATGCATCAATGGCCATCAAGCAAATCTCCTTTGCCTTAGCCTCTTCTTCATCTTCATTGGAGCTATAAGAGGAAGATTCATCATCTGTGTCACTCCAGGTCTCAGCAATGAAACCTTTCTCCTTCCTTTTATGCTTGTTGGAGGAGGGCTTGTTGTAGTGCTATCTCCTGCTTTCTTTTTCTCTTCTTCTCTTCTTCTTATGGTTCTCTGGACACTCTGAAATAAAGTGTCCTGGGTGCCTGCAAACAAAACAAACAACTTATTTAATTGGTGTCTTGTAATACCTTGGTTTGTCATCTTGCCAAGATAACTTTCTTCTGAAGTCCTTCTTTGCCATTTTGTAAAATCTCTTGGCTAAGAGACTTAGAAGTTCTTCACTAGCTGTTGGAGCTTCTGATTCTTCTGAAGTTTTAAAAGCTATGCATTGTTCCTTTCTTGCTGCTGGAGGAGTCTTCTGCTCTACATCTTCTTTTGTTTTTATTAGTTGCTCAAATGATTTGAGCTTTCCAAAAAGTGATTCAGTGGAAATCTCATTAAGACTTTTGGCCTCCTTGATTGGCCATATTCTAGAATCTCATGAGCTAGGGAAGCACATGAGAATATTGTCATTACCTTCTGTGAGGGTGATGTCCTTGTCCAGAGTTTTTAGCTCATTGATGATTGAGCTTAGTCTGTTGTACACATCACGTACAGACTCAGATTCTTCTTTTTTGAAGTTTTCATACTAGGAGATGAGATTGGATCTCCTATTCTTTCTCACATCTGCTGATCCAGCAATCATCTGGTTGAGAGAATCTTAGATAGCTTTGGCTGATGTACACTCAGCCACTTTCTAGAATATGTCATCTGACATAGTCTGTGCTAAGATGTTCATGGCCTTGACATCTATTATCTTGGCCTTCTTTTGAGCATCTGTCCACTCAGGTGGTGGAACAGTATGTCTGCTGGAACTTGCAGTAGTGGTAGCCACTGGAGATAGTGGTCCTATCAAAATATAGTTGTAAATCTCTTCATCAATAGAGTTCAGATAAAGCCCAATTCTGGCCTTCCAGATAACAAACTTATTCAGGTTGTAGACTGGAGGTATGGTGCTTGCATAATATTTGTTCTGTATCATGCTATGAAATAAACCAAAATCTAGGAAAAAGAAAATCAAATCTAACAAGGATTTTTTGGTCCAAGTGTTAGCTTGTACAACCAAATGAACACCCCTCTGATACCAATTGAAAGATATGGTATACCTCTGATACCAATTGAAAGATAGGGGATAGACCTGATTTACTCTAGAGGAGGGGGGGTGAATAGAGTAATTAAAACTTTTAGGCTATTTTTAAATATATCAGAGTAAAATAGGTGATAATATAGTAGTATAACAGGAAATGCAACGTAAACAAAACTATACTATCACAGCATAGTAAGAAAAAAAAAGAAAATTGGCAACCAAACAACATAAGAATTTTATAGTGGTTCTCCAAACTGGGTACATCCACTCTTCTACCACCCTGGTATGAATCCACTATCAGGTTTTGATCAGGTGATTGCCAACCACAAGATTTATTTCTAGGGACATCTCACAACCCTTTAGGTTTTTGATCAGGTGCCCAAAAACCAAGAATAAACTTTTGAAGGGAGTTAATAAACCCTTTTACAAGAGGTGAGAGAGTTGATGTTGTCTTCTCCTTTCTCTATACAATAGAGAAGACTAGTGGATTGTTGGTGTCAAAGCTCCGTCTGAAATGACACGGAGACTTGCTCAGGGTGTAGGTCTTCAGCCTTGACTTGAAGTGATACATAAACTTCTAACTGATTTAAATTTGTTGTCCTTGAATGTTCCTGGAGTAGAAGTTGAATAAGACTATTGATTCTTAATTGTTCTTCTTCAGTCTTCAGAAAGTACAAGTGGAAAACAAAATATTTTCTAGACAGGGAGAGAGTTATGTATCTTTTCTCTATATGCTCTTTCTTGTATTGAATGTTCAGTCTTTTCTATTCTTCTTGTTCTCTGTGTTGCTTGTCGTCTGAAAAAAGAAAAACTCTTTTATGTTCTGCTGTCAAAAATTCTCCCTTGAAATTTGAATTCCAAGCATTAATTGTTGATTGTTCTAGATAGTGAAATGTCTGGAATATTCATTAAAGAGTTTCCCCAACTGTTCCAATAAATTAAGCAAGTAATTAACCCTAATAAAGACCATAATTAATGCTGTTAATAACAGATATATTCAGGGGAATATATGCATTAATTACTCAGAGAATTACTGTTAAATAATATAAGAAATAAGGACAGAATAAGGAAAACTTCTAAGTCTGGCTCGGGACTGAATTCGTCGAGCTCTGAACAGAATTAGTCGACTGGAGATCCAAGTTCGTCGAGCTGAGAAATCATGTTCGTCAACCAGAGCTCAGCGAACTGCATTCTGCAAATAACTGGCCCATACTGTGCTCTAAGGTGGTCGAGCTAATAATCTGTCTTCGTCAAGCAGAGTTCAGAGAAACTAAACTGGAAAGAATCTTTTGAAGTTGAACTCCAGAATTCATCGATCAGAGAATTTGTATGAATAAAGAGATCGTCGACCTGAGCCCGAATATCGTCGAGCTCAACTCAGAGAAATAACTCTGAGTTCGTCGATCTGCGATCGACGATCGTCGAGCTGAGTTCGAAGAATTTCAAACTGATACTTTTAACTCTGAATTCTTCTAAATCTGAGTCAACTGAGGTCCTCTGCTAGTTGGTCCGTGAATGCTGAACCTAATGAGTAGCCTAAACTCTAAGACTCATAGACTTGACCCTGGCTATAAAATGTGGGACAAACTCAACCTAATTAGTGAACCTAGCTCAAATCCAAACTAGGGATCCAACACCCCCAACCTCAAGGTTGCCAACTACCTTGAAAATAAGAACTTTCATATATGCCAAACCCTTCCTTCCTACAGATCGGAAGTATCATGGCCCCTAGCTCCTTGTGGTTCACTCTTAAACCCATAAGGACTGCCTTTCCTTATTGACCTTGGAGATCTACTCAGACTGTTGAGTCTTTAACGAGCAACCTCCCTCTGATACCACTTGAAAGTCTTGTTTTCATGATCAACTAAACACCTAGACGGGGTGAATAGGTTTTATGCCTTCTTTTTAATTAATCCGACCTTTATCTGAATTCATGTGCTTAGTGATTAATTTATTTATGCTTTCAAGAACAATTACAGATGGCACAAATATTTTTATAGTGGTTCCCCTATCTTGGGTAGGTACACTATCCCCCTCTGACTTTCTACAGTGTGTCAGACAAGGCTCTTCATCTATTCCTCATCTCCTTAAGAGCTTACAACACGATCCCTCAATACCCGTCAGTCTTATCCAAGACCTACAACTCGGGCACGAAGCCCTACCACCCAGATCCCAACTGTATCTTACCTTGGACTTTATAACATAGGCCTACACTGAAGCACAAGGCCTTACCACTCAGATTCTAACAAGAATCCTACCCTCAGTTCCCAGAATGGATGTTACTCTCAGATCTACAACAGATCTTACCTCGACCTTTATAGCACAAGCATACACTCAGATTCCCTATAGAATCCTACCCTCAGATACAATTGGATCTAACAGAGAATGTCAAAGAAATGAAATACTCAGACACCAGAGAAAGTTTTGTGTCTGTCTCCTTGGACTGAGCAGATATCAACTCTATCTCTTCCTCAAAGCAACTGGTTGAGAAAGATATCTTCAATTGAAGCCCTTCTTGTTCTTGAAGAAACTTGCAGAAAACTCTGCTTCTTCTTCTTGAGGAATCAATCCCAATCTTGGTGTTGCAGATGAGTATTGCAGCAGTTAACTCTTTTTGAGTTTAGGTTCTCTGGATTGAACTCCTCCTTCTGGCTCGGCAACACTACGAGGAAGAAGATGTCATCCAGCCATAAGATTATGAATCCAGAGAACCCTAATTACATCTCTTCTTGGTGTTGATTGTTATTGATGTAACGATTCATTGTTATTTCTCGATCTGATCCTGCTCCTTTTATAGACGTCGATTAGCGTCACATTGAGCAGTGGGCCCCACTAGAATTGGTGGCTGAGATTCAGACACCTGCTTTCCATTAACGGCTGATTCAACGACTCTTTGCTTTGTATGGGCCCCAGTAAGTAATCACTTTTCTAGTGAAGGAAATCATAGCATCTGGCCCCCCAGCGCCTCTAGCAGCATTCCCGCAACATTTGAACATGCTTTGACTTGTTTATTATGCTGACATCAACATCTCTCTGGACTTAGACACAATCAAGCATCAGTAGCGAAGGTTCAGTTCGACGAACTCAAAACTCAATTTGACCAATGCATAGCTCAGCTCGATGAAAAGTGAAAGCTCAATTCGACGAACTCAGAACTCAGTTCGACGAACGCAGAGCTCAGCTCAATGAAAAATGAAAGCTCAGTTCGACGAACATAGAGTTCAGCTTGACTAAAACGTGAACGCTCAGTTTGACGAACTCTGAACTCAGTTTGACGGACTCTAAGCACAGCTCGACAAAACTAAAAACAATCGATGCATTTGAACTTACCCAAATTTTTGTGTCAAGAAGAACACAGTGGCTCTAACTGTCTAGGATTCAGGCAACGGTATAGCCTCATGGCGTTGAGTGAGTCGGCATCATTCAACACGTAACTACTTAGATTTTCTCTCTCATGACATTTAGTGAGTGAGCTACACTCAACGCTTGACTACTTAGACAGTTTTTCTGTGTTGTGGCATTGAGTGAGTTAGCTACACTCAACGTCTAACTACTTAGATTTTTTGTCTCATGGCTTTGAGTGAGTGAGCTACACTGAACACCTAACTACTTAGACAAATTTTCTGTCTCATGGCGTTGAGTGAGTTAACTACACTCAATGTATAACTACTTAGACAAAATTTATGTCTCATGGCATTGAGTGAGTGACCTACACTCAACGCTTAACTACTTAGATAGATTTTCTATCTCAAGGAATTGAGTGAGTTAGCTATAATCAAAGCCTGTGGACTTAGTCAAAATTCTACACAGAATTTCTGTGGCTTTGACTGACTGGGCAGTACTCAACTATTTTGATGTTATGTCGTTGAGTGAGTGTACTTCACTCAACGAATATGGACTTTGCCACATATTCGTATTGCCAGTTATTTGGCTGACTATACTCAATGATTTTACTTACCTGGCGTTGAGTGAATAGACTTCACTCAACGCCTATGGATTTAGGCAAATCTTCTCCCCTTCCAGCCACTACTTTGAGTCCGCCTGCCTAATCTTTGTCATAAGGTCTAACCTGTACACATGAACTTACACACAGATCAAATACAGTTGTGTGTATCTCATTGACCTATTTGACGTCATCAAATCAGGGCCATTGGAATCAAAGGACCCAACACTCTTTTTAGCCTTCTTGACCTTGTAATGCTTATTATCATCAGATTTCTTGTTCTTCTCCCTCTTGATTGGAAAGTAAGCAATGACATGCCTAGATTTGTTACAACAATAACAAACAATATTAGTCTTAAAATGTCTATTCTTCTTAGAATCAAACCTTTCCCCAATGGGGTCTTTTCTAGACTTCTCCAAGCTGGTATATGGCTTTCTTGAGCTAGAGCTAGAAGAGCCCTTGTTCTTACACGGTCTTCTTCTACTCAACATTTTATTGAGCTGTTTGGAGAAAAAGGTATGTTCTCCATCTGACAGTTCATTGCCCGAGGAGTTGGGATCTGAGCACTCTGACTCTGCAGCTCTCCTTAGTGGAGAAGGAGTCTTTTTCCCGATCTTCCTCATGGCTTTAGCTCTGAAGGCCACAACCTTCTCTATGTTGAGATTTCTAGCAGCATCTTCTTCTACTCTTCCAAAGTTCACATGCATCTCATGAGACAACAAGTTCCCAAAATAGTTTTGAGGCAGAGTGTTGGCCAGATTGCCAACCTCCCTAATAGCACATATCATGATATCTTATTCCTTGTTGAGAGATCTTAAGAACTTGTCATTCAACTCATAATTTGTGAACTATCTTCCATAAGTGATCATATTGTTTACTATCATGAAGAACTTTTCTTCTCAATCAGCTATAAAATCTTTCTTGCCTTGCTTGATGGCATTATACTGCTGATTCAGGTGTGATTTCATGTCATCCCTCACCTCCTTTGTCCCTTACATATACACAATCAGAGAATCCCACATCTCTTTTGCAATTCTACAGTGGCTAGGTTTTGGAATGTGGTCTCATCTATGACACTTACAATAATGTTTTGAGCCCTTTTGTCCATAGTTGTCAGAATGACTTCATCCTTGGTATCTCAGTGTATTTCTTAGGTGCCTAGATATTGGCATCTATAGCAGAGACCTTCAATGGAATGAAAAGTCACTCTTGAATAGTTATGAATATACCAGGGTCCGAGGCTTCCATAAATATCATTAACCTCTCCTTCCAGATCCCAAAATTTTCATTCCTTCATATAACAAATTTCATATAACCCAACTCCTTATGCTTCTCACCTAAAGCGATAAAGATAATCTTCTGCTACCCTTGGAGATCTATTCAGACTGTTAAGTACTTTTTGAACAACCTCCCTCTGATACTACTTGAAAGTTTTTTCTAAGGATGTCTAAACTCCTAGAGGGTAGGGGGTGTGAAAGTGGGGATAAGATCTACCTTAACTCTAGAGGGGGGGTGAATAGAGTTTATTAAAACAATTCTCAGTTTAAAAACTATTTTGCAGTGGAAGATTTAATTTAAGTATATGTGTAAGGTGCTTGCAGTAAATAAAAATTATGAGAGCAAGAAATAAAAACACAGCACACAGCAAAAAAAATATAGCAACCAGAAGACACAAGGAGCTATAGTGGTTCCCCAAACAAACTGGGTACATCCACTCTTCTACCACCCTAGGTAGGAATCCACTACAGGATGAGTTGATCAGGTGTCCTGGGCACCAATGAGCTTTTGATAAGGTGCTCAAAAACCAAACCAGATTTTTTGATCAGGTGTCTTGCCACCACTGAGTTTTGACAAGGTCTCAGAAACCAGCACAAAACTTTTGAAGGGAGTTTTGAGAAACCCTTTTACAGCAGAAAAAGAAGGAGGTGAGATGTTCTTCTCTGTCAACAATCAGAGAGAAGACTAGTGGATGATGTTGTTAAAGCTCCCCCTGAGATCTGGAAGTGGTTCAGGAAAAGAAGCATTGCACTAGGGTGATAGGCCTTCAGTAGATGAGATCTCCAGCAAAGAGTGATTCCAGCAGTTGCTGAAATATGTACTGTCTGGAGTCTTGATTGATGAAAGCCTTTGAACACTTGAGTCAAAAGAGATCTAGAAAATTTTCTGTATGTTGATCTCCTTCAGTGATGTGTGTTCTGAAAGAATTCTGTCTGTGTGTGTCTGTAACTGTTGTAAAAATTGTTGTTGGAAGAAGTAGAATGAATACCAAAAGAGATCTGAAGAGAATGAATTGATTCTGACTCCAAGATAGCCGTTAGCCACTCATTAATGACTTCCTTAAATGAATTTTGTCTCTGGAGGAAAGTCCTAGAAAACATTCCTTTAAAATTCCCTTGAAATTTGCTCCAGATTAATTGAAACGGCTATAAGATCCTTGGAATAAATGCTGGGAATAAATAAGATAGAATTCCATAACTGTATGAATTTGAATCTTGAGAATCGTCGATCTCTCCAGAAAATCGTCTACCAGAGCTCCACTATCGTCGACCTGAGCTCAGAGACTGGAACTAGACTGGAAATAGAAATCGTCGATCTGAGCTCAACTATCGTCGACCTGAGCTCAGAGATTAGGAAAACAGCTAGAGACAGAAACGTCGATCTGAGCTCGAAGATCGTCGAACGGAGTTCGACGACTCATTGAACTGAGCTCAGAGAACGTCGAATTGAGTTCGACGATTTGTCGATCTGAGCTCGACGAAAATGACTTAGTCTCCTGAATTTTGAATATCTGATCTGAGGGACTTGGGGGCAGCTTTCAGGCCTAAATTCTAACCCTTACACTCAATCTAATTGACCTTAAAAACTATACAAGGAGGTCAAAACATTTTTCCTAAAGACATAGTGATCCTTGCCCAAATCAGTAATAGGGTGTTCCAACACTCTCCCCCTATTTGGGTTAGGATTACTATTTACATGACATAGGAAATAAAAGCATACATTGCAGATATGAAATCAAAAATAACATTGCAGAAACACAAATAGAATCACATCAGAAATTCCGAATAGATAACATTGTCAGCTTACAGAACCATTCCTTTTCCTTGCCCTTTTTGAGAATTATTTCTCTATTAGGGTTAAGAGCTTCTTTCTTGGATCTTTTGTCATCATCTGCACCTAGAAAAATTTGAAGTTTTGCCCTGGGAACTACAGCTTCTGGGTGCAGCTTCATAACTTTCTGAGTCAAAGAATTTACTGGAAGAGTATCTTTCAAGTTCTTTCTTTCTCTGTTCTGATAGAGTGGTGAATTGTGATGTATCTCTTCCTTGTTCTCTTGCCTTCTTAATTTGATCTAGAGCAGCCAACTCTTTCATTCTTGCTGTCCAGGAATTAGGATTATTCTCTGGGTCTTCAAATGGAACAGGAGGTTCATATCTGTTTGAAGAATCATTAGGAGTAGCTCTGGAAGAAACTGGATCTCTTACCTTATAAGGGAAAGGACCAGATGTGGTGTCAATGAGACCTTGTCCTTCCTTATGATAAGGATGCCGCCTAGAATATCCTTTGGAATAAACTCTGACTTCTCTTTGATTTCCCCTATACTGTCCTCTTCTGGACTGGTAGCTTCTTGATTGATATTATCTTGATTGAGATCTTCCTTGAAATTGAGAGGTTCTTTGACTCTTAGCAGCAGATGACTGAAAAGCAGAACTTCCACCAGTACCTGCATCTGGTGAAGGAGGAGGAGGAGGATTGAAGTGAGATGATCCTTTATCATATTTCCTCTTTTTCTTCATTGCCTTAAGTTGATTCCTGGAGAACTGCATCCATGGTTCTGTAATTGGATAATTATGCAAAATATAGTATGGAATACCATTTGTATCTTTAATTTTCTCATGGGGAACTCTCTTTAGGGCCTTGCTTCTAGCTTTCCTCTTCCTTGCAATGGTTGCAGAGGAATCATCAGAATCAGTTCTAAATTGATCACTATCTGAGCTCTGAGGATTGTCATATAGTTCATCAAGCCTTTTGATGGAATCTCTCTGTTGTTGGGAAGGAACATAAGAAACAACAGCAGCAACAACAGTAACTGGAATAACAGATTCATAAATAACAAAAACAGCAGGCTCAGAGTTATTAGCCTCTGTCATAAGCACATCAGCAGAAACTAAAACAATATCAGCAGCAGCAGGAACAACAGAAACTGAAGGAGCACTGTCCACAGTCTTGAAAGAATTTATAAAAGAAGTTATTATGCTGGCCTCAACCCTAAAAATAGGCACAATGGCCTTAGTAAGACCTTCAGTTTTCTGAACTGGGAGACAGCTGAGGTAAGCAATATCAAATTCTGACAGCAGTGACCTAAGGTCAACTGTTATAACTGGAACTGGAATCTCTGAAGCAGGCAATCTCTCTACTTCATATGGCATCTCTCCCTGCCTAGATTCAGTAGAAACTGGATCAAGGCACCCAACATAAGGGATTGCCTGAGGAGGATATAGGGAGGAAAGCCTGTCAGATAATTCCTGAACTGATTTCAGAAGTGAGCCGGGGAGGTCTCCAGTAGGAGTGATAGCCTTGGAGCTAACAACTCATAGAGATTATCTGCAATGGCTGATATATCTACTTGCTCAAGTGGTGCTTGAGTAGAGGTAGAGAGGAGTGTGGCAGAGATGGATGTAGGAGGAGTTGTAGATGTGGTTGGAGATGGTGTTGATGTGGATGGTAGAATTGATGGTTGAGGTATAGGAATGGTGGAGATGGAAGTTAATGGAATGGAGATAGATGGTGAGAAAGATGGTTGAGCAAGAATTTCTTGTAGGAGTTGTTGATATGATGTAGAGGAAGATGGTGGCTCAAGGGGTGAGGAGGGAGAATCATCCATATAGGAATCATCTAGGAGAGTGAAGGATGGAATGTTGAGCAATGGAAGATCTTAGTGGATGTTGGTGGTGGTGAAGGAATTGAGTTTGGAGATGGAATAGATATGGGGGATGAAATTGAAATGGTTATGGTGGATGTGATAATTGTGGAGGGAACAGTAGGTGGAGAAGGTGGAGATGAGGAGGCAGGCAGTTCTTCTAATGGGGCAGTTGCCTGAGGGGAAGTGACTGGATCAGTCCTGGTGCTTGAAGATGAGATGACTGCAGAGGTTCTGCTTGGCTTTGTAATTTTCCTGTCCCATTTGCCAAAGAGGGCACAGGTTAACCTCTTAGAAGCATTGATATGCATCCCATTGGAAACAAGCAGCTCAGGGCATCTGCTGTGAAGAAATAGCCCTAGAATCCTTTCAAAGTTCACAAAGTTCTTATTTATTTTCTTTTTAATTAGGTCAAAGAAAATTTCTCCCCAATTCAACTGTTTCTTATCCACCAAAGCACCCATTAAACAGAATTGATACCTAGATATGGTATCATGGGTAGAATGTTTTGCTAATAGTACCTTGCCAACAATATTTGCTAGAAACCTGTATTCCACTGACAGATTTTTCTTAAGTAGCTTGTTAGGGTTTGCTGCTGAATGACCCATCCTGTTAAGCATACTTGCAAACTCTTCTCCAGTCAACTCAAGAGAATCTTGACCAGTACTTAATTGGAAAACTTCTATTAATATAGGAGCAGTAAGAGATATCTGATTATCTGATATAGTTCCAATCACTGTATTTTGATCTAGAGTGTGAGCAGTATACACCCATTCCTTGATTTCATTTGTAGCCAGTTTCATCCTTGTGGTCATGATGTATACTAGCTATTGATCTTTGAATAAATCCAGAATATCCTTGAAAATCTGATCACTGTTTTCAAACGAGTCCATATCAATGTCGAATCCAGTGTCGAATTTCATTGCTGCCAAAACTGCAACAGAGACGGCCATTTTAACCTACAAAAATGAACAAACACAAGATCAAGTGTAGAAAAGTTTGGAGGGAAAGGGAAATTCTACAGAGAGTATGAAAGCGCAAAGGGAGAACGACGACCGAAAAATGAATTTTATATTAGGGTTCAACGTAGGAAAGGAGAGATCGTTGAACTTCGTTCGACGATCTGGGCTTCTAAAGGAATCTGAAAGGTCTTCAACATCGTCGATCTCAGTTCGATGATATTGGAGAGCATCGAGCTCCATTCAATGATCATTGACCGAAAGAAGATAGCTTAGCACTATCTGGAAAGCGCTGAACTCCGGTCGACGATTTCTAAGAAACGTCGATCTCCGTTCGACGATCTTTGGGAAAAACGTCGAGAGCAGTTCAGAGACCAGAAACAACCTATAGACACTAGAAAAATCAAAATGTTTGCCTAGTCTTGGTCAATTTTAGTGTTTTAAAATCTTGGGTCTTATTTTAAACTTCCTCCATCTAACATTCCTAACTGATTCAGGAAGAATGTATGTTTCTTTTCATCCAATGGTTTGGTGAAAATATCTCCCCTTTGCAAGTCAGTTGGGATATATTGAAGTTCAATTTTATTTTTCTTAACATTGTCCCTTAAAAAGTGATGCCTAATTTCTATATGTTTTGTCCTACTATGGAGGACTGGATTTTGTGCTATAGAAATAACACTAGTGTTATCACAGAAAATTTTTGACTTTTCTAAGTTGTATCTATAGTCTAAGAGCTGATTCTGAATCCACAAGATCTGTGAGCAATAACTACCTGCTGTCATATATGCAGCTTCAATAGTTGATGTGGACACAGATGTTTGTTTCTTGCAAAACCAGGAGACAAGTCTGTCACCAAGAAACTTACAAGTTCCACTGGTGCTTTTCCTGTCTATCATGCATCCAGCATAATCAGCATCTGAAAATCCAGTTAAGTCAAATGCTGAGTCTTTTGGATACCAGAGACCTAGATTTGGACAACTTTTCACATACCTAAGAATCCTTTTTAATAAGGTTAAGTGTGACTCTCTAGGGCTCACTTAGAATCTAGCACATATGCATGTAGCAAACATTATGTCAGGTCTACTATCTGTAAGGTACAATAAAGAGCCAATCATTGCTCTATATGTTATTTGATCAACAGGTTTACCATGTTCATCAGCATCTAATACAGCATTAGTAGGCATAGGTGTTTTCATGCATGATGCTTCAGACATACCAAATTTCTTAACCAATTCTTTTGCATACTTGTTTTGAGAGATGAATATGCCTTCAGCATGATGTTTGACTTGCAATCCTAGAAAGAAGGAAAGCTCACCCATGCTACTCATTTCAAATTTAGAATGTATTAGATTGGAAAACCTTTTTGCACAGATTCGAATTAGTAGAACCAAAAATAATGTCATCTACATAGATTTGTACTAGTAAGATATTGGACCTATGGGTTCTAATAAAAAGAGTTTGGTCTACTCTACCCCTTATAAAATCATTTTTCAAAAGAAAGCATGCTAGGGTCTCATACAATGCTCTAGGAGCTTGCTTTAGACCATATAATGCTTTATGCAATTTGAAAACATGATCAGGTTGAGTTGGAGAAATAAAACCTGGGGGTTGTCTAACATAGACTTCTTCCTTGATGTCTCCATTGAGAAAAGCACTCTTTACATCCATTTAATATACTTTGAATCCTTTGTGTGCTGCATAAGCTAAGAAGATTCTTATGGCCTCTAACCTTGCAACTGGTGAAAAGGTCTGGTCATAGTCTATCCCTTCTTCTTGAGAGTATCCTTGAGCAACTAGCCTTGACTTGTTCCTTACAATGACTCCTTGATCATCCAATTTATTTTTGAACACCCATTTTGTTCCAACGATGGAGTGATCGTTTGGACTTGGCACTAGTTCCCAAACTTTGTTCCTTTCAAATTGATGTAATTCCTCTTGCATTGCAATGATCCAATGTGGATCTTGTTCTGCATCTTGAATGGATTGGGGCTCAATTTGAGAAAGAAAGCAGGTGTGCATCAGGTTTTGGTTGACCTGATTTCTGGTTTGCACACCAGCTGAGATGTCTCCAATCACTTGGGAGATTGGATAGTCTCTTGATGTTACTAAATCAGCAGGTGGTGTTGATTGTTCACCAACCTGTATTGTTGTTTCCTCTTGTGGAACAACAACTGGTTCTTCAAAAAGATTCTCTTCAAGATGTTAAATATCTTCTTCATCTTCACTGCTTTCGTCCTTTTGTATAATATGTAACCTGTCCAAATTTTCAGCAATAGAGTGTACCTGCAAAGATTCTATGGTAAAAGCATTCTTCTCCTTAAAAGACATGTTGGATTCATCAAAGGATACATGAACAGATTCTTCAATTTAAGAGTAGATTTGTTATACACCCTATAAACTTTACTGATCATGGAGTATCCCAGGAACACTCCTTCATCAGCCTTAGCTTGAAATTTTGCTATGTATTTCTTGTCATTATTGTGAATGTAAAAAATGCAACCAAAAATTTTAAAATAATCTACTTTAGGTTTCTTCCCTTTGAGTAATTCATAGGGAGTCTTGCCCTTCAGCTTATGTATCAGGCTTCTATTCAACACATAGTTGGAGGTGTTCACTTCCTCTGCCCAAAAGGATAGAGGAAGCTGAGCATCTGACAACAATGTAGTAGCAGATTCAATAAGGGTTCTATTTTTCCTTTCAGCTACCTCTTTTTGTTGAGGAGTTCTAGGAGCTGAGAAAGTGTGTCTGATCCCTTCACTCTAACATAACTCTTGCATAAGAAGAGAATCAAACTCTGTCCCATGATCACTTCTGATCAGGGCAATGTGAGTATTGAACTCACTCTGTATGCATTTGAGAAACTCTGTCAAACACTTAAAATTATCAGACTTATTCTTCAGAAAGAACACCCATGTGAATCTAGAGAAGTCATCTACAACTACTAAAGTATAAGATTTCCCTCCTAAGCTTTGTACTGTAATGGGTCCAAAGAGATCCATGTGTAACAGATACAAAATATTAGGTGAATCACTCTTATTAAGTGACTTGAAGCTATTTTTGGTTTGCTTGTCTAATTGACAAGCCCTGCAAAGTCCTTCCTTCTTGTAGGGGACAGAAGGTAGTCCTCTAACAAGGTTGTCCTTGGATAGCCTAGCAATGGTTCTAAGATTTATATGTCCTAATCTTTTATGTCAAAGTTCATTAGGTATACAAATGGAATTGAACAAGCATATATCTACCTTAGTTGAAAGAAAATCTACAAGATAAATGTTACCTTTCCTTTTACCTGTCAACACAGTTGTGTTGTCCTCTGATTTGATTTTGCATGAGGATTTGTTGAAAGTCACTTGGTAGCCTTCATCACACAATTGACTGATGCTGATTAAGTTGTGCTTCATTTGTTCCACATAAACTAGTTTCTTGAATGTGACCGAGCCAATCTAGACTGCACCATATCCTTTTATTAGTCCAAAGTTTGAATCACCAAATATTACTTTGGGTCCAAGTTTGGCTTTGAAGGATGTGAAATTCTCCTTGTTTCCTGTCATATACTTTGAGCACCCACTATCCAGATACTATTGCTGGTTTGATATTGGATATGTCTTCACCTGAACATAAAACAATTTATTTGTTTTTGACCCAGTTTACCTTGGGCCTAGGTTGATAACCTTTAAAATCTGAAATAAAAGACATCTCTGGTTGACTCTTATAGCCTTCAGTATGATATCTCCTGGGAGGTATTATCCATTCAGCATAAGGGTTAAACCTCTGAGATGTAGGACCTCTAGGATTGAAGTTTGATTTACCTTTGAAAGAATTTTCAAAACTCTGAGCTCTGTTCGACGATCTATGAGCTAAGTTCGACGATCTTGGGTCAGATCGTCGAGCTCCGTTCGAAGATCGACTATGCCAGAGTTCAGGATTCAGAAATCATCAACCTGAGTTCGACGATTCATCCTGAGATCATTGAGCTCCATTCGGCGATCGTCGAGCTCCGTTCGACGTTTTCTGTTGAACTGTTGTTTTCTTATGTAAATCAGAATTCTTCCTAGCCACCTCTACAACCCCCTTACCTTTATCTGAGATAAACTTGATTGGGGTTGTTAATACAATAGGTTGGCTGGATGAGGCACCCAAGCCTAGTGTACTATTAAATCTTGAGTTCAGTGTGCTTGTGATGTCTATTAGTTTGATACTTCTCCCATTGAGGGATTCTTCAAACTTCTTGGCCTCTGATAGTTCACTTTTCAGTGAGGCTATCTGCACCCTACAGCATTCCAACTCCTCAGAGAGTTTGAGGTTATCTGATTTTAAGGTGCTTTGTTCAGACAATTGATTTCTGAGAGAAATAATTTCTTTCTCAGATTTTAATAGATCTAAACACAGTGCCTTAAATTCACATTTGAAGTCCTCTGAATTAAAATCAAATGAGTCTATTACCAGATCCTCTTCAGATTGAGTTTCTGATTCAGACTCTAACTCTTATTCTACATCAGTATTGTGTTGAGAGACATTGATAGCCATCATGCAGAACTCCTTTTCTTCAGCATCATCTTCATCATCACTTGAGCTGGATGAAGCTTCTGATTCTTCTTCTGTTCACTCCAGGTTTCAGCTACAAACCCCTTCCTGGTATGTTTATTCTTGCTGGAGGAGGGTTTGTCATTGCTGTTTTTCTTGAAGTCTTTGTCTCTTCTCCTTTCTTTCCTGTCCTTCTTATCCTTATTCTGACTTTCTGGACAGTCAGGCACAATATGGCTTGATTTCCTGCATTCAAAACAAATAATTTCTTTGTTATTGGACTTATCATACCTTGGCTTTTCATGCCCTCTGAATGAATTTTTCCTGAAGTCCTTTCTGGCCATTTTATAAAACCTTTTGGCCAGTAAGCTTAGTAGCTCTTCATTTCCTGTGACCTTGTCTTCAGGCTGATCTTCAATAGCTTTGAATGCTATTGATTTCTCTTTTTTGATTGCTGGTGAAGCAGCCTTCTGCTCTTCTTCTCTGTTCTTGATGAGCAGCTCATAAGACTTAAGCTTGCCCAAAAGATCCTCAGTGGTGATCTCATTTAGGCTTCTGGCATCCTTGATTGGCCAAATCCTTAAGTCCCAAGTGCTGGGGAAGCACATTAGGATTTTATCATTGAGTTCAGTCAATGAGATCTCCTTGTCCAAGGTTTTCAGTTCATTTACTATAAGACTGAGTCTGTTATACATATCTGCAACTGACTCACTTTCTCCTTTCTTGAAGTTCTCATACTGAGTTATGAGATGGGATCTTCTATCTTTCCTTTCATCTGCAGATCCTGACACTATTTCAGATAGTTTGTCCCATATCTCTTTTCTGAGTTGCATTCAGCTACTTTTTGAAAGATTTCATCAGACATGGTTTATGCCAAAATGTTCATTGCTTTGGCATCTGCAACTTTGCATTTTTTTTATTTATGCATATGTTCCTGAAGGAGGTGGAACAACACTTATACTTGTATTTGCTGGGGGTCTTGGACACACTGTCAAAACAAAATTAAAGATGTCTTCATCAATAGAGTTCATGTACAATCTTATCCTTGTCTTCCAAAGTGCAAACTTAAATAGATTGCACACTAGAGGTCTGGTGCTAGCATAATCTTTGTTCTATGCCATGGTTTTATATAAAGACAAATATAATACAAATAATAAAAATAAAAACCCGCTATACAAGATTGATCTTATCAGAGATATTTTGGTTCAGGTGTTAGCCTGTAGGATAACCAATCTGGTGATTTTAACCAACCTCGCTCTGATACCAATTGAAAGTGGGGATAAGATCTACCTTAACTCTAGAGGGGGGGGGGAATAAAGTTTATTAAAATAATTCTCAGTTTAAAAACTATTTTGCAGTGAAAGACTTAATTTAAGTATATGTGTAAGGTGCTTGCAGTAAATAAAATTATGAGAGCAAGAAATAAAAACACAGCACACAACAAACAAAATATAGCAACTAGAAGACACAAGGAGCTATAGTGGTTCCCCAAACAAATTGGGTACATCCACTCTTCTACCACCATAGGTAGGAATCCACTGCAGGATGAGTTGATCAGGTGTCCTGGGCATCAATGAGCTTTTGATAAGGTGCTCAAAAACTAAACCAAATTTTTTGATCAGGTGTCTTGCCACAACTGAGTTTTGACAAGGTCTCAGAAACAAGCACAAAACTTTTGAAGGGAGTTTTGAGAAACCCTTTTACAACAGAAAAAGAAGGAGGTGAGATGTTCTTCTCTGTCAACAATCAGAGAGAAGACTAGTGGATGATGTTGTCAAAGCTCCCCCTGAGATCTGGAAGTGGTTCAGGAAAAGAAGCTTTGCACTAGGGTGATAGGCCTTCAATAGATGAGATCTCCAGCAAAGAGTGATTCCAACAGTTGCTGAAATGTGTAGTGTCTGGAGTCTTGATGGATGAAGCCTTTAAACACTTGAGTCAAAAGAGATCTAGAAAATTTTTTGTATGTTGATCTCCTTCAGTGATGTGTGTTCTGAAAGAATTCTGTCTGTGTGTGTCTGTAACTGTTGTAAAAATTGTTGTTGGAAGAAGCAGAATGAATATAAAAAGAGATCTGAAGAGAATGAATTGATTCTGACTCCAAGATAGCCGTTAGCCACTCATTAATGACTTCCTTAAATTAATTTTGACTCTGGAGGAAAGTCCTAGAAAACATTCCTTTAAAATTCCCTTGAAACTTGCTCCATATTAATTAAAACGGCTACAAGATCCTTGGAATAAATGCTGGGAATAAATAAGATAGAATTCCATAACTGTCTAAATTTGAATCTTGAGAATCGTCAATCTCTCCAGAAAATCGTCGACCTGAGCTCAGAGACTAGAACTAGACTGGAAACAGAAATCGTCGATCTGAGCTCAACTATCGTCGACCTGAGCTCAGAGATTGGGAAAACAACTAGAGACAGAAACGTCGATCTGAGCTCGAAGATCGTCGAACGGAGTTCGACGACTCATTGAACTGAGCTCAGAGAACGTCGAACTGAGTTCGACGATTCGTCGATCTGATCTCGACGAAAATGACTTAGTCTCCTGAATTTTGAATATCTGATCTGAGGGTCTTGGGGGCAGCTTTCAGGCCTAAATTCTAACCCTTAGACTCAATCTAATTGACCTTAATAACTATACAAGGAGGTCAAAACATTTTTCCTAAAGACGTAGTGATCCTTGCCCAAATCAATAATAGGGTGTTCCAACAGGGTGGATAGGTTTGTTTTGACTCTTTTACCACTTTGAATTTATGAGCTTAGTGTGTGTTAAAATTAGTGGTCAACTTTCAAGAATACATAGCAACACATAAGAATTATTGTTATTCCACTATCTAAGGTACATCCACTTTTCCCCTCCACTTATCTAGTAGTGTTCTAAATTCAGCTAACTTCACAAATTTCCTCAGCTCCTTGATCCTACACCTCAGATCCCTCAGGATCTTAAGCCTCAAAGTGAGGCTTAGTCCTATAGCTCGTACTAAAGATAGTCCTATCTCAGGCTCAGTAGCCCTACCTCAGAGATTAACCCAAACTCCTACCTCATATCCCTCATGATTTACCTCAGATCCACTCTTGGATCATACCAACTCTGATCCACTCATGGATCCTAGCACTCAGGCTTTATAGCACATGATTATAACTCAAATCACTCAATGATCCTACAGGTTGAGTAATGTTTAGTTGATATTGACTCCTGCGAAGTAAATCTCAGAGTCAGCTAGATGAAATGTGTATAACCATCCCTAACTCTTCACATCAACAAGTATATGGATCTTCAATTTAGTTCTGATTATGCTTAGAAGATCTGTTAGAGAGCTCTGTTCATTTAAGCTTGAATATGTTTTGAGTTGAAAGCGGCAACCTTGAAGAAGAACAATTATCTTGAGTTCTCTGCTATCTAACCCTTTCAAAAAAAATTAAGGTTTTAAGTTCTTGCTCAAGACTCCATAGAGTTTTTTGATTTCAAAAACTTTTCTGGAAAGAAGCTTAATTTGTGTGCAGAACTCCAATTTAATTTCCCTACAAAAGAATTTTTATATCCCGCAGTTCAACAGCTATTTGTTCCGTATGGGCATGCCGAATAGGCATCTGTAAAGTTACTTTAGGTTTAACTGCTCTAAAAAAACTATACAACGCCATTTGGATTCTAGTGCGCAAGTCCATCTTCATTTAAATTTGGAAGACGTCAGCATGAATCACTGCTTGTGTACTTAGCAACTATCACAAATAATTTATACAGGAGTTGATTGAAGTCTTGTGACTCAATGCATAGAGGCGTTGAGTGTTGTCTTAAGACTTAACTAAATTCTTCTGGTAGAATGAGTTGAGCGAACCTTTATCACACAATGCACTAGACTTAGCAGTTATCCTGACTGAAGGCATTGAGTGAACATTCTACACTCAATGCTTCTGAACTTGTACAAAATTTCTGAATGAATACATTGAGTGATTATTCTACACTCAATGCTTCGGGACTTTGTTGAATCTTTGATAAGGCATTGATTGAGCCTTCCTCACTCAATGCTTCTGTACTTGGACAGATGTATTTTAAGTAGCTGTTGAGTGAAAGGCCTTCACTCAAAACTTCTTGACTTAGCCAGATTTGATTCCAGCAACAATGAGGCTCTGAATGCCTAAGCTTTTGTCAATGCTTCTAGGCCTCTGGCATTGAGTGAAGTGTACTCATTCAATGCATGTGGACTTAGGCAAATTTTTATCTTTCTATTGTGACCTATTTTGAGTTCAACCAAAGTTTTGACTGAAACAATCTGCCTAATCAAAGAATAATAGACAACCTACATATATCAAATACAAACATGTGTATATTATTGACTTGTGGGCCTTCTTCAAATCTAATACATTGTGATCAATGGACCCAATAGTGCAGCTTGGGCACGCGATTCCATATACCTCAAGGCAACTTAAGAAGCATGAGGTGAATTTTTAATGCCCCAAAACTCAAAAATAATATTGGTTAACGTTTTAAGGCCAAATTGGTGACTGAATAGGTTCACACGTCCTACGACACGGGTGTGTCCAGGGTCGTGTCCTGCTCTGTGTCGACAGGGCGGTGTCGGGTGAGGCACACGGCCTATGACACGAGCATGTCCATGGCCGTGTTGTGATTTGAGTTCAATAATTTTTTGCGAGGTCGATGAAATGCATTCGACGATCCTCAGAGTTAAGCCAGGTCGGGCACACGGCCTAGGACACGGGCATGTCCAGGGCCATGCCCTTCTCTGCATTTGATCGGTCTGTGACGACTGATCAACACGCCCTATGACATGGCGTGTCATAGGTTGACACGAGCGTGTTAAGTGTAACACGAGTGTGTCTCAAGGCCGTGTCCTAGTCGGGATGTGATAGTTTCCTGTGCCGCTTGAGGAACATGTCTTGTGACACGGGCGTGTCAGAGGCTGACACTGGCATGTCAAGAGTAACACGAGCGTGTCTGAGCCCGTGTCCTGTTCTGTGTTCGACAATCATGTTCAGATTGTGAGACACGACCTGTGACATGGGTGGGTCACAGGCCGTGTTCGGCCCAAGAAAGTGATTTTTAGGGCGATTCGTGGTCGTTCATTTCCTTCAAATAGGATCCAACGATCCAGAAATCTCCATGCTGTTTTTAAGGCCGGGAGTTGAGGGTTAAACCCTCATTTCTCTTAGGTCTTTCTCATTCTAAAGAGTTATAGAGAAGGGAGAGCAAGGCAGAAGGAGAAGGAGGAATCAGACTGTCGGTGGAGCTTCAGAGTCCCAAATCATGAGCCGAGTCCAGATTCGTGGAGGCGAGGCCGTTGTGGTGCTTTCCATCTGGCTAGTTTTCCATGGTTCCAAAGAGAACCTCTAGAGTAATGATTCTCTTCTTGGACATGTGAAGTCCTCTTCCATTTTACATAGGAAACCTGCTCTCGCGAGTGTGCTGTGAGTGTGTGGTATTTGCTTCGGGTGGACATGAATAGTACCCGTAATCTTGCATATATAGTCCAGAATCGAAGTACGGACATACGCATGCTGTGTGAAGCATACCCAGACAAGTTGGTCTGGATCTTTGATGTTTCCATTATGCATTGATTGCCGGAGAAGACTTTGTGTCGTATGTTTTCGGGTTTCTATGTGGTACATTACAACAAGGAGTCTTGGGCATTAACTCCAAGGTGCACTTGAAACTCTGGGAAGAAGCGAAGTTCTGTCGTTTTGGTGGCCTGGGAGGCAACCTTGTAAATAGCCGGGCTATGTGCCGTTGTATGATCGATACTTTGGGATTCAGTGAAGCTTGTCCTGCGCTGATGGCTAAATGGTCGTTGCATTAACTCCAAGGTACATGGGACTTACCGATTGCTTGGAGAGCAAGTCTAGGCTTCGGCTAAAAGGACTTTAATGCTCATGAT
Organism: Platanthera guangdongensis; assembly: GCA_039583875.1. Taxonomy (NCBI): domain Eukaryota; kingdom Viridiplantae; phylum Streptophyta; class Magnoliopsida; order Asparagales; family Orchidaceae; genus Platanthera; species Platanthera guangdongensis. The sequence goes on from CM077159.1 coordinate 61,578,258, forward strand.
GTTTGTCATCCCGGGGGCGGTGTTGGAGTTGCGGGATGGACCGGGTTCGGACTGGCTTCACCGTGTAAGTTCCCTGAGAGCACGGGGTGTGTGTCCATGTGGGCATACACCTGTGGTGAAGTGTGCTTATTGTACTTTCACTTTTTTGTTTGGCTATGCTACTAAAATGCAGGGAAGGTGCACCTCCACCACATCTAAGGGGTGGGGTCATTATAATTTGGTCATCTTTAGCTGACCGTTGTATTTGTTTGCCACCGCTGCGGTGGAATGTTGATTGTAGGTGCTGCGGAGCCTAGTGACAAGTAGCGGGCTAAAGCCCTGCTTGTCGTGCTGGACCTTGAAGTCCAAAGCGAATGTTTACTCTTTATGCTCATGTATGGCCGGCTTGCGTGCCGATGTATGGAAGATATTTATTATTTAAGTAAACTTTTGTAAGGCCATAAGGCCAACTTTATGATGTATTTGTACTGTCATTCCTACTTTGGGGTTTAGTGGACTTTCATGCTTTAGTTTGGTTTCTTATAACTATTTTAAAACGCTTCCGCTAGAATGCCCCGAGTTTGGATGCGTGTTTCCTTTGGCGGTAATTTGATATTAATATTGTTAAGCCCGGAATCTGCGACCTGTTCGCGCAGCTTTCCAGATCGGGCGGCCTGGTTGTTCTAGCCGCCAAGTATTCCGATTCGAACGGTCACCAGAGGGCAGCCTTGCCGGCTAGCCGCAACTCCGATCAACTCATCTGGTCATCACCGAAGACGGGCGGTCTCCATGTCAGGCCGCCGCCAGCGCCGGCCCTGCTCAGCGACAAGGCTCAGGACCCAGGCCATCAACTCGCCAGGAGGAATCCGCCAGGCCGTGCGGCTTCCCTCCTTTCTCGTTTTCTGCTCATTTGCTTCCCCTCACCTTTGCCAGTTCTCCTGTACCCCGGGAAGCCGGTAACTTTAGCCATGCCGACTTGGGCAGGCCCCCGAGCCTATAAATAGCGGGAGGGTGCACTCCCCAAGACACGCAGACTTGTTTCAAGGAGGTCGCCTGTTAAGAGCTGCGTTCTCAAGTCAGTGTTTTGCGGCTTGCAGTCCTGCCGGCTTCCTCTTTTTCTCCTTCATGTAACTATTTCTCACCACAAATAAAGAAAAGCTCTTCGCAGGAGTGGCACTTAAGCCGCGGCGGGCGAACTCTGTTGTTGCCGCTGCAAGCGGTCTCTTTTTCTGTCCTTTAACTACGACCGCTAGTAACTGACTAGTCGACAGTCTCCTCCTTTCCTTTCCTTCCCCCAGTGCTCGAACCGTTAGCTGATGGTGCCCGACTCCCTGTCCGTTTTCGTGCATCAACAGTTAACACGCGACCTTCAAATCTCGATTAGTCGATGAAATCAGCGGTCTCGTTGGTTAGACCGCTCTAGCTTCTAGAGCTCGGCTGTGAAAGAAATAGTGCCTAACCACCTAAAGGGGGGCGGGGGTGAATAGGTGTTCTTTTTCTTTTTAATTTTAAGGCAGAAATTCTGTACAGCTAATGCAAGTCTACAACTATCACAACACAGCAATCACAGCACCAAAAATTCACAGAGTGCACACAGTATTTATAGTGGTTCCCCAAGGTCTGGGTACATCCACTTTCCCCCTTCGCCTATCTAGTAGAGTACTAGATTCGGCCTAACTCCAGCACTTCTCCTCAGATTCTCATATCTTACAGCTCAGAACCCCAAATAGGTTCCTACAACTCAGAGTGACCCCACTCATACAACTTAGGCTCAAAGCCCTACCACTCAGTCTTCAACAATACCTACACTCAGAGAACAAAGTCTCCTACAACTCAGGCACAAGGCACTACCTCAGTCTTCAACAAGACTTACACTCAGAGTATACAGTCTCCTACACTCAGCCTTTATAAAATAGGCTTACAACTCAGATCTATACAAGATCCTACAGAAATTTGATAATACAAAGTAATTAACCACAACTCTGAAGAGAGAGATGAGTTGACTGGCTTCTTGATGAGTTCTTGGAAGAACTAGGCAGAGATCAACCACCCTTGGCTTTCTTCAAAGTTTCTTGAATTAGAATACAGTAAGGTTGAATCTCATGTGCAGATGATCTTCAATCAACTGCTATCTTGAGATTCAGATCTCAATCTGAATCTTACTATGCAGCCCGGTTCAGCAGCTGCTCTTCTTAGAAGGAGCTCTCTCTCTCTCCAACTTCTTAGATCTTCTGTTGAAGGTCTTCTACTTTTGTGTTGTTAGATCTCTTGATTAGTTGTAATCAATCTGTGTTGATCTATTAATCTCATTTCTGTTGAAGGAGAAAGGTCTTTAAATAGTCTTCCTCCAAGATAACCGGCTGATCCGGTTTCTAATAACTTTCTGTTGGCTCTCACAGTTTCAGTTGACCGGTTGAAATGGCAGCTGTCAAGTCATCCAGTCACTTCTTGAAATCTCTATCACTGTCTGAAAGTGTCGAGACAGATAGTCTTTATGTGTCGACACAAATAAACTAAGTGTCGACACAAGTAGTAATTGTCGACACTAGCCTTTATGGTGTAGACACAACTCCTTGAGTTGTTGTAACAGCTTCTCGACACTGCTTCTTCAGAATGTGTCGACACTGATTCTGTGTGTAGACACAAGCCTTCTGTTGAATGTGTCGACACTGATTCTGTGTGTCGACACAAGTACTTCTTCTTTAATACTTAGTTGAAATCTGATGTGTGTCGACACAACTCCTTTGTGTCGACACATCTTCTTGTGTGGAAACTTGCTAAGTGTCGACACATCTCCTTTGTGTCGACACATGCCTTCATGTGTTGTAACTTTGCTGAGTGTCGACACATCTCCTTTGTGTCGACACATCTTCATGTGTTGAAACTTTGCTGAGTGTCGACACATCTCCTTTGTGTCGACACATGTACTTTAACTTTGTTGAAGTTTGCTGAGTTTCGACACATCCTCCTGGTGTCGACACTTTTGCTGTCGATAAGGTTTCTCTGGGTGTCGACACTGCCTCTAAGTGTCGACACTGATTCTGTAGACAATTCTTCACTGTGTGTCGACACTGATTGTATGTGTTGACACTTTTCTTCTGGTGTCGACTCTGCCTTCCTGGTGTCGACACAATTACTCCAAGTGTCGACACAGCTTCTCTGGGTGTCGACACAAGCCTTCTTAAGTGTCGACACTTTTCTTCTAGGTGTCGACACATGGACTTAGAAACTTCTCCTGCAATCCTACAGTTACTTAACCTGCACAAATAAACTCAAAGCACATCAAATACACCTTGATGTATATCATTGAGTAGGGTGAGGCTTCTTCAAATCTGGTACATATATTCCAATGTACCCAACAATCTCCCCCTATTTGGAGAAGTCATAACCCTTAGTCAATAATATACACCATACATAACAAATACTCAATATGATGTATAACAATATTAAATGACAGGGTAAAAACTAAACATGTATAAACAAAACATGTACAATCAATTATCTCATAATAACAATGTAATAGATTGAATCATAATACATTGTTTTTACAACTTCCAATATTTTCATTAATCAAAAGTTTACATAGAGTTTAATGCAAATGATTACAAATTGTAAATTTAAGAAAATTCTATCTTATGGCTGCTCTGGTTCCTTGATAACAATGCCCTTTTCAGATTGAATCTTTGCTTGAACTGGAGCTTCATTGTCATCAGCAGGCTTATTTCCCTTAAGATCTTTCTTTTTCTGTTCTTCAGCTCTAATCTTCTGTCTCTCAAAATAGTGATAAGGCTTAGGGAAATAGTTGCTAGGCTCCTACGCATTAGGAGGTAGCTTCCATAATTTAGCCTTCCTTCTGTATTGTACTATGGCCTCTTGCCTAGCCTCATGTTTCTTCCATTCCTGGTCAGAACACCATTTACCCCTCTCTAGGAAATTATCCTTAGCAGCCTTCCAAGCAGTCAATATGATATTCCTAGAGGTTGGGCTCCATTGCTCAAAATCTGGCCTTAATTCAGCATGCTCTCTGAATCTTTTCTTTGATAATTGGACCTCTTGTTCTTTTAATAATGCCTCTTGCTCTTTTAAGATTGTCTCTTGCACGGGCTGGACTACTTTCTCAAGAATAACATTCTGATTACCCTCAGGAGTACTATACATAGACTGTACCTCCTGATGTATCATGTCAAAATTAGCAGGAGGGTATATCACTTGAGCTACTTCAGCTTGCTCTCCTCCAAAATAAGTAGGATTTATTCCAGACTCTGCCACATTATCATCATCACATAAAGGTGGATATCCAAGGGTGGCTCTAATGGAGTTTAAAATCCATTTTGCATGATCAGAGCCTGCTTAGACTAATACCCTCTCCCCCTTTATGACTTCTCTTTCTATATGATCCCTAAGATCATCCTTTAGGAATCTTATCTGAGCATTCAAATAGTTAACTCCATCTCTATAAAAAGGTTTTAACCTTTGGAGCTTTTCAGTGATAGTCTTTTGAGAATCTTCAATGGCAGTCTTAACAGCAGTGAGGCTCTCTTGGAGTTGCTTATCAAAGGCTTCTTTAGCAGTAGCAGTTACAGCAGTCTGGGCAGTAGCTATATTTTTCATTTCAGTGATAATGGCATTATGAGAAGCAGTCAGATTATCATTCATTCAAAGCTGATTTTCCAGGACATATCCTTGTTTTACTGCCAAGTCATCAATCAGTTTCTTTAGATTTTCTTGATGAGTAGCTAGATAGACTACTGCATTTCCTCCTTTATGGAAACAATCAGTCATTTCCATCTTGTTTTGATTTACTTCAAATCTTATAGATTTAATGTCTTGCGCCAGATCAAATTGTAGTGATTTATGGTCTTGATCCATATACTTTTCTAGAGCTTTCCTTTGCTCATACATCTTAATTTGCAAAGCCACCAACAGAGAACTATAATCAGTAGTTGGGGCAGGCTGTGGAGCAATTGTCTGCAGTGCTTTCTTGTAGATCTGGCTTCTTCTCTTGAAAACCTGGAACTTTATTTTCTTGGCTTTAGCAGCCTCTTCATCCTCTGAAGCAGAAGTACTGGCAATGTCTACCCTGCCCTTAGGGCTAGGAGGTGAATCCTTCTCAGTCCTTGGTAGTTCCTCAGCATTTCTGTGCTCTTCAGTCTCTTTTGTAGCAGTCTCCTCTACAGGCTCTACATGCTCCCCCTCAATATTAGCTGACTCCCCCACAACAGCTGCTTTCTCTCCTTTAAAGTCTGTCTGTAAAAGATCCGGGAACAACTCTTCTAATGTGAACTCATGTGGAGGTAGTACAGGAGAATCTCTTATCTCTGGAGCAACTGATTCTACTTTATCAGCAACTGATGTGTCCTCCATGACAACATCTTGTGGTTGACTATGTAACTGTGTTTGCTGATCAACATCAAGTAATGATTCAGTCAAAACTTCATCCTCAATAGTGAAATTTGATTGATAAACTTCAGTGATTACCTCTAGAATGGTTTAGGTAGCCCTTTCACTCTCTAATTGAGTCGGCTCATCCACATGTAGAGGCTCCCCCTGGAGTGGATCCAGGTGAATAGGGCTAGCTGATGGTAACTCCCCCTGCCTCTAGGCATCTTCTTGTCTTGCTGGTGACTGTCCAGCATTTCTTCCTTCTCCATCATCAGAACTAAACACCACTTGCTCCTCTGAGCTACTTGAGGATTCTTGTGCCACAATGGATGTCTTCTTCTTCTTCTTCTGAGGTGTTTTCTTTTCTGGAGTGGGCAGTTCCTTTGTCAACACTCTATCCCACCTTGAGAAAATTCTTATATCCATTCTCCTCATATGGTTTATCTTAGAACCAGCAGCTTAGTTCATCACTTCAGGGATACTTCCAGCTATGTATAAACTCAGAATCCTACCTAGATTTGGCTTTTTCAGACTTTCATTTATCTTATCAAATAGTACTACTGACCAATCAGTTTTAAGTTTGAAAATAATCCTTGTCATCAAACTGAACATGTGAGCTGATATCCTATCATGCCCACCAGGCTTGCTCAGTATCACCTTGCCCACTATTTCAGATAAGAACTTGTCCTGCATGTTCATGCCTTTTCTATTGAAAACTGATCCAATTTTCAGGCTGAAATCTAAACCACACCATTCCAGTGCCTCCCTTGTCTTTGATGCAGGTACATCTTCCTCTTCTGTAGTTCTAGGGAGATGTACAATCTTTCTTAGACTTTTCAGGGTAATCTTGACTTTTGCCCCATGAACTTTGGACTTAATCTTGAGTCCAGATTCATTAAGAGTAGCTGCACTCAAGAATTCAAGGATCTCCTTCTTCCAGATTTTGATTGGTTCTGATACAAGATACTTTAACCCAGTCTCAGCAACTAGGGTTACCACACCTTCGATTTCTGGTTCCGCGTCATCAAAGGCGTGTCATACGAGCTCATATCCTTCATTAATGTTCTCTTCTAGCTTGGGCGCCATTAGGGTTTGAAGAAATTTTGAATTTAGAGAAGAGAGATGTCGACACACAAGTTTGGTCTCGAAACTATGGTGAGCGTGTCGACAAACAATGGTGAAAACGGATTTATACCTTTCTAAAATCGAAGGTGAAAAGGCGCGTCAAAATACTTGAAATGTGTCGACAGAATATATGTGTCGACACTTATATATCTCAGCTCGACACTTAGTCGAGACTCTACTCGACGAATTCTGTGTAAATCCTAAGTGTCGACACCAACCTGGATGTGTCGACACCTACACTGCATGTGTCGATACTAATTCTCTGAAGTGTCGACACTGACTTTCTAGATGTGTCGACACCATTTCTCTGAAATGTCGACACCACTTCTATGTGTCGACACAAACAACTCTGTGTGTCGACACTCTTTTACTTAGCCAATTTTTGTAAAGTATTCTAAGTTTATCATTCCTAATTCAATTTTAAACTTATTGAATTTGGTTTCATCTAAAGGCTTAGTAAACATATCAGCTAACTGATTATCTATCTTAACATACTCTAGTGAAATGTCTCCTTTTTCTACATGTTCTCTTAGAAAATGGTATTTTATTTCTATATGCTTAATCCTACTATGTGAGACAGGATTATTTGCAATACAAATAGCACTAGTAGAATCACAAAATAAAGGTGTTCTACTTACTTGAATACCATAATCTTCTAGCTGATATTGAATCCATAGAAGTTGAGCACAGCAACTTCCGGCAGCCATATACTCTGACTCAGTTTTGGAGATAGCCACACTGGTCTGCTTCTTGCTACTCCATGACACTAGCCTTCCACCTAGAAATTGATAGGTTCCTATAGTACTCTTCCTATCTTCCTTGCAACCTGCAAAATCTGCATCTGAATAATCTATCAGTACAAAATCTCCATTCCGATGGTACCAAAGGACTAGATAAGGAGTGCCCTTAAGATATCTCAAAATCCTTTTGACTGCAGTCAGATGAGATTCTTTAGGGCAAGCTTGGTACCTAGCACAGACACATGTAGCATACATGATATCTGGTCTACTAGCAGTCAAATATAGTAGGGAGTCAACTATCCCTCTATACAAAGTCTCATCTACAAGTTTCCCTGCATCATCATTGCTTAGAGACATGCTTGACCCCATAGGAGTTTTCTTGGTACTGGATGATTTCATACCATACTTCTTTATTAACTCTAGGGTAAACTTAGACTGGCATATGGATAATCCATCTTCAGTCTGTCTAACTTGGAGACCCAAGAAGAACTTAAGTTCCCCCATACTGCTCATTTCAAATTATCCTTGCATAAGTTTTGCAAACTTTCTGCAAAGACTACTTTCTGTAGACCCAAATATTATGTCATTTACATATATTTGGACTAAGATAATCTTGCCTCTGGATTCCCTAAGGAATAGAGTCTTGTCTATTTTCCTCCTTGAGAATTTATTCTCAATGAGGAAACTAGACAGGGTTTCATACCAAGCCCTTGTGGCTTGTTTTAACCCATACAAAGCCTTCCTAAGTATATATACATAATCATGTTTAAGAGAATCAACAAAACCTGATGGCTGCTCCACATAAACTTCTTCCTTCAGATTTCCATTCAGAAAAGCTGACTTAACATCCATTTGATAGACCTTAAATCCTTGATATGTTACATAGGAAAGGAACATTCTTATTGCTTGCAGTCTGGCTACAGGAGCAAAGGTTTGATCAAAATCAATACCTTCTTCCTGCCTATATGCCTTTGCAACAAGTCTAGCTTTATTTTTTATGATGATTACATTCTCATCCAACTTGTTCCTAAAGATCCACTTAGTTCCAATAATATTGTAGTCCTTGGGTTTAGGAACTAGTTCCCAGACATTGCATCTTTTGAATTGATTCAGCTCCTCTTGCATGGCTTCAATCTAATGAGGGTCTAGGATTTCTTCTTCAAATTTGTTTGGCTCAACTTGGGATAGGAAGCTGGAGTAAAGAACTGTACTTAGATTCCTGCTCCTTGTTTGCACTCCTTGTCTAAGATCTCCAATGATTTGATTTGTTGGATGATCCTTTAAATGCTTATTTGCTGGAGGCAGCCTGTCTTCAGGTTGTACTCCTTCATTCTCTTCATTTAGCTGCACCTCTTGATCTTCTTCAGCATCAGGAGTATCTTGTACTCCCCCTGGACAACAGCCACCATCTTCCACTTGCTGACTTGCAGAAGAACCTTCTGTTAAGGTAAGCTTGTTCATTCTTTCAGTTACACCTGTAGAGCTGCAATCACTTCTTGGCAATTCATTGTTAATGAGTCTAGCTTCATCAAAAACTACATGAACAGACTCTTCTACAACTTGAGTAATCAAGTTGTAGACCCTATAAGCCTTACTATTGTTGTTGAACCCAACAAAAATTCCATCTTGAGATTTGGCAGCAAACTTAGTTAGATAAGACTTACCATTGTTAAGTATATAACACTTGCAACCAAAGATCCTGAAGTAGGATAAATTTGGTTTTCTGCCCTTCACAATCTCATAGGCGGTCTTCTTGTGACTCTTGTTGATAGTAGCCCTATTGATCACATGACAAGCAGTGTTTACTGCCTCAGCCCAGAAATATTCTGGGAGAGATGTGTCACTCAATAAGGTTCTACCAGCCTCTATCAAGGTTCTATTTTTCCTTTCAGCAATACCATTTTGCTGAGGTGTTCTTGGTGAGGAAAATTCCTGAAAAATTCCAAATTCTTCACACAATTTTGTCATACTTTCAGACTGAAATTCAGTACCATGATCACTTCTGATTTTGACTACTGTACTGTCCAATTCATTCTGAATTTGTTTAACAAAACTGTATAAGATACTTGGGGTTTCAGATTTTTGTCTAAGGAGGAACACCTAGGAAAACCTTGAATAGTCATCTACAACCACAAATGTGTATACCTTCCTACCTAGGCTATGAACTGGCATAGGACCAAAAAGATCCATATGCAAGAGGTATAGACACCTCACAAAATCCTTGTTCTCAAGGCTATGAAAGGTGGATTTGGTCTGCTTGCCTTTTTGACAAGCTGAGCATATCCCCTCCTTTATACACTTAACCTGAGAACCATCCCTCACTAACTCTTTGCTAAAGAGTTGGCCAATTGTCTTATAGTTAAGATGAGCCGGCCTCTTGTGCCATTTAACACAATGTGAGACTTTCTCATCAGTTATAAGACAAATGGGAGAAACATTGTTCTCACACATAAAGTCTAGACAATAGACATTTCTCTTCCTATATCCTGTCAGAATGATCTTTTGATCACTTGACCTTTTGATATGACAACCATTCTTGACAAATGAGATGCCATATCCTAAATCACTCTGCTGACTTATGCTAATGAGGTTATGTTTCAAACCATTTACATAAGCCACTTGAGTAATTATAATTTGGTTACTAGAAATGTTACCAAAGCCTTTGATGATTCCTTTTTCTGAACCACCAAAAGTAACTTTAGGGCCATCCTTGATAGGTGTATAGTCCTTCAGCAACTCCTTTGTTCCAGTCATGTGCCTAGAACATCCACTGTCCAAGTACCATATAGGGGCATTGCCACTTGGACTCACCTGCAAAACAGATTACTTAACCTTAGAACCCAAATAATTCTTGGGTCCTTGTACAGGTTATTTTGACTTTTAACAAAACTACATGTAGCTCTTCTAGCAGGTAGTTTGCTACTCTCCTTGACACTTGAATTGTGCCAACAATCTATGGCAAAGTGGCCTACCTTGCCACAACAGCAGCACTCAAACCTGTTGTACCTTTGTTTAGGTACAAACCTGGCTATTTTATCTACAACAGGCTCCTTGTTGAGTGTTGGGGCTTTGCCCTTAGATTTGGACTTAACTGTCCAGGCAGATTTTGTAAACCCCAATCCAGTTTTACCCTTATGAGGTACAAACTCATGTATCAAAGGTAAAATAGATTTTGGTTTAGAAAAACTTGCTAAAATCTCTCTCTCTTTCTGAAGTATAGCCTCCAGATTTCTAATTTGATCATTCTTAAATGTAATAGTACCCATCTGAGTAACAGTAATGTTCTTCAGCCTGGCTATTTCATTCAATTTCTGATCAAATAACTTGTCTGAATCAGCAGCAGCCAATTTAAGACTAGCAATCTCCTTTGCCTGAGTTTTGGCTAAGGTTTTGCTTTTCTTCAAGCCCTGCAACAAGTCCCTATATTCATCAATTAATTGGTGAATATCTCCTTCAGATTCAGACTCACCCACATCACTTGAAGTAGATGTATCTGATTCTGACTCAGTACTAGAAATTGAACTAGAAGAACAACTTTATACCTTACTTGGTCCAGGCTGATCCTGGATTTTGTCTCCTTTAGAGAAGGCCATCAGCCCTTTGCACTGATTGTCCTCATACTCATAAATTGAATTCATTAACTGCATGAACTCATCTTCCTCCTCTTCAGCAAACAATCCAATATAGGCTTCAGCTTCTGAGTCTGTTTCTGAAGATGACTGATCAGTCAAACTTTTGTATTTCTTGGCAACAAAGGACTTTTCCTTTTTGCCCTTAAACTGTGTCTTCTTTCTGTCAGTTGACTCCTTCCTCTTTTCAGGACAGTCAGCCACTACATGTCCCTGTCTATTGCAGCAATAGCATACAATCTTTGAGGATGTAGTTTTACTTGGCTTGGACTTTCATCTGTCATTCCTTGATGACTTACTTTTCTGATAGTAGTCATCTTTTGTCTGTGAAGTGGATGACTTAGACCTCTACTGCTTCTTCTTCAGAAACTTTTGAAAATGTCTTGTAAAAGCAGCAAAGTCTTCATCACTTTCACTGCTATCTAAATTCTTGCTTTCTGAATTATCTGTCTCAGCCTCAACAACTATTTGAGGTGGAGATGGAGACTTGCTTCTATACTTCCTAGTGGCTTCAGTTTTGAAAGCCACAGATCTTTCCTTGTGCTCCACTCTTGTAGTCTTCTCTTTCTCCTTCCTAACCATTAATTGCATCTCATAAGATAACAGTTTTTCAAACAAAGTTGGAGGAGGTATATCAGCTAATTTGGCCATTTCCCTAATGGCACAAATCTTGGTGTCCCAGTCCTTAGTCAGGGATCTTAAGAACTTGTCATTCAGCTCATAGTTGCTGAATTCTCTTCCATAAGACATCAATTCATTGACTATCCTATAGAACTTTTTGTAGCATTCAGTAATGCTATCAGACTTTCCTTGTTTGAAGCTTTCATATTCCTGATTTAACAAAAACTTCTTGTCTTGTCTTACTTCTTCTGATCCCTCCATATAGACTATTAATGTAACATCCCATGTTACTTCTAGTCCCCTTCCACTTAGATTGGGTTAGGCATGGGATGGGTGTCAAGGGTTTTAGCTAGGTTTGACCCTAGGTAGTGAGTTGTAGCCATATGGGGCCCACTATAAGACCAGGACAAACTAGCCTAAAAAGGGACCCAAACCACACCATGACCCCACCACATTCTCCTAACCCTAAAAACAATCCAAGTGCACCCTAGGGCATGCCATTGGGTCAACATTTTGACCCAAGTTGACCAAAGTCAACCTTGGGCTTAATTGGTCAAACCCACACCCATAAGCTCAATTAGCCTAAGTAGGGCACCCCCTTGACCCAACCCAAGTTGGGTGGTGCCACTAGACCCATTTCCACCAAGTAGGGTCAGCCCACCCCCCATGGTTGACCAAGTCAACTCCCCAAGTCAATAAGTCAACAAATTGACCTAAAGGAGTGAAATGAAGACCAAGCCATTTTACCTTGGACCAAGCCCACCAAAATTGGCCCATAGCCAGCCCAAGTGAACAAGACCAGTCCTACCCCTCTAAATCAAGAGAGAGAATACATGCAAGGGGGTAAAAGTGGGATTTTAAGGGTAGGAGGAGAGAGAAAATGGAAAGAGGGGAAATGGTGGCCACATGGCCACCCCATCAGATGGTTTTAACTGCCCAAAACCAGGTGGCTGACCTCCTCTCTTCATTTCCAGCAGAAAACCAGGGCTGTGTGCCACTTGGCAGCTGGGCGGAGCAAACAAATCTCAAACCGAGCTCAATTAAGGTGTACCTCCATGTACAGCCAAGATCAGTCCAAACAGACATCACCAGAAGCTTCAGGAGATAGAAGGGAGTGGAAATCGAGTGCTGGATCATGGAGAATGGTGGAGAATCGAGTTTTCGGGGTGGAGCTTGCCGGCGCACCACCACCATGCCAAACCGCCGCCTTACCCGCAGCCAAGCCCCAATCGAGTTGCGTTTCACCTCACCTCTTCCTGTACTAGGTTTCTAGATCTATTTTGGGAGATATCAGGAACAATCGAGCCCGATGCCATGAGAGGAAAATGGAGAAAACCGAGCTTTTTCTTCTTGCTCGGGTTCGCCAGAGGAGCCAACTCCGGCGGCCCCACCGCCGGGAAACGTTAGCCCCCACCTTAACGAAGGTGGTGGCGATATCCGCCGGCGGTGGTGGTGGCTCAGCTGGCCGGAAAACGCCAGCCAACATCATCCAGGAAAATGCAATCATAGTCGTCCATCCATTGGGGACGATGAACCGATCCCGTCGGTTTCCGGCTTTAAGATTCGTGCAATGTATTTAAATGATTAAATTTTATATGATGAATAGTGAAATCCCTGTCACACAAATACAGCCACTTTGCATGTTAATTTTAGGCCTCTTAGAGGCATTTCCAGAACTTAGTCTATTAATGAAAATTGTAGCTGGTGGGCGTATCTTTAATTTGCCACCTTAAACATGTGATTTGGTGTAGTGTACAGTCCTGTAGGACATTTCTCCTAGGACTGGTCCTAGAGTAGGGCAGAAATTAATTTGAATGCCCAAGTCAAACCATTAGTCACCATGGCCCCAAATTTTGGGCACATGCATGATTATAGCATACTTACCTCTGCCAAAAATTAGGAATTTGTAGAGAACAGTTTCCTATAGTTTTTGCCAAAATATCAAAATACAAATAAATGAAATATATGGAGTTTTACACTTCCCCATGGTTCCAAATCTTGGTGGTAGGTCAATGGGGACATCCTTCGTGCATGATAAAATTTTCAGCACCTTGGGTTCAATGCATGTTGGAGAATCCACTTGCATGTGTTAGCTCATATTATGCCTTGGTGTGCAATTAGCAAAAATGCAAATATAGTGTATTCAGCCCAATGGTGACATGTAAAGGTCTTGGAATTATTTACAGTGGTTCATTAGGGTAAATTTCATCCCTCAAATTAATCATGGAATTTTTGGAATCAAAAATTCCATTTATTGGAATTTATTTTAAATATAGCTATTTTGGAAATAAAATTAGAAAATAGGTTTTCCTCAAGTACAAATCCTAAACTTTTGCCAAGGCATAGATAATGTCACATTTGAATTAGGCAAAATATGATTCCTCTGTTTTGAAGAACTTTTGGAGTAGATATCTTAAATTGCCCATTTTACCCTTATCTTATTAATTCTTGAAATATTGGATCTGTACCTCAGAAAACTTTGGAATTTATTCTACTGCTATAAAATGGTATTATTAGTTTTGCATGAATTTCTCAGAATTAATGGATGCATTGTTAGTTATTAAATTAATACAATGGCATTTTTGGTAAATATGTTATAATGGAATTTTATAGGCCATCACACAATAAATGTTGATGATACTCTACCAATAGTCATAAATTAGTGTTCTAAAAGTTCTGTAATTTTCCTGGAAGTTTTGATTACATAATGCCTATACTTCATTTGGAAAATGGAATTTGTGTGAATTTGATATTAAATAGGAAATGGGAATAAATAATAAAAGGAAAATTATGAAACTCTGTAGGCAGCAATATTTTATCAATATACATCTCAGGAAAAATTTCCTAGGTCAGTGGATATTTAATCATACTATTTCATGTGTAAAGTGACCTAGCAATTGATTTAAAAGATTTAATTAAATGATTATTTAGCCAAGGAAAATTACGAGAATTCATAGGGTAGTTCCCTTAGCCCATACCACCCTAGGATAAATATTTAGGGGCAAGATTCCTTAAGGTTTGGAAGATCCCATTTTAGGGTAATAATAGGACATGGTCTGCATATAACATAAATAGGTCTTGCCTTAGGGGTCACCAGGGGATTGATTATCGGAAGAAATAAGAGAGTGCAACATGAATGATCCCTGGTGGGTAGTATGGTCTTAGTGATGGGTCAAAAGTGCAAGTCTTTAGGGAGCAACTAGAGTGGGGGATGGCGGAAGACCGTCGGTTTCCGGTAACACCTTAAGTCAATAGGGTTGTACTAGAGCAATAAAGAGAGCTGGGGTGATACATGGGTAGCCATCAACTAAAATAAATATCCTTGCGAAAGGGAACGCTGAGCGTAATCCCAACACAGTTCCTAGTGCCCCTTGAGAGCCCTTCACAGGGAATACCGGGGGCAGTCCTGGGATTAACCTTAAATCTCTAAGTAAAATAACCCGTAGACAAGAGTAGTCTAATAGGTTAGGACATTTGTTGTACCTTCTCGCCCGTGTAGGGTTGGAGAGATTCATGATATATGCTCACCCGTTTAGGGTTTGAGGGAGTTGGTATAAAGGCACTTATGTGCGTTCTCACCCGGGTTTGGGTTTGAGGGTTTTCAGGACAGGTTTGGTCCTGCGAGCGGAAGGCTCGGAATGAAATACTTGCATATGCATAAATATAGTGGCGGGGCATGCGGTACTGGCCATTCGTTACACCGATGGCAGTACGGTGCACCAGGCAGTTGTGAGAGTTAGAGGGGCCAGTGGGTTGTTTTACACTGCGGTCTGGAGGACGACCCCCGATAACGCACATCCGACCCAACAAGACTGACGTGTTTGTCAGCAAAGTACGTACGCGAGACTCTAGAGTGCACCTTGGACGTGTACAGAGGCGTATGAGAGGGGTCTAAGGCTTGGTAGTGTGCATACCGGTCTAGAAGCGGAGACGCCCGCTCCGCTGCTGCCGTAGCCACAGCGGTCGTACCCGAGAGTGATGCTAGCTCTCAAAAAGTGGGAACTAAAGGTCTGTGATCACAGAGTCGTTGTGTGTGAGTTGCACTTGCCTGTGCATAAAATTGCATCATAACATTCATTCATATTAGGTCATACGCTTCATAGATCCTTATCATATAAATTAGTATGAGCTCTTTTATATAATAAGTTAAATTTCCTGGAAATCCTAACTTATATATTTGTATGGGCATTTATATAAGTTAGGGTACTTTTGTGATGATAGTATAGTGGTAGAATAGTTTATTTACTTGCTCTTACTACTGTTCGTACTTTCTTTACTGCACTGCTCTTACTTACTACTTGTACCATACTTAGAACTGCTAGAGTAGATCATTATTACTTGTTACAACTGCTAGTTAGATTCTGTCACCTGCTTCCACTTTGCTACCCCTTGTTGTCCTCCGCTTCGTCCTCCCGCTCGGTGCCTAGGAGCTGCGGGGCGAGGTGCGGAGGAAACGACTTAGTCTTTTTGACTAATGGTCGGTGACCAAACTATTTTAGGAGCCCGTGTAGATGGAGCACCAGCACATCGAGGAGGCAGGACTTGAGGAGCAGATACCGTTTCAGCAGGCTACTACCACTACTGTGCGTCCTCAGGTGGGACGAGATCTGATACAGTAGTATAACTTCTGCTGTTATTTATTTTGAGAGAGAGTGGATTTGATGTACTGGGCATAAGCCCTTATTACTCTCTCTTTCGTTCTGTACTCTATTGTGGACTATTGTTGTACTTGCATTTCATTTATATGATTGTACTATGTGGCTTGTGGACTTGTAGATTTGTTACATTTCTTTTCTCATATTGGCCTATATATATGATCCTATTAGCCGGCAGGATCGGCGTGTTGCGGTGTCGGCTAACTCCTGCGTTAGTGCCACCGTAAGACGACGGTTCTGGTCATAAGACTCGGTAGACCTCTTTGGTAAGGGGGAGGTTGGAGTCTTACAAACTGGTATCAGATGTTGACTGATACAAACTGGTATCACTTGACCAACGATCATATGAGAAAGAAGTCCACAACACCGGATCACCCCCGCCCGAGTATTAGTTTGCGGACAAACTATGCAGCGGAAGCCGTGGTGAACCATGTGTAAAAGTCACATAAAATGGTCCACGAAGTACAATGAGTTAGGCCAGTTTTGTTCTAACCTTACCTTTATGCAACCTCCACAGGTCGTCGCGCCGCAAAATGTGGCTCCTCCACCTCCAGCTGCCACTCCATTCCTACATACGGAGATGGGGCAGACCTTGACGGTGATTCTGGATGCCTTCAGATCCCAGCAAGTCCTGGCCCCACAGCCAAATCCGGGGTTGAGCTGGCTGAGTGCATTCAAGAGCCTGTCCCCACCAGTGTACCGTGGGACAAAGGATGCGGTAAAGACGGAAGAATGGCTGGAGGCCATACACGAGATCTTAGCAGGCATCAGCTGCCCGGTCGGTCAGGCAGTACCTCTAGCCACCTCTGCACTAGAGGCTCATGCGAAGAGATGGTGGAAATCAGTGCGGGAGTCTACTTATGCGGATTTTGAGCTGTCAGAGATATCATGGGAGGAGTTTGGCAATGTATTTCTGGAGCACTTCGTCTCTGCTACGGACAGAGATGCCTTGGAGGAGAGGTTTTTGAACCTCAGGCAGGGGGCTAGATCGGTGATCGAGTATCAGCGAGAGTTCTCTCATTTGGCCAGGTTCGCAGGGATTCAGGATACGGATGATAGGAGGTATGCCAAGAGGTTCTACCGGGGGCTCATGGATGATTTGAGGCAAGCCTTGCTGTTTATTTCTCATGGCACCTCTAGGCAGATCATTGAGATGGCGAAGAAGCTGGAGGCTGACCAGCTGATGGTGCGAGCCGGAGGGAAGAGACCGTTTGAGGGGTCCACATCAGGAGAGGGCAGCAGGGGCTCTCAGAGAGGCAGGACTATCAGATACAAGAAGGGTGGGGGACGTCGTCGTCCCAACTTCAGGCAGGAGCAGGGGCCTCCTCCAGCATTGGCTCCCCCACTTCTACAGATGCATGATCTGAGGAGACAGGATGACCGTGGCCGCCGACAGGTAGTTTGTTACGGATGCCGCCAGCCCAGGCACATTAGGTCGGAGTGCCCGCATCGATTCCATCCTCCTCCTCCACCTCCAGTGGCCCCAGTACAACAGGGCCGAGGCCGAGGACGAGGACGAGGCCGGGGATATCACGGCAGGAGACGTGAGCAGGAGCAGATATACGCCTTGGACCTCACAGAGTAGAGGAACCCCGAGGAGGTTATCACAGGTACTTAAAGTTAAATTTCTTGAATTTTCAATTATATAGTACCTGGAACTATAGGATACCAAATTAATTTTAACGTAAACAAAACCTCAGGCATAGCTATGATCAGCGGCAAGCCCGCTCATACTCTCTTCGACACGGGTGCTTCACACTCGTTCGTATCCGAGGCCTTCATAGACGAACTCGAAGGCGTGGAGAGATTTCCTGGGCTAGAGATGAGGGTGCGTCTACCCGATGGGTCAGAGCTGCGGACCACTGCACATTGTGATATGGAGGCCGAGATTGGCGGCAAGGCATTTGAGGCGCCGGCAACTATTCTGAAGCTGCAGGACTTTGACTTGATTTTGGGCATGACATGGTTACATCAGAACCATGCTCAGATCGATTGTCCATCAAGAAGGATAACGCTAAGGCATGACGACTCTCATGTTATCATCGAAGGTATTCAGCCCATCTGCCATACATTATTATCTTCTGTACAGGCTGTGAAGGCCCACGAGCAGGGAGAAGAAGTTTACCTTATCTGCTTTGAGATGTTGGGGACAGAGACTTCTATTTTAGATGTTCCGGTGATCCGTGATTTCCCCGACGTATTTCCGGAGAAATTGCCCGGGCTACCACTAGCCAGAGTCGTGGATTTCGGGATCCAGCTAGTTCCGGGAGCGATGCCGGTGTCCCGGGCACCTTACAGGATGGCTCCCCGGGAGTTAGCAGAGTTCAGGACTCAACTTCAGGAGCTAGTTGAATCAGGATTTGTGCGGCCTAGTTCATCGCCATGGGGAGCCCCAGTTCTATTTGTGAAGAAGAAAGACAGATCGTTACGGTTATGCATAGATTACCGGGAGCTGAACCGGTTGACGGCCCGTAATACCTACCCACTACCTCGGATTGATGAGCTATTTGACCAGTTATAGGGAGTCTTCTGGTTATCTAACCTAGATTTGAGATCCGGTTACTACCAGCTCCGCATCAGGGAAGAGGACATACCGAAGACGGCGTTCAGTTCACGCTACGGATTATACGAGTTCACGGTGATGCCTTTTGGGCTCACGAATGCCCCTGCCGCGTTCATGAGTCTAATGAACCGTGTATTCGAGCACTTCTTAGACCGCTTAGTGATTGTATTCATCGATGACATTCTGATATATTCACGGACTCAGGAGGAGCATGCAGAGTATCTGGCGCAGGTCTTACAGAGGCTGAGGGAGTCCCAGTTGTACGCAAAGTTTTCGAAGTGCCAGTTCTGGCTGCAGGAAGTGGCTTTCTTGGGACACACGATCAGTGGGGCTGGATTAGCAGTGGACCCAGCCAAGATAGAGGCAGTACGGGATTGGCCACGGCCAAAGACGGCATATGATATTCGCAGCTTCCTGGGTTTGGCAGGGTACTATCGGAAGTTTGTGGAAGGGTTCTCGAGGATAGCCCTCCCCCTCACGACTTTGACAAGGAAGGATACTGAGTTTACCTGGACAGAGCAGTGTGAAGCCGCATTTCAGGAGCTGAAGGACTGACTCATCTCATCCCTTATTCTTGAGCTTCCCTCCGGGAGTGAAGGATTTCAGATTTACACAGATGCCTCTTACCAGGGGATGGGTGCTGTCCTGATGCAGCATGGACATGTTATTGCTTATGCTTCGAGACAGTTGAAGAAGCATGAGCATAACTATCCGGTACATGACTTAGAGCTCGGGGTTGTGGTATTCGCCCTAAAGATATGGAGGCATTACCTATACGAGATTCATTGTGATATTTATTCAGATCACAAGAATCTCAAATATGTCGATACGCAGAAGGACTTAAACCTACGACAGAGGAGATGGCTGGAATTCCTCTGCGATTATGATTACAAGATCCACTACCATCCGGGGAAAGCGAACACAGTAGCAGATGCTTTGAGCAGGAGGCCCGACACTTCTGGACAGGAGCCGCGATTGATGTCTTTAGAGCTGCTACAGATGATGGAGGACATGCACATTACTATGGTATCTGAGGCCGAACCAGTGGTATATCGTGAATATTTGAGCTCAGTGATCAGTAGTGATGACATCCGAGAGCGCATCCGAACACATCAGAGGCAGGATGCTGCATTACAGCCGATTTTCAGTGCCCTAGAAAGGGGCAAGGTTGAGGACTACACGATACATGATGATCTTATTCGATTCCGTGGACGCATTTACATACCCGCAGGAGGCAGTATCCGGGAGGACATACTCAGAGAGGCTCATTGCTCCAGATTTTCAGTGCATCCCGGCATCACCAAGATGTGGGCAGATTTGCGGAGGTCTATGTATTGGCCAGGGATGAAGAGGGAGATCACTCATTTTGTGACATTCTGCGAGACATGTCAGCGCGTGAAGGCGGAATGTAAGAGCCCAGGAGGTTTGCTACAGCCACTGCCAGTACCAGAGTGGAAGTTTGAGGACATTGCTATGGATTTTGTACACGGATTGCCTCACTCCCACTCTGGGCTTGATTCTATATGGGTTATAGTGGATAGACTGACCAAGGTAGCGCGGTTTATTCCAGTTCGTAAGGATGCCCCAGTTGCAGTTCTGGTGAGATTATTTGTGGAGCAGTTCGTCAGATATCATGGCATTCCCAGGACGATTGTTTCGTACCGTGATGGTCGGTTCACTTCGAGCGAGTGGAGGGCCGTGCATGCTTACTTGGGGTCTCGGCTTACTTTTAATACAGCCTTCCACCCGCAGACCGACGGACAGACCGAGCGGACCATCCGGACCATGGAGGACCTACTCAGACTATGCATATTGGATACGGGGAAGCCTTGGGAGAGGCTGCTGCCACTGATTGAGTTCTCGTATAATAACAACCACCAGGCTAACATCAGGATGGCTCCATATGAGGCACTTTATGGGAGGAAGTGCCGGACACCACTATCATGGGTTCAGGATGTGGACACCAGGGCTCTTGGATCAGATTATATAGATGATACTGAGGTTCAGATTCGTTTGATCAGGGATCGGCTACTAGAAGCCCAGAGCAGGCAGGCAAAGTATTATGATGCTCGACACCAGAAGGTGGAGTTCCAGGTTGGAGACAGAGTTTTCTTGAAGATACGTCCAGTACACGGTGTCTCTCGGGTGCGGAGGCACAAGAAGCTCAGTCCACGATACATGGGGCCATACTTGATCCTGGAGCGGATCGGCCCCTTAGCTTACAGACTACAGCTGCCACCGGAGTTGGGTGCATTACATGACGTCTTCCATGTCTCTTCCTTGCGAAGAGCTCTCCTTTGGCCGGAGCAGCACATTACTACTACAGCCGGACCGATAGAGCGTGACAGATCAGTTAGATTGGAGCCGATCCGGATTGACGATACAGCCATCCGAGTGTTGTAGAAGGTGTTGTGGTCCAACCATGGACGGGAGGAGCACACCTGGGAGCTGAGGGATCTAATGCTGGAGCAACATCCGGAGCTGTTCACCTCAGGTATATTTTAGTTTACACGTTAAAATTTCTTATAGATCTTGCAAATAAACCCCGTAAACCGAACTTAAATTTCGAGGACGAAATTGTTTTTCTTGATTGTTGGAATTTGTAACATCCCATGTTACTTCTAGGCCCCTTCCACTTAGATTGGGTTAGGCATGGGATGGGTGTCAAGGGTTTTAGCTAGGTTTGACCCTAGGTAGTGAGTTGTAGCCATATGGGGCCCACTATAAGACCAGGTCAAACTAGGTCAAACTAGCCTAAAAAGAGACCCAAACCACACCATGACCCCACCACATTGCCCTAACCCTAAAAACAATCCAAGTGCACCCTAGGGCATGCCATTGGGTCAACATTTTGACCCAAGTTGACCAAAGTCAACCTTGGGCTTAATTGGTCAAACCCACACTCATAAGCTCAATTAGCCTAAGTAGAGCACCCCCTTGACCCAACCCAAGTTGGGTGGTGCCACTAGACCCATTTCCACCAAGTAGGGTCAGCCCACCCACCATGGTTGACCAAGTCAACTCCCCAAGTCAACAAGCCAACAAATTGATCTAAAGGAGTGAAATGAAGACCAAGCCATTTTCCCTTGTACCAAGCCCACCAAAATTGGCCCATAGCCAGCCCAAGTGAACAAGACCAGTCCTACCCCTCTAAATCAGGAGAGAGAATACATGCAAGGGGGTAAAAGTGGGATTTTAAGGGTAGGAGGAGAGAGAAAATGGAAAGAGGGGAAATGGTGGCCATATGGCCACCCCATCAGATGGTTTTAACTGCCCAAAACCAGTTGGCCGACCTCCTCTCTTCATTTCCAGCAGAAAACCAGGGCTGTGTGCCACTTGGCAGCTGGGCGGAGCAAACAAAGCTCAAACCGAGCTCAATTAAGGTGTACCTCTATGTACAGCCAAGATCAGTCCAAACAGACCTCACCAGAAGCTTCAGGAGATAGAAGGGAGTGGAAATCGAGTGCTGGATCATGGAGAATGGTGGAGAATCGAGTTTTCGGCGTGGAGCTCGCCGGCGCACCACCACCATGCCGAACCGCCGCCTTACCCACAGCCAAGCCCCAATCGAGGTGCGTTTCACCTCACCTCTTCCTGTACTAGGTTTCTAGATCTATTTAGGGAGATATCGGGCTCAATCGAGCCCGATGCCATGAGAGGAAAATGGATAAAACCGATCTTTTTCTTCTTGCTCGGGTTCGCCGGAGGAGCCAACTCCGGCGGCCCCACCGCCGGGAAACGCTAGCCCCCACCTTAACGAAGGTGGTGGCGATATCCGCCGGCGGTGGTGGTGGCTCAGCTGCCCGGAAAACGCCAGCCAACATCGTCTAGGCAAATGCAATCATAGCCGTCCATCCATTGGGGACGATGAACCGATCCCGTCGGTTTCCGGCTTTAAGATTCGTGCAATGTATTTAAATGATTAAATTTTATATGATGAATAGTGAAATCCCTGTCACACAAATACAGCCACTTTGCATGTTAATTTTAGGCCTCCTAGAGGCATTTCCAGAACTTAGTCGCTTAATGAAAATTGTAGCTGGTGGGCTTATCTTTATTTGCCACCTTAAACATGTGATTTGGTGTAGTGTACAGTCCTGCAGGACATTTCTCCTAGGACTGGTCCTAGAGTAGGGCAGAAATTAATTTGGATGCCCAGGTCAAACCATTAGTCACCATTGCCCCAAATTTTGGGCACATGCATGATTAGGGCATACTTAGCCCCTGCCAAAAATTAGGAATTTTTAGAGAATATTTTCCTATAGTTTTTGCCAAAATATCAAAATACAAATAAATGAAATATATGGAGTTTTACACCTCCCCATGTTTCCAAATCTTGGTGGTAGATCAATGGGGACATCCTTGGTGCATGATAAAATTTTCAGCACCTTGGGTTCATTGCATGTTGGAGAATCCACTTGCATGTGTTAGCTCATGTTATGCCTTGGTGTGCAATTACCAAAAATGCAAATATAGTGTATTCAGCTCAATGGTTACATGTAAAGGTCTTGGAATTATTTACAGTGGTTCATTAGGGTAAATTACATACCTCAAATTAATCATGGAATTTTTGGAATCAAAAATTCCATTTATTGGAATTTATTTTAAATATAGCTATTTTGTAAATAAAATTGGAAAATAGGTTTTCCTCAAGTACAAATCCTAAAATTTTTGCCAAGGCATAGATAATGACACATTTGACTTAGGAAAAATATGATCCCTCTGTTTTGAAGAACTTTTGGAGTAGATATCTTAAATTGCCCATTTTACCCTTATCTTATTAATTCTTGAAATGATGGATGTGTACCTCAGAAAAATTTGGAATTTATTCTACTGCTATAAAATGGTATTATTAGTTTTGCATGAATTTGTCAGAATTAATGGATGCATTGTTAGTTGTTAAATTAATACAATGGCATTTTTGGTAAATATGTTATAATGGAATTTTATAGGCCATCACACAATAAATGTTGATGATACTCTGCCAATAGTCATAAATTACTGTTCTAAAAGTTCTGTAATTTTCTGGAATTTTTGATTACATAATGCCTATACTTCATTTGGAAAATGGAATTTGTGTGAATTTGATATTAAATAGGAAATGAGAATAACTAATTAAAGGAAAATTATGAAACTATGTAGGCAGCAATATTTTATCAATATACATCTCAGGAAAAATTTCCTAGGTCAGTGGATATTTAATCATACTACTTCATGTGTAAAGTGACCTAGCAATTGATTTAAAAGATTTAATTAAAGGATTATTTAGCCAAGGAAAATTACGAGAATTCATAGGGTAGTTCCCTTAGCCCATACCACCCTAGGATAAATATTTAGGGGCAAGATGCCTTAAGGTTTGGAAGATCCCATTTTATGGTAATAATAGGACATGGTTTGCATATAACATAAATAGGTCTTGCCTTACGGGTCACCAGGGGATTGATTATCGGAAGAAATAAGAGAGTGCAACATGAATGATCCCTGGTGGGTAGTATGGTCTTAGTGATGGGTCAAAAGTGCAAGTCTTTAGGGAGCAACTAGAGTGGGGGACGGCGGAATACCGTCGGTTTCCGGTAACACCTTAAGTCACTAGGGTTGTACTAGAGCAATAAAGAGAGCTGGGGTGATACATGGGTAGCCATCAACTAAAATAAATATCCTTGCGAAAGGGAACGCTGGGCGTAATCCCAACACAGTTCAGTGCCCCTTGAGAGCCCTTCACAGGGAATACCGGGGGCAGTCCTGGGATTAACCTTAAATCTCTAAGTAAAATAACCCGTAGACAAGAGTAGTCTAATAGGTTAGGACATTTGTTGTACCTTCTCGCCCGTGTAGGGTTGGAGAGATTCATGATATATGCTCACCCGTTTAGGATTTGAGGGAGTTGGTATAAAGGCACTAATGTGCGTTCTCACCCGGGTTTGGGTTTGAGGGTTTTCAGGACGGGTTTGGTCCTGCGAGCGGAAGGCTCGGAATGAAATACTTGCATGTGCATAAATATAGTGGCGGGGCATGCGGTACTGGCCGTTCGTCACACCGATGGCAGTACGGTGCACCAGGCGGTTGTGAGAGTTAGAGGGGCCAGTGGGTTGTTTTACACTACGGTCTGGAGGACGACCCCCGATAACGCACATCCGACCCAACAAGACTGATGGGTTTGTCAACAAAGTACGTACGCGAGACTCTAGAAGTCACCTTGGACGTGTACAGAGGCATATGAGAGGGGTCTAAGGCTTGGTAGTGTGCATACCGGTCTAGAAGCGGAGATGCCCGCTCCGCTGCTGCCGTAGCCACAGCGGTGGTACCCGAGAGTGATGTTAGCTCTCAAAAAGTGTGAACTAAAGGTCTGTGATCACAGAGTCGTTGTGTGTGAGTTGCACTTGCCTGTGCATAAAATTACATCATAACATTCATTCATATTAGGTCATACGCTTCATAGATCCTTATCATATAAATTAGTATGGGCTCTTTTATATGATTAGTTAAATTTCTTGGAAATCCTAACTTATATATTTGTATGGGCATTAATATAAGTTAGGGTACTTTTGTGATGATAGTATAGTGGTAGAATAGTTTATTTACTTGCTCTTACTACTGTTCGTACTTTCTTTACTGCACTGCTCTTACTTACTACTTGTACCATACTTAGAACTGCTAGAGTAGATCATTATTACTTGTTACAACTGCTAGTTAGATTCTGTCACCTGCTTGCACTTTGCTACCCCTTGTTGTCCTCCGCTTCATCCTCCCGCTCGGTGCCTAGGAGCTGCGGGGCGAGGTGCGGAGGAAACGACTTAGTCTTTTTAACTAATGGTCGGTGACCAAACTATTTTAGGAGCCCGTGGAGATGGAGCACCAGCACATCGAGGAGGCAGGACTTGAGGAGTAGATACCGTTTCAGCAGGCTACTATCACTACTGTGCGTCCTCAAGTGGGACGAGATCTGATACACTAGTATAACTTCCGCTGTTATTTATTTTGAGAGAGAGTGGATTTGATGTACTGGGCATAAGCCCTTATTACTCTCTCTTTCTTTCTGTACTCTATTGTGGACTATTGTTGTACTTGCATTTCATTTATATGATTGTACTATGTGGCTTGTGGACTTGTAGATTTGTTACATTTCTTTTCTCATATTGGCCTATATATATGATCGTATTAGCCGGCAGGATCGGCGTGTTGCGGTGTCGGCTAACTCCTGCGTTAGTGCCACCGTAAGACGGCGGTTCTGGGCATAAGACTCGGTAGACCTCTTTGGTAAGGGGAGGTTGGAGTCTTACAATTAATGTGTCCCACATTTCTTTAGAAGTTTTACAATGAATTAAATTCTGAAATGTTGCATCATCAATTGCACTAACAATAATATTCTGGGCCCTCTTGTCCATAGTGGCCAGAATGATTTCATCTTTGGTCATTTATGAATAGTCCTTAGGAGTTTTCTGATTTACATCTAGAATGGATATCTTCATTGACACATATGACCCTTCTTTTACTGTGATGTAAATTCTTGGGTTAGATGCTTCCATAAAGAGTCTAACCCTCTCTATCCAAATGCCAAATATCTCTTTTCTACAGATTAGCAATTTCATGGACCCCAGCTCTTTGTGATTCTCAGTAGAACTCATTTTCTTGAATCTTGGTTGTTCTGAATCTGCCTACAGGATCTTACTCAGACTGTTATGTCCCTTTTTGAGTAACCTGGCTCTGATACTACTTGAAATAAATAATGCCTAACCACCTAGAGGGGGGTGAATAGGTGTTCTTTTTCTTTTTAATTTTAAGGCAGAAATTCTGTACAGCTAATGCAAATCTACAACTATCACAACACATCAATCACAGCAACAAACATTCACAGAGTGCACACAGTATTTATAGTGGTTCCCCAAGGTTTGGGTACATCCACTTCCCCCTTCGCCTATCTAGTAGAGTACTAGATTCGGCCTAACTCCAGCACTTCTCCTCAAATCCTCAGATCTTACAGCTCAGAACCTCAAACAGGTTCCTACAACTCAGAGTGACCCCACTCTTACAACTCAGGCTCAAAGCCCTACCACTCAGTCTTCAACAAGACCTACACTCAGAGAACAAAGTCTCCTACAACTCAGGCACAAGGCCCTACCTCAGTCTTCAACAAGACTTACACTCAGAGCACACAGTCTCCTACACTCAGCCTTTATAAAATAGGCTTACAACTCAGATCTATACAAGATCCTACAGAAATTTGATAATACAAAGTAATTAATCACAACTCTGAAAGAGAGAGATGAGTTGACTGGCTTTTTGATGAGTTCTTGGAAGAACTAGGCAGAGATCAACAACCCTTGGCTTTCTTCAAAGCTTCTTGAATTAGAACACAGTAGGGTTGAATCTCATGTGCAGATGATCTTCAATCAACTGCTATCTTGAGATTCAGATATCAATCTGAATCTTACTTTGCAGCCCGGTTCAGCAGCTGCTCTTCTTAGAAGAAGCTCTCTCTCTCTCCAACTTCTTAGATCTTCTGTTGAAGGTCTTCTATTTTTGTGTTGTTAGATCTCTTGATTAGTTGTAATCAATCTGTGATGATCTATTAATCTCATTTCTGTTGAAGGAGAAAGGTCTTTAAATAGTCTTCCTCCAAGGTAACCGGCTGATCCGGTTTCTAACAACTTTCTGTTGGCTCGACAATTGCAGTTGACCGGTTGAAATGGCAGCTATCAAGTCATCCAGTCACTTCTTGAAATCTCTATCACTGTCTGAAAGTGTCGAGACAGATAGTCTTTATGTGTCGACACAAATAGACTAAGTGTCGACACAAGTAGTAAGTGTCGACACTAGCCTTCATGGTGTCGACACAACTCCTTGAGTTGTTGTAACAGCTTCTCGACACTGCTTCTTCAGAATGTGTCAACACTGATTCTGTGTGTCGACACAAGCCTTCTGTTGAATGTGTCGACACTGATTCTGTGTGTCGACACATGTACTTCTTCTTTAATACTTAGTTGAAATCTGCTGTGTGTCGACACAACTCCTTTATGTCGACACATCTTCTTGTGTTGAAACTTGCTAAGTGTCGACACATCTCTTTTGTGTCGACACATCTCTTTTTTGTCGACACATACCTTCATGTGTTGTAACTTTGCTGAGTGTCGACACATCTCCTTTGTGTCGACACATCTTCATGTGTTGAAACTTTGCTGAGTGTCGACACATCTTCTTTGTGTCGACACATGTACTTTAACTTGGTTGAAGTTTGCTGAGTGTCGACACAGCCTCCTGGTGTCGATACTTTTGCTATCGACAAGGTTTCTCTGGGTGTCGACACTGCCTCTAAGTGTCGACACTGATTTTGTACACAATTATTCACTATGTGTCGACACTGATTGTATGTGTTGACACTTTTCTTCTGGTGTCGACTATGCCTTCCTGGTGTCGACATAATTACTCCAAATGTCAACACAGCTTCTCTGGGTGTCGACACAAGCCTTCTTAAGTGTCGACACTTTTTTTCTAGGTGTCGACACATGTACTTAGAAACTTTTCCTGCAATCCTGCAGTTACTTAACCTGCACAAATAAACTCAAAGCACATCAAATACACCTTGATGTATATCATTGAGTAGGGTGAGGTTTCTTCAAATATGGTACATATATTCCAATGTACCCAACAGGCTGCCTGTCGAGCAAGCCGCGACTTCGCCGGCTAAGGATTTCAGCCCGCCTCCAGCATTGTAGAACCTGTCGTTCTACCCGCTCGCTTTTCCGCCGGTCTTCGTATCGGCTTGTTGCGGCGTCTAGCCACCAGTCCAAGCCGCGACTAGTCGGCGGTCTCTGCGAAAAGTTTGGTTATCTTCTTCCTTTCAAGATGAATCCTGTAAAGGGACAGAAGGAATCTGGTTTCATGACAATTACTACGGATCTCTCAGAAGTGCAGGATTGTTCATATTTTAATAATGAGTCCCTTGGCCATGATAATAAATTTTCTGCGAATTGTGTTGAGCATGCATCAAAATTTGTTGCAAATGAACCTCCTTATAAGGAAGAAGAAGAGGCCCCTTCTCCATTCAATGATCGCATTCAGTGGGATACTGTCTCCGATGATTTCAGAGTACCGTGTATCCCGGAGTATTCCGGATATGATGATCTGTTTTCTCATTTGCAAGCCTTTGAATCAGCTATTTCACTAAGAAACGTGTCAAATGGAATAAAATGCAAACTCCTTGTTATATCTTTTGGCAATATTGCAAGGGAATGGTTCTATAGTCTGCCACCTCGATCGGTAACCAGTTTTAAAGATCTTTGAAGTCAATTTATTTCAAGGTTCACTATTTACAGGAAGCGGAGAAGATACGTTGGAGCTCTCTTCCGAATCAAGCAAGGAATTGACGAGTCTAATCCAGATTTTGTTGACCGGTTCCAAAAGGAAGTTCTGGATGTCTGTAGTGTCCATCAAGATTATTACTTACATGCTTTCATAAACGGACTTCGAGAAGGCCCTTTGAAATTTAAGCTCACCACAAAGTACCCCAAAACTTATGGAGATCTTATTGATATCGTTAATAAGTTCATAATAGGCAAATAAGCAAATAAAGGTTATATCTTGTTTCTGAATCAGATGGCTAAACAATCTCAAGGGACTTCTAGTGATCAGCAATTCATTTCTTCTCAAAATGTTTCACAAGTTAAATATTGCAAATCTCCTCCTCTTCCTCAGGATAGAACTACATTGTCTCTTCAACAGAATGGATTATCCGAGTTTGTGAAAGTACATCCAGTCACATCTTCGCGTCCGAAAACTCCAAAGCATAAAAAAGGTGCAGATAAATATGTTAAATTCAAAATTTCTATGGAAGATCTTCTGATAATCCTTCAAGGAATGCCTGAGTTCAAAAAGCCTCGTCGTTTGAAATCTAAAATCAAATATCGGCATGAAGAGCTTTTTTGCAATTATCATAAAGATGTTGGTCATCTGGCAGAAGGTTGCATAGCTCTCCGGGAGTTAGCTAATCAACTTGCAAGAGCTGGAAAGTTGCAAGACTATGTCATTCAGTAATTTTCTCAGGCACTCTTCCATGGCTTACTCGATAGTTCAAGCAGAGATTTCTTTTTCTCTATATGATAAAAATGCTTATGATCAGAATAATATATAAAGTCCCCTTGTCAATTGGTATTAATGGGGCATAGTCAAGCTTCGAACATATATCCTTTTGCCACATCCTTAACATCAAACAAGCATTACCTTTCATTTAAAGATTATTTCTTAGCTTTACTTAGAATTCTAACATGCATACATATATGGGCAAAAGGCCCTTTGAATTCTTAAGCCCTCCACATCCCGCTTGACAACAGTCGCAGATATGTAGTGGAAATTCCGCTTGACATTCGTCGCAGACATTACGCACTTGTCCTGCTTGACCTTCGTCGCAGACATTGCGTACTTGTCCCGCTTGACATCGATCGCGGATATTAAGAATTTTAATCCCGCTTATGTGTTCCTTGTGAGGAAAGTACTGTCAGACGCACCTGCTGAAAGATATAGTACCTAAACACCTAGGGGGGGGGGGTGAATAGGTGACCAAATTCTTTTTGACTTTTTATGGCAGCAATCAGTTAATATCACAGAATTCTAACTATTTTATCACAGCAAACACACAGCATACACAGCAAATCACAATCACAACAGACACATAGTTTTATAGTGGTTCCCCAAGTTTTGGGTACATCCACTTTCCCCCTTCGCCTATCTAGCAGTGTACTAGATTCGGCCAAACTCCTCCACTGTCTCAGAACCCAAAACAGGCTCCTACACCTCAGGCCCAAGGCCCTACAACTCAGCTTTTCCACAAAGCCTACACTCAGCCACAAAGGCCTACACTCAGCCACCCAGGCCTACACTCAGCCACAAAAAGGCCTACACTCAGAGATTCCAATCTCCTACACTCAGGCTCCCAAAGCCCTACACTCAGCCTTTATAATTACAGGCTTACAAAAACTCAGATCCAAAGGATCCTACAAGATAAAAATGATTATACAATTGTTAACTCAACAACCCAAAGACAAGATAGGGGAGTTGTGAGTTTCTTGATGAGTTCTTGGAAGAACTCAGCTGAAATCAATCTGACTTAGCTTTCTTCAAAGCTTCTTGAAAGTAGAACTCAATAAGACTGACTCCTTCTGCAGTTGATCCTTGATCTCTGCTTCTTAAGATTCAGAATAAATCTGAACCCATCTTCTCAGCCTAGTTCCAATGGCTGATTTCTTGGATGGAGCTCTCTCTCTCCAACTTCTTAGATCTGCACTTTAATCTTCAAGGAATAGCTAGATCTTCTTTGTTTGATACTTGATCAATAATGTGAACAACTCAATACTCAACTATATCAACCACACTTTCTGTAGTCTGTATGAGCCTATTTATAGACCTTCTTCATGGTAACCGGCTGGTCCGATTCATAACTGAATTCTGACATCTCTGACAAGTGCTGTAGACTGGTTGGAACGGCAGCTGTCAAGTCAACCAGTCAGTTCTTGAAAGTTCTCTAACTGTCTGAAAGTGTCAAGACTTTCTGTCTTTAAGTGTCGACACTTATAGACCAAGTGTCGACACATGTTGTCTAAGTGTCGACATTAGTCTACAAGGTGTCGACACAATTCCTTTGTTGTTGATCCTTTATCTCGACACCGTTTCTTCTTCATGTGTCGACACTGAAATTGAGTGTCGACAAAAGTACTTGATCTTCTGTATTTTGCTGAATTCTTCTAAGTGTCGGCACATCTCCTTTGTGTCGACACATCTTCATGTGTTGAATCTATTAAGTGTCGACACTGCTTCTTGGTGTCGACACATGTCTTCAGTGTTGAAACTTGCTGAGTGTCGACACAGCTCCTTGTGTCGACACTTGATTCTTCTGTTGAGACTTCAGCTGAGTGTCGACACATTCCCATAGTGTCGACACTTGTACTTAGAATAATTTGTTGATCTTGCTGTTCTTTGCTAAGTGTCGACACAGCTCCATGTGTCGACACTTTCTTCAAGTGTAGAATCTTCAGCTAAGTGTCGACTCTTCTGTGGAGTGTCGACACATTGTTCTTGGTGTCGACACTTACTTCAAGTGCTGACTCTTCTGTTGAGTGTCGACACATTGTTCTTGGTGTCGATACTTATACTTAGTCTCTGCTGACTTTTGCTGAGTGTCGACACAGCTCCAAGTGTCGACACTTTCTGGTGTAGACACAGTTCTTCTAGGTGTCGACACTGCTGTTAAGTATCGACACAACTTCACTGCACTTTCTTCAATGAGTGTCGACACAGCTCCTTGTGTCGACACTTTCTGTCTGGTGTCGACTCAGCATCCCTGGTGTCGACACAATGACTCCAAGTGTCGACACTGCTTTCCTGGGTGTCGACACAAGTCTTCTTAAGTGTCGACACTTTCCCTCTGGGTGTCGACACATGGACTTAGAAATTTTTGCTTCAGTCCTGCAAATACTTAACCTGCACAAGTAACTCAACATACATCAAATACATTATGATGTATATCATTGAGTTGGGTGAGGCTTCTTCAAATCAGGTACATTTAAACCAATGTACCCAACAATCTCCCCCTATTTGGAGAAGTCATAACCCTTAGTCAATGATATACACCATTCATAATTAAATTACAAAATGATGTAAAGCAGGATTATATACAGCAGGGTAAACATAAACATGTATCAATTACACATGTATACAAATACATCATCACAGAACAAATATGAAATAGACATAGACATCATCACAGAACAAATATGAAATAGTTTTATCATATAACACATTGTTCTAATAGCTGTCATATTCATTTCCAGAAGTTCACAAAATGTTTTACATCAAAAAGATTACAAAGTAAACTTCAAGAAAATTCTAATTCTATTTCAGTTCTAGCTCCTTAATCACAATTCCTTTTCCAACTTGAACTTTAGCTTGAACAGGAGCATCAGCAACTTCAGCATCAGCAGGCTTCTTGCCTTTCAAGTCTTTCTTCTTAAGCTCTTCTGCTTTAATCTTCTGCCTTTCAAAGTAATGGTAAGCTTAGGAAAGTACTTGCTAGGCTCTAGAGCAGTAGGAGGTAGCTTTCCCATCTTGGCCTTCCTTCTGTATTGAACTATGGCCTCCTGCCTTGATTCATGTTTCCTCCATTCAGTTTCAGAAAACCACTTATTCCTGTCTTGAATGTTATCTTTGTCAGCTTTCCAGACAGTCAAGATAATGTTCCTTGAGGTAGGGCTCCACTGCTCAAAGTCTGGTCTTTGTTCAGCTTCTTCCCTAAACCTCTTCTTTGACAATCTAGTCTCTTCTTCTTTCGGCAATGCCTCTTGCATGGCTTCAGAAATAGGCTGAACAACTTTCTCAATAATAACATTGTCCTTGCCCCCAGGTGGGCTATACATAGACTGTACATCAGCATGTATCATGTCAAAATCTGGAGGAGGATAAATGACTTGAGCCACTTCAGGTTGCTCTCCTCCTAGATAGGCAGGATGAATTCCAGATTCAGCCACATTATCATCATCACAAAGAGGAGGATATCCAAGAGTTGCTCTGATAGAATTTGATATCCACTTAGCATGGTCAGAGCTTGCCTTAACTAACACTCTCTCCCCCTTTATGACTTCTCTAGCCATGTGATCTCTGACATCATCCTTCTGAAATCTGATTTGATTATCCAAGTATCTGACTCCATCTTTAAAGAAAGGTTTGAGCTTTTGAAGTTGTTCAGATATGGCCTTCTGGGAGTCTTGGATAGCAGTCTTAACAACAGTGATTTCTTCTTGGAATATTTTGTCAAATTCAGCTTTAACAGTAGCAGTAGAGGTAGAAGGTCCAGCAGCTATGTTTTTCATTTCAGTGACAATAGCATTATGGGAAGCAGTCAAATTGTCATTCATCCTTATCTGATTTTCAAGAACATACCCTTGCTTCAATTCTATGTCATCTACTTGAGCTTTTATCTTTTCCTGGTGTGTAGCCAAGTACACCACTACATTTCCACCCTTGTGAAAACATTCAGTCATCTCCTTTTTATTTTGGTTCATTTCAAACCTTATGGATTTAATATCTTGGGCCAGATCAAACTGTAATGATTTCTGCCCTACATCCACATAAGTTTTTAGAGCTTTTCTATGCTCATCCAACTTGAGCTGCATGGCAACCATCAGATCACTATAGTCTATTGATGGTGCTGGCTGAACTATAGGTTGAGGAGCAACAGTTTGCAAAGCCTTCTTGTAACTTTGGCTTCTTCTCCTGAAGACCTGAAATTTCTTCTTCTTTGCCCTAACAATCTCCTCATCTTCAGAGGCAGAGGTGCTGGTTATATCCACCCGCTCCTTAGGGCTTGGTGGCCTCTCAGTTTGCACATCTGGTGCATTCTCAGTTTCTTGCCTCACAGGCTCTTCCAGAATTTCCATCTGCTCCCCCTCAACTGGAGCATTCTCTCCTTCAGCAGCATTGTCTTTGTCAAAGTCTTGTTGGTCCAGATTTAAAAATAAATCTTCCATAGTATACTCTTGTAGTGAAGGAGCTGGAGAAATTCTGGGTTCTTCAACCACTGGATCAGATACATCTTGGACTGTAATAGATATGTCTTCTAAGACAGCATCTGGGACTTGGTTATCCAGCTGAGTTTGCTGATGAACATCAGACAAATCAGTATCTTCCATAGGAAAATCTAAAGTGTTTAGTTTAGTGATTACCTCTAGTATGATGGTGGTTGCTTGTTCACTTTCCAGTGTAGTGGGTTCATCTACAACTGGAAGCTCCCCCTGGCTTTGATCCTTGTGGATGGGGCTTGCTTGAGGTAGCTCCCCCTGGATCTCAGCATCATCTTGAGGAGCAGGAGATTTCACAGCAGGCTCTTCTTCATTCTCATCTGGTGTGAAGACAACCTGTTCTTCACTGTCAGAGCTGCTAGTGGACACTTGAGCCACTGGAGCAGCTTTCCTCTTCTTCTTTGGAGGAGATACTTTCTCAGGAATGACCTTCTCAGGAGTTGGCATCTCCTTAGTCAACACCCTGTCCCATCTAGAGAACAACCTCATGTCCATTTTTCTCATATGATTTATTTTGCTTCCAGCAGCTGTACTCATAACTTCAGGTATTACACCAGCAAGGTAAAGACTTAAAATCCTGCCCAGGTTAGGCTTCTTCATGCTTTCTTTAATTTTCTCATAAACTACCATAGACCAGTCAGTTTTCAGAGAGAAGATTATCCTTGTCATAATATTAAACATATAGGCAGACACTCTGTCATGCCCTCCTGGCTTACTGAGTATGACTTTGCCAACTATCTCTGAAAGGAATTTCCCTTGACTATTCATTCCCTTCCTGTTAAACACAGATCCTATTTTCATTGTAGAATCTAGACCACACCAGGTAAGAGCTTCTCTGGTCTTTGAAGCTGTAAGTTCATCTTCTTCTTTAGTTCTTGGGAGCTGTAACACTTTCCTCAGACTTTTAGGTGAAACTTTCACCTTCTCACCATGAACCCTGGATTTAATCTTGAATCCAGTTTCATCTACCTTAGCTACATTGATGAATTCCAGTACCTCTTTCTTCCAAATTTTCGTTGGCTCTGAGACAAGATATTCTAACCCTGAGTCGGCTACTAGGGTTACGACCGTCTGGATTTCTTGATCAGCATCATCGAAAGCACTGCGCACCAGCTCGTATCCTTCATAACGTTCTCCTCTAGCTTAGGTGCTATTAGGGTTTGTAGAATTTGTCTTGAGAGAAGAGAGGTGTCGACATAGAAGTTTGGTCTCGAAACTTTGAAAGCGTGTTGACAAATTAAGACAAAATCCTATTTATACCTTTCTAATTTTGAAGATGATTAGGCGGGACAGCTAACTTAAATTGTGTCGACACTGGCAATAAGTGTCGACACTGACTTATAATGTCTCGACACATATGTGTCGACACAAGTTTTGTCAACAGATTTTATGTGTCGACACTTGTTCAAGTGTCGACACCACTCAACTCGACACATAGTCGAGACTTTACTTAGAAAATTCTGAGTAAAACTTAAGTGTCGACACCATTTTAGATGTGTCGACACCTACTTGACGTGTGTCGACACTAATATTGTGAAGTGTGGACACCAACTTCCTAGATGTGTCGACACCTTTTTTCTGAAGTGTCGACACCACTATTCTGTGTCGACACATAGATTTCTGTGTGTCGACACCTTTTTACTTAGCCATTTCCAATTCTGTAAACTTACTCTAAGTTTATCATTCCTAGTTCAATTTTAAACCTATTGAACTTAGCTTCTTCTAGGGGCTTAGTATACATATCAGCTAATTGATTATCAGTTTTAACATATTCAAGTAAAATATCTTCTCTTTCTACATGCACCCTAAGAAAATGATATTTAATTTCAATATGTTTTGTTCTACTATGAGATACAAGGTTATTAGCTATTGAAATAGCACTAGTAGAATCACAAAAGAGTGGAGTTCTACTTAACTGAAATCCATAGTCCTCAAGCTGATGTTGTATCCACAGAAGTTGAGCACAGCAACTTCCTGCAGCCACATACTCTGACTCTACAGTGGAAATAGCCACACTTGTTTGCTTTTTGCTACTCCATGAAATTTGTCTCCCACCTAGGAATTGACAGGTTCCAGTAGTGCTTTTTCTATCTTCTTTGCATCCTGCAAAGTCTGCATCTGAATAACCTGTTAGTTCAAAATCCCCATTCCTAGGGTACCAGAGGCCTAGATAGGGAGTGCCCTTTAGATATCTCAATATTCTTTTGATTGCTGTCAAATGAGACTCTTTAGGGCAGGCTTGATACCTAGCACAGACACATGTAGCATACATGATATCTGGTCTACTTGTAGTCAAGTATAATAGGGAGCCAACTATCCCTCTATACAAAGTTTCATCTACAGGTTTCCCTGCATCATCCTTGCAAAGAGACATACTTGACCCCATAGGAGTCTTCATGGTACTGGATGAATCCATACCATACTTCCTTATGAGTTCTAGGGTGAACTTAGACTGACATATGGATAAACCACTTTCAGTCTGTTTAACTTGGAGACCCAAGAAAAACTTCAGCTCTCCCATACTACTCATCTCAAATTGACCTTGCATAAGTTTTGCAAACTTTTTGCAAAGCCTGCTTTCAGTAGACCTAAATATTATGTCATCTACATATATTTGGACTAGTATAACTTTGCCTCTAGATTCCCTAAGGAATAGAGTCTTATCTATTTTCCCCCTTGAGAACTTGTTCTCAATGAGGAAACTAGATAGGGTTTCATACCAAGCCCTAGGGGCTTGCTTTAACCCATATAAAGCTTTCCTAAGTCTATAGACATGATGAGGTAGAGTTGAATCAACAAAACCTGAAGGCTGTTTCACATAGACTTCCTCTTTAAGATTACCATTTAGAAATGCTGACTTGACATCCATTTGGTAAACCTTGAATCCTTGAAAGGTTGCATAGGCCAAGAACATCCTTATGGCTTCTAGTCTGGCTACTGGAGCAAATGTTTGATCAAAGTCAATACCTTCTTCTTGCCTATATCCTTTAGCAACCAATCTTGCTTTATTCTTAATGATGACCCCTTGTTCATCCATCTTATTCCTGTAGATCCACTTGGTTCTTATTATATTGTGGTCTTTAGGTTTAGGAACAAGTTCCCAGACCTTGTACCTCTTGAACTGATTAAGCTCTTCTTGCATTGCTTCAGTCCATTGTGGATCTAGTATGGCTTCTTCAAACTTCTTTGGTTCAACTTGAGATAGAAAACTGCAGTAGATTGCTGCATTCAGGTTTCTGCTCCTTGTTTGTACCCCTTGTCTTGGATCTCCAATAATCTACTCTACTGGATGATCTCTAAGATGCCTGTTGGCTGGAGGCATCCTAACTTCTGGTTGAACCTCTTCAACATCTCCATCATGCTGTACTCCTTGAGCTTCTTCAGCAATTGGTACATGTAGTTCTCCCCCTGGACAACAGCCACTGTTTTCTACTTGCTGTCTTGCAGTAGGTACTTCTTCTATAGTAAGCTTGTCCATCTTCTTTGTTAAACCTGTGGGGCTGCATACACTACTAGACAACTCATTGTTAATAAGTTTAGTCTCATCAAAAACTACATGTACAGATTCTTCTATAACTTGTGTAGACAAGTTGTAGACTCTATAAGCCTTACTGTTGTTGCTGTACCCAACAAAAATTCCCTCTTGGGACTTGGCAGCAAACTTAGTCAAGTAAGACTTTCCATTGTTAAGTATGAAGCATTTGCAACCAAAGATCCTGAAGTAGGATAGGTTTGGTTTCCTGCCTTTCACAACCTCATAGGGGGTCTTGTTGAGGCCTTTAGTGATGGTAGCCCTATTTATAACATGGCATGCAGTGTTAACTGCTTCAGCCCAGAAATATTCTGGTAGTGATGTATCACTTAATAGGGTCCTACCAGCCTCAATCAAGGTTCTATTCTTCCTCTCAGCAATGCCATTTTGCTGTGGTGTTCTAGGTGAAGAAAACTCTTGAAATATCCCAAAGTCTTCACATAGTTTTGCCATACTCTCAGACTGAAATTCAGTACCGTGGTCACTTCTAATCTTGACCACTGTACTGTCTAGTTCATTCTGAATTTGCTTGACAAAGCTATAGAAGACATTAGGTATTTCAGATTTCTGTCTTAAGAAGAACACCCAGGAAAACCTTGAGTAGTCATCTACAACTACAAAGGTATAGACCTTCCTACCTAGGCTGTGAATAGGCATTGGACCAAACAGATCCATATGCAAGAGGTATAAACACCTCACAGCATCTTTATTTTCTATGCTTCTAAAGGTGGATTTAGTCTGCTTGCCCTTTTGACAAGCTGAGCAAATACCATTTTAACACACTTAACTTGAGGACCATTCCTCACTAACTCTTTGCTAAAGAGTTTGCTAATAGTCTTGTAGTTAAGATGGGCTAGCCTCTTGTGCCATTTGACACAATGAGAGACTGTCTCATCAGCTACAAGACACACTGGAGAACCATTGTTCTCAACCATAATGTCTAAGCAATAGACATTCCTTTTCCTATAACCTGTCAAAATGATCTCTTGATCACTTGACCTCTTGATATGACAATCATTCTTAACAAATGAGATGTCATACCCTACATCACTTAATTGACTTATACTTATTAGGTTGTGTTTCAACCCTTTAACATAAGCCACTTGAGTAATGGTAACCAAGTTACTAGAAATGTTACCAAACCCTTTGATGATTCCTTTTTCAGAATCACCAAATGTTACTTTTGGACCATCTTTTATTGGAATGTAGTCCCTTAGTAATCCTCTAGTTCCAGTCATATGTCTGGAACATCCACTGTCCAAGTACCATGTTGGGGTATGGCCACTTGGACTTACCTGCAAAACAGATTACTGAACCTTAGAACCCAAAGAATTCTTGGGTCCTTGGTACTTGTTAGTTTGCAACCTGACAAAGCTACCTACTGGTTTTCCAATAGGCAGATTGCTACTCACTTTGGCACTAGCATTGTGCCAACAGTCCATTGCAAAATGGCCAACCTTGCCACAGCACCAACATTCAAACTTATTGTACCTTTGCTTAGGTACTGTCTTTGCTGTCTTATCTACAGCTAACTTGTTGAGTGTTGGGGCTTTGCCCTTTGACTTGGACTTGGACTGCTCAGTCCTTGCAAGTCTAGTAAAGCCCAGTCCAGCTTTACCCTTGTGATGAACAAATTCATCAATTATGGGTAACACTGACTTAGGTTTAGAAAACCTAGCAACTAAGTCCTTCTCCTTCTGAAGATTAATCTCCAGACTCTTGATTTGATCATTCTTAAAGGAGATAGTCCCCATCTGAATCACTGTAATGTGCTTCAGTCTGGCTATCTCATTAAGCTTTTGATCAAATAACTTCTCAGAATCTGTTGCAGCAGCTTTGAGATCAGCAATTTCCTTTGTCTGACTTTTGGCTAGGGACTTGCTCTTCTTATAAGCTTGCAACAGCACTTTATATTCATCTATCAGCTGATGAATATCTTCCTCAGACTCAGATACACTCTCATCACTAGTTGATGATGAATCTAATTCTGTACTGGCACAAGAAACTGAACTTAAAGTTGAACTTTGTACCTTACTGGGTCCTGGCTTTTCCAGGATTTTGTCACTCTCTGTCAAAGCCATTAGCCCTTGGCATTGACTGTCTTCTTGTTCATATATAGATTCCATAATCTGCATGAACTCTTCTTCTTCTTCTTCAGCAAACAGCCCTATGTATGCCTCATCATCTGACTCAGTTTCTGAAGAAGAAATATCTGACAGAGTCTTCTCCTTTTTGGCAACAAATGGCTTTTCTTTCTTGCCTTTGAAATGAGTCTTCTTTCTGTCACTAGACTCCTTTCTCTTTTCTGGACAATCTGCAACAACATGGCCTTGTCTATTGCAGCAATAGCACACTATTTTTGAAACAGTTGCCTTGCTAGATTTAGTCCTCTTCCTGTCCTTCTTTGAAGCCTTTTTATTCTGATATAAGTCTTCTTTTCCCTGTGAAGTAGAAGGCCTTGACCTCCACTGTTTCTTCTTCAAGAACTTCTGAAAATGTCTAGTGAAGGCAGCAAAGTCTTCATCACTTTCACTGCTTTCAGACTTTGTGCTGACAGACTCATCTGACTCTGGTTCAGCACCCTTTGGAGGTGGAGTTGGTGACTTACTCCTGTACTTTCTGGGGGCTTCTGTCTTGAAAGCTACTGTTCTTTCCTTATGTTCATTTC
This sequence comes from Platanthera guangdongensis, assembly GCA_039583875.1. Taxonomy (NCBI): domain Eukaryota; kingdom Viridiplantae; phylum Streptophyta; class Magnoliopsida; order Asparagales; family Orchidaceae; genus Platanthera; species Platanthera guangdongensis. Next base: position 61,618,715 of record CM077159.1, read on the forward strand.
TTGTTGATTTCTCCTCCTCTTTCCTCACTGTCAACTGCATTTCATATGACAACAATTTGCCAAACAGTGTAGGTGGAGGAATTTCTCCCAACTTAGTCATTTCTCTAATGGCACAGATCTTGGTGTCCCAATTTTTAGTTAGGGACCTTAGAAACTTGTCATTTAGTTCATAATTACTGAACTCTCTTCCATAAGACATTAGTTCATTCACTATCCTATAGAACTTCTTATAGCACTCAGTTATGCTATCACCCTTTCCTTGTCTAAAACTTTCATACTCTTGATTTAGCAAGAATTTTCTGTCTTGCCTTACTTCTTCAGAACCCTCCATATACACAATAAGAGTATCCAACATCTCTTTGGCTGTCTTACAGTGTATAAGATTCTAAAAAGTTGCATCATCTATGGCTCTCACTATAATGTTTTGTGCCCTTTTGTCCATGGTGGCTAGGACAATCTCATCCTTTGTCATTTCAGAGAAATCCTTTGGTGTTCTCTGATTTGCATCTAGAACTGATGTCTTCATGGGCACATATGACCCCTCTTTGACTGTGATGTAAATCCTAGGGTCTGAGGCTTCCATAAACAGCCTTACCCTTTCCTTCCAGATCTCAAATATCTCTTTCCTACATATAGGTAATTTCATGGATCCCAATTTCTTGTGATTCTCAGAGGAACCCATGGTTCTTGATTTTCTTGAATCTGTAATTTGACTTAGACTGAATCTGCCAATCAGGATCTCCTCAGACTGTTAGTCCTTTTTGAGGAACCTGACTCTGATAGCACTTGAAAGATATAGTACCTAAACACCTAGGGGGGGGGTGAATAGGTGACCAAATTCTTTTTGACTTTTTATGGCAGCAATCAGTTAATATCACAGAATTCTAACTATTTTATCACAGCAAACACACAGCATACACAGCAAATCACAATCACAGCAGACACAGAGTTTTATAGTGGTTCCCCAAGCTTTGGGTACATCCACTTTCCCCTTTCGCCTATCTAGCAGTGTACTAGATTCGGCCAAACTCCTCCACTGTCTCAGAACCCAAAACAGGCTCCTACACCTCAGCCCCAAGGCCCTACAACTCAGCTTTTCCACAAAGCCTACACTCAGCCACAAAGGCCTACACTCAGCCACCCAGGCCTACACTCAGCCACAAAGAGGCCTACACTCAGAGATTCCAATCTCCTACACTCAGGCTCCCAAAGCCCTACACTCAGCCTTTATAATTACAGGCTTACAAAAACTCAGATCCAAAGGATCCTACAAGATAAAAATGATTATAGAATTGTTAACTCAGCAACCCAAAGACAAGAGAGGGGAGTTGTGAGTTTCTTGATGAGTTCTTGGAAAAACTCAGCTGAAATCAATCTGACTTAGCTTTCTTCAAAGCTTCTTGAAAGTAGAACTCAATAAGACTGACTCCTTTTGCAGTTGATCCTTGATCTCTGCTTCTTAAGATTCAGAATAAATCTGAACCCTTCTTCTCAGCCTAGTTCCAATGGCTGATTTCTTGGATGGAGCTCTCTCTCTCCAACTTCTTAGATCTGCACTTTAATCTTCAAGGAATAGCTAGATCTTCTTTGTTTGATACTTGATCAATAATGTGAACAACTCAATACTCAACTATATCAACCACACTTTTTGTAGTCTGTATGAGCCTATTTATAGGCCTTCTTCATGGTAACCGGCTGGTCCGGTTCATAACTGAATTCTGACATCTCTGACAGGTGCTGTAGACCGGCTGGAACTATAGCTGTCAAGTCAACCAGTCAGTTCTTGAAAGTTCTCTAACTGTCTGAAAGTGTCGAGACTTTCTGTCTTTAAGTGTCGACACTTATAGACCAAGTGTCGACACATGTTGTCTAAGTGTCGACACTACTCTACAAGGTGTCGACACAACTCCTTGTGTTGTTGATCCTTTATCTCGACACTGTTTCTTCTTCATGTGTCGACACTGAAATTGAGTGTCGACACAAGTAATTGATCTTCTGTATTTTGCTGAATTCTTCTAAGTGTCGGCACATCTCCTTTGTGTCGACACATCTTCATGTGTTGAATCTGTTAAGTGTCGACACTGCTTCTTGGTGTCGACACATGTCTTCAGTGTTGAAATTCGCTGAGTGTCGACACAGCTCCTTGTGTCGACACTTGATTCTTCTGTTGAGACTTCAGCTGAGTGTCGACACATTCCCATAGTGTCGACACTTGTACTTAGAATAATTTGTTGATCTTGCTGTTCTTTGCTAAGTGTCGACACAGCTCCATGTGTCGACACTTTCTTCAAGTGTAGAGTCTTCAGCTAAGTGTCGACTCTTCTGTGGAGTGTCGACACATTGTTCTTGGTGTCAACACTTACTTCAAGTGCTGACTCTTCTGTTGAGTGTCGACACATTGTTCTTGGTGTCGACACTTATACTTAGTCTATGCTGACTTTTGCTGAGTGTCGACACAGCTCCAAGTGTCGACACTTTCTGGTGTAGACACAGTTCTTCTAGGTGTCGACACTGCTGTTAAGTATCGACACAGCTTCACTGTACTTTCTTCAATGAGTGTCGACACAGCTCCTTGTGTCGACACTTTCTGTCTGGTGTCGACTCAGCATCCCTAGTGTCGACACAATGACTCCAAGTGTCGACACTGCTTGCCTGGGTGTCGACACAAGTCTTCTTAAGTGTCGACACTTTCCCTCTGGGTGTCGACACATGGACTTCGAAATTTTTGCTTCAGTCCTACAAATACTTAACCTGCACAAGTAACTCAACATACATCAAATACATTATGATGTATATCATTGAGTTGGGTGAGGCTTCTTCAAATCAGGTACATTTAAACCAATGTACCCAACACCTGCCCACATCGACACATAAGAGCATAGCTCCATCTATTCTTGCAGGACAACACGAGCTTATCCGCTATCTAGCGGCTTTATCAAGCGACATGTGCCAATTTATATCATTCAATACACATGCCGCACAGTTACTATTTCCGGCTTAAATTATTTGGCTTCCATGTGCAAATTGCTGGTTTGTTATTCATATGGACAGGAAGTCGGCCGGCCTGTTTCTGGCAGTTAATTCTTGACCTTAGTCCGCCGACTTATATGGTATCAATTATACTAGTCAATCAGCGACCTGTCATCACAAAATTATTCGGCTTCCATGTGCCTATTGCCGGCCTGTATTATCATAAGCCGCAGAATATTTCTCTATTCTTGTCTATTTCATTAAAAGGGCAATTTGTATCAGAGTTCGCCCTGGCCGCAATCTTATACTTCAATGTCATGGTTTTTTGGCGACTAAGAAGAGTGGCCGCACGGCTTATTGGTCGTAATTTATGTACAAGTAAGCCGCGATCATTTCCCTCTTCCCAGCGGATAACCTTGATTACTTCATTAAGGCAAATTGCGGTTTAAACTTGTTAGCCGCGCGGCTTATTGTGGATGTGCATTCCGAAATAAGCCGCAAGGATATCTATCTCTCTTGCGGGTAACTTCATTGAAGTTGCAGTTTGGCGTTAAACAGGTTTATATGTTAACTGTCTATTAAATCGGAAGTTATACTAAGACCGCGTGACCTTGAACAAGTAAGAAGAATGAGATGTAAAGTAAGAGACACATCAAAGGTGAAATTTTCCTTTATTCCTTTTCCTATTTGATTGAATGTTACAATATGTTAATCGCACGGTTTACAAAAAAATAATACCGTCGATTTCCCAAAAAGATCAAAATACAAGTAAAGAATTAAAAAGGTCCTAATCGGCCGGCTTGTGTTTTTTAGTCGCAGGAGAACGTGAATCACCGTCATCATCGATGTCGACGGAGGATTCAGAGTACCCGCTGCTGCTAGCCGCCGAGCCGCCTGAACGGCTAGAAGTCGCCGAATCTGTCCGTGCGGTCTCGGATGCTTGACCACCGGACTCAGTCGACGCGCCTCCGCTCCGGCTTCCCTGGCCACCCTCTTCCTCGTCTCCTTCCTCCTCTTCACCGTCTTCCTCCCCGATCTTGCCTTTTCCCTTGATCGCCCAGTAGATGGCGACCACCTTCTTTTTCATGGTGGGGTAAATATCGGCACAGGTGAAGTCGTTGAAGCCGGCCGCCAAGCCGCCAAGGTCTCGGAGGCGGTTAAGCACACCATCAATCCCCTGGATGACTTGCGGGAAGACATTGTCTTGGAAGGTGCGGTTTGTCGGGTCATACATTGCCTGCAAAAGAAGTAAAGGTAAGTCGTGCGGTTTAATAATGCTAACCGCATGAGTATCTCGTGACGATTTACCGCCTCCATTTCTTTCATTCGCTTGTTTTCTTCTTCTATTTCCTCTAACCGCCTCTCCAGGACTCTCCTCTCTTTCATTAACTGCTTGTTGGCAAGGCCCATGAAGTGGCCTGTCATGAAGCTCCTTGCCCCGACTTGAGCGGCTAGCCGCGGCAGGTCGTCTGCGGGAACTCGGCGCAGCGCCTTCAGGTTGCGCTTGCCATACAGCGCAGCGCCAACCACGTTCGCGTGGCGGGTTACTTCTTCCCTCCCCCAGTAAGGGAGGGCAGTGGAGACCGTCACGGACTCGCCATCCGGACTCCACAGCACAGCCGGCTTGCCATATACGTCCTTCAGGCCGCTGCCCGTTCCCTGCAGCATAAACTCGACGGAGGATGCCTCCTCCTCCTCCTCCACAGCCCGCGGCGGCTTGGCCCGCCTGGCTCGCTTCTCTCTTTGGGTGAGAGTCAGTCCGCCAGGCGTCTGCGGCTTGTTCTTCTGGATCGCCACAGCAGCTGCAAAGATAAAGACAAAGACAGTTCATAGTCCACGTGGCTAAGAGTTCAGTTCGGCCGGTTTGGAGATTACTATCTTCTGCTTCAATTCATTCTAAGGATGGCAGCAGCGGGATGTAATGGTTTACGACAAGCCACTCCCCCTTGAAGAAGCTGTAGATTTCCTTCTCCACGCCGTCCAAGCCGCCGGTGCCGAAGGCGGCCTCTTCGCGGATTTGCGGGTTGACTGACAGCAACCCCAGGTCTCCCTCGAAGATGAGAAACCGCTCCGACCAGTTGGAGATCTTGTTCGCCAGGTTGAAGATCTTCAGCCCCCTGCAGCCGAAGTACAGGTGCCCCCGAAAGATCCTTGTACCGGAGTCCGGGATAGACCTCACCGAGAAGCATTCCCGGAACAGCCTCATAGAGAATCAGACTCTTTCCGACCTTAAGTATTAGATGAAGCTGTATACGGTGGCTATCGAGTTTGGTGGCAGTCGTCCTGGCACAACTCCATAATGGTCGAAGATCGCTACGGCCTCCATCATGACCGGAAAGCGGAAACCGCAGTCAAAGTGGTCGATGGGGATGGCAATCTGATTTGCGTTGGATGTATTAATCCGCTCGTCCTGCAGCAGAAGCCGCGTGACTAGTAGGCTTCCCTGCATATGTTTCTCTACAAAATCGTCTAGCTCGGCTTTTGTAAGCCGGCATTCTTTATGGTCTGCGGAGTGGAATGCGGAGGCCGCATCAGTCCTGACCGCAGAGGCCTTCTCAGACCGCAATGACTTGGACTTAGCCCGCATCCTTTCTGTCCTATGATGAAATCTCCGGGGTCGGCTCTACTTATAGAAAACCTGTGAAAGTACAGTACTCAACATCAATCGCGGCTAGCCATCACGCCGCATGGCCTAAACCTGCACTTTCAAGCCGGCGTTTTGTTCGCCAAACTGCACGGCTACTTTCCTATACTTGGATTTTCATAACAAAACGCAGGCATGGTGATCATAAATACAAACCACATATGCCGCAAACAGTTCGCAGCAGAATAAAAATACAACGGTTTACAACAACCAAATTGTCCAACATCCAGCAGAGAAAATATATTACAACATAATATTTAATTGTTCGCGCGACTTAGATCTCTCAAGTCGCTCAGCCTTGCTTATCGCCGTTCAGTCTGTCTCGTCCTATGCGCGCGACCTGTTCACCGATTTATACAAACACAACGTACACCTGGCTAACTAGATTGTGAAGCGAGTGCAGAGACCGATGAACCCGCGCAGTGTCGCATTCTACTCTCGCAAACGGGATCATTGGAATCGCCCGAACCGCCAGACCGCTTGAAACTGCGTCCTGCCCGGGCTCCGCGACCTCCGGTGGATTCGAAGTCTCACCAGAGGCCGAGTGGCCAGTAACCGGCAACTTTCCAGAAGTCGGCAGTGCAGGCCGCTGTTCTACGCCAGTCTCCACTGGCAAATCTTGGTCTTCGCCGTCCTCAAGATGTGGAATCTCTTCTCTGTCTCCTTCTAGCCGTCTGGCCATCAGCAAATACTTCTCTGCCCTCTCCTGCTCCAAGGCGACATGCATCTCTGCAATATTCCTCTCAGCGGCCTCCATCGCGGTCTGCAGCCTGGCAGTCTCTTGCTCCAGCGCGGACTTCAACTTTATGGTCTCCTGCTACAGCCGGACTGCAGCCTTGTGGTCTCTTGCTCCAAGATGGTTTGCAACTCTTGGATTCTATTCTCGGCGCCCTCCTCGGCAACCCGCTTTTCTTCATCCTTAACCCGCAGGGCTTCGGTGTGCGTGTTCAAAGCCGCTTGTAATGTGTCGACCTCCTTCTGGAAGTCGGCAATCTCTTTCTCGCGAACACTTAGCGGAGGCGGCGGCAGCATAGAAAAAAGTGATGTCAAGTCGCCCAGTTTCATCGCGGTCTCCGGTTCACCTGCAGAAGATAAACCGCAGTCAAGTTCACCCGGATAATTGCGACCTTCTTGTAAGGAAATCGGTAGGATAAAACCGCCGCTTTGATTTTTATCTCCTTCAGAGACCGCGGTATGGTTTCTAAACACTGGCCGCCTGAATCGTTCGGGATCTATCCTCTTTAGCTTTTACTTCCATAGTCGCTCGGCTTCTTTAGCTCGGCCTTTCAGTTGAGCCGTGGTCAGGAAAAAGCTGGCCGACGGATTTAATATTATATTTGTCGTCTTCTTCCTTGACCGCGACTTGTAGAAGTTAACAATTCGCCTAACTTCCCGGTGTTTACCTTACAGCAATGGAAGTGTGGTCGCCACCGGCTTCTCGGCGATCAGCTTCTTCATCTCCTCCATCTTCTCTCGAAGCTTCAGGTTTTCGGCTCCTTCAGAAACCGTGGAAGCCGGACCGCCAAGCTTCTCCCCAATGACCTCGACTTTGGGGCGGTCAACCTCCTCAGAGGCCGCTGGAGTCGACAGTAGCACATCTTGCTGCTGGAGGGTCTCCATGCCCTTGAGGAGGTCGCTATGCGTCTCGCTAGCCGCGGATACATCCTCCGGTTCGTTCGGCTTTAAATCTGATGTGGACGGAATCTCGGGTACCTCCTTCTCGTGCGGCCTATGTTGAAGACTGTCTGCGCCGGTCTTTACAGAAATATTCCGGTTTTCGGCCTGCATCTTCCACATCTTCCTCTTCATCCTTTCCTCAAGGGTCTCACTCTATGTCTTCTGCCGTTTTAAGGAGCCGAACACCATTTCTGTCTGTTTGCTCTGTTCAGCCAAAATCTGTCTGGTCTACAGCGCCTTCTCCGGCTCATTGTCGTCCACACGACTAGGTCGACCTTGTCCTGTAGTTCGTACGGCTTGCCAGATTCGACACTTTTCTCCTCCGTCTCACCAATTTTTAAGTGCGGTTCGGCCGATGGAGAGAAAGTCATATCGAACGATTTGGCAGTTCCGGTTTGTGGGGGAGCAATCTTCAAATCCGCTTCAGGATCGGTTGCGGCCTGTGATGATTCGCCGACGGTCTGCGTCGGCCTCTTTTCATATCCAGAAGCCGCTGGAGTAACCGGCTTCCCAATCTTCTTCGCATGCTCATGGTCAGAGTCATCCGGTTTCTGACTCCGGCTTTTCTTCTTTTCAGTAGATTTCTTGTCGCGGGCTAAGATCAATGACATGACATCCATCTTGTGAATATCCACGTCGGCTTGAAAGATTCTGACCGCAAGTGGCGAGTAGCGACCCGTGGCTTGGCAGAGATCTTGAACAATGTCAAGGGCGAGGGGATTTTATAGACGCCGATAAGGCAGTCGCGGTCTCCGACTTAGTTCTATATTTTCGAAGTTTTTTGTAAACTTAAAAATGTGCGGGGATTATGTTAAGCCCGGAATCCACGACCTGTTCGTGCAGCTTTCAAGACCGGGCGGCCTGGTTGTTCTAGCCACCAAGTGTTCCGATTCGGACAGTCACCAGAGGGCATCCTGGCTGGCTAGCCGCACCTCAGATTAAATCATCTGGTCATCACCGAAGCCGGGCGGTCTCCATGTCAGGACACCGCCAGCGCCGGCCCTGCTCAGCGACAAGGCCCATAACCTAGGCCATCAGCTCGCCAGGAGGAATCCGTCAGGCCGTGCGGCTTCCCTCCTTTCTCGTTTTCTGCTCATTTGCTTCCCCTCACCTCTGCCCGGTTCTCCTATACCCCGGGCAGCCGGTAACTTTAGCCCTGCCCGCTTGGGCAGGCCCCCGAGCCTATAAATAGGGGGAGGGTGCACTCCCCAAGACATGCAGACTTGTATCCAGGAGCTCGCCTGTTAAGAGCAGCGGTCTCAAGTTTAGTGTTTTGCGGCTTGCAGTCCGGCCGGCTTCCTCTTTTTCTACTTCATGTAACTGTTTCTCACCACAAATAAAGAAAAGCCCATCGCAGGAGTGACATTTAAGCTGCGTCGGGCGAAATCTGCTATTGCCGCTGCCAGCGGCCTCTTTTTCTATCCTTTAACTACGACCGCTAGTAACCGACTAGTCGACAGTATCCCCCTTTCCTTTCCTTCCCCCGGTGCTCGAACCTTTAGCTGATGGTGCCCGACTCCCTGTCTGTTTTCGTGCATCAACAGTTATGTTAAGCCCGGAATCCGTGACCTGTTCGCGCAGCTTTCCAGACCGGGCAGCCTGGTTGTTCTAGCCGCCAAGTCTTCCGATTCGGATGGTCACTAGAGGGTGGCCTGGCCGGCTAGCCGCACCTCAGATCAACTCGTCTGGTCATCACCGAAGCCGGGAGGTCTCCATGTCAGGCCGCCGCCAGCGCCGGCCCTGCTCAGCGACAAGGCCCAGGACCCAGGCCATCAACTCGCCAAGAGGAATCCGCCAGGCCGAGCGGCTTCCCTCCTTGCTCGTTTTCTGCTCATTTGCTTCCCCTCACCTCTTCCCGGTTCTCCTGTACCCTGGGGAGCCAGTAACTTTAGCCCTGCCCGCTTGGGCAGCCCCCGAGCCTATAAATAGGGGGAGGGTGCACTCCCCAAGACACGCGAACTTGTATCCAGGAGCTTGCCTGTTAAGAGCTGCGGTCTCAAGTCTAGTGTTTTGCGGCTTGAAGTCCGGCCGGCTTCCTCTTTTTCTCCTTCATGTAACTGTTTCTCACCACAAATAAAGAAAAGCCCATCGCAGGAGTGGCATTTAAGCCGCGGCGGGCGAACTCTGCTGTTGCCGCTGCCAGCGGCCTCTTTTTCTGTCCTTTAACTACGACCGCTAGTAACCGACTAGTCGACAGTCTCCTCCTTTCCTTTCCTTCCCCCGGTGCTCGAACCGTTAGCTGATGGTGCCCGACTCCCTGTCCGTTTTCGTGCATCAACAAATATGTAACTCCACTAACTGTCTGTGGAATATGGCATAGGGCCCCGGCCGGACCTTCTGTTATATTTCATTTGACGGATGGGGGTGTTACAGAATTACCCAGTGCACAACTTGGAGCTCGGAGCAGTGGTCCTCACTATGAAGATTTGGGGGAATTATCTGTACGACGTCCATTGCGAGATATTTTCAGATCTTAAGAACTTGAAGTATATCCACACATAGAAAGATCTGAACTTTAGACAACATCGATGGTTGGAGTTTTTATGTGATGATGAGTTCACATTGACCACACTCGTATTTAAGGATCGTCCTTAGGCCTATACAGAGTACTTGGCCACTATGAGCATAGTCTGTAATATCCTTGATCGGATTCAGGCAGAGCAAGGGAAGGATGCTGCTCTAACCCCTGTGCTCCAAGAGATTGTGGAAGGAATAACTGAGGGGTACACGTTAAATGAAAATCTTCTTCATTTCTATGACAAGCTCTATATTCCCAAATCGAGTGGGATTCAGGAGGACATCATGAGAGAGCCCCATTGCACCAAGTACTTGGTGCATCCCGGGATTGCCACGATGTACACCAACCTATGGACGACCACGTTTTGGCCAGGGAAGAAGAGTGATGACATATTTTATCACGTAATGCGAGGCTTGCCAAAAGGTGAAGGCGGAGTGCCAGTGTCCGGTAGGACTATTGCATTCAATGCCCATTCTCGAGTGGAAGTTCGAGGACATTTTCATTGATTTTGTTCATGCCCTTCCCCGATCTTGCTCCGAGAATGATTCAATTTGGGTGATAGTAGATCGCTTGACAATGGTTGTCAGGTTTATCCCGATGAGGAAGGAGGTACCTGTCGATATTTTGGCGCATCTCTTTGTAGAGCAGTTCATTTGGTACAATGGGGCTCTCAAGACAATAGTTTCGCAACGCGATGGTCGCTTCACCTCTATGGAGTGGAGGGTAGTTTAGACATACTTGGGCTCTCTACTTACCTTCAGCATGACATTTCATCCTCAAACAGATGACCAGTCTGAAAGAACTATCAGGACTATGGAGGACTTAATGCGGTTATGCATTTTGGATATGGGAGAGACTTCTACCATTGGTAGAGTTTTCTTATAATAACAATCATCAGGCGAGCATCATAATGGGACCCTATGAGGCACTCTATGGTAGGAGGTTCAAAATGCCTTTATCGTGGGTCAAGGGTGAGTATCAAAAGGAATTTGGAGTGGGGGACATCGATGACACAAACACTATGTTTAGGTTGTTCTAGGACTGCATACAAGAGGCTCAGACCCTGCAGGTAAAGTACTATGATGCAAAGCACAAGATGGTGGAGTTCTAAGTATGTGAAAAGTTATTTTTGAAGATTAGGACGATGAATGGGGTGTCACGTATTCGTGGAAGGAAGAACCTAAGCCCACAATATATGGGGCGTTATACAGTTTTGGAGCGGATCAGCCCCTTGGCATATAGGCTGGAGCTAGTGTTGGTGTTAGAGAATTTATATGATATTTTTCATGTGTCCTCCCTTCCGAAGGAACTGCTTGGGCTTGAGCAGTTCGTCACCACTACTTCAGGTCCCGTGGCATCTGACATATCTGTCCAATTAGAGCCCGTGCAAATAGTAGTTACAAAAGTACGGAAGTTGTGGAGAAAAAGTGTTCCTTTGGTAAAGTTCCAATGTTCCAATCAAGGGAAGCAGTTGTACTCTTGGGACCCTGTGGACCTTATGCGGTAGCATTATCTGAATTTGTTCTTTTAATGTACGAATAGATTTGTTTTGAACTTCGTACGTTAACACCCGTAGGCCCAAACTCAATATCAGGGACAAAATTATTTATTTTTTTATTGGATTTGTGATGTCCCGATTGGAGATAGACCCCTTGTGCGTGTTTTTGACTCAAGTAAGTTGACACTGGCTCGGGGTGCACTGATGGCCAGGCTTACACCTGAGCTGGGGATGTGCCAACTTGACACCGGGCATCAAGTGCACTCGACGAATGCATCAGGTGTCAGTTGTCCCATTCCTTTTTCCCATTTGTTTTGTATTGGGATGAGATCTGGTTGATCGAAAAGAAGGAGGGACCATCGGGTTTTTAAAACAACAAATTTATGGCCTCCTGCCACTTCCAAGCAATATTTTATGTTATAACCAAATTTGGTCCAATTGGAGAGTGACACTTGGCTTGGGTAGTGAAAGATATTGTATACCATTGATACCAATTGAAAGATAAGGGTATAGATCTGATTACTCTAGAGGGGGGGTGGTGAATAGAGTAACTTAAAACTTTTTGCTTTTTTGAGAATTTATCAGAGTAATAAAATATGTGATAATTATAGTAGTATAAAATGAAATGCAACCTAATCAAATCTATACCATCACAGCACAGCAAGAACAAAACAGAAAATGATCACACAGAGACAACACAAGAATTTTATAGTTGTTGCCCAAACATGGTACATCCACTCTTCTACCACCCTGCTAGGAATACACTATCAGATTTTTGATCAGGTGATGACCACCACAAGATCTATTTATAAGGAGATCTCATAATCCTTTAGGCTTTTGATCAGGTGCCCAAAAACCAAGAATAAACTTTTGAAGGGAGTTAATAAACCCTTTTACAGGAGTTTGAGAGAGTTGATGTTGTCTTCTCTTTTCTCTATACAACAGAGAAGACTAGTGGATTGCTGGTGTCAAATCTCCTTCTGAAATAAGAATGATTCAGAAAGCCTGGAGCCTTGCTCAGGGTGTAGGTCTTCAGCCTTATCTTGAAGTGATCCAGGAATTTCTGACTGATTCAGAGTTGTTGTCCTTGAATATTTTTGTAGTAGAAGTTGAAGAAGAATCTTGATGTTTGATTGTTGTTCTTCTTCAGTCTTCAGAAAGTACAAGGGGAAAACAAAATGTTTTCTGCACAGGAAGAGAGTTCTGTATCATTTCTCTGTATGCTCTTTCTTGCTTGAATGTTCAGTCTGTTCTCTTCTTCTTGTGCTACTACTGCTTGTCTAAAAAGAGAAAAATCACTTTTATATTATGTCGTCATAATTCTCCTCTGAAATTTGAATTCCAAGCATTAATTGTTGATTGATCTAGAGAATCAAATCGCTAGAATATTCATTAAAGAGTTTCCCCAACTGTCCCAATAAATTAGGCAAGTAATTAACTCTGATGAAGACCATAATTAATGCTGCTAATAACGGCTATATTTAGGTAAAATAAGCATTAATTACTCAGAGAATTATGGCTAAATAATATAAGAAATAAGGACAGAATAAGGAAAACGTCTAAGTCTGGCTTGGGACAGAATTCGTCGAGCTCTGAACAGAATTCGGCGACTGGAGTTCCAAGTTCATCGAGCTGGGAAATCATGTTCGTCGACCTGAGCTCAGGGAACTGCATTCTGGAAATAACTAGCCATTTCTGTGCTCTAAGTTTGTCGAGCTAAGAATCTGTCTTCGTCGAGTAGAGTTCAGCGTAACTAAACTAAAAGAATCTGTTGAAGTTAAACTCCAAATTTCAACTAGTAGAGAATCTGTCTGAATGAAGAGATCGTCGACCTTAACTCGAATATCGTTGAGCTCAACTCAGAGAAGTAACACTGAGTTCGTCGATCTGCGATCGACGATCGTCGAGCTATGTTCGAAGAATTTCGAACTGATAATTTTGAACTTTGGATTCTTCTAATTCTTGAGTCTCCTGAAGTCCTTTACTGGCTGGTCCATGAAGGTTGAACCTAATGACTAGCCTAAACTCTAGGACTCATACACTTGACCTTGGCTTTACAATGTGGGTCAAACTCATCCTAATTAGTGAACTTAGCCCAAATCCAAAATAGTGATCCAACAATCTCCCCCTATTTGGGTGAGGTCACTAATATAAACAAAAGAAAACAATCACAAAGCAAGATAAAATATATCTATTAGAAAAATTAAAACATTCAGTAGATATGTATACAACAAGAGCTTTGTGACAGATTAATCAAATAGAGTTCAGAAAATAAAAACTAAACAAAACAGTCATTTGTTCTTCTTTGGCTTCTCCTTATTAGCTTTGTCAGATTTTTCAAAAGGCTATATGAATATAATTTCTCTGTTTGGATTTGCAGCTTCTCTTTTTAACATAGTCATGTCTGATGCTCCAATTATGTTGACAGAAGTTGCTCTTGGAACTATAGCCTCTGGATGCAGATTCATATAATCATCTACATTGAAAAATTTGTTAGCTTTGTCATACCTTTTTAATTCCTCGCTCCTGTAAGAAGACATTGTAGTATACTAAGAGGGACCTTTGCCTTCTTTTTTAGCTTTGTTTATTAGAGAGAATCCAACTAGTTCTTGAAATCTAGCCATCTTTGAAGTATTTTCTTGCTCAGGATCAAAAAAAGGAACTGGTGGAGATTCAGATCTTTCAGAACTATTATCTTTTTCAGATTGATCAACTTCAGATTCTTTCTGTTGCATGCTTTTCTTTTGATATTACTGTTGATGTCTACTACTAATTGAAGAATGTTTCTGCTGACTGCTTCCTTGGAAATGAGATCTTGAAGATCTACCTTGTTGCCTTTGGTATGTTTGAATATGAGGGGTAGATCTCTGAGACACAATCCCTGATGCACCTACTGCTGGAGGAGGAGTAGGAGGACCTCTCCAATTCCTTTGAGAAGGAAGAGGAGTGTACCTTCTGTTCTTCTTCCTTACTTTTTGATTATTCTTTGATAGCCACATCCATGAAGGCATCCTTGGGTAAGGAGTAATCTTCTGTAAAATGTAGTAGGTAGTGTCTGCATTGGGATTGGGCTTAGGAACAGCCTTAGCAGGAGCTTTCCTTTTCTTATCAATCTTCTTCTTAGCTTTTGGATCATCAGATTCATCAGAATCTTCATCATCATTGTCATCATCAGAAGATCTAGGAGGGTTGTCACACAAAGCATCAATTGCCTTTAAGGCTTCCTTGGAGATTTGTCATCCCTCTCCTACGTAGAGCTGATGGATAGGGCGACGAGAGAGGTCGACGGGGAGGCGTCGAATTCGGAGTTTGCCCGGAAGCTGACCAGGTGGGCCATAGAGTAGCAGAAGGATCTGAGAGGTAGCAGAGGTCAGGAGAAGAATAGAGCTGAGTCCCTATAGAGGGAGCAGCAACAACTGTAGCAGCATTAACCGCCCAGGTGGGGTTGTTAGGAGCGAGACTGCCGGCTGGGCTGGAGGCCCGAGTTGTAGGATCAAGGGCCACGGAGAGGTTACCAGGGAAGGGAAAACCTCTAGGGGGGCCAGGATCAGTTCAATCCCCCAGGATAGAGGTAGGCCCAAAGAACTCCCATCCCCGATCAAGATCAGGCCATAGTCATAGCCATGGGAGAAAGGAAGAGAGTAGCACAGAGGAGGAGGAGAGAAGTTAGGGTGGTGTTTCCCTACTACAACTTCCACCAGGAAGAAGGGCACGGCACGACCACGTGCCCGGAGTTCCTCGAGATGAGAGGAAACAGGGAGTAGTATCAGCAGTACGGTCGCTAGGAGGTGAGGATCGAGGAGGTACTGCCTCGGGTGGAGGAGGATCGATGTGAAGACCGGGAAGACCTCGGTACCCGGGTAGGGATCAGAGTGATCCATGGTGGGGGGGTGGGGGTGGGGGTCGAGGCTTCTCGAAAGGCGAGCCTCCATACCATATACCATCGTAGCATTGGCTCCACATCCCAGACCCCACCCAGAAGAGAAGATTATATTCTCAAGGAAGGATATGTCGGATCATGAGGATCCCTTCTGCGATGCGCTGGTCATCCAAATGGCCATCGAGAATTTCACCGTCTCTAGGATCCTCATTGACAATGGGAGCTCCCTCAACGCCATATTCAAGAAGGCGTTCGACGGAATGAAAGTGGAGGCGAAGAGGGTGCTGGCTTCATATGGCCCCTTGTTTTGGTTCTCGGGGGAGAGGAAGGAGGTAGAAGGAGGCGTGGGGATCCACATCACCATAGGGGGTGGGCGCAGTCCCGGAACTGTCAATTTGTCATCGTGGATGCCCTCAGTATCTACAATGCCATCTTAGGACAGCCCTTCATCAGCACCTTCCATTATGTCCCCTCGTCCTTCCACCAATACCTGAAGTTTAACACCAATGGGATCCAGGTCCAGGTTCCGGGTGTCCCCAAAGTAGCGAGGGAGTGCTATGTCACCACCGTGAACTCTATATCCTAGCAGGAAGGGGCCGAGGAGATGGAGAAGAGAATGGAGTAGGCGGAGTAGGAGGCTGGTATAGAGGGGATGGAGATAGAAGAGAGCTGCACCATAGGGGTTTCAGGAGGAGTCTAAGAGGATTAGCCGAGGCGATGGCCGCGGAGGAAGATGTGGAAGCGGATGTTCTTGTCTCGGAGGAGAGGGACGTCGGAGAATGGGGGGAGAAGTCTAGGCTGGAGGCTACAGAAGAGGTGGTGGAGATGGAGGTTCTCACCCTAGGAGGAATGGTGTAGAAGGTTCGCATCAGCGGGTGGCTGACCTCGGAGGCTCATGGTAGGATGCTGGCATGCATCCAAAAGAATGTGGACATCTTCGAATGGAGCGCAGCGGAGATGCCGGGGGTTGACGTAGACGTGGCTTGCCACCGCCTCAACTTGGACCCTTGAGCATGCCCCGTCCAGCAGAAGAAGAGGTCCACCGCGGACAAGCTGGCTGAGCCCATTTGGGAGGAGGTGCTAAACTACTCAAGGATGGCTTTGTATCTAAAATACAGTACTACGACTAGGTCTCCGATGTTGTTATTGTTAAAAATTGAGACGGTCGGTGGTGTATGTGTGTTGATTTTTCTTTACTTAATAAATCATGACCAAAGGATTATTATCCCTTGCCTCGGATCGACGCGCTGGTTGACTCAGCCGTCGGTTTTCCTGTAATGAGTTTCTTAGATGTATTTTCAGGTTACCACCAGATTAGGATGCACCCCCGGACATCAAGTATGTCTCGTTCATCATGGGAGATTGGTGTAACTGCTACAAAATGATGCCCTTTGGGCTTAAGAATGCAGGGGCGACATACCATAATATGATGGACAAGGTATTCTGGGAATAGAAGGGGAGGAACTTGGAGGTGTATGTAGATGATCTCGTGATCAAGAGTCAGTACGTGGACTCTCACCTCCATGACTTGGAGGAAACCTTCGCCAACCTGCGCAAATATAAGATGCGGCTGAATCCCCTAAAATGCCTTTTCGGGGCCAGTAGGGGAAGTTCTTGCGACATCTCCTCACCCCCACTGGGGTTGAGCCAAATCCTGACAAGGTCAAGGCCATCATGGAACTAAGGTCACCACAGAATGCTAAAGAGGTGTAGCGGTTAATAGGGAAGCTGGCAGGATTGAGTAGGCTACTCTCCCGGGCCGGGGAGAAATGCTCCTCCGTCTTCAAGACACTAAGGAGGGCCAAAAGTTCGAGTGGAAGAATGAGTGCGAGGAGGCATTCTAGGCCCTGAAGAGGCAGTTGATCTATGCTCCGCTGCTCCAAGGGCCGAAAGAAGGGGAGGACCTATATTTGTATCTCGGTGTCGAGTCAGAGACCCTACGCTCCGTCCTGGTTCGAGAAGAGGGGAAGAAACAGCTCCCCATATAATACGTGAGTTGGGTCCTCAGGAGGGCCAAACTTTGATATCCAATCTTGGAAAAGTTAGCCTTCGCTCTAATCATCTCAGCCCGGAGGCTCTGACCCTACTACCAGGCACACTCCATCGGAGTGGTGAGTAACCATCCCCACCGTAACATCTTTGAGGGGGTGGAGCATTCGGGCAGGATAGCCAAATGATCGGTAGAGCTAAGCGAGTTTGACATCTCCTTCGTCCCCTGCCTCTCGATCAAGGCCCAATAAATGGCCGACTTTTTGGCCGACTACGTGGTCTAAGTGGCGGGGGAGGAACTCACTCGTTCGGCTTCGTGGAAGGCGAAGGTGGTTGGCGCTTCAGGGAAACATTCCTTGGGGATAGGGGTAGTATTGGAAAGCCCACAAGGGGCGAGGATTGACCAAACAGTGGTGGTGCACTTTCCCATCACTAACAACCAGGCCGAGTATGAGGCCGTAATAGCAGGGCTACGCCTAGCGAGGGAACTAGTGGTGCTAGACGTGGAGGTCCTCACTGACTCTGTGGTGGTGGCTTCCTAGATCAACGAGGAATTCGAGGTGAGGGAACCTACCCTCCAGCTATACTTAGAAAAAGCTAAAGGGGTCATCGATGCATTTCAGACCTTCTCCATCTGACACGTGCCTAGGGAAGAGAATGAGTAGGTCGATCAGCTAGCAAAGCATGGCCCCTAGATTGGGGGTACCATCTCTGATCTATTTAGCCCTTCGATTGAAGATGGAGAGCTGATGGAAGTGGATCAACACCCCTCGTGGAAAGACCCGTTCACGACCTTCCTTTATACAGGGGAGTATCCGGAGGGGATGGACAAGAAGAAGTTCAGATACAAGTCAGCATATTATCTCCTCCAGGATGGGCAATTGTATCGGAAGACTCTCTCGGGGATGTTGGCCCGTTGCGTGGACAAGAGGGAGGTACAGAGGATCTTGGAAGAAGTCCACTCCGGGGAGTGTGGGTGTCACTCAGTGAGTCGGACCCTATAAGGGAGGATTCTCAAACAAGGGTACTTTTGGCCAACCTTGGGCCACGACGCTGCAGAATTCACAAAGAGGTGCCAAAAATGCCAGTTGTTTTCCCCACTCCAAATACAACCTGCTCAACGCCTCAAGAGTATCACGACCCCTTGGCCCTTTGAAATTAGGGGAATGGACTTGATTAGACCATTCCCCCAAGCCAGCGGGCAGAGGAGGTTCATGCTAGTAATGATTGACTATTTTTCTAAGTGGCTGGCAAGTGTTCAGATCTTCTTGTGCTTTCTGAGGTAGCCTTAGCTCGGCCTTTGGCTAAGGAGGGGAAGCGCTCCAAGATCTTCCAGGTGTGTGGTGGGATATCCACGCCGAGCCCTTGGGTCAGTTTTCTTTTCTTTTATCATTTAGCTTGCAGGAAAGAAGTAATTGTGCAATCACCCCTTCCCCAAGGGTGAACTCCACAAGAGATCGAGTTTTCAGTTTCAACACCATTGATGGGCGAATAATAAAAGGCAGAGATCGATGAAGGAAAAGAAGCTTTTTGAAAAACACATAGAAGGGCGTCATCTTCCTTCTCGCCATTGTTCTATAGCTTGGAGAACCAATTCAAAGTGCTGATCTAAGAGCAAAAAAGCAAGTCCGTTTTTGACTCACAGACAATTAGCTGGTTAAGAAGCTATTCTCTAAAGAATAAAATCATCTTCAATAGCAAGATCAGAAATTCCACTTTTTGACTTAAGTTGCAGTAAAGGGCAACCCTAGATACAGTTACTTCACTGGTCCAGTAGAGCATTTCTTAAAGATAAATTTCTAGAGCTGTGAAGAAGAGAGGGCTGAGTTTCTGTCTGGCTCAGTTCAGAAAGGTGCAGAGCAGTAGATCTGCAAAGTTACTTCCAGCTCAACGTTCTTATAGCTGTGAAGAAGTTAAGGTCGAGGACATCTGAGCTCAGGAAGAAGAAGGCTCAGAAAAATATCTCTATTGTTATAATCATCAACACCCACATACACCCCCTAGGATCTTAACAGATTTAATTTGTATCCCTAAATATATAAAGGACGAGTGTAGGATCCATGTGTGGATCTGAGGTAGGATTCTGTTGAGAATCTGAGTGTAGGGCTTTGCCCCGAATTGTAGGATTCAAGTTTAAATCTGAGCTATAGGATCTAGTTTGCATCTGAGGTAGGTGATCAGTTGATCACAGAGATATAACGCTTTTAAGCCAGAGGTACGAGAGTTAATCTCTCTGAGTTGTAGGGCACTTGTACCTGAGTTCTAGGAGAGTCATTCTCTCTAAGGTAGTATCCTTTGTGGATCTGAGCTAGGGCTATCCTGCAATTCTGAATGTAGGGCTTTTGGCTTGAGGTAGGTGTTCAGTTGATCATTAAGTTGTACGACGTAGTGCCTAAGTTGTAAGTCTTGAAGGAGACCGACAGATCCTGATGTAAGTTCTTAGGAGCTGAGATTCGAGAAGTGCCTTGTCTAACAAGTTGTTAGAAAGGTGGGAGGAAAAGTGGATGTACTCATAAATTGGGGAACCACTATAAATTTGTTGTGTTGTCTGTGTGATTCGATGAATTCGGCGAGTATCGTTAGATACATTTGACATATTCAAAGAGCATACACGATGATACTCGGTGAATTTTACTTGGCAGATTTTCCAATCCTCAGAGAATTTGCCCTAAGTATAAATGGTGAATTTAACGAGTGTTGGAAGGGATATACGACAAATTCGACGAATATGACTCAGCATACTCGATGAATTCGATGAGTATACCTAGCTATACTCGATCAATTTTACATGGGCAAATACCTATCCTTCTGATTCCAAGCCCTGATCCTCCTATACTTGGGATAGAAGTACACCCTAATAGAGAAATTACATGTGTGTCAACAACGTCTCCTACATAATGAGGGATTACATTACATAGTGCTGTGTTTACTGATCCACTGTAATCTGACATAGGTGTGTACTTAGCCATGTAAACCTGTAAGTACATAACTCAAATAGAAACTTCAAATACAGACAAAATTCATCTTAGCTTAACTAGACCCTTCTTCAAATCCGGGTTATTGTTGATATAATACCCAACACACAACTAACATAATCACATAACTCACATAATTAAGTTTAAAATGTAGCAAAAGAGACCAATAACCTATTCACCCCCCCTAGGTAATTTAGTTATCCTTGAAAACAAAGACTTTCAAGTGGTATTAGAGGGAGGTTACTCAAAAAAAACTTAACAGTCTGAGTGATCTCAAAGGATAACTAAAAGGTTTCTGCTTGTTAGTCAAGTAGTGAACCATAAGGAGTAGAGCTCAATGAATCTTCAAGTCTGCATAGCAGAAAAGACCTATAATGGGCTATTGGTAGCTGTTGTAGATAATGAAGACTATCCAGCTACCATGGTAGGAATCAGAGCCCCACTATCCTCATGTTCAGAGACTGTGCTAAAGTTAATGTCTATCTAGATGCAAGGTTAAAGATCAGGGCCCCACTTTCACACACAAATAATGATTCAAAGGTGGATGATGGTGAGGAAGTTGACTGCAAATCTTATGGGCTGATGGCAATTATAGAAGAAGAATCCTGCAAGGATTAGCCTGGCCCAGATCAAGTTCACTCCCTATCTAGCACATCCTCTATATCTTGTATGAGACCAGTCCAGACTCTTATGCATCCACATCAAGTGATGATAAGGAACCTGTATCAGAGCAAGATATCAATCAATTGATTGACATGTATGGTGCACTTCTGAAGGCTTTCAAAAGAAGTAAGAAGTTGGCCAAGATGCAGGCTGAGGAGATTATCTCTCTACAGCTAGCTTCTTCCCAGCAGGCTGAGAAAACAACCTTATCGGATCAGAAGACTAAGGAATTCAGCCAACTAAAGGCCAAATCAATCATTCAAATGGAGAATATAAGCAAGAAGAATAAGATCATGTTGGATCTTGAAGAGAAACTCCTAAAAGATTAAAAGGTTTTGGTTGATTTAAATAAGCCCAAAGTAGTGTTGCCACTGATTGACTCCTTTATCTCTCAAAAAGATGAGAGATGTTTACGATCTAGGAGGAATTCTAAAGTTGCCCTCTCCAAAGGGAAAGGCAATGCTCCTGTTAAGCCACAGTCAACCTTTCATAAGATAATCCAAAAATTCAACAGGTACGATGTTAGATCCCTAGTTGGAATTGGACTAGATTCACTAAATTAGGATGTTTGACCCAACATGTATAGCTAGGGTCATGTCTATGTCCTAGAGTATAGGCCATGTCCTTAGAGTCAATACTGCATGAATCAGACATCAACAGACTACAAAAGACTCAAGACTTAGAGAAATTTCAAAGATTCAGAAAATGAGTTCGACGTTCGTCGAACTCAGGTCGACAAAAGTCATGCTCAGCTCGATGAACTCAGAGACAATTCTCTGAGTGAGCTCAATGAACTTAGACCACATTCTTGGCAAGCTTTATCAAGTAGCAGTTAGAAGTTCTCAGCTCGACGAAACTAGTTCTCAGGTCGACGATTTTTGGACACCTTACTTCAACATTCTTAAGTACAAGAAACATTTCACTGAACTTCAGTAGACGAAGTTATATTCTCTGCTCGATGATCTTGATACGCAGAATTGGCAAGGCTTTGGAGAAAACAGTTATCTATTCTCAGTTGAACGATCTTGGTTCTCAGCTCGACAAACAAAGATTATCTAGTCGACGAACATAATTTCTCAGCTCGACGAACTCTGGACCCAGGTCGATGAATTCTGTTCTCCGCTCAACAATTTTTGTGCAGTTCCAGACATGGACTTTTCCTCCCTCTATCCCTTATTTTATTACAATAATTCCTATATAATCAATGCTTAATATTCTCTAAATATTACCGTTAGACGTAGCATTGATTATGGACTTCATCAGGATTATTGCTTGATGTTTTTCAATGGGAGAGTTGGGGAAATCAATCATTGCAAATATTCTCCAGGCTGTCAACATTGAATGAAGGAAGAAATTCAAAATTCAGAAGAAAGATTTCAAGAAAAATATAAAAAGGATTTTTACTCTTTCTTCTACAGACGAGTGCATAGGGTTTTTCTCCTTCTTTCTCGTCAAAACACAGAAAACAGAATACACAGGGCAATAACACAGTAGAGAAATCAGAAGCCCTAGACCAGAGAAAGAAAAGAAAGATGAAGAAGAAGAAGAACATCAATCAAAAATAAAGAGTCTTCTTCCTTCTTCATCTAAAGATTCTTCAGAGGACAACAAATATTCTATGTGTCAAAGAAGTTCCTGGATACCATCTGGTCAAGGATGAAATATTAAAAACCTACTCACCCTGCAGCAAGGCTCAAATCTTCCTGAGTTTAATATCTCAGGGGGAGCTTTTGCTAACATCATATATCCACTAAGTCTTCTTTGTTGTATTTAAGAAAGAGAAGACACCATCACTCTCTCATCCCCCACTGTAAAAAAGGTTCTTTAACTCACTTCAAAAGTTATTCTTGGTTGCAAGTCTCCTAATCAAAAGACTTCGGATTGGTTTTTGAGCACCTGATCAAAAGCTCATTGGTGGCAGTCACCTGATCAAAAACCTGAGTCGATTCCTACCAGGGTGGTAGAAGAGTGGATGTACCCAGGTTGGGGAACAACTATAAAATTTTTGTGTTGTCTGGTTGCACTTTTTCTTTTATTTTTGTTGTGGCTGTGATAGTTAGGTTTTGCTCTACATGTGATAGTTCTACATTAATTTATCTTAGGTCTGTTTTTATTTACAGCAAAAATGTTTTTAAGTTTCCAAGATACTCTATTCACCCCCCTCTAGAGTATCTCAGACCTAACACTTACTTTCATTTGGTATCAGAGCAAGGTTCCTTTGGTTGTACAAGCTAACCCTTGAACCAAAAGATCCTTTGTTAGATCTGATTTTTTATTTATTTCTATTAAGATTGTATTCACAGTATGACACAGAACAAAGATTATGCAAGCACTAGACCTCAAATATGCAACTTAAATAAGTTTGCCATCTGGAAGGCATGAATAAAATTATATATGAATTCTATCGATGAGGATATCTACAACTCCATTTTGACAGGTCCTCCTCAAGCAACTGCCTCTACATCTACAACAACCTCAAGCACTCAAGCAGTACCACCACCTGAGTGGACTGAAGCTCAAAAGAAAGTCAAGGTTGATGATGCCATGGCCATGAACATTCTGGCTCAAACAATGTCTGATGACATTTTTCAGAAGATGGCTGAATACACCTCAGCCAAGACCATTTGGGACTCTCTCAACCAAATGGTGGCTAGCTCTGCTGATGAAAGGAAGGACAAAAGATCCAATCTCATATCCCAATATAAGAACTTCAAGATGGAGGAAGCTGAATCTGTTGCATATATGTACAATAGGCTGAGCTCAATCATCAATGAGCTAAAGACCTTGGAGAAGGATATCACCCTCACCGAGGTGAATTACAAAATCCTTATGTGCTTCCCAAGCTCATGGGATTCAAGGATCTGGCCAATCAAGGAGGACAGGAGCTTAAATGAGATTTCCACAGAATCTCTTTTGGGAAAGCTCAAGTCCTATGAGCAGCTAATCAAGTCCAGAGAAGCAGCTGAACAAAGGACTCCTCCACCAACAAGGAAAGAGCACAACCTGGCATTCAAGGCTGCTGAAGAGATAGAAACTTCAACAATAAATAAAGAGCTAATGAGTCTCTTTGCCAAAAGATTTTATAAAATGGCAAGGAAAGACATTAGGAAGAAATCATCCAGGCAGGATGATAAGCCAAAGTATGACAAAACCATACTAATGAAGTGGTTTGCTTTGGCTGCAGGAAACCTGGACACTTCATCTCAGAGTGCCCAGAAAATCAAAAGAAAGAAAGAAGAAGAGAAAAGGAATCTAGAAGACAACAACGCTCAAGGCCTTCCTCCAGCAAATACAAGAAGAAGGAAAAAGGCTTTGTAGCTGAAAGGTGGAGTGAAACAGAAGATGAATCCATATCTTCCAGCTCCAGTGAAGAAGAAGAAGAAGAGGCAAGGACCAATGAAGTCTATCTCATGGCCATTGATGCCTCCAGAAGCCAATCAAAAGAAGAAGAATCTGATAATGAAGAAGCTTCAGAAACAGAAGCTGATCAGGTACTTTTATCTTTTGGCTATAATTTTGATGCTTTCAAATTTGAATTTAAAACCACGTGTATTGATTTAATAAACTCTGAAAAGGAAATCAAAACACTTACGGAAAGACTAGCTAATCAAGAAGATATGATTTCTAAAAACACTAGGTTAAAGGATGAATTGAATCTAGCTACTGAACAAATTTACTCCTTAAAATAGAGCTATGTGAGGCCAAACAACTTGAGGAATCTCTCAATGGGAGAAGCCTTAAGCTGATGGACATCACAAGCACAGTCAATGACGGACTGAATGGAAAACTAGGCTTGGGTGCATCATCTAATTTGCCCCGCATTCTCAAGAAGAACATATTATCAACCCCCATCATATTTGTTACAGCTAAGGGTAAAGAAGTAACGAAGAACAACCAAACCACAGAAGAAGTAACTAATTTTAAAATCACAATAACAGAAACCAGAAAACAATAGATAAAAACAAAGTTCAGCAGATTTCATTGAACTCAGATCGACGAAATGTGGCCAGTTCGTCGAACTCAAGTCGACGAACGTTGAACGCAAAACTACATAATAATCATTCGTCTTACAACGATCGACGAACTGTGTATGGTTCGTCGAGCAGAGGTCGATGAACTTGGGGCACAGAAAATGACTATGTTCATTCTCTGAGCAGAGATAGACGATCTCATCTCATTTCATCGAACTTTGGTCGACGAACTCATAACATTTCGTTGAACCCAGAAAGACTTAATAAAAGTCATAACTATAACAGCAACTCTAATAAATCTTGGAAACCATTTAACCCACTTGCTGATTGGATAATTCCACCTAGAAGATATCACCCATTAGGATATAAATCACAACCTGAATTTTCTGTGATTTCAAGTTTTTCCTATCAGCAAAACAAAGGACCCAAGGTAACCTGGGCCAAGAACAATTAATTATTTTCTCTGCAGGTGAAGAGCTGTCTAGTTGTTAATCAACTATGGTATATGGACAGTGGTTGCTCTAAACGCATGACTGGCAGCAAGGACAACTTAAGCAACTAAAAGTCCAAGCTGGGACCAAGGGTTATCTTTGGTGATTCAAATTGGGGCCAGTTAGAAGGATTTGGAGAAGTAAAGATTGGAGCAATCACTTTCAAGAAAGTGACATATGTAAGTGGACTCAAGCATAACCTCATCTCTATCAGCCAATTATGTGATGAAGGTTATCAGGTACACTTTAAATCTATATCCTGTATTATTTCTAATAAAGAAAAACAAAATGTTTTAATTAGAAATATACAAGGTAACATACACATAGTAGACTTTCTTTCTGCCAATTCAAATATTTGTCTGCTTAATATTGTTTGCAATCAAAATGAATTATGACATAAAAGGCTAGGACATGTTAACATGAAAAATATTGCTAGGCTATCTAAAGACAAACTTGTGAGAGGTTTGTCTTCTGGTCCATACAAGAAGGAAGCCCTCTGCAGAGCTTGTCAACTAGGCAAGCAAACTAAATCTAGCTTTAAGTCATTTAATAAAAGTGATTCACCTAGTATCTTGTACTTGCTACACATAGATCTCTTTGGACCCATTGTTGTACAAAGCCTAGGAGGGAAATCCTATACTCTAGTCTACAAGATGACTTCTCAAGATTCACTTGGGTGATCTTTCTGAGATCTAAGTCATATACATTCAAAGTTCTTACAGATTTTCTCAGGACCATACCGATTGAGTACTGTACTTATATTGCTCAGAAGTGATCATGTTACAGAGTTTGAGTCTCTTCTTATACATGAGTTCTGTGAGAAGGAAGGTATCAGGCGTTGCTTCTCAGCGCCTATAACTCCTCAACAAAATAGGGTAGCTGAAAGGAAAAATAGAACCCTAATTAAAGCTGCAGGGACATTACTTGCAGATGCTCACATGCCCCTATCCTTTTGGGCAAAGGCTGTGAGCATAGCAAATTACGTACTGAACAGAAGTTTAATACATAAACTTAAGAATAAGACTCCCTATGTATTGCTTAAAAGGAAGACACCTAAAATCACCTATTTTAAAATATTTGGTTGCATATGTTATATTCATATCAATGATAAGAAATATACTAGAAATTTTGAAGCTAAGCCTGAAGAGGGAATTTTTCTAAGATATTCCCAAGTCAGCAAAGCATACAGGGTGTTTAATAAATCTACCTTAAAAATTGAAGATTCTATTCATGTGAATTTTGATGAAGCTAACATGTATTATAAGGAGAAAGAAATTTCTACCAACAGCACTTTGCAGGTACCTCACTTGTGTGAGAGAGTAGATGATCTAAGCCTCACCCAAGATGTTTCAATACATCGCTCTCCACAAGTTGAAGAAGAAAGTGAAGAAGAAAGTATAGAGGTAACTAAACCCTTTCCAATAGCTAATGAAATTCCACAAGAGGAATTTATTCCCCGAGCTATTGCTCAACTAGCTCCTCCACCTGATTTTATCACACTTAGAGATCACCCTAGATCTCAAGTGATTGGAGACATTTCAGCTGGTGTGCAAACAAGGCATCAACTCAACCCTGACTTGATGTTTGCTTGTTTCCTCTCTCAACTTGAGCCCCAATCCATTAAAGATGCAGAACAAGATCCCCACTAGATCATTGCAATGCAAGAGGAGCTCAATCAATTTGAGAGATGTAGAGTTTGGGATATGATTCCTAGACCCAAAGACTACCCAATCATTGGAACCAAATGGGTGTTCAGAAATAAGTTGGATGCAGAATGGAAGAATAGAACCTTGATTGAAGCTGAAGGCACATTACTTGCAGATGCTTATATGCCTCTTTCCTTTTGGGCAGAAGCTGTAAGCACAGCAAATTATGTACTGAACAGAAGTTTGATACATAAACTTAAGAATAGGACTCCCTATGAATTACTTAAAGGGAAGAAACCTAAAATCACTTATTTTAAAGTATTTGGGTGTATATATTACATACATAATAATAACAATAAATATATTAGAAAGTTTGAAGCTAAGACTGAAGAAGGAATCTTTCTAGGATATTCCCAAGTAAGCAAAACTTATAGGGTATTTAATAAATCATCTTTAAAAATTGAAGAATCAATTCATGTTACCTTTGATGAAACTAACATGTCTTATAAGGAGAAAGAAATTTCTTCCAGTAGCACTTTGCAGGTATCTCACTTGTGTGAAAGGTTGGATGAACTAGGCCTCACCCAAGATTCCAACACATCCTTCTCCACAAGTTGAAGAAGAAATTGAAGAAGAAAGCACATAAGTGATTGAACTTCCTTCAACAACAAACATAATTCCACAAGAGGAATTAAATCCAACTGTTGTTGCTGAACCAACTCCACCCACTGATCTTATCACACTGAGGGATCACCCTAGATCTTAAGTAATTGGAGACATATCAGTAGGTGTATAGACAAGGCATCAATTCAACCAAGATGTGATGCATGCCTGTTTCCTCTCTCAAGTTGGGCCCCAATCCATAAACGATGCTGCACAAGATCCCTACTGGATCATTGCAATGCAAGAGGAACTCAACCAATTTGAGAGATGTAGAGTTTGGGATTTAGTTCCAAGACCCAAAGACTACTCAGTCACTGGAACTAAATTGGTATATAGAAACAAACTAGATGCCCATGGTGTAATTATGAGTAACAAGGCTAAGCTTGTTGCTCAAGGTTATAGGCAAGAAGAAGTGATAGACTATGACCAGACATTTATACCAGTTGCAAGGTTAGAGGCAATCAGAATTTTTCTTGCTTATGCTGCCTACAAGAAGTTTAAAGTCTACCAGATGGATGTGAAAAGTGCCTTTCTAAATGGAGTACTGAAAGAAGAGGTTTATGTTGGACAACCTCTATGTTTTATCTCTCCAACCCATCCTTCTTATGTATTTAGATTTCATAAAGCCCTCTATGGTCTAAAGCAAGCTCCAAGAGCTTGGTATGAGAATTTAGCTAGCTTTTTGATAGAGCATAAATTCACTGGAGGCATTGTAGATAAAACATTGTTCATTGGGCACCATAAGGATCAAACATTGTTAGTACAAATATATGTAAATGACATTATATTTG
Organism: Platanthera guangdongensis; assembly: GCA_039583875.1. Classification (NCBI taxonomy): domain Eukaryota; kingdom Viridiplantae; phylum Streptophyta; class Magnoliopsida; order Asparagales; family Orchidaceae; genus Platanthera; species Platanthera guangdongensis. The sequence goes on from CM077159.1 coordinate 61,647,091, forward strand.
GGTCTACATATTCCAAACTATGCAAGTGGTTCTCAGACCTCATACATTCAAAGTTTGAAATGAGTAGCATGGGTGAGCTGTCCTACTTCCTTGGTCTCTGAGTGAAGCAGCTACCCGATGACATCTTCATCTCCCAGGCTAAATATGCTAAAAATCTTATTAAGAAGTTTGTGATGGATGATGCCTCAGCAAAGAAAACATCTATGGCCACTAATGCTATAATAGACACTGATGAATATGGGAAACCTGTTGATCAGAAGTTATATAGGGGCATTGTTGGATCCCTATTATATCTTACAGCTAGCAGACCTGACATAATGTTTGCCACATGTCTTTGTGCTAGGTTCCAAGTGAACCCTAAAGAATCTCACCTAGTTTTTCTAAAAAGAATATTGAGATACATAAAGAGTTGTCCTAGTCTAGGCCTTTGGTATCCTACTGAGTCAGAATTTGATTTAACTGGATATTCAGATGCTGACTTTGTTGGATGCAGGGTTGACAGGAAAAGTACCTCAAGAACTTGTCAGTTCCTTGGTATGAGATTAGTGTCTTGGTTCTGCAAGAAAAAACATCTGTGTCCACATCAACTACTGAAGCAGAATACATTGCAGCTGGCAGTTGTTGTTCTCAGATGTTGTGGATTCAAAACAAACTTCTAGACTATGGTTTCAACTTAAATAATTCAACTCTCTTTTGTGATAACACAAGTGCTATATCCAAAACACAAAATCCAGTCCATCACAGTAGGACTAAGCATATAGATATTAGACATCATTCATTAGAGAGTGTGTAGACAAAAATAAAGTTAATCTTGTCTATATCTACACTGATTTACAAAGAGCTGATATTTTCACCAAACCTCTAGATGAAAGAAATCACTTGTTCTTTATAAATCAGCTTGGAATGATCAATGAAGAAGCTTTAATTTAATTTATATCTGCACTCTACGAATTTTCCAAAGTTCGTCGAATGGAGTTCAACGAACTGGGAAAAGTTCTTGAGATATTCGTCGAATGGAGATCGATGAACTCTCTGTGTGTGAAGTCATTTTCGTCAAACAGAGATCGACGAATCTGCTTCAGAAAAATTTCGTCGAACAGAGCTCGACGAAATATTTTCAAATCTTTAGACTGAGGTCGACGACTCATTTAACTACAAATTATTTCGTCGACCTCAGATCGAAGAATTATTTTATTTTTCGTGGAACGGAGTTTGTCGATTCATATTCTAGAAAATCTTATATCTAGGTTTTCTTCGACCTCCGTCCCGCGCTTTCAGTTCCCTTGCATTCGATCTTCATTTTTCTCTTGCAGGAGAACTAATGGCGATTCCAGCAGGCAGCCTTACGACAATGAAATTTGATACAGGATTCGACGTGGACTTTGATTCCTTCCAACACTCAGATCCAATATTCCTGGACATCTTGCAACTGCTTGAAGATCAGCAGTTAAAAACTTTGATGACTACCAGGATCAAGATAGCTGGCGCAGAATCAGACAGTTGGTCTATACTTCCTCAACCACAGATGATAACACCATAACAGGCACCATATCGAGTAATGCTGTTTCTCTTACCCCTGTCGTTCTGACTAAAATCTTTGGATTAACTAATGGTGAAGAGGAACGAGAAATTGCTAGTGATGAATTTGATGAGATGCTGAGGAAGATGGATTATTCTGGAGAAACCCCAAATAAACTTCTCAAGAAACACCTCTATGTTGAGTACAAATTTCTAACAGATATTGTGGGGAAAGTATTGCTGGGCAAGCACACTGCCCATGATTACATAACCAGACATCAATTCCTGGTGATGTATGCAGTGGTGAACAAGAAGCAGGTGAACTGGGCTCAGATTCTGTTTGAGTTGATTAAGAAGAAGAACAATAAAAAGGAGGATTATTTTGGAAGAATTTTGGGAATCTTCCTTAAAGAAAAGGCTGTTGAATCCATGGTCTCCCCGACCATATTCCTCAATGCTTCTAAGAGGCTCACCTGTGCCCTCTTTGGCAGGTGGGAGAAGAGCATTACCAAGCCCTCCAAGGCTTCTTCCTCTTCCACCATGCCTTCTAAGAGTACCAGGGCTGCTCTAGCCACTTTTCACCCTACTGAAGATATCACTCCTCCACCTCCACCTCCTCCAGCTCCTCAAATCCATCCTCAGATGCTACACCAACTCCCCTCCACCACTCCAACCACAGTGCATACAACCACACCTCCATCATCCCCAATCCATACATCCCCCACTCATATTCACTTTCATACATCCCCTTCCTCCCACCATGGTACACTAACTCCATCACCACCTTCATCACCCTTACACCACCATCTAGACAATATCCCATCCTTCAATCTGCTTACATCCCCCCTCCATACTCCTTCTCCTCAGGATGCACAAATGCAAGATTCCTTACCTCCTCCTCCACCATCAACTACCATTCCCCCTTCTATTTCTACTGAAACACCCTCTGCCTCTCTGTCATTGGACACCTCCATTATTCCATCTCTCATTGCAGTTCTTACTCCCCTTCTCAAAATAATTATAGCAGAGGCTATTTCACCTCTTGCTTCCTCCATATCCTCTCTTGCTGATAAGATGCTCTTTCTGCTCTTCCCTCTTCAGTTGGGGGCTGGGCTCCAGTATACACTGAAATCAGGCTGGGGGAGATACTCAATGAAGAAGTAGCAATAGAAACATCAGCACATGCAGCAACACCTGCAGCAGTAGCAGTAGCAGCAGAAACAACAGAAAAAGTAGCAGCAAAAGCAGATGCAGATGCTGATAAAGATTTATTTGATTTAATTAATTTTATTGAGTCTGATATGGATCTGGATGAGTAGGCTCCAGAGGAAATAAACACTGCTGGTGATTTTATTATAAATCCCACAGTTGATCTCTTAAAGTTATTGAGCAATTTTGATACAGTTTATTTTAATAATATTCCAGAGTACAACATTAAGCCATCCATGGCTATAGTCCCCTACACCTCACTAATGAGACCCAAGGTTGTCAAGTAACTCAAGGCTAGTTTTGCAATTCTAGAGGCTCCTGTCCCGCCATCTCCACCCAGAGCTGATCCCATCATTACTGCATCCCCTCCCAAAGACATTTATGCTCCAACTTTTGTTATGGATGACTCCCCAATGCCTGATCTTGATGCATTGATCATGGTTGACATAGAAGAAGAAAATAAAATAGTTGTTGAAAGCACTATTGTGTATAGCCCTCCTGTTCCAGCTTCAACTCCTCCTCCAACTCCTTCCCAGGTAGAGAAAACCTTGAAATCTATTGAGGCCCTAAAAGAGATTAATGCACTATATGATAATCCTCAAGACTCTTCTGATGATGATGGTGATGATGATGAAGAGGACTCTGATGATGAGCCTAAGAAAAAGAAAGTCTCCAAGAAGAGGAAAGCTCCTCCACCTCGGGAGAGGGTAGGAAGCTTGCCTCGGTTCTGGCAGTTCCAACAATTCTGGCAATGGACCTTGTTACTTTTCATTGCGGCATCCTCTCCTTTATTGGGGGTGTTCTTCCACGGAATCAGACGGATCTTCCTCCAGAAATATCTGACTCTAGTGACTGCTACTCTCCAACGATTTCGCATAGTTATGACTCGACAAGACGAAACGATAGCGACGGCTAGGGTTCGGCTCTTCCATTTTATAATAAGGTATTAGGTTTAACTCACTTGCCACGTGTCACCATATCATTGGACCACCCTTTATTACCCTAAATTAGGTGTTATTGAATGGACCGGTGCAAGGAAGCCAAGCCACACTCATCCCAAAATCCGGTTCAACCCGCCTACACAATCCAGCCAATTCTGCCTTGGCCGAAAAATGCGCAAGTCAAATTCGGCGAGTATTGGCTTCCATACTTGACGAATCGGTGAGTATCATCGGGTGTATTCGACGAACCCCACTTCGATTCCGCCGAATCGGCTAAGCAATATTCGCCGAATTCGTCGAATATCATTAGTGATATTCGACGAATTCTTTTTGTCCGAAACTCCAACTTCAATCCCGTCGAGCTCCTTCAACGATACTGAACGAATTTGTCAGATATCAACAATGATATCCGACGAATTTCCCTTAGACTATTTCTCCAAATCCCGGTGTTAAGTGTGTCGAGCATCAACCAGCGATACTCGACGAATAGGAATCAAACTCGACTAATTTGTTAGATATCCTCAGCGATATCCGACAAATTTCCTTTGAACTTTTCCTCGAATGATATTCGACAAATTCGTCGGATATCCCTGATTATATCTGATGAATTTCCCTTGGCCAATTTCTCTTAGGCCATTCCCCTTCGATCTATTGGGTATCACCCATCCCAACACTTCACCCAACGCACTCGGCACTTTTTCCAGTGCAACCCGAGCCTGAGTCAAGTTTCTTATTTCGGAATGCGCGCGAGGGGCCTAGTGCGAAATTGGACGTTACAGTAAGTGCGTGAATATTTGAGTACACAAGAATGGTAATGATGAAAAGGGACTCGGTTGGAGCCCTTGGATGGTTGATAGCAAGGCCATATGAATTTGCATGCGGTGTGAGGTTACACGCGGTGTCATAATCGTAGGTTAAGTATTGTGTGGAAGGTCTATGGGATCGGCAGTCGTCACACCAACGGGAGATGACATATAGACTTTGGATGGTTGGGCTTCGTCCTCAGTGCTCATTCCCGGGGCTCCTTCTGTGCCAAGTCGATTGTTGGGCTTTGTCCTATGGTGATACGATCCCATAGGCTCCTTTTGTGCCACCCGATAGGCCAGTTTGGGATATGTTGTTGGTGCACATCTACCCAAGACCAGTTTGAACCATAGTATGGATGGAGCTCTGTTGTTGTGTTCTTAGCATTGAGTTGTATGGAGGCCTAGGACACATAGTGTGGAGACCAGCCTAGTAGTGGAAAGCCTATTACACTATCACCGTCTAGTTATGACGAATGGAGCCTGACTTGTTAGTTACATGCTCGAAATGTGGGAACTACAAGTTTGTGTCGATATAGCAGTGTGCATCTATTCGAGCATTGGTGAGTCATCATATTGCATTCATAACTTTACATTACACCGCTTAAGATCCTTATCATATAAGTTTGTATGGGCACTCTTATATGAGGAGTTAATTTACTGTTAAGCCGATCCTTAACTTATAAAACTATATGGGCATTTTTATAAGTTAAGTTACTTGCTATTGTAGAATTATATGTGATAGATTGTTATGATTTGAGTAGAACTGCTAGAATTAGAATGTTGTTAATAACGTTATACATTCCTACTGTTACTACTCATGATATAAAGATTCTCCACATGCTTGTACTACTACTTACATATATATTGTACCCTTGTTCCTTTTATCTGCCCGGTGCCTAATAGTAGCCATGGGAGTGGATGTGATAGCCACATAGTCTTTATGACTAACGGTTGTTACATCTTCCATTTTAGGAGGAAACACCGCAGATAGAGCAGCAACAGGTTGTGCAGGTGTGCAGCCAGGCCAGGGTTACAGGGCCTGATACGACATTACCATCACTGCCGTCAGTTACTGATGTGAGTTTTGAGTGTCTTATGTTGTAGCCCTTTGGGTAATATGTGTACTACGATATTATAGAAGCCGTTGTTGCTTCTTAATATTGTTGTACTTATTTGGACATATATACCTATATGGATTTTGACTTATATTTTATATTCTTTATGTTGGGTTAACATAGATGATATTTGTTTTTGGCTGGAAGGATAAGCATCTTGTGGTACAGATTAGCTCGTGTGCTGACGCTACCATAAGGTGACTGTTTTAAGCATAAGACTCCCCTCGACCGTGTTTTGACTTCCGGGAGGGGGGGGGGGGTCTTACAATGAGACTGGAATAATACTTAAAAGAAATGAACTGAACTTGAAAGTCTTGTTTTCAAGGCTAGCTTTGCAACTAGAGGGGGGGGGGGTTAATAGGTTTTTCTCTCTATTAAACTTTTCTAATCTGTTTATTAGATTACTGTGTCTGTTGATTAAATTAGATCAACTTTCAAGAAAATTCACAGGCGACACAAAAAAATTTTAGTGGTTCCCCAATCTTAGGTACATCCACTATCCATCTGCGCCTATCTAACAGTGTGTTAGATTTTGCTCTCCCTCCAGAACTCAGCTTCTTAACAGCTTACAACACCGATCCAGGAGGACCACACACAGGTCACACAGACCAACAACTTAGGCAGTAAGCCAACCCAGGTCACAAAGACCTATCACCTGACACAAAGCCAAACACACAGGTCACTAAGACCCAGCCTTTATAGAACATGCTTACAAATCCTGATTCACTAAGAATCTTTACAAAAAAAACAGAAATAACGAATGTGATGTTTACACACAAGAGCAAGCTCTGTGTCTCCTTCTTCTTGGACTGAGCAGATATCAGAACCAAGATATTGCGGTTGAACACTATTTGTGGACAGTAGAATCTTTCTTCAAAAAGCTTCCTTTTTCCCTGCAGAACTTGTAAGTCTGCTAGCTTCAGATCTTGCTGATGTAGATGGGGATTACTTCAACTATCTCTTTCCCAGCAAGGTTCTCTGTGCAAAACAACTTCTTCAGGCTCGACGAAAATGGTGAGGAAGAAGATGACGTTCAGCCACACTTTCGTTTTCAGAAAACCTAGACAAGAAATTCTCTTGTTGATTCGATGATCTGATCTTTTATATCTCTGTCCAATTGAGCAGTGGGTCCCACCACCAGAATTGATGGCCGAGATTTAGCCAATCACCTCACGCTTTCCATTCATTCCTGATAAAACGGCTCTTTGCTGTGAGTGGGCCCCAGCACATAATGATGAAATAATCCTTGGTAATTGCAGAAGATAGCAACCGCTGGCCCTCCAACGTTTCTGGCAGCATTTCCGCAACATTTGAATTTTGGTTGACTTTTGACTTTGCTAATGTCTACATGACTCAGAATCTATGGACTTGGCCAAAATTCAATCATTAGTACCGAAGGCGTTGAGTGAGTAGGTATTACTCAAGGCTATAATATTTTGACAACATTCTGTCTATCTAGGTATTGAGCTTGACGAACGCTGAGCTCCGTTCAACGAACGGCAAGCTCCGCTCAATAAGAGCATAAAAATCAGTTTGACAAACTGCGGGCTCAGTTCGACGAACGTTGAGCTCTATTCGACGAAGCTGAGCTCGACAAAAGCCAAGCTATCCACGCATTTGCACTTTGCCAAAATTCTGCTTCAAGGCGTTGATAGCGTCGAGAGCATTGAGAGAGCTTGCCTCACTCAACGCATTTTGCCTTAGCATAAATTTTTGTGCCTTGGCGTTGAGAGAGTAAGCTCCACTCAACACCAAACTACTTAATAGAATTTTTGTTATCTGGTGTTGAGAGAGTAAGCTACACTCAACGCCTTTTGCCTAGGCGTTGAGAGAGTAACTTCCACTCAACGCCAAACTACTTGACCGAATTTTTTCTGTTATCTAGCGTTGAGAGCACAAGCTACACTCAACGCCTTTTGCCTTGGCGTTGAGAGAGTAAGCTCCACTCAATGCCAAACTATAAAATTTTTTCTATTATCTAGCATTGAGTGAGTAAGCTACACTCAACGCATGTGGACTTATTCAAATTTTTGCTCAACATTTCTGTGGAGTTGACTAGCACAACAACACTCAACGCTTTGAGTTGTACGGCGTTGAGTGAGTAGACCACACTCAACACTTGTGGACTTGGCCACATTTTAGCCAATTTTTCTCGACTTAGACTGACTCAGCCTGACTCACAGCCATTTGCTGTATTTCATTGAGTGAGTAGACTACACTCAACACTTTTGTACTTAGCCATCTTTTTTGGCTAACTTTCAGTTAGGCTGAGATAGTTTGAACGCTAGATGTTATATGGCGTTGAGTGAGTAGACTACACTCAACGCTTTTGTACTTAGGCAAATTTCTACTAGACACTATTAAAGCCATACCTCTGGCGTTGAGTAAGCTTGCTGCACTCAATGCATGTGAACTTTATCGATTTTTGTGTTGTGTCCAGCAACCACTTTTGTTTCCACATGTCTAATCAATATGAAATGGAATAACTTGCACTCAAGAACTCAAATGTACATCAAATACAGTTGATGTGTGTGACATTGACCTGTTTGACTTCTCATAAATTAGGGACATTGAGAACAATGGACCCAACAATCTCCTCTCATTTGAAGAAGTCAAAACCTCATTTTTGTCCTTGGTCAATGGCACACACAACCAATACAACAAAAAAATAAGTATGGAAATTTTTATAAGCTATGAGTAACTGTACCTCATTTACTTACTCCCCTTGTTTTGCTGCAAGGTGTTTGTCCTTCCTTGAGTGCCACATTACTTTCTTTCCCTTTATCATCTCTCCCACTTGCTATGACTCCCCATTGCTAGGACCTCTCTTCTCTCCCCCTTTTTGACTTCTGTAGAATAGGTAGATGGGGGCTGGCCATCGCATTGGCTGAGCTTCTTTCTTCTATCCAGAGTAGCTTACTCCCCCTTAGTAGAAGCATCAGTGAACAGATACTATTTGGGGTCTGTATGTCCAGCAAGAGGAACAATACCTGTGTAACGCCCCGAAACTCAAAAGAGCGACGGGGGACGTTTTGGGCCAGTTTTGGGTTCTGGCTGCAGGCACATGGCCTGGGACACGGGCGTGTCCCAGGGCATGTCAAGCTTGTGTCGACACTCAGCCGGGAGTCGACATTTTGGTCTTGACATTGTGTCGAGACTGGGCACACGGCCTGCGACACGGGCGTGTCGCAGGGCGTGTCGACCCGTGTCGACACTTAGCCCGCGAAGTCGACACTCTGCGTTCAACGAAGTGTCGAGATATGGCACATGGCCTGCGACACGGGCATGTCGCAGGGCGTGTCAACCCGTGTCGACACTCGTCCCGGGAAGTCGACACTTTGGTCTCGACATTGTGTCGAGACAAGGCACACGGCCTAGGACACGGGAGTGTCCAAGGCCGTGTCATCAGGTCGACGATCTTCGCTCGACGAAGTGTCGAGTGTCGAGACCGTGTACACGTCCTGGAGCCCAGGCGTGTTGAGGTGACACGGGAATGGACACGGGCGTGTCCTAGAACCCGTGCAGTGCTCGGGTTGTTTTCGGAGAAAAATGATGGGGGTACACGGCCGGCCACACGGCCGTGTCAGGTGGAACACGGGCGTGTCAGGTCGAACACGGGCGTGTTCGATGCCCGTGTATTGTTCCAGGCGAGCCGATTTTGACGGAGAATGAGGCACATGACCCTGGACACGGGCGTGTGCCGGGACGTGTGCAGTCCAGATTGGGCATTTCAGTCCCGAATCAAAGCCGTTCATTTCTTTAATTGATGATCCAACGGCTGGGGGTTGTTCCTGAAGGGATATACCCGGGATTGGACTTAGAAACCCTCACTTTTCATGAGTGGATATCTTTCTAAAACCTTAGAGAGAGAGGAGAGCCAAGGAAGGAAGAAGGAGCTAGATCCGGCCATTGGAGGAGTTTCAAAGCTCCAAATCGCGAGCCGACTCCGGATCCACGGAGGCAAAGCTAGTGCGGTGCTTTTCATCCGCTTATTTTTCCATGGCGCCAAAGAAGAATGCAAGGGTAACGATTCTCGTCTTGAGCATGCGTAGCTCTCCTTCTTTGCATAGGAAGCCCGCTCTCGCGAGTTTGCGGTGAGTTGGAGGCGTTCCTTCGGGTAGATATGTGAAGTCCCCATTGTTTAGAGTCCGTAAGCGAGAACGGACATAGGCATGATGTGTGAAGCCTTGTAACACCCCCTATCCGTCGCATAGCATATAGCAGTAGGTCCGGTCGGGGCCCGACGCCATATACTACAGACAGACCGGGTGGTTACTTATGGAAACCATCCAACCAATCTCAACGTCCTACACAGAGCATTCTAGCGGAAACAGTTTATAAAAGTTGTAAACAAGAATCCAGCATCGAAGCACGAATGTCCACTAATACAAAATAGGAATGTTATACAAAATACCCAAAACAAGCCTTAAGGCCTTACAAAATGTTTCACTTGAATATTACATGTTTTACAAACCACGGCACGCAGGCCGGTCATACATGAATAAAACAGTAAACACTTCCATTTGGGCCTTCGAGGGCCGGCTTCGCAAAAAGGGCTTTAGCCCGCTATTGACCACTTGGTCCAGCTGCACCTGCAAGCAACAAACCACCGCACGGTGGCAAAACAAGGCAACGGTCAGCAATGCTGACCAAATTATAACGATCCCGCCCCCAACTCGGGGCGGCGATGCTCCTTCCCTGCATTTCATTAGTATAAGCGAGCAATGCATATATATAGCCATTTCATCACAGACGTTAGCTCGCACGGCCACACGCCCCGTGCACTCAGGGCACATTCTCGGTGAACTGATCGATGTTACGTCAATTAAAGTCATTAACATTCCGGACTCACCACCGCCACTTAGACGGCCAAACCTATGAGCAATTTGTCTTCCCGGCATGGGTCACGTCAATTTAAGCCATTGACCGTCGAAGACTCCCATCTATGCCAACGGCAAGTGCCACGTAACCTTAGGTCTCTTTAACCCGAACGACATAGATATGGGTACGGTTCCATCTAACCCGTGCTCACGTCGCAACGACAATTTAAGCCATTTGCGCAGGTCAAACTTCTCCCGAGTCCCATTTCCATCACGAGTCACATAACCCAGTTATGTTCAAGTTGGCTCTCAGGCCACCAAGTTGGCAAGATCTCGTATCCGCCCAGTTTTCCGGGTGCACCTTTGGGTTAGTCCCCAAGGCTCCCTGCTGCAATCTACCGCGTAGAAAACCCGAAAACAACCAATAGCACGGAGTCTTCTCCGGCATTATGCAATGCAACATCACCGATCCGGACCAACATGTCCGGGTAGGCTTCACACATCATGCCTTTGTCCGTTCTCGCTTACGGACTCTAAACAACGGGGACTTCACATATCTACCCGAAGGAACGCCTCCAACTCTCCGCAAACTCGCGAGAGAGGGCTTCCTATGCAAAGGAAGAGAGCTATTCGTGCTCAAGATGAGGATCGTTACCCTTGAGTTCCTCTTTGGCGCCATTGAAAAGTAATCGGATGAAAACCACCACACTAGCGTTGCCTCCGTGGATCCGGAGTCGGCTCGCGATTTGGAGCTTCGAAGCTCCTCCAATGGCGGGATCTAACTCCTTCTTCCTCCCTTGGCTCTCCTCTCTCTCTAAGGATTTAGAAAGATGATAAGGTATGAAAAGTGAGGGTTTTCCAAGTCCACTCATGGGTATATCCCTTCAGGAACAACCCCCAGCCGTTGGATCTTCAGTCAAAGAAATGAACGGCTTCGATTCGGGACTGAAATGCCCAATCTGGGTCGAACACGGCCTGGCACACGCCCGTGTCCAGGGCCGTGTGTCGCATTTGCCATCTAAATCGAATCACCTGGAACCTCACACGGGTATGGAACACGCCCGTGTTCGAGCTGACATGCCCGTGTTCCACCTGACACGGCCGTGTGACCGGCCGTGTATCCCATGATTTTTCCCCAAAATCAACCCGAGCACTGCACGGGTTCTAGGACACGCCTGTGTCCTTGCCCGTGTCACCTTGACACGCCTGGGCCCCAGGCCGTGTACACGGTCTCGACATTTCGTCGCGTGAAGATCGACGACTTGATGACACGGCCTTGGACATGCCCGTGTCCTAGGCCGTATGCCTTGTCTCGACGATCGTCGAGCATATCTCGACGACTCCCCGGGACGATCGTCGACACGGGTCGACACGCCCTGCGACACGCCCGTGTCGCGGGCCGTGTGCCCATTCTCGACGAATCGTCGAGTAAATCTCGACGACTTCGCGACTAAGTGTCGACACGGGTCGACAGGCCCTGCGACATGCCCGTGTCGCAGGCCGTGTGCCCAGTCTCAGCGAATCGTCGAGAGAATCTCGACGACTTCGCGGCTAAGTGTCGACACACGCTTGACACGCCCTGGGACACGCCCGTGTCCCAGGCCGTGTGCCTGCTGCCAGAACCCAAACTGGCCCAAAACGTCCCCCTTTTTCTCCTTTGAGTTTCGGGGCGTTACAACTCTCCCCCTCTTAAAAGAATTTCGTCTGCGAAATTACATAAAGGAAAGACATGTACAAAACCAAAATTTGTACCTGAGCGGAACAACTCCGGATACTCGTCAAGCATAGTCTGCTCTCGCTCCCAAGAGAGCTCCTCACGACCGTAATTGTCCCACCAGACCTTGACCATCCTGATCTCTTTATTGCGTAGCCGCTTGACCTCCGAGTCCTCAATCCGCACGGGCTTGACCTTTGTCATTAGCCCACTATCCACCGGCACTTGATCAACCGCGATCACTTGCGTAGGCTCTTGCACCGCCTTCCGAAGCACCGAAATATGGAATACATCATGTAAACCACTTAGCTCCACTGAAAGCTTCAACCTATAGGCCGATTCACCAACTCGCTCCAGAACCTCAAACGGTCCAAGGTACCTCGGGCTTAGCTTTTTCAATCGTCGCACCCGCGAGACACCCTTGAACGGCTTGATCTTTAAGTATACATAATCGCCCACAGCGAACTCCACGTTCCTGTGCTTGGCATTATAGTACTTTGCTTGCCGGTCCTGAGCGATAAGCAACCTCTCCCGAATGGTTCTCACCAAAGAAGTAGAATCCTCCACTTCCGATCGCTTATACAACTTTGACTCACCCGTTTCTAACCAAGACAACGGCGTGCGACATTTCCTACCATATAGGGCCTCGAAAGGCGCCATCTGAATACTCGCTTGGTAGCTGTTGTTGTATGCGAACTCCACCAAATATAGGTGGTCTTCCCATTGCTTTCCAAAATCCAAGCACACATGCGGAGCATGTCTTCCATGGTTCTATTGACCCTCTCGGTCTGCCCATCCGTTTGCGGATGGAAGGCTGTGCTGAATTTCAGCTTTGATCCCAACATTTGCTGCACCAGCCTCCAATCATTGGACGTGAACCGCCCATCTCGGTCACTCACGATGCTGCGGGGCACACCATGAAGTCGTACTATGTTATCCACATAAAGCTTTGCCAGCTTCTCCACCGGATCATCCTTCCTATGCGGAATAAAATGCGACACCTTCGTTAATCGATCAACAACCACCCAAATGGCATCGTTTCCCTTTTGCGACCTTGGCAAACCGTGCACAAAGTCCATAGAGATGTCGTCGAATTTCCACTCCGGAATAGGCAAGGACTTAAGAAATCCTCCTGGCTTTTGGCACTCCGCCTTCACCAAGGCGCAAGTTTGGCACTTCGCTACGTAGAGCGCCACATCCTTTTTCAAACCCGGCCACCAAAACAGTTTCTTCACATCACGGTACATCTTCGTGCTCCCCGAGTGAATCGAGTACTTGGTATGGTGCGCCTCGTACAACAACTCCACCCGTAAATTGCCCAAACTTGGGACACACAGACGACCGTCTTTCCAAAGCAATCCGTCCTCCACGACGAATTGGGGATTTGACCCATCCAGAGCCTCTACCGTGAATTGCTTCATATGAGCATCCATATCCAAAGCCGGCCGAATACGATCAGCCAGGTCATATTGGACTTCAGTCCAATTCAGATCTGCTTCAGTACTTGATTGCCTGTCCACACAAACAATCTCCAACGCCTCCAACTCCCGCACCAACCGCTCATCATGCACCGATAGCCAATTGGCTTGAGCTAGGGCTCGGCGACTCAGCGCATCCGCAACCGCATTCCCTTTGCCAGGCACGTAGTGGATCTTGAATGTATATTCCCCCAGGAACTCCATCCATCTACGCTGCCGCATATTCAGATCCTTCTGATCAATCAAATATTTCAGGCTCTTATGATCGGTGTAGATATCAATCTTCACACCGTACAAATAGTGTCTCCACAGCTTCAAGGCAAAAAATCACGGCCGCTAACTCCAAGTCATGGACCGGATAATTCCTCTCCTGCACTTTTAGCTGTCTCGAGCCATAAGCTATCACGCTTCCGTGGTGCAGTAGCACGCAACCCAAACCGCTGCCCGAAGCATCGCTATATATCTCATAGCCTTCGGTTCCACATGGCGAACTCAGCACAGGCGCCGTGGTCAACCGACACTTCAATTCCTCAAAAGCTCGCGCGCACTCCGGCGTCCAAACGAACTTATGCTCCTTCCTCGTCAAAGTAGTGAGAGGTAACGCTAACCGCGAGAAGTTCTCTACGAAGCGCCTATAATAGCCGGCAAGCCCCAAAAAGCTCCGGACTTCTGCTACCGTAGCAAGCTCAGGCCACTCCCGTATCGCAACAATCTTCGCCGGATCCACAGCAATACCCTCTCCACTCACTATATGACCGAGGAACGCCACTGAGGATAGCCAAAACTCGCACTTCGAGAACTTGGCATACAACTGATTTCTCCTTAGCATCTCCAACACCAAATGAAGATGCTTGAAGTGATCTTCCTCACTTTGCGAGTACACCAAAATATCGTCGATGAAGACGATCACGAAATGGTCCAAGTACTCCCTGAAAGTCCTGTTCATCAAATCCATGAACACTGACGGCGCATTAGTCAGCCCAAACAGCATGACCGTAAACTCATAATGCCCGTATCTCGTACTAAACGTTGTCTTCGGGATATCACTCTCCCTTATTCGCAGCTAATAGTACCCAGCCTTGAGATCCAACTTCGAGTACACTGTCGACCCGACTAACTGATCAAAGAGATCATCAATCCGGGGGATCGGGTACTTGTTCTTCTCCGTCAGCTTGTTTAGCTCTCGATAATCAATACACAACCTCAAACTTCCATCCTTCTTCTTAACAAAGAGGACCGGTGCGCTCCAAGAAGAAGAACTCGGGCGCACATACCCTTGCTCCAACAACTCTTGTAGTTGAACTTTCAGCTCCGCCATTTCCTTAGGCGCTAGCCGATACGGAGATCGTGACACAGGCTTTGCACCTCGCACTAGCTCGATCGTAAAATCTATCTCCCGCTGAGGCGGGGCTCCAGGAAGATCCGTGGGGAACACATCAGGGTATTCCGATACCACTGAAATACAATCCAACGCGGGCTTCGGCTTTGCAACCTCCACTAGTGTAAAGAACAGTTCTGCACCAGCACGAACCGCCTTCACCACCTGAAGAGCAGACATCAATGTCTTGCTTGACCCCTTTAAGCCTGTAAAAGTCGTTTCACGACTTGGTCCCAGCTTGACTTCCTCGCTACCGCAATCTATATGGGCCTGCCGCTCCGAGAGCCAGTCCATGCCAAATATGACGTCGAACTCCACTAACGGAAGTAAAGACGCCCGCAGGTCGAACTACTGCTCCCCAATACGAATCTTAACATCGCAGATCCTATCCGCTTGCATCGAACACCCATTGGGCAACAACACATCCAACTTATCCTTCACCATCGAAGAAGGGACTCCGATGCGTGATATAAATCCTTCGGACAAGAAGGAGTGTGATGCTCCCATATCGAAGAGTGCTCATGCCGGATTTTCACAAATCAATACAAATCCTAAACAAGTAGTGGTAAGGTAACATGTGCATAACAAGTATTTATGGAAATTGACTTGCTATAAATTAAATCGTACCTGTCACCAAATCGGCATGTTTGATGGCCTTCTGTTGGCCAAGATTGTAGACCCTTGGTTGGGCCGGAGCATAATGGGATGCGGTCGACTCCACCGCCTTTCCCTTCTCTTCATAGGTAGCTCCCGGCTTCCTCTCGGACTTAGGACGTCCGCTCCAACAATCACGGGCGAAATGCCCCGTCTTTCCACATGTAAAACACGCGCCCGGGGTCCATCTCGTGGTCGCCCCAGAAGCACCAGAAGGAGCTGGACCCGAAGTCCTATGCTTCTTGAAAGCCCTCCGATAGCCGGACTTTGAAGTAGTCGGCACTTTAAATTCAGATTTTCTATCAACCAAGCCTTTCTTCGCTTGCACATTCTTCATGTCATTCTCCAAGGACCGGGCAGTATTGACCAAGGTTAAGAAACCCTGCGTCATCGGCCCCGACAGTAGTAATCTCAACTCATCCCTCAAGCCTTCATAGAAGCGATTAGTCTTGCGCTCCTCATCCACGATGGTGGAGCTAGCATAACGACTCAGACGATTAAACTCGTGGAGATATTCTTCCACACTCCTCTCACCCTGTACCAACTTCAGGAACTCATTCTCCAACGCTATCTTCTGCGTCGAAGGGAGGTATCTCGCCAAAAATAATCTCGAGAACTCCTCCATCGAGACATCACCAAGTTGCCTACCTCTCAGTAAGTGCAGCTCCAATACTTCCCACCACATCCTCGCTTCGCCGTCCAAAAGGAACGTAGCGATGGTGGTCATTTGCCACTCCTCCGTCTCCGTTGCTGTCATGACTCTCTTCACCCTAGAGAGCCAGTCTTCAGCCTGAGATGGGGTTCCCAACCCCGAGAATAACGGAGGGTTAAAGCTCATTACATGCTTTAGCTGCCTCTCAGTTGCCCTCCTTGGCACCACCGGTTCTACAACCACTTGCTCCACTCTCCTCGGCTCAGCCTCTTGAAGAGGTTCTTGCTCCATCACAGGAGCGGGCTGCTGCGTTTGCCTTGCAGGCTGCGCATTAATCACGGCCAACACCGCTTCAGCCACCAATCGTATGTTCTCCGCAGATAGAGGTGTTGCGGGAGCAACATCCGGTGCACTACTAGTCTCAGAAACTCGGCGTTCTGACGGCCCAACACCACTTCTGGTCACCTATTGTGGTACAAAACACCGTTAAGCGACCAAATAGTATTGCAAACAGCAATTATTGGAACACGCAGGTTCCTCAAACACGAGTATTTTCATTCCTAAGTGGACATTCATGGGTTCTTTTACCATTATAACGATGACGAACACAATGTGCTCACCACCCCTTAAAAAGAATTCGTCCACGAATTCAGTTTAAGCCCAACCAAAACTAGTAGTCTGATACTAAATTGTAACACCCCCTATCCGTCGCATAGCATATAGCAGTAGGTCCGGCCGGGGCCCGACGCCATATACTACAGACAGACTGGGTGGTTACTTATGGAAACCATCCAACCAATCTCAACATCCTACACAGAGCATTCTAGCAGAAGCAGTTTATAAAAGTTGTAAACAAGAACCCAGCATCGAAGCACGAATGTCCACTAATACAAAATAGGAATGTTATACAAAATACCCAAAACAAGCCTTAAGGCCTTACAAAATGTTTCACTTGAATATTACATGGTTTACAAACCACGGCACGCAGGCCAGTCATACATGAATAAAACAGTAAACACTTCCATTTGGGCCTTCGAGGGCCGGCTTCGCAAAAAGGGCTTTAGCCCGCTATTGACCGCTTGGTCCAGCTGCACCTGCAAGCAACAAACCACCGCACGGTGGCAAAACAAGGCAACGGTCAGCAATGCTGACCAAATTATAACGATCCCGCCCCCAACTCGGGGCGGCGATGCTCCTTCCCTGCATTTCATTAGCATAAGCGAGCAATGCATATATATAGCCATTTCATCACAGACGTTGGCTCGCACGACCACACGCCCCGTGCACTCAGGGCACATTCTCGGTGAACCGGTCGATGTTACGTCAATTAAAGCCATTAACATTCCGGACTCACCACCGCCACTTAGACGGCCAAACCTATGAGCAATTTGTCTTCCCGGCATGGGTCACGTCAATTTAAGCCATTGACCGCCGAAGACTCCCATCTATGCCAACGGCAAGTGCCACGTAACCTTAGGTCCTTTAACCCGAACGACATAGATATGGGTACGGTTCCATCTAACCCGTGCTCACGTCGCAACGACAATTTAAGCCATTTGCGCAGGTCAAACTTCTCCCGAGTCCCATTTCCATCACAAGTCATATAACCCAGTTATGTTCAAGTTGGCTCTCAGGCCACCAAGTTGGCAAGATCTCGTATCCGCCCAGTTTTCCGGGTGCACCTTTGGGTTAGTCCCCAAGGCTCCCTGCTGCAATCTACCGCGTAGAAAACCCGAAAAACAACCAATAGCACGGAGTCTTCTCCGGCATTATGCAATGCAACATCACCGATCCGGACCAACATGTCCGGGTAGGCTTCACACATCATGCCTATGTCCGTTCTCGCTTACGGACTCTAAACAACGGGGACTTCACATATCTAGCCGAAGGAACGCCTCCAACTCTCCGCAAACTCGCGAGAGAGGGCTTCCTATGCAAAGGAAGAGAGCTATTCGTGCTCAAGATGAGGATCGTTACCCTTGAGTTCCTCTTTGGCGCCATTGAAAAGTAATCAGATGAAAACCACCGCACTAGCGTTGCCTCCGTGGATCCGGAGTCGGCTCGCTATTTGGAGCTTCGAAGCTCCTTCAATGGCGGGATCTAACTCCTTCCTCCCTTGGCTCTCCTCTCTCTCTAAGGATTTAGAAAGATGATAAGGTATGAAAAGTGAGGGTTTTCCAAGTCCACTCACGGGTATATCCCTTCAGGAACAACCCCCAGCCGTTGGATCTTCAGTCAAAGAAATGAACGGCTTCGATTCGGGACTGAAATGCCCAATCTGGGCCGAACACGGCCTGGCACACGCCCGTGTCCAGGGCCGTGTGCCGCATTCGCCGTCAAAATCGAATCACCTGGAACCTCACACGGGTATCGAACACGCCCGTGTTCGAGCTGACACGCCCGTGTTCCACCTGATACGGCCGTGTGACCGGCCGTGTACCCCATGATTTTTCCCCAAAATCAACCCGAGCACTGCACGGGTTCTAGGACACGCCCGTGTCCTTGCCCGTGTCACCTTGACACGCCTGGGCCCCAGGCCGTGTACACGGTCTCGACTTTTCATCGCGTGAAGATCGACGACTTGATGACACGGCCTTGGACACGCCCGTGTCCTAGGCCGTGTGCCTTGTCTCGACGATCGTCGAGCAAATCTCGACGACTCCCCGGGACGATCGTCGACATGGGTCGACACGCCCGTGTCGCGGGCCGTGTGCCCATTCTCGACGAATCGTCGAGTAAATCTCGACGACTTCGCGGCTAAGTGTCGAAACGGGTCGACACGCCCTGCGACACGCCCGTGTCGCAGGCCGTGTGCCTAGTCTCAGCGAATCGTGGAGAGAATCTCGACGACTTCGCGGCTAAGTGTCGACACACGCTTGACACGCCCTGGGACACGCCCGTGTCCCAGGCCGTGTGCCTGCTGCCAGAACCCAAACTGGCCCAAAACGTCCCCCTTTTTCTCCTTTGAGTTTCGGGGCGTTACAAGCCTACCCGGACATGTTGGTCTGGATCGGTGATGTTGCATTGCATAAATGTCGGAGAAGACTCAGTGCTATTGGGTGTTTTCGGGTTTTCTACGCGGTAGATTGCTGCAGGGAGCCTTGGGGATTAACCCAAAGGTGCACCCAGAAAAATGGGCGGATGCGAGATCTTGCCAACTTGGTGGCCTGAGAGCCAACCTGAACATAACCGGGTTATGTGAATTGTGTTGGAAATGGGACTCGGTGGAAGTTTGACTCGTGCAAATGGCTTAAATTGTCGTTGCGATGTGAGCATGGGTTAGATGAAACCGTACCCGTTCTATGTCGTTCGGTTAGAGAGACCTAAGGGTACGTGGCACTTGCTGTTGGCATAGATTAGGGTCTTCGGCGGTCAATGACTTAAATTGTCGTGACCCAGGCCATGAAGACAAAATGCTCATAGGTTTGGCCGTCAAAGTGGCGGTGGTGACTCTGGAATGTCTATGGCTTTAATTGACGTGACATCGACCAGTTCACCGAGAATATGCCCTGAGAGCATGGGGCGTGTGGCCATGCGAGCCAACGTCTGTGATGAAATGAATATTGTTATTTATTGCTCGCTTATGCTAATGAAATGCAGGGAAGGAGCATCGCCGCCCCGAGTTGGGGGCGAGATCGTTATAATTTGGTCAGCATTTCTGACCGTTGACTTGTTTTGCCGTCGTGCGGTGGTTTGTTGCTTGCAGGTGTTGCTGGACCAAGCGGTCAATAGCGGGCTAAAGCCCTTTTTGCGAAGCCGGCCCTCGAAGGCCTAATTGGAAGTGTTTACTGTTTTATTCATGTATGACCGGCCTGCGTGCCGTGGTTTGTAAATCATATAATATCAAGTGATACATTTTGTAAGGCCTTAAGGCTTATGTTGGTATTTTGTATAACATTCCTATTTTGGATTAGTGGACATTCATGCTTTAATGCTGGGTTCTTTATTGCAACTTTTATAAACTGCTTCCGCTAGAATGCTCTGCGTAGGACGTTATGATTAGTTGGATAGTTTCCATGAGTAACCACCCGGTCTGTCTGTAGTATATGGCGTCGGGCCCCGACCGCACCTACTGCTATATGCTATGCGACGGATAGGGGGTGCTACAATTTAGTATCAGACTACTGGTTTTGATCGGGCTTAAAATTAATTCGTGGGCGAATTCTTTTAAGGGGTGGTGAGCACATTTTGTGCGTCATCGTTATAACAGTAAAAGAACCCATGAATGTCCACTTAGGAATGAAAATACACGTGTTTGAGGAACCTGCGTGTTCCTATAACTACTGTTTGCAATTTTATATTGTCGCTTAACGGTGTTTTGTACCACTATAGGTGACCAGAAGTGGTGTTGGGCCGTCAGAACGCCGAGTTTCTGAGGCTAGCAGTGCACCAGATGTTGCTCCTGCAACACCTCTATCGGCTGAGAACATACGATTGGTGGCCGAAGCAGTGTTGGCCGTGATAAATGCGCAGCCTGCAAGGCAAATGCAGCAGCCCGCTCCTGCAATGGAGCAGGTACCGCTGCAAGAGGCTGAGCTGAGGAGAGTGGAGCAAGTGGTTGTCGAACTGGTGGTGCCAAGGAGGGCAGCCGAGAGACAGCTCAAGCATGTTATGAGCTTTAATCCTCCTGTATTCTCGGGGTTGGGAACCCCATCTCAAGCTGAAGACTGGCTCTCCAGGGTGAAGAGAGTCATGACAGCAACGGAGGAGGAGGAGTGACAAATGACCACCATTGCTACGTTCCTTTTGGACGGGGAAGCGAGATTATGGTGGGAAGGCTTGGAGCTGCATCATTTGAGAGGTAGACAACTTACAGACGTCCCGATGGAAGAGTTCTCGGGATTGTTCTTAGCAAGATACCTCCCTTCTACTCAGAGGATTTCGATGGAGAACGAATTTCTGAAGTTGGTTCAGGGTAAGAAGAGCGTGGATGAATATCTCCATGATTTCACTCGTTTGAGTCGATATGCTAGCTCCACCATCGTGGAGGAGGAGCGCAAGACTAATCGCTTCTATGAAGGCTTGAGAGATGAGTTGAGATTACTACTTTTGGGGCCGATGATGCAGGGTTTCTTAACCTTGGTCAATACTGCCCGGTCCTTGGAGAAGGAAAAGAAGAATGTGCAAGAAAAGAAAAGCTTGGGTGACAGGAAATCTGATTTCAAAGTGCCGACTACTTCAAAGTCCGGCTATCGGAGGTCTTTCAAGAAGCTTAGGACTTCGGGTCAAGCTCCTTCTAGTGTTTCTGGGGCGACTACGAGTCGGAACCCAGGTGCGTGTTTTACTTGTGGAAAGACGGGGCACTTTGCCCGTGACTGTTGGAGCGGACGTCCTAGGTCCGAGAGAAGGTCGGGAGCTACTTATGAAGCGAAGGGAAAGGCAGTGGAGTCGACCGTGTCCCACTATGCTCCGGCCCAACCAAGGGTCTATAATCTTGGCCAACAGGAGGACATCAAATAGGCTGATGTGGTGACAGGTACAGTTTAATTTATAGCAAGTCAATTTCTTTAAATACTTGTTATGCACATGTTACCTTACCACTGCTTGTTTAGGATTTGTATTGATTTGTGAAAATCCGGCACGAGCACTCTTCGATACGGGAGCTTCACACTCCTTCTTGTCCGAAGGATTTATATCACGCATCGGAGTCCCTTCTTCGATGGCGAAGGATAAGTTGGATGTGTTGTTGCCCAATGGGTGTTCGATGCGAGCGGATAGGATCTGCGATGTTAAGATTCGTCATTATGAGTTTACGGTCACCTGCCAGGCATCTCTACTAATCCGTTGTGGAGTTCATATTTGGCATGACTGGCTCTCGCAGCAGCAAGTCTTAGATTGCGGTCGGAAGGATCAAGTTGGGAGCAGTTGTGTCGAGACTTTTACGGGCTTAACAGGGCCTGCGAGCACGGGCGTTGTGTCGCTCTTCAGGGTGGTGAAGGCGACCCGTATCGACACTTAGCCCGCGAAGTCGAACTCTTTACAAGTGTCGAGACATGGCACATGGCCTGCGAAGCACGAAGCCCGCGTTCGTATTTCAGGTGCGTGTCGGAATACCCTGATGTGTCCCCGACAGATCTTCCTGGAGCCCCGCCTCAGCGGGAAGATATACTTTTACGATTGTGTCGAGCCAGTGCTAGGTGCAAAGCCTGTGTCACGATCTCCTTATCGGCTCGAGGAAATGGCGGTGTTGAAAGTTCAACTACAAGAACTATTGGAGCCCAAGGGTATGTGCGCCCGAGTTCTTTGCCTTGAGCGCACCAGCTTTGTTAAGGACACGGGACGTGTCCTAGAACCCGCTTGAGGCTATGTATTGATTATCGAGCTCAACAAGTTGTTTTCAAGTACCCGATCCCCTGGATCGATGATCTTTTGATCAGTTGGTAGGGTCGACGGTGTACTCGAAGTTGGACAAGGCGGTACTACACGCTGCGAATAAGTGTCAGAGTGATATCCCGAAGACACGGCCGTTTAGTACGAGAACGGGCATTATGTTACGATACCCGTGTGAGGTTCCAGGTGATTCGATTTTGACGGCGAATGCGGCACACGGCCCTGGACACGGGCGTGTGCCAGGCCGTGTTCGGCCCAGATTGGGCATTTCAGTCCCGAATCGAAGCCGTTCATTTCTTTGACTGAAGATCCAACGGCTGGGGGTTGTTCCTGAAGGGATATACCCGTGAGTGGACTTGGAAAACCCTCACTTTTCATACCTTATCATCTTTCTAAATCCTTAGAGAGAGAGGAGAGCCAAGGAAGGAAGGAGTTAGATCCGCCATTGAAGGAGCTTCGAAGCTCCAAATAGCGAGCCGACGCCGGATCCACGGAGGCAACGCTAGTGCGGTGGTTTTCATCTGATTACTTTTCAATGGCGCCAAAGAGGAACTCAAGGGTAACGATCCTCATCTTGAGCACGAATAGCTCTCTTCTTTGCATAGGAAGCCCTCTCTCGCGAGTTTGCGGAGAGTTGGAGGTGTTCCTTCGGCTAGATATGTGAAGTCCCCGTTGTTTAGAGTCCGTAAGCGAGAACGGACATAGGCATGATGTGTGAAGCCTACCCGGACATGTTGGTCCGGATCGGTGATGTTGCATTGCATAATGCCGGAGAAGACTCCGTGCTATTGGTTGTTTTTCGGGTTTTCTACGCGGTAGATTGCAGCAGGGAGCCTTGGGGACTAACCCAAAGGTGCACCCAGAAAAACTGGGCGGATACGAGATCTTGCCAACTTGGTGGCCTGAGAGCCAACTTGAACATAACTGGGTTATATGATTGTGATGGAAATGGGACTCGGTGAGAAGTTTGACCTGCAAATGGCTTAAATTGTCGTTGCGACGTGAGCACGGGTTAGATGGAACCGTACCCATATCTATGTCGTTCGGTTAAAGAGACCTAAGGTTACGTGGCACTTGTCGTTGGCATAGATGGGAGTCTTCGGCGGTCAATGGCTTAAATTGACGTGACCCATGCCGGGAAGACAAATGCTCATAGGTTTGGCCGTCTAAGTGGCGGTGGTGAGTCCGGAATGTTATGGCTTTAATTGACGTAACATCGACCGGTTCACCGAGAATGTGCCCTGAGTGCACGGGGCGTGTGGTCGTGCGAGCCAACGTCTGTGATGAAATGGCTATATATATGCATTGCTCGCTTATGCTAATGAAATGCAGGGAAGGAGCATCGCCGCCCCGAGTTGGGGGCGGGATCGTTATAATTTGGTCAGCATTGCTGACCGTTGCCTTGTTTTGCCACCGTGCGGTGGTTTGTTGCTTGCAGGTGCAGCTGGACCAAGCGGTCAATAGCGGGCTAAAGCCCTTTTTGCGAAGCCGGCCCTCGAAGGCCAAATGGAAGTGTTTACTGTTTTATTCATGTATGACCGGCCTGCGTGCCGTGGTTTGTAAATCATGTAATATTCAAGTGAAACATTTTGTAAGGCCTTAAGGCTTGTTTTGGTATTTTGTATAACATTCCTATTTTGATTAGTGGACATTCGTGCTTCGATGCTGGGTTCTTTATTACAACTTTTATAAACTGCTTCCGCTAGAATGCTCTGTGTAGGACGTTGATGATTGGTTGGATGGTTTCCATAAGTAACCACCCGGTCTGTCTGTAGTATATGGCGTCGGGCCCCGACCGGACCTACTGCTATATGCTATGCGACGGATAGGGGGTGTTACAATTTAGTATCAGACTACTAGTTTTGGATGGGCTTAAACTGAATTCGTGGACGAATTCTTTTTAAGGGGTGGTGAGCACATTGTGTGCGTCATCGTTATAACAGTAAAAGAACCCATGAATGTCCACTTAGGAATGAAAATACTCGTGTTTGAGGAACCTGCGTGTTCCTATAATTGCTGTTTGCAATTTTATATTTGGTCGCTTAACGGTGTTTTGTACCACTATAGGTGACCAGAAGTGGTGTTGGGCCGTCAGAACGCCGAGTTTCTGAGGCTAGTAGTGCACCGGATGTTGCTCCCGCAACACCTCTATCGGCGGAGAACATACGATTGGTGGCGAAGCGGTGTTGGCCGTGATTAATGCGCAGCCTGCAAGGCAAACGCAGCAGCCCGCTCCTGTGATGGAGCAAGAACCTCTTCAAGAGGCTGAGCCGAGGAGAGTGGAGCAAGTGGTTGTAGAACTGGTGGTGCCAAGGAGGGCAACTGAGAGGCAGCTAAAGCATGTAATGAGCTTTAACCCTCCGTTATTCTCGGGGTTGGGAACCCCATCTCAAGCTGAAGACTGGCTCTCCAGGGTGAAGAGAGTCATGACAGCAACGGAGCGGAGGAGTGGCAAATGACCACCATGCTACGTTCCTTTTGGACGGCGAAGCGAGGATGTGGTGGGAGTATTGGAGCTGCACTTACTGAGAGGTAGACAACTTGGTGATGTCTCGATGGAGGAGTTCTCGAGATTGTTTTGGCAAGATACCTCCCTTCGACGCAGAAGATTTAGCGTTGGAGAATGAGTTTCTGAAGTTGGTACAGGGTGAGAGGAGCGTGGATGAATATCTCCACGAGTTTAATCGTCTGAGTCGATATGCTAGCTCCACCATCGTGGATGAGGAGCGCAAGACTAATCGCTTCTATGAAGGCTTGAGGGATGAGTTGAGATTACTACTTCGGGGCCGATGACGCAGGGTTTCTTAACCTTGGTCAATACTGCCCGGTCCTTGGAGAAGGAAAAGAAGAATGTGCAAGCGAAGAAAGGCTTGGGTGATAGAAAATCTGATTTCAAAGTGCCGACTACTTCAAAGTCCGGCTATCGGAGGGCTTTCAAGAAGCTTAGGACTTCGGGTCCAGCTCCTTCTGGTGCTTCTGGGGCGACTACGAGTCGGAACCCAGGTGCGTGTTTTACTTGTGGAAAGACGGGGCATTTTGCCCGTGATTGTTGGAGCGGACGTCCTAAGTCCGAGAGAAGGTCGGGAGCTACTTATGAAGAGAAGGGAAAGGCGGTGGAGTCGACCGCATCCCACTATGCTCCGGCCCAACCAAGGGTCTATAATCTTGGCCAACAGGAGGACATCAAACATGCCGATGTGGTGACAGGTACAGTTTAATTTATAGCAAGTCAATTTCATAAATACTTGTTATGCACATGTTACCTTACCACTACTTGTTTAGGATTTGTATTGATTTTTGAAAATCCGGCACGAGCACTCTTCGATACGGGAGCTTCACACTCCTTCTTGTCCGAAGGATTTATATCACGCATCGGAGTCCCTTCTTCGATGGCGAAGGATAAGTTGGATGTGTTGTTGCCCAATGGGTGTTCGATGCGAGCGGATAGGATCTGCGATGTTAAGATTCGTATTGGGGAGCAGGAGTTCGACCTGCGGGCGTCTTTACTTCCGTTAGTGGAGTTCGACGTCATATTTGGCATGGACTGGCTCTCGGAGCAGCAGGCCCATATAGATTGCGGTAGCGAGGAAGTCAAGCTGGGAGCAAGTCGTGAACGACTTTTACGGGCTTAAAGGGGTCGAGCAAGACATTGATGTCTGCTCTTCAGGTGGTGAAGGCGGTTCGTGCCGGTGCAGAACTGTTCTTTACACTAGTGGAGGTTGCAAAGCCGAAGCCCGCGTTGGATTGTATTTCAGTGGTATCGGAATACCCTGATGTGTTCCCCGCGGATCTTCCTGGAGCCCCGCCTCAGCGGGAGATATATTTTACGATCGAGCTAGTGCGAGGTGCAAAGCCTGTGTCACGATCTCCGTATCGGCTAGCGCCTAAGGAAATGGCGGAGCTGAAAGTTCAACTACAAGAGTTGTTGGAGCAAGGGTATGTGCGCCCGAGTTCTTCTTCTTGGAGCGCACCGGTCCTCTTTGTTAAGAAGAAGGATGGAAGCTTGAGGCTGTGTATTGATTATCGAGAGCTAAACAAGCTGACGGAGAAGAACAAGTACCCGATCCCCGGATTGATGATCTTTTTGATCAGTTGGTCGGGTCGACGGTGTACTCGAAGTTGGATCTCAAGGCTGGGTACTATCAGCTGCGAATAAGGGAGAGTGATATCCCGAAGACAGCATTTAGTACGAGATACGGGCATTATGAGTTTACGGTCATGCCGTTTGGGCTGACTAATGCGCCGTCTGTGTTCATGGATTTGATGAACAGGACTTTCAGGGAGTACTTGGACCATTTCGTGATCGTCTTCATCGACGATATTTTGGTGTACTCGCAAAGTGAGAAAGATCACTTCAAGCATCTTCATTTGGTGTTGGAGACGCTAAGGAGAAATCAGTTGTATGCCAAGTTCTCGAAGAGCGAGTTTTGGCTATCCTCAGTGGCGTTCCTCGGTCATATAGTGAGTGGAGAGGGTATTGTTGTGGATCCGGCAAAGATCGTTGCGATACGGGAGTGGCCTGAGCTTGATACGGTAGCGGAAGTCCGGAGTTTTCTGGGGCTTGCCGGCTATTATAGGCGCTTCGTAGAGAACTTCTCGCGGATAGCTTTTCCTCTCACTACTTTGACGAGGAAGGAGCATAAGTTCGTTTGGACGTCGGAGTGCGCACAAGCTTTTGAGGAGTTGAAGTGTCGGTTGACCACGACGCCTGTGCTGAGTTCGCCATGTGGGACCGAGGGCTATGAGATTTATAGTGATGCTTCAGGCAGCGGTTTGGGTTGCGTGCTGCTATAACACGGAAGTGTAATAGCTTATGGCTCGAGACAGTTAAAAGTGCACGAGAGGAATTATCCGTTCCATGACTTGGAGTTAGCGGCCGTGATTTTTGCCTTGAAGCTGTGGAGACACTATTTGTACGGTGTGAAGATTGATATCTACACCAATCACAAGAGCCTGAAGTATCTTATTGATCAGAAGGATCTGAATATGCGGCAGCGTAGATGGATGGAGTTCCTGGGGGACTATACATTCAAGATCCACTACGTGCCTGGTAAAGGGAATGCGGTTGCGGACGCGTTGAGTCGCCGAGCCCCAGCTCAAGCCAATTGGCTATCGGTGCATGATGAGCGGTTGGTGCGGGAGTTGGAGGCGTTGGAGATTGTTTGTGTGGACAGGCAATCAAGTGCTGAAGCAGTTCTGAATTGGACTGAAGTCCAATATGACCTGGCTGATCGTATTCGGCAGGCTTTGGATATGGATGCTCATATGAAGCAGTTCATGGTGGAGGCTCTGGATGGGTCAAATTCCCAATTCGTTGTGGAGGACGGATTACTTTGGAAAGACGGTCGTCTGTGCGTCCCAAGTGTGGGTAAGTTGCGGGTGGAGTTGTTGTACGAGGCACACCATACCAAGTACTCGATTCACCCGGGGATCACGAAGATGTACCGTGATGTGAAGAAACTGTTTTGGTGGCTGGTTTGAAGAAGGATGTGGCGCTATACGTAGCGAAGTGCCAAACTTGCGCCTTGGTGAAGGCGGAGTGCCAAAAGCCGGGAGGATTTCTTAAGTCCTTGCCTATTCCGGAGTGGAAATTTGACGACATCTCTATGGACTTTGTGCACGGTTTGCCAAGGTCGCAAAAGGGGAACGACTCTATTTGAGTGGTCGTGGATCGGTTAATGAAGGTGTCGCATTTCATTCTGCATAGGAAGGATGATCCGGTGGAGAAGTTGGCAAAGCATTATGTGGATAACATTGTGCGGCTTGATGGTGTGCCCCGCAGCATCGTGAGTGACGGAGATGGGCGGTTCACGTCCAATGATTGGAGGCTTGTGCAACAAATGTTGGGAACAAAGTTGAAATTTAGCACAGCCTTCCATCCGCAAATGGATGGGCAGACTGAGAGGGTCAATAGAACCATGGAAGACATGCTTTGCATGTGTGTCTTGGATTTCGGAAAGTAATGAGAAGACCACCTTTATTTGGTGGTGTTCGCATACAATAATAGCTACCAAGTGGTATTCAGATGGCGCCATTCGAGGCCCTATATGGTAGAAAATGTCGCACACCGTTGTCTTGGTTAGAAACGGGTGAGTCAAAGTTGTATAAGCGATTGGAAGTGGAGGATGCTACTTCTTTGGTGAGAACCATTCGGGAGAGGTTGCTTATCGCTCAGGACCGGCAAGCGAAGTACTATAATGCCAAGCACAGGAACGTGGAGTTCGCTGTGGGCAACTATGTGTACTTAAAGATCAAGACGTTCAAGGGTGTCTCGCGGGTGTGGCGATTGAAAAAGCTAAGCCCGAGGTACCTTGGGCCATTTGAGGTTCTGGAGCGAGTGGGTAAAGCAGCCTATAGTTATTCCACGCTAAGTGCACACCAATGTCAGGGTGCAGTAGGTCAATATACACGGGTCTGCACGACGTAATCCCTCGTTGAGCAGATCAGTGTGTTGTCCTACGTGTACTCTCTCTCTATTGGAGTGCATTTACTTTCAAGTATAGGGCTGTAACTATGCAAGAGCAGACAATGAGCAAGGATGGGTCAAGGAGCAGCTCTTGGGTGGATAGACGAAAAATCGTCTAAGTATAAATCGACGAGAATCACCAAGTGATTCTCGCCGATTCGGCGAGAATCACTAGTGATTCTCGCCGAATCGTCGAGAATCATTAGTGATTCTCGCCGACTCTATCCGGCTACCTCAAAGCGGTGCCAAGTAAGATTCGGTGAGAATCACTAGTGATTCTCGCCGAACCCATCGTTGAGGAGATCATGGCCAAGTAATATTCGTCGAGAATCAACAAGTGATTCGGCGAGAATCATCAAGTGATTCGGCGAGAATCACTAGTGATTCTCGACGAATCGTTGAGAATCACTAACTGATTCTCGCCGATTCGTCGAGAATCACTTTCGATTCTCGCCGATTTTGATTTGGCAATTTTTCTGGAAACAGCTGGACCGGATTCTGCCGCTGGCACTGTGTTGAACCGGAACTAGGGTTTCCTTCAGGTGGGACCCACAACGGTCATTTAGGAGTATACTTGTGTATAAATACACGCGTATTTTTGAACAGTAAAGACACGGAGAAAAAGACGAAACACGGGCCGCGACGTAACCTAGATCGCGAGTTCCGCTACGCCGCCGCCGTCGCCTCTTGAGAGAGTTGATCGCCGGTCTTGATCGTGGTTTCTTCCAGATCTCCGGTCGATAGAAGCTTAGCCAAGCTTAGCATCTCACGTGTCTAACCGGAGATCTCTTGTCTCTTGATTTGTTGATCGGGAAAACCTTCCCCGTCCGAATCGATCGAGACGACTGATCCTAGTGTGACTGTTGGAAGACCTAGCTAGCTTTGCTACGAAGTTTGGATCTCCAAAGTACAGCAGCCGCACATCGTTGTCGCCGCCGATCCCGTGAACCAAGCTGCCGCTCATCTTGCCGCTGCCGGTTCCGGGGAGATTCTCTCCAAGAGAGATCTAGGGTTGTGGACTCTTCGTGGACTTCAAGAACACGTCGTCAACGAAGAGGGACACCTTAGTCTCCAAACGTAGTTTGTATCTCTTGTACATTCTAGCTTATTTTTGTTGTAACGGAACGTTGGTTCCTAGTTGTAAGGGTTGGGTGCAACCCGGGTTGTGGGAGTGTTGACTGCTACGTGTGGAAGGGTTCCTTCCGATAGTGCAAGGATTGGATTTCAATCCTGTTGGTGAAGAGACCGAGTCGTCCCTTGTTGGGAGATAGATCGAAGGGGGAAAGTGGATGTACCCAAATCGAGGAACCACTATAAATTGCTTGTGTATCTTATGTGCTGTGGTGTTTTGTTTTCTTGTGCAGGTACTATTTTAAATTCCGCAAAAAACGCTGCACGTCACCTATTCCCCCCCCCCCCCCCATAGGTGAAGATAGTTGACACTAGGTGGACTTTCAATTGGTATTAGAGGGAGGTTACTCATCAAAAAGGTTTAAATCTTGAGTAGAATCCTGCCACCAGTGTCAGAAGCATGGAGCTGGATCATGAGATATCGCCACTAAGACTCCCCACATGCACAAAGGAGTTTTATCCCGTCTGGTGGATGAGAGTGTCGTATCACTTGGATGCTATCGATCCTCGAGCATCTTTCATCCTGGAAGAGGGTCCTTTTATTCCTATGAAGACTTCCGACTCTGGAAAGAATATCCAAGTGCCCAAGTGCATTGCTGAGATGTCGGAGACGGAACTTTCATTATTTAATTTGGACAAGAGGATTCGTCAAATTATCATGGATATCTGGTCTGGAGCTTCTCGCTCTAGATTGGAAAAATGTGGGTCGGTTAAATCTATGTGGGTGATGATCTCAGAGCTGATGGCGGGGTCAGAGAAAGCTGGAATCTGCTGTCAACCAGAGGATGAAGCCTATGTGGGGGTCCTCGCCTCTGAAGATGAAGGCAAGGATCTATCGGACAGCATCAGAGCTCCAGTGTCCGTGTCAGAGACTGAATAAGTCAGTGAGGAAAGCAGTTCTGATGAGGATGACACAACGGTCACTGCCGCTAGTGACAATGACTCTGATGAGCAGGTAACTTCCTCATCTTGCCCCGTCTCTCTTAAAGTTTCTGAAGACAGGAACTGCTTTCCTTCAGAAAATCCTGATTCACTGAAGAGAGCCCTTCAGAAAAGCAACCAACTTGCTGAGGAGCAAGCTCAAGAGATTGCTCGACTGAAGATCTTGTTGGTTCTCCAATTGGCATCCAACAAGGTCAAGGACTCTAAAATCTCAGCTCTAGAGAGTAGTCTAGAGAATGAGAAAAGAATAGTAGCTAACTTTTCCAAGGTTGATGCTATGAAGAGAAAGGTAGAAAATGGGTGGATCTCCAGAATTATCAATTCATGGAGAAATGGGGAAACGGTATTCCGACCCGCCACTCCAAACAGGAAGGGTACTCATCATGCCTTCAGGTATGATCACAGGAACAATCGTGATCACTGTAAGGGTGATCTGTCCTCATGTGGAGACACTCATAGTGCAAGGGCCGTCGTGGCCACCCATGAGAGAATACCTAAGGCTCATTCTGAGCCCTTTGTATTCACTGCCACTGCCTCAACTCGGTGTGAATCTGCATGTATCAGCTCACAGAACGCTTCTCACCACCCGAGGACACAGGACAGGGAGGTTAGAAGTCATGCTGTAAGTTTTCATTGGGCCTCAGGAAGGGGGATGCCTGAAAGGAAGGCACCACCTCCCCGGCCTCATGACGCTCACAACATACATTCCTTCCACCCTTCCACGTGTCACGGTGGAAGAGGAAATTTTGTGAGGAGATCATGCCCTATCCCGTTTAGACCTAGGACCATGACTACCTCAGTCACTAGATCAGGTCAGAAACGGCGATACAACATTCACCCGTGTTGGTGTTATGGCAAAGTGGGACACTTTGCCATCGAATGTTGGCACAACCCCTCTGTGTAAGGGCAAGGGCCTATCCACATTTTCTGGGCAGAGGTAGTCTTCCTGACAGGTTTTCTGAGGGAAGGCATTCCAGTGGTTATACTAACAAGAATCTAGGACCCAATATGGTTTGGGTTCCTAAGGTAAAGTAATTCTTTCTTGCAGGGTAGTTTAGGTTCCCGTAAATATGATGGAAACTAGACAGTAGATGTTTCAAGACTGAATTGGAACATGCATCTGGAATAGCAGCAGTGATATCTATATGGTCATACTCACATCGAGCACCTGGTATGTTTTAGTCAGAGAGGCTAAATGATGACTCTCATAATCCCAGGTATTTTTCATCAGCCCCAAGACTTGAGTCATTTTCTATCGACATTTATATATATATATCTTTATGTATATATATATATATATATATATATATATATATATATATATATATATATATATATATATATATATATATACATATATGTGTGCACATCTAAGGATAGGTTAACACGATGAATATAAACCTTAGATATATCTTGAAAGAGTTATCGGTAATTCCACTGATAGACTCGAGATCTAACATCTATAGGCGTAAATTAGTTCAATGAAAACTAACGAAGATATGTCATTGGAAATCTTGCCATCAAGAAATGTATGGAAAAGCTGGTTCAAACCCCAAATAGATTGGCTTTAAGAAGTATTTGCATATTTAGAAGATTTTTAAATTAACTTAGACAAACGAAAACCTGTTAAAATCCCTTTTAAAACCCGTCGATATCGCGCAGTCTCCCGCCGACTCTTCACATTCTCACAGAAATCCGTTTTAAACTCGCTGATCGCCTCTTTCGTCGACAACAGCAGGGATCGACAACAGAAGGTCTCTCGCCGAATCGTGAAGGCTTCCGTCGACATCCCGCAGGACGCTCACCGAAGCTCTCTCGCAGGAAGCTCACCGAAGGTCTCTCGCCGATTCTTCCTTCCAGGAATTTCTCCGCGGTTCCGATCTCTCCCGGTTTCGATTCTTCCTTCCAGGAATTTCTCCGCGTGCACTCATCGGGTGTCCATTATCTTCAACCAACTAACTACCGTCCACGCTTTTAGGTAACCTCATCCTCACCCGTACTTGGACGTTATCACTAGTGTCGCTTCCCTTTTGACTTTTAATTAAGCGTAGAGTAGGGATTCTCTCCCTAGGTGTGCAATGGCTCCAAGGACAACCGCTGGGCTGGTCACTGGATGCAAGCTGGTTCGAACAGGGTTCTCTCATGCCTCAGATGAATTCAG
Organism: Platanthera guangdongensis; assembly: GCA_039583875.1. NCBI lineage: Eukaryota > Viridiplantae > Streptophyta > Magnoliopsida > Asparagales > Orchidaceae > Platanthera > Platanthera guangdongensis. Next base: position 61,680,406 of record CM077159.1, read on the forward strand.
AAACATCATCCTTATGCTTGAGGAGGCTGGACTCTCATTCGTACTAGAGCATCCCTGTAAAATCCTGGACAAGGAAGTGCTGGAGTTCTTTGCAACCGCAAAACTCCGGAATGATGACTCTCTTATCAAAAGCAAGGTTGCCGGGGTAAAGATCAAGATGTCTGCAAACAAGCTAACCCACTTTCTGCAGCTATCTAGCTCGGAGCACGAGGATTATCTTGAGGAGGAAGACAAAACCAGGACTCTATTATTCTGTGGTCTCGCTCGAGGAACTCGGTCGATAAAGCGAAAGGATATGAATGAAGAATGGAAACTTCTGTCAGACATAGTTGGGGAGGTACTCATATGCAAACCGGGTTCTCATGACCACATCTCTGCGGACATGTTCAAGATCCTGGTGGCTATTGTCTGCAGAAAAGGATTCAACTAGGGGGCATTGCTTTTTGAGAAGATAAAGGACACCCTTAGATCTCCTAGCTTTGGCCGAATCATCAGTCTGTATCTCAATCAGTTGAACGGAGATAAGTATGACATGAGTAAAGGTGTTCCTCTACATTACTTAAAGAAAATGGACTCGAGTGTTTTTGACAGATGGGAGAGGCGCATTGGGCAGGCTACCGTGGTAGAACAACAGGACGCATCTCCAGCCGAGGATGGCACTGTGGCTGATTCCGTAGTAATCCCCAGTGAAATTCATGATGCATTGACTACAGGAATTGAGGGGGAGCCTCTACCCACTGATGCTCATATCGTATCTAACATCTCCCAGATAGCCAGAGAAGTAGTGGCGAATATACAAGAAGAAAGTGAAGCTGTGCCGGAGAATGAGGAGGCCCTGAACCTGAACAATCTAGGAGCCGGAGGTGCGGTCGAGCAGACTGCTGACGAAGAGTTGGAAGATGATGCTGATGAAAATGATCTCATGGATGATGAAGGTGAGGAAGAAGGCAATGAGGGACAGGAAGCGTTGGAGACTCAGGATATCACTGAAGTTCCATCTGACAAGCACGCTCCTGCGATCGTTCCTGAGATCATTGGTGCACCAGTGGAGGGGGAGTCCGAGAAATCTACAGATGCTGCAAGTATTCCTCCCTTAGAGACTGTGCTCGTGTCCAGCTCTACAGGTGCATCTGCTGAAGAGCACGGCCAAGGAGTGCCTCAGGATATTCCACTACGAGATGATCTCGCCAATCACACCGTGAATGTCATTCAGGGTATAGTGGATGAACTTAAAGCATCCTTTGAGAAAGCTCAAAATAAAATGTTGAAAAGAATCAAGAAATCAGAGAATCTCATGCTTCAGAACATGGTGGAGATAAATCACAAACTGGACGTGATGGAAAAGAAGTTTGAAGATAAGTATACAGCGGCCGGCCAAGCCGTCACTCTTCTTATGGACGGATTGAAAAAGAACACCGATACTCTCGTCGTAGTAAATTAGAATGCTCATGTCGTAGCAAACAACATTCAAAAGTTTGATGGAAGGAAGAAGGAGCTAGATCCGACCATTGGAGGAGTTTCGAAGCTCCAAATCGCGAGCCGACTCCGGATCCACGGAGGCAAAGCTAGTGCGGTGCTTTTCATCCGCTTATTTTTCCATGGCGCCAAAGAAGAACGCAAGGGTAACGATTCTCTTCTTGAGCACGAGTAGCTCTCCTTCTTTGCATAGGAAGCACGCTCTCGCGAGTTTGCGGTGAGTTGGAGGCGTTCCTTCGGGTAGATATGTGAAGTCCCCTTAGTTTAGAGTCCGTAAGCGAGAACGGACATAGGCATGATGTGTGAAGCCTACCCAGACATGTTGGTCTGGATCGGTGATGTTGCATTGCATAAATGCCGGAGAAGACTCCGTGCTATTGGGTGTTTTTCGGGTTTTCTACGCGGTAGATTGCAGCAGGGAGCCTTGGGGATTAACCCAAAGGTGCACCCGGAAAACTGGGCGGATGCGAGATCTTGCCAACTTGGTGGTCTGAGAGCCAACTTGAACATAACCGGGTTATGTGAATTGTGATGGAAATGGGACTCGGTGGATGTTTGACCCGCGCAAATGGCTTAAATTGTCGTTGCGATGTGAGCACGGGTTAGATGGAACCATACCCGTTCTATGTCGTTCGGTTAAAGAGACCTAAGGGTACGTGGCACTTGCCGTTGGCATAGATTAGGGTCTTCGGCGGTCAATGGCTTAAATTGTCGTGACCTAGGCTAGGAAGACAAAATGCTCATAGGTTTGGCAGTCAAAGTGGCGGTGGTGAGTCTGGAATGTCTATGCCTTTAATTTACATGACATCGACCGGTTCACCGAGAATGTGCCCTGAGAGCACGGGGCGTGTGGCCGTGCGAGCCAACGTCTGTGATGAAATGAATATTGTTATTTATTGCTCGCTTATGCTAATGAAATGCAGGGAAGGAGCATCACCACCCCGAGTTGGCGGCGGGATCGTTATAATTTGGTCAGCATTGCTGACCGTTGCCTTGTTTTGCCACCGTGCGGTGGTTTGTTGCTTGCAGGTGCTGCTTGACCAAGCGGTCAATAGCGGGCTAAAGCCCTTTTTGCGAAGCCGGCCCTCGAAGGCCTAATTGGAAGTGTTTACTGTTTTATTCATGTATGACCGGCCTGCGTGCCGTGGTTTGTAAATCATGTAATATCAAGTGAAATATTTTGTAAGGCCTTAAGGCTTATGTTGGTATTTTGTATAACATTCCTATTTTGGATTAGTGGACATTCATGCTTTAATGCTGGGTTCTTTATTACAACTTTTATAAAATGCTTCCGCTAGAATGCTCTACGTAGGACGTTATGATTGGTTGGATGGTTTTCATGAGTAACCACCCGGTCTGTCTGTAGTATTTGGCGTCGGGTCCCGGCCGGACCTACTGCTATATGCTATGCGACGAATAGGGGGTGTTACAACCTGCACACAAAAAATAGTACAAAAGGGAGTGTTTGATGCTATGCCAAGTTCCGCATACCCAACTCAAATTTGAGGGTGTTGAAATTTGCTTCATCTAATGGCTTAGTGAGGATATCAGCCACTTTCTTGTCTGTGGGGACAAACTCAAGACTGATGTATTCCTTCTCCACATACTACCTGATAAAATGATATCTTATTTCTATATGCTTAGTCGTACTATGTGAGATAAGATTTCGAGCAATAGAAATAGCACTTGTAGAATCAAAGTAAAGAGGAGTTCTACTTACCTGCAGGTTGTAATCCTGGAGCTGATATTGGATCCACAGCAGCTGAGCACAGCAGCTGCTTGCTGATATATATTCAGACTCAACAGTGGATATAACCACACTAGTTTGCTTCTTGCTGCTCCAATAAACTAGCCTTCTTCCTAAGAACTGACAGGTTCCAGTAGTGCTTTTCCTGTCTTCTTTGCAACCTGCAAAATTTGCATACGAAAATCCTGTTAGATCAAAATTCTTATTTCTAGGTTACCATAGGCTAAGATCTGGTGTGCCCTTAAGATAACTCAAGATTCCTTTTGCAGCAAAGTAATGAGATTCTTTAGGGTAGGGCTGATACTTAGTACAGACACATGTGGCATACATGATGTCAGGCCTACTAGCAGTCAGGTATAGAAGGGAGCAAATTATCCCTCTGTACAAAGACTCATCAACAGGTTTCCCTGCCTCATCTTTGCCTATAGGCATACTAGATCCCATGAGAGTTCTCATGGTGGAGGAATTCTCCATACCATACTTTTTTATTAGCTCCCTAGTGAACTTGGACTGGGATATAGACAAGTCATCATCAGTTTGTCTTACTTGGAGTCCCAAGAAGAACTTGAGCTCACTCATGTTGCTCATTACAAACTTCCCTTGCATAAGTTTAGCAAACTTCCAGAAAATGGTTGTCATCAGTAGATCCAAAGATAATGTCATCGACATATATCTGGACAAGAATAAGCTTGCCCTTTGATTCCCTTAGAAATAGGGTCTTGTCTATCTTCCCCCTTGAGAATTTATTCTCAATGAGGAAGCTGTACAAGGTTTCATACCAAGCCATAGGGGCTTGCTTTAGCCCACATATATCTTTCCTAAGCTTATACACAAAATTACGGGAGTTAGGATGTATAAAACCTGGTGGTTGAGCCACATATACTTCCCCTTTGATGTCCCAATTCAGGAATGCTGATTTGAGAACCATCTGCAGACTTGAATCCCTGATGGGCAAAAAATGCATGAAAGATCATTATGGCTTCCATTTTGGCTATTGGGCAAAGGTTTGGTCAAATTCTATGCCCTCTTCTTGTCTGTAGCCTTTAGCCACATGTCTAGACTTATTCTTGGCAATAACTCATTTTGATCCAACTTGTTCCTGTAGATCCACTTAGTCCCTATGACATTTTGTCCTTAAGGTCTGGGGACCAACTTCCAGACCTTACATCTCTTGAATTGGTCAAGTTCTTCATGCATTGCACCAATCCAAAACAGGTCCTTGATTGCTTCTTCCAACTTCTTTGGCTCTTCTTGAGACATCAAGCTTGAGTAGAGAGCTGTATTCATGCTCCTGCTTCTGATCTGGACCCCATGATGTACATCACCAATGATTTGGTGAACTGGATGATCCCTTAGAGTCCTGGTTACTGGAGGCAATCTAGCTGCAACTTGATGATATTCAGGGTTTTCAACTAGCTGGCCTTCATTTTCTTCAGGTATGACTTCTCCTTCTCTTGGAATAGGTAGTCCATCATCATTTTCCTGGACTGTGGGGGTAGCTTCCTTGATGGTTAGCTTGTCCAACATCTGCTCTGTACCTATAATATTAGAAGAGGAGGAGCTTGGCAGCTTACAGTTAACCATGTTGGATTCATCAAAAATAACATGCATTGACTCTTCTACAACTTGGATAGTTAAGTTGTATATTTTATATGACTTACTATGAGTGTTGTACCCAACAAAGATCCCATCATGTGACTTGACAGCAAACTTAGTTAAATGGACTTTTCCATCGTTGAGCACATAGCACTTGCAACAAAAGATCCTGAAATAGCTTAGGTAAGGTTTTCTGCCATTCAAGATCTCATAGGGAGTCTTCTTGTGGCTCTTGGTGATAGAAGCCCTATTTAGGACAAAGCATGCAGTGTTAACTGCCTCATCCCAGAATTATTTTGGGAGGGATGAGTCACATAATAAGGTTCTACCAGCCTCTATGAAAATCCTATTTTTCCTCTCAATAATTCCATTTTGCTGGGGTGTTCTAGGAGATGAAAATTATTGATGAATCCCTTGCTTTTCACAGAACCTTATCGTGCACTCAGACTGAAACTCAGGCCCGTGGTCACTTTTGATTTTGACCACAGTGTTGTTGAATTCATTCTAAATTTGCTTGACAAATGTCTAAAAGACATCAGGGGTTTCATATTTCTTCCTTAGAAAGAACACCCAAGCAAATCTGCAAAAGTCATCAACAACCACAAGGGTTTAGACTTTCATACCTAGACTTTCAACTGTCATAGGACCAAATAGATTAATTTGCAAGAGCTATATGGACGTCACTGAATCTTTGGATCCAATGCACTTGAAGGAGGTCTTAGCCTGTTGCCCTTTTGGCATGCAGAGCAGATACACTCCTTAGTGCATATAGACTTAGGCACATTCCTAACCAACTCTTTGCTGAATAGCTTCCCTATGGTCCTATAATTTTGATGGGCTAGCCTCTTGTGCCACTGGACACAGGAAGAGACTTTCTCATCTGCAACTAGGCATACAAGTGAGTCTTTGCTAGAGTATAGAAAATCTAAACAGTACATATTTCCATTCCTAGTGCATGTTAAGATGACCTCTTGGTCACTTAACCTCCTAATTTGGCACTCATTCTTGTGGAATACTATGTCATAGCCAAGATCATAGAGTTGGCTAATGCTTATCAGGTTGTGTTGCAAACCTTCCATATAGGCTACTTTAGTGATAGTGACTATTCCATTAGAGATCTTACCATAACTCTAGTCACCCCTTTTTCTGACCCACCAAAGATGATCTTTGGTCCTTTCTTTAAAGTAACATAATACTTCAGTATGCTCCTTGTTCCAGTCACATTCCTGGAACATCTACTGTCCAAGTATCATATAGGGGTATGGGCACTTGGACTATCCTACAAAACACAAATCATTTAAACTTAGGACCCCAATTTTTATTGGGTCCTTGGTGCATGTTAGGCTGAAAATAATTCTGCCAGCTTGTAGCTTTTCTGACAGGCAAGCTGACATTTACTCTCTGCACAATATGATTGTGCCAGCAATCAACATCAAAGTGGCCTTCCTTGTCACAGCACCAACACTCATGGATGTTGTACCTTCTTTTTGGAGAAGGTCTAGTGGTTGTGTTAACAGTAGCTCTGGGTCTAGAAGGAGTAGTAGTAGTCCTATTCCATGGTTTCCCAACCCTAGTATGAAAAGGGGTGGGTCTGGCAGTAGAAGTGATGGAGATATCTTGAGCCCTTCTAGCAGCAGCTTTCTTTTCAAACAGCATACTCTTGATGGCCTCAGAGATGCAGAGGTCTGGTCTACTGATGGCCTTGCCCTTTATCTTAGATGGCCTGGAGGAATTTGATAACAGGCTGCAGCTTTACCCTTGACTGAAGGGGTTGCAGCAGCAAACACAAATGGTACAGGATGGGCCATTTGTATTTTCTCATGGGCACTAGCACCTTTGCTGTAAAAGCCGCCATTTTGTGGAACATCTTTATTCACACAAGATGGTTTAACATGATTCCAGTGACCATAAATACTCTCATGGTCATGGCTGTTTGAAGGAAACTGAACTTTATTAAACTTGATAGGAGTCTTAGAGGCCAATGGCTCCACTTGAGCTTGCCCTTTCTCTTAGGATTAGCAGCTCTTGTCTTTCCCTTGAATCCCAACCATTTCTCTCCCTTTTGGGAGGAGAATGAGTATATCAAGGGCAACATTGTGCTAGGCATGGAGTAGCTAGCCACTAGTTCCATCTCCTTTTGGTGCCTTCCCTCAAGATTCCTGATATGGTTGTTCTTGAAGGTTATGGTGCTCATATGAAGGATTGTAACATTCTTCAGTTTGCTGACTTCTTCAGTCTTCAAATCCAGCAATTTTGTTGAATCTAAAGCAGCAAGCTTTAAAGAGGAAATTTCCTGAGCCTTCTATTTTGTCAGGAGCTTGCTCTTCTTAAAAGCTTGTACAACTAGTGAAAGAAATTACCTTGCTTGGAACAGGCTGATCATGGCTGATTTCGTCATCTGACCTGGATATCAGCCCAAGTCAGCAACTATCTTCTCCATAATCCACCTCTAAATCACCATTTGATTGTGATAGAGGGGCCCTGTCTTCAATCCAGACAGTAGGATGCACTGCCTCAGCTTCTTCTTCTAAAGTAGCCATCCTTTTAATACAGTCTGCTTAAACATCTCCTTCTTGAGTAGAGTACAACCCAATGTAGGATTCTTCTTATTCTTCTTCGGACTCTGATGAGGAGGAGTCAGTCCAGCTCTTTTGCTTTTTGGCAAAGAGGGATTTCCCCTTCTTGCCTTTTTGTTAGTGATCCTTTTTCTCACCATATTCCTTCCTTTTGACTGGGCAGTCGGCTATCACATGCCAAGGTTTTCTGCAATGATAGCAAGTCAAGTTAGAGGAAACATGTTTACCAGATTTGGAACCATACCTGTCCTCCTTAGAGGATTTTCTACTGCCCTTGTAGTAGTCATCCTTAGGATTAGAAAAGGAGCAAGGCCTGCCTCTCCAGTGCTTCTTCTTCAGGAACTTCTGGAATTTCCTGGTGAAGGCAGGAAAGTCTTCATCAGACCATTGGTTGTCTGATGTGCTTTCCCCTGATTTTCTAGACTTAGATTCAACATCTCTTCTTAGTGGCGAGGGAGACTTCCTTCTGCTTCTACTGGAGCCTTCAGCTTTGAATTCCACATACTTGTCCCTTGACTGAGGCTTGTTGTTGTTCTCCTCATCTTTCCTAGTAGCCAGCCGCATCTCGTATGAGAGCAGCTTTCGAAAGAGGGTGTGAGGAGCAGTTTCACCAAGCTTTGCCACTTCTCTTATGACACAAATTTTTGTGTCCCAGTCTCTAGAGAGATCTAAGGAACTTGTCATTTAGTTCATAGTGACTATAAACTCTTCCATAAGTCTTCAGCTCATTCACAATCCCGAAGAACTTCTCATAATAGATGGTTATGTTGTCCCCCTTGGATTGCCTGAACGCCTCATACTCTTGGTTGAGCATGGACTTCCTATCATCTCTGACCTTTTTTATCCCCTCCATATAGATCACAAATGTTTCCCACATTTCCTTTGTTATTTTGCAATGGATCAGATTCTGGAGTGTAGAATCATCAGCAACACTCATGATGATATTCTTTGCCCTCTTGTCTATTGAGGCCATGGCCAACTCATCCTTGGTCATATCATCATATGTTTTGGGGGTCTTGACATTGGCATCCAGTACTGAGACCTTCATAGGGATGAATGGTCCTTCTTCAACTGTAATGTACATTCTAGGATCAGCAGCTTCCATGTACAGCCTCACCCTTGCTTTCCAGATGCCAAGGCCTTCCTTCCTATAGATTAGAAGTGTTATAGGACTCAGCTCCCAATTGGTCATTCCTAAACCCATGGAGATAGACTTCTAGCTATCCTTGGAGATCTACTCAGACTGTTAATCCTTTAAAGTGCAACCTCCCTCTAATACCACTTGAAAGTCTTGTTTTCAAGGCTAGCTTTACACCTAGAGGGGCGGGGGTGAATAGGTTTTTGTCTCTATTAAACTTTTTAAATTTATTTATTTGATTATTGTGTCTGTTAATTAGATTAAATCAGCTTTCAAGAACATTCACAGATGACATTGTAAATTTATAGTGGTTCCCCATTCTTGGGTACATCCACAATCCTGCTGCGCCTATCTAACAGTGTGTTAGATTTAGCTCTCCCTCTAGAGCTCAACTTCTTAACAGCTTACAACACCGATCCTACAGGACCACACACAGGTCACACAGACCAACAACTTAGGCACTAAGCCAACCCAGGTCATAAATACCTATCACATGGTGCAAAGACAAACACACAGTTCACTAAGACCCAGTCTTTATGGAACATGCTTACAACACCTGATTCACTAAGAATCTTTACAAAAAAAATAGAAATAAAGGATATGATGTTTAGACACCAGAGCAAGCTCTGTGTCTCCTTCTTCTTGGACTAATCAGATATTAGAACCTAGATATTGTTTTTGAAGACAATTGGTAGATAGTAGAATCTTTCTTAAAACAGCTTCCTTTTTCCCTGAGAACTTGTAGGTTTGCTAGCTTCAGATCCTACTGATGCAGATGGGGATTGCTTCAGCTATCTCTTTCCTAGCAAGGTTCTCTTTGAAGAACAAATTCTTCAGGCTCGACGAAAATGGCGAGGAAGAATATGACGTTCAACCGCACTTTCGTTTTCAGAAAACCTAGACAAGGAATTCTCTTATTGATTCGATGATCTGATCTTTTAAATCTCTGGCCGATGGAGCAGTGGGTCCCACCACTAGGATTTATGGCCAAGATTTAGCCAATCAGACCATGCTTCCCATTCATTCCTGATTCAATGGCTCTTTGCTCTCAGTGGGCCCCAACACTTAATGATGAAATAATACTTGGTAATTGTAGCAGATAACAACAGCTGGTCCGCCAACATTTCTTGCAGCATTTCCGCAACAATTTTGGTTGACTTTTGACTTTGTTAACGTCAGCATGACTCAGCATTTGTGGACTTAGCCAAAATCCAATCATTAGTACCAAAGGCATTGAGTGAGTAGGTATCACTCAATGCCACAACACTTAGACAACATTCTGTCTGTCTAGCTATTGAGCTCGACGAATGCTGAGCTCTGTTCGATGAACGGTAGGCTAAGCTCGACAAGAGCATAAAAATCAATTCGACGAATTGCGGGCTCAGTTCGACGAACGTTGAGCTCAGTTCGATGAAGCTGAGCTAGATGAAATCCAAGCTATCCACACATTTGGAATTAGCCAAAATTCTACTTCAAGACGTTGATGGCATCGAGAGCGTTGAGAGAGCTTGCCTCACTCAACTCTTTTTGTCTTAGCAAAAATTTCTGTGCCTTAGCGTTGAGAGAGTAAGCTCCACTCAACGCCAAACTACTTAACAGAATTTTTGTTATCTGACATTGAGAGAGTAAGCTATACTCAACTCCTTTTGCCTTGGCGTTGAGAGAGTAAGACCCACTCAATCCCCAACTACTTAACAGAATTTTGTCTGTTATCTGGAATTGAGAGAGTAAGCTAACTCAACGCCTTTTGCCTTGCTGTTGAGAGAGAAAGCTTCACTCAACGCCAAACTACTTAATAGAATTTTTTTTATTATCTGACGTTGAGTGAGTAAGCTACACTCAACGCATGTGGACTTAGTCAAATTTTTGCTCAACAATTCTGTGGAGTTGACTGGAACAGCAACACTCAATGCTTTGAGCTATATGGAGTTGAGTGCGTATACCACACTCAACGCTTGTGAACTTGGCCACATTTTTAGACAATTTTTCTAGGCTTAGACTGACTCAGCCTGACTTACAGCCATTTGTTGTATGGCATTGAGTGAGTCGACTACAATAAATGCTTTTGTACTTCGCCACCTTTTTTGGTTAACTTTCAATCAGGCTGAGGTAGTCTCAACGCTATATGTTATATGGCGTTGAGTGAGTAGACTACACTCAACGCTTTTGTACTTAGGGAAATTTCTACTAGACACTATTGAATCCATACCTCAAGCGTTGAGTGAGCTTGCTCCACTCAACGCCTGTGTACTTAGTCGATTTTTGTGGTGTCCAGCAATCACTTCCTGTGTCCACATGTCCAATCAATATGAAATGGACAAACCTGCACTCAAGAACACAAATGCACATCAAATACAGTTGACATGTATGATATTGACCTGTTTGACTTCTCACAAATCAGGGACATTGAGAACAATGGACCCAACATAACTAAAAATAAATAAGCAGGACAAGTACGAGACTGGAGTACTGAAAAGAAGGTACTGAACTGAAATAAATAAAAGAACTTGACCAGTACAAGACTGGAATAAATAAATAAAGAAAATGGTTAGTAGTTCAATCACTCCATTTTAGGAGGGTTCAGTTCCATCTCCGTTCTCAGGAGGAGTGTTCAGTTCCATCTATATTATTCAAAAGCTCCCTTTGAGTTTCACACATTATTAAAGTACGATATTAAATTAAGTTACGTCTTTTTAAACACGGCTTAATCGGACGGAGAAGCTTATTATAAGATTCACATTCTAATATTTATACCGGAATAGGAGCCAACAAAATGCTCGTATAATTCATTTTCTAGAAATACTCGGATTGCCTGAGAATCATTTTAATGAAGCACTTGACGGTTTGCAGAAATCCTCGTATCGCTTCGAGCTCGAGATTTCACCTCTATAATCTCGTCATTCTTTATTTGGAAAATAATTCATCAATTGTATAGCTATCATGCATTACTACAAATATTTGATCGACTAAAAATATTTGATCGATTCCAAATTTAAAGCATGATCTTTAAACTCCGAAGAATTGGAGAATCATTAAATTTTGCTCAAATGTCTCTAAAACTTTATATAACCACCAGAAGGGCTTTATTAGAGCATGAGAATTTTCCCAAACTTTTCCAACAATTTTTGGGCATTTATATTTGCTAAATAAATTTTTTTGGGCTTCTTAAAGTACCAATTTATTTTATAAAAATTCTCAAATATTTGTGTAGACATCATTCATTAAGAGGAACAACTTTGATATTCAAAATATTTTCCCTAGTAGCCTAAATATTTCTAAGGAAAATCACCAAATTTCTGTTAATGAATTTGGTCTACAGATTGCAGACCGGCTCGACATTAAACGGCTGAGATGGATCTGCATTCAGTAGGAGAAATACCATGCCCCACAGTCGATCGGGAGCTGATCCGTTGTGGGGCGTATAATTTGATGCAATCAGATACGTCCAATCTCTTGGTGGAGATCGGATGACATTCGTGCATCTCCTTATGGAAGGAGGCACCACCCTTCTATCACCACCATCCGGACACCGATCTGGTGCGCCACCACCCCCGGCCGACTTGCCGAGGGCCAACAATCACCTGGTGGTATTTCGATAGGCAGGCGTCGCCAACTATCGCTGGAAAAACTCTAATTCGAGAGCAGGGTGGCGCAGCTTGCTCTGATCCTGGCGATGTTGCGCCACCGTGCATCTCTAGTGAAACTCCGGCCACTGAACAACCGTCAGGATACACGTAGGGTGTCGGACTTTCCTACGGCGGTGGTCTGGCAGCCGAGCACCGCCGTCCACCGCCGCAAAATAAAAATAGAGCAACATTAATTTTTCTCGTGTGCCGCCGGAACGGTGAATTTCGGCGGCACCACGGCCCTCCGACGTTGGGGATAGACATCCATGATGGTGGCGCCAGCAACATTAACACTCACCCAACGCCACCACAGACACTAGGCAAAGCTCACCACGCACGACAACCACCTGACGAGGAGCAAGGCTTGGGTGGCGCCAGCGGCGCTCTGGCCACCAGGAGTTGCTTGCACCACGTTGAATGGATAGAGAAGGAGGAGGGGAATTTGTTCCACCTTCTGTGGGGGAGCTCGGGAGGGTCTAGCCTGGTTCGCCATTAAGGGAGGCGGAAAGAGAAAGAGGGTAGTGATGGGTTTCCGATGACCGATGGCTCCAACTAGGGGGAAGAAGTGCTCGATTAAGCTTGTAGGTTTTAGCAGAGGAGGGGGTGGGGGTGGGGGGGGGGGGGCTATATGCCGGGAGGAGTTCCTCCTCTTCCCATCGGCGATGTGGGATTAAGCTGAGAGGAGGAAAACTCCTCTCTTCTTCCTCCGGCTTTATGAGGTAGGTGGTGTCATCTGAATGGCCAAGGACAAACATGTGTCCCCACCTTTGTTGCAGTATGGAGGTCGGGCAGTCTGTTGTTGTTCGGAGACCAGGCTGTCTGGCGGTTTATCCTAGCCGGTCTGTCTGTCGGGCTGTTGCTATTTGGTATCCCAGCGGTCTGGCTGTTTGTCTCAGACGACATGGAGAACGGGCAGTTTAGCGGTCTCCTATGGCGGCTTGTTGTCTGTGGCGATTGTTCTCTCCTCCTGTTGGTTGTCGGGCGGTTAGCCGGCTTGTCTAACCGCACGACCTGTCCGGTTTGTCTTTTTGTAAAGCTGCTTTTACTTGTAAATTTTTAATCCCACATTGCTTAATTGTAATCTCTCTCATCTCCTCCATTTTATAAAAGGGAGTGTATACCATTATAATTGATACCTTTTTTGGATAATAAATTTTGCATTAATCCAAATTTTTGGTCTGTTTTTTCTTGTTTGCACATGGTATCAGAGCACTCGGTCCTTTCCTCCTGACTGAGCTTTATCTATTGTGCGGTTTGTTTTCTCTTTCCGCGACCTGTTTTCGCGGCTTGATTCCTTTTTTGGCTGTTGCCCTGTTCGCGCGGCTTGTTTTCTCTTCTGACAGTTGCCCTGTTCGCGCATCTTGCTTCTCCCTATTTGCGGCATCTTCTGACCCTTTGTGTTTGCGGCCTCTTGCTTCTTCTTTTTCTAGCCGCTCTTCTTCCTTGTCGCCGCGACCTATCCTTAAGTCATCGCGACCTGTTCTAGTCGCTCTCCTCTTCTTTGTCGCCGCGACCTGTCCTCAAGTCGTCGCGACCTATTCCTGCCGCTCTCCTCTCCTTTTTCGTCGTGGCCTGTCCTTAAGTCGTCGCGACCTTGTTATCGAGTTCTCATTCTATCCGCGACTTGTTTCTCTCGCTGCATTCATCTATGGCCAACTCTGATATCTCCACCACCACTACTCCCGTTGCCGCTCATCCTCCTACTCCTCCCACTTCTTCTGGTAATCTTGGCACCGCTTCCAAGCTTATTGGCCCCAACTATCCCAATTGGAGTGTCTCCTTCACCTTCCTCCTCCGCTCTCAACGCAAACATCATCATCTCACCGATGACCCTCCTCCACATGATTCCCCTCTTTTTGACGACTGGGATGCCAGCGATGCTCTTGTCCGCACAAGGCTGGCTAACAGCCTCTTTGATGAATGCCTCCATGTTATCGGTCATGATGAAACCGTTAAGGCCGCTTGACTACATCTTGTCATTCTCTACTCCAAGGGGGCTCAGACGTCTCGCATCTATACATTATATGCATATCAATTTGCATGTCCCTCCTTGTCTCCAGCGGCTGCTTACCAGCAAGTTCAGGCTCTCGGAGCCAAAATTCTCCAAAATCCCCCCTTCTCTGCTGATCTCGCTGAGCAACACAAGCACTTCCAGGAGCTTCTGGTGGTGTGTTATCTTCTATGCATTCCATAGTCATATGACATGATCCGTCAACAGATCATTGGTGAAGCAATGTCTCCCACCTTGGATGCCACCGCTGCCCGCATCGCCGCTGTTACTTCTTTGCTCCAACGTCCGATGTTATCCTCTGCTCCTCCATCGGACAATTCTGCTCACCATACTCAGCGCAGTGGCTCTAGTGGCCGCCACCTCCCCTCCAGCAAACGTGGTGCTTCCCTCTTTCTTTGCTCTCACTGTGGTCGCACTGGCCACATGGTTGATCGCTGTTAGAAGAAGCATCCTCATCTTCGATCATCTGGTGACGCCTCCTCTTCCTCTTCGAAGTCGTCCGCCTCTGTGGTCACGTATTCAAGTAGTGCCCACGTCGCTACTCAAGGTAAATGGCTGATTGACTCTGGTGCTACAAATCATATGACCGGCAATCCGCACTGTTTTTCTTTCCTACAACAGCATGACAGGTTACACCCGGTCCTTGTTGTGGATGGCTCTCCCTCACCGGTCAATGGAACGGGGGTTGTTCAAGTAACTCTGTCTCTTCACTTGGTGGATACCCTCTACGTGCCCAAGTTCCCTTGCAACTTGTTATCTGTTACTTCTCTTTGCAAACAACTACAATGCTATGTCACATTCACACCAACTACTTGTTCTTTTCAGGATCCGGGCATTAAATGGACGATTGCTACTGAGACTGAGAGTGGTGTCCTCTACTTCCTTGACATTGTTTCTGTACTCTCCGCCTTCTCCGCATCTTCTACTGATCTTCTCCAGTGGCACCTTCGTTTTGGTCATGCTCCTCCCCATATTTTTCGTCAGCTTCTACCACATCTTCCTCTACAAGGCCCACCGCTCAACTGTGAAGCATGTCAACTTGGCAAGCATCACCGCTCTTCCTTCCCACCAAAGAAAGGTCGTGGATCTTCCCGGCCGTTTGAACTTGTCCACTCTGACATCTAGGGTCCTGCTCCTACCCTCACCATTGGTCGGGGTAGTTCATATTTTATAATGTTTATTGATGATTTCTCTAGATGTACATGGGTGTAACTTTTAAAAGATCGCTCAGAACTATTTTCTGTATGGACATCTTTCTATCATATGATTAAAAATCAATTTGATAAGTCTATTAAAATTTTTTGCTTTGACAACGCTAAGGAATATCTTAGCAATGCCTTCACTTCTTTTTGTGTGGACAATGGTACTATTCATCAAACTACCTGTGTATATACCTCGCAACAAAATGGGGTGGAGGAACGCAAGAAACGTCACCTTCTTGATGTCGCCCGCACTCTGATGACACAAATGCACGTTCCTCGCTCCTATTGGTGATACGCTGTCCTCCCCTCCTGTTACCTCATTAATCGCATTTCGTCCACGGTTCTCCACGGACAAACTCCCTTATCTCTTCTCTATCCTAGCAAGGATGCGTTTCCTCTTCCTCTGCATATCTTTGGGTGCACGGGCTTCGTGCACAATCCTTCCGCAACACATGACAAACTTACCTTCCGTGCCACCAAATGTATCTTCTTGGGTTACTCAACTACCCAAAAAGGCTACTGTTGTTTTGATCCCGTTCTGTGGAAAAAATACATCTCCGCGGATGTGACCTTCTTCGAGAATGTCTCTTATTTCTCCTCCGACCTGACTATGCCTCCACTTCCTTCTCCCACCGTCCCCTCCACCCCGTCTACTCTCGTCGAGATTTTCCCACCATCACCTCCATCGTCTCCTCCTTCCCTCTCTTCCTCATCACCACTGCCATCTCCTTCTTCTCTGCGGCCGTCTCTCTCCTCTCCCGGGCCAGCTCTCTTCGCCACGGATGCTCCGGTTACTGACGAACATGCCGACCTGGATCTTCCCATTGCTCTTCGCAAAGGGGTGCAGACGTGTGCACCCACTGGCTGCTGTTGTTTCATATGATTGTCTCGCAGGGCATTTGCATTGGCTATCTCAAAGACTGCCATTCCCCGCACCTACCAGGAAGCTCTCACTATTTCTCATTGGAAGGCTGCCATGGATGAGGAAATTGCTACCCTTACTGAACGGGGCACCTGGACCCTAGTTCCCCCACCTTTGGGCACGGATGTTGTTGGCTGCCGTTGGGTCTTTGTTGTGAAATTCCATCTCGATGGCAGCGTGGATCGCTACAAGGCCCGCTTGGTGGCCAAAGGTTTCACTCAGACCTATGGTGTTGATTACTTCGACACGTTCTCTCCCGTTGATTGCCTCAACACCATTCAGGTCCTTCTCTCTGTCATTGTCAACATGGATTGGCCCATTTAGCAGCTGGATGTTAAGAATGCTTTCCTCTACGGTGATCTGCAGGAAGATGTTTACATGAAGCAACCTCTTGAGTAGTTGCTCAGGGGGAGACACGAGTATGCCGGCTAAAGAAGGATATCTATGGCCACAAGCAGAGTCCTCGTGCCTGGTTTGACATGTTCAGTGGCATTGTTGCGTCCATTGGTTTTATAAGAAGCTCAGCCGATCACTCCTTGTTCGTTCGGAAAACCACCGCTGGTCTGGTAGTTCTTGCAGTTTATATTGATGACATTCTTCTCAATAGAGATGACTAGGATGGGTTACGTTTACAAAGAAACACCTCCATCAACACCTGGTCACAAAGGATATGAGCTCCCCGAAATACTTTCTGGGGATTGAAATCTCTTGAAAGCCCAACTCCATGGTCCTTTCACAACGGAAGTATGCTCTTGATCTTCTAAAAGAGGCGGGATTGACTGGTACTAAACCTACCCGTTGTCCCATGGCTGCTGGAGAAGACAAAACTTGGATAAATGACTCGCCTCTTCTATCTGATCTTATAAGGTACTGATGTCTGGTGGGCAAGCGTATTTATCTCATGGTAACCAGACCCGACATCTCTTATGATGTTGACAAGGTGAGTCAGTTCATAAAAGCTCCTAGGGAGTGTTATCTACAATCTGCCCTGAGTATATTGGAGTATATTAAAGCAGCACCAGGGAAAGGAGTCCATTTTCAGAAGAATATTCACCTAAGGGTTGAAGCGTACTCTGATTCAAGCTATGCTGATGACAAAGAGGACCGCAAGTCGACATCAAGTTTCTTCACGTTTGTTGGACGCAATCTTGTGAGTTGGAAGAGCAAGAAACAGTCTGTGCTCTCCAGGTCAAGTGCAGAGGCGGAATATCGCAGTATAGCGTCGACCACATGTGAGTTGAAATGGTTACGGGCTCTCATGCATGACTTAGGAGAGGTCTACAATTATCGTCTTCCTATGTTCTGTGACAACAAGACCGCGATATACATGTAACGACTACAACTGTTCACAGGTATATATTAGAAGGTCCGGCCAGGGCCCCACATCATATACTATAAAACAGGCAGGGATGTCACGTAGTGATACCAGAGTAGCGCAACGCACCCTAACACATTGCATTCTAGCGGAAGCTATACACAATAAGCTGAACTCAAACACATGAATATCCACCATATAAAAGTTCCACCTTTATATATATCATCGGAATGTTCAAATACAAAACTGTTGGCCTTATGGCCTTACAGGGCTTTTCATAACAGTGGCCCAAACATTGGCGCGCAGGCCAGCCACATATAAAGAAACATAGCAGTTTTTCATATAGCCTTCAACGGCTAGCGGCAGCAGCAGCAACAGCAACATGGACTTCAGCCTTTATGTGTCCCGATTAGCTCTCCAACACCTGCACAGGGACAACCCACCCATCAGTGGCAAACAGGCAACAGTCAGCATTCAGCTGACCAAATTATAACGACCCTACCCCTTTTCCTAGGGCAGTGGTAATCCTTCCTTGCAGGCATAGCATTGCACAAGCATATATATTTTTCATATAATGTGCTCTCACGCACATACATTCCATCACAACCGTCAGCCACGTAGCCCGACGATCCGGGCACTCAGGGCACATTCTTGGTGTACCGGAGAACCAGGGTCCCACCATCGTATCAGGGTCGCAACCCAACGGTAAAACATTGAGCATTTCACTCCATGGCGTGCAGCCGGAGTTCTAGTCATAATGCACCGGGATTGGCTCGTAGCCCCCTATTGTGTCATGGCGCGCATGCCTACGACTCTCGCTATGCGCTCCGACAGACCGCACTTTTTGGTCTCGTGTTGGACGAACATAACGCAGGTCGGATCATCCACCCCCTATTGCTCAAATCGCCGTGCGATCACCGAGCACAGCGTACTGGCGGCTATATAAAGGCACGGGTCGGTTTCACTGAACCGGTTTGGCATTAAAGCATGGGTGCTTTCCTGGGCGCACCAGTACTTACTCTTCTACCCATTTCATATCACAACATCAGTGGGTCTTTCCTGGGCACATCAGTACTTCCTGTTACTCCCCTTCACAGGTATAATCCCGCAAATCACAAATGTCAAAGGTCTTTTCCTGGCTTACCATGCCAGTACTTCCTGCTACTTCACTTCACAGTTCGAACCAGTTACCATCAAGCATTACAAAGGGTATTTCTTGGACTTCCAATCCAGTACTTCCTGTTACTTCCCTTCACAGGTCCAACCCGTCTTCTCCGGTTCGTATATGCAACAACACCAAGCCAACCTATCCAGATGGGCTTCACATAGCATGTCTATTCCGTACTCCATTTCCGGATCTATAAGCCAAATGATTGGGGATTCCATGAATCAACCAAAGGACTCCCACGACAAGCCACCCTCTGGTCGGGGAATCATATGCACATGCCAAAAAAGAAACCTTCACATGGCTAGGAAGAAAGGTCGTTACCCTTGAAGACCGCATCGGTGCCATGAGCTCCTAGCTGGCTAGAAAGAACTGCAACAGCTTTTCCTCCACAAAGTTGGCCTCGGATCTCAGCTTGACACTCTCAAGCTCCACTAGTGATCAGCCCCACTTCCTCCTCCTCCTTCTTCCACTCGCTTTCTCTTTCTAAGTTTATAGAAAGATGAAGGCAATAAACATAATGAGAATTCTTTCTCAGTTTTCGGCCTTAAGAAAGTAGGGAGGACTCTCAGCTATTAGATCCCAACTGAAGAAAATGGATGTCCGTGATTTTGCCACAAGTTCACATTTTTGCCTGACACGGCCTGTGACACACCCGTGTTCCAGGTCGTGTGCCTCAAGCGGTGCTCAACCGACTTATCCAATCAAGTGACACGACCATGTGACACGCCCGTGTCACGGGCCGTATCACCTGACACGCCTTCAGCCACGCCCGTGTATGTGGCCATGTTCTTCAGGATGCACAACATCGAAATCAACCCGAGAGTCACACGACCTGTGACACGCCCGTGCCGCAAGCCATGTGCCCATACACGGCACTAGACATGCCCCATCTCCACTTCGTCGAGCTGAGTTTGTCGACCGCACGGACATGCCGTGTGACACGCCCGTGTCACAGGTCGTGTCCAATCCACTCGATAATCGTCGACCGAAGTTTTGTCGACCACTCGTCGACCGCTCACCCAAGAAGGACACGCCCTGGGACATGCCCGTGTCCCAGGCCGTTTCACCCAAATTTTGCCAAATTCTGGGGTGTTATAACCCTCCTCTCCTTACAAAAATTTCTTCCCAGCAATTTGCAGACAGTAAGGAACTCAAACAAAAGGATTTAATTGCACAAATGTTCATTACAACGCGATATACACTGCATAACAGTTACACAAAGAGCTCGGGAAACTCAGCTCGCATGGTCTACTCTCGCTCCCATGTGAGTTCTTCACGGCCGCAATTATCCCACTGGACTTTGACCATCTCGATCATCTTGTTCCGCAACTGTTTCTCGGCACGATCTTCAATCTGAATGGGCTTAACCCTCATTGTTAGCCCATACTCCACCGACACACGATCATCCACGATCACTTGAGCTGGATCTTTAATGGCTTTCCGCAGTACCGAGATGTGAAACACATCATGCAATCCACCCAAGTCTGCTGACAGAGCTAGCCGATATGCAACTTCCAAGATTCGCTCGACCACTTCAAATGGACCCAGATATCTTGGACTCAACATTTTCAAACGTCGAATCCTGGATACGTCTTTGAAAGGTTTGATCTTTAAGTATACCCAATCACCTAACGCGAACTCCACGTTCCGGTGCTTGGCGTTGTAGCATTTTGCTTGTCGATCTTGAGCTGTTAATAGCTATTCCCGAATAGTGTGTATTGTCGAGTTCGCTTCATCGACTTCATTACGCCTATAAACTCTAGCTTCGCCTGCTTCTACCCAAGCTAAAGGAGTACGACACTTCCGACCATACAAAGCTTCATACGGTGCCATACTAATGCTCGCTTGGTAGATGTTATTGTAGGCAAACTCCACCATGTAGAGATGATCTTCCCATCTCTTTCCAAAGTCTAGGGTGCACATCCTGAGCATATCTTCCAACGTCCTGTTGGTCCTTTCAGTTTGACCATCTGTTTGGGGTTGAAAGGCCGTACTGAATGTCAACTTCGTGCCCAACAGCTGATGAACTAGCCTCCAGTCATTTGATGTGAACCGTCCATCTCGATCACCTATGATGCTCTAAGGAACACCGTGTAGCCGCACAATCTGGTTAACATACAATTTTGCCAAACTTTTCACCGAATCATCCCATCTGTTCGGTAGGAAGTGTGCCACTTTCCTCAGCCGGTCGACAATCACCCAAATTGAGTCATTTCCGTGCTGATATCTCGGCAACTCGAGCACGAAATCCATGGTGATATCGTCGAACTTCCATTCTGGAATCAGCAACGACTTTAAGAAACTGCCAGGCTTCTGGCATTCCGCTTTCACTATAGCACAGGTTTGGCATTTGGCTACATAATGAGCAACATCTCTCTTCAGCCCTAGCCACCAGAACAACTTTTTCATATCCCTCAACATCTTCATGCTCCGCGGGTGAATTGAGTACTTCGTATAATGTGCTTCATACATTAGTTCTTCCATCAATTTACCCAAACTCGGGACGCACAAATGGCCCTCTTTCCGCAAAAGACCGTCATCCCGGGAGAACTTGCCCTCTGGCCCATCTTTAGCAAAGCGTTGGAGACTTTCATCCAGCTCCGTTGCTCGTCGAATCCGGTCCGCAAGGTCACACTGCACCTCCGTCCAGTTCAAACATGCATTGGCGGTGGAATTTTTGTCAACACAAGAAATCTCTAACGCTTCCAGCTCCTGGATGAGACGTTCATCATGCCTCTGCAACCAACTCGCCCTTGCCGGAGCTCTCCGACTCAAGGCATCAGCGACTACATTTCCCTTCCCGGGCGTATAGTGAATCTCAAAGGTGTAGTCCCCAAGGAACTCCAACCACCTTTGTTGTTGCATATTCAAGTCCTTCTGCTCCAATAGGTACTTTAGGCTCATGTGATTTGTATAGATTGCCACCTTCACGTCATAAAGATAATGTCGCCACATCTTTAATGCAAAGATCACCGCCGCTAACTCTAAGTCGTGGACAGGATAGTTTCGCTCGTGCACCATTAGCTGGCATGAGCCATAAGCAATCACCTTCCCATTTTGCAGAAGGACGCAGCCTAAGCCGCTCCCTGAGGCATCACTATAGATTTCAAATCCATCGGTACCACATGGCGATGTCAATACAGGCACCGTGGTCAACCGAGTCTTCAGCTCTTCAAAAGCTCGCGCGCACTCTTGAGTCCAAACTAACTTCTTATCTTTTCTCATCAGCGTGGTTAGCGGCAAAGCAATCCGTGAGAAGTTTTCAACAAATCTTCGATATTAGCCCGCCAGTCCAAGGAAGCTCCTGACCTCGGCCACTGAAGACAACACCGGCCACTCCTATATGGCCCTTATCTTTGCTGGATTCACTACTATGCCCGCTCCACTCACCACATGGCCTAGAAAAGCCACTGACGATAGCCAAAACTCGCACTTCGAGAACTTGACATAGAAGTTATTCTTTCTCAACGTCTGCAACATCAACCGCAAGTGCTTCTCATGATCAGCTTCCGACTGCGAGTACACCAGAATATCATCAATGAACACAATCACGAACAGATCCAGGTACTCTCAGAATATTCGGTGCATCAAGTCCATAAACACCGAGGGCGCATTGCACAGCCCAAACCGCATTACCGTGAACTCATAATGCCCGTACCGTGTTCCAAATGCGGTCTTGTGAATATCTCCTTCCCGTATCCTTAACTGTTAATAACCAGACTTCAAATCCAACTTGGAGTAGACAGTCGATCCCACTAGCTGATCGAACAACTCATCAATCCGCGGAATCAGATATTTGTTCTTCTCTGTCAGCTTGTTCAGTTCGCGATAATCAATACATAACGGCAAACCGCCATCCTTCTTTTTCACAAAAAGCATAGGGGCGCTCCAAGGTGACATGCATGGGCGTATATAACCCTGCTCCAGCAACTCTTGCAGTAGGACTGTCAACTCAGCCATTTCCTTTGGTGCAACGTGATATGGCGAGCAGGCCACAGGCTTCGCACCTAGCACCAGCTCAGCTGTGAAGTCAATCTCTTGCTGGCGTGGTAACCCAGGGAGATCCTTGGGAAACACATCTGCAAACTCCGATACGATCAGAACATCACATATACTGGCCTTGGGTCAACGACCTGAATCAGCGTGAAGTAGCACTCTGTACCCTTCCAAACAGCCTTAATGACTTGGAGTGCAGACATCAACGTCCCTCCCACTCATCGCATCCTGGCAAACTTCGTCTCCTACTCGGTATTCAGGCCCAACGTGATCTCTTTGGCATTACAATCAATCAAGGCATGCTGCTCCGTGAGCCAATCCATCCCAAAGATCACGTCAAATGCCAATATCAGTAATTCAGATTCGCGAGCATCAAACAACCATTCAGCAACACCACCCTGACGTTATCTGTCTTTACGCAACTAGGTATCCCAAGCCGCACTATGAACTCTTTCGAAAGAAAGGAATACGAAGCACCCGTATCGAACAGTGCTCGCACGAGCATGTTTCGAATCATCACAAATCTTGTGACAATCATGTCACACACACAAGCTGCATATGCATATGCAATAAACAAAGCATGCAAGAAATACAATACTCAATAACTAAACTCGTACCTGTGACAACATCACTTTGCATGATGGCCTCCTACAGGCCAAGATTGTAGACCCGAGGCTGCACCTGCGAGGCAGAAGACTACACCACTGCCTTTCCTTTTTCCGCATACGACGCCCGCCTTCTTCTCACTCTTTGGCGGTACCCGACACTCACGGGCTATATGCCCCACCCGTCCACACTTAAAGCATGTACGAGTCTCCGGCTTTGAAGTGGCCCCCGACGTTGATCCCGATGCAACGGTTGAAGGAGCTTGTCCAGCCAACTTGGACTTCTTGCCCCATCTCTTCTTCTAATATGATTTTCCATGTCGGGGCACCTTGAACTCTGGCTATGTCACAGCCAAGGCCCGCTTCCCATGCACCCTTTTCATGTCTTTTTCCAGTGCACACGCAGTGTCGACCAATGCCTAGAAGCCTTGATTCACCGAACTAGAAAGCAGGAACCTCAACTCGTTCCACAGTCATTCGTAGAACGTATTTGTCTTCCTCTACTCATCAGCAAAGATCGAACCCGCATACCGCCCCAAGCGTGTAAATTCATGCTGGTAAGCTTCAACACTCTCTTCACCCGGCATTAGCCTTTGGAATTCGTTCTCCATGGCAATACGTTGTGCCGCCGGTAGGTGCTTTGCTAGGAAGAGTCTAGAGAAGTCCTCGATCGATCCTTGTGTTAACGGTCTCCCTGCCAAGTGATGTAGCTCCATCTCGTCCCACCATAAAAGCGTCTCTCCTTCCAACAAGAAGGTGGCTAAGATGACCTTCTGATGTTCCTCCGATCCAATCGCCGCCATTATACATTTGACAAGCGACAACCAATCTTCAGCCTGCGCAGGAGATCCCACTCCCGAGAACGTAGGCGGATGAAAGCTCTTAAATTTCTTCAACTGCTTCTCAGCTGCTCGAGGTTCTACAGACGCAACAGGTTCTGGCCTCGCCGCAACCTGCTCTGGCCTCAATACCGACTGTGTCTGCCCAATCAACTGGTCTTGTATCATGGCAAATAAAGCCTCAGCAACTAATCGCACAGTTTCCGCGGATGGTGGAGGTGTAGGCACCTCGACTGGTGCCGTACTTTCATCAGAACGCTAGGGCTCCGACTGCCTAGCTCCACTCCGTGTCACCAATAGGTGAACAAGACACACACATTAGCGACCGTACACAAGCAAGCACAACAAGATAGGAACGCTCAGGTTCCTCAAGCACATGTATTTGCATTCCTACAGTGGACATTCACGAGTTCCTTAGCGTTAACGCAGTTCGCACAGACACGTGCTCGCCACCCCACAAAAGACGTCGACCACGACTTCGAGAGGGAAAGACAGAGACAACTGATACCATATATTAGATGGTCCGGCCGGGGCCCCACAACATATACCATAAAACAGGCGGGGAAGTCACTTAGTGATAACAGAGTAGCGCCACGCACCCTAACACATTGCATTCTAGCGGAAGCTATACACACTAAGCTGAACTCACAAACATGAATGTCCACCATATAAAAGTTCCATCTTTATATATATCATCGGAATGTTCAAATACAAAACAGTTGCCCTTATGACCTTACATGGCTTTTCATAACAGTGGCCCAAACATTGGTGCGCATGACAGCCTCGTATAAAGAAACATAGCAGTTTTTCATATAGCCTTTAAGGGCTAGCGGCAGCAGCAGCAACAACAGCAGGGACTTCAGCCTTTGTGTGTCCTGCTTTGCTCTCCAGCACCTGCATAGGGACATCTCACCCATCGGTGGCAAACAGGCAACGGTCAGCATTCAGCTGACCAAATTATAATGACCCTACCCCTTTTCCTGGGGCAGTGGTAATCCTTCCCTGCAGGCATAGCATTGCACAAGCATATATATTTTTTATACAATGTGCTCTCACGCACATACATTCCATCACAACCGTCAGCCACATGGCCCGACGATCCGTGCACCCAGGGCACATTCTTGGTGTACCGGCGAACCAGGGTCCCACCACTGTATCAGGGTCGCAACCCAACGGTAAAACATTGAGCATTTCACTCCGTGGCGTGCAGCCGGAGTTCTAGTCGTAATGCACCGGGATTGGCCCGTAGCTAACCATTCTGTCATGGCGCGCAGGCCTACGACTCTCGCTATGCGCTCCGACAGACCGCACTTTCTAGTCTTGCGTCGGACGGAGATAATGCAGGTCAGATCATCCACCCCTCGTTGCTCAAATCGCCTTGCCATCACCGAGGACAGCGTACTCGCGGCTATAAAGGCGCGGGTCAGTTTCACCGAACCTGTTTGGCATTAAAGTCTGGGTGCTTTCCTGGGTGCACTAGTACTTAGTCTTCCACCCATTTCAAATCACAACATCAGCGGGTCATTCCTGGGCACACCAGTACTTCCTGCAACTCCCCTTCACAGGTATGATCCCGCAAATCACAAATGTCAAGGGTCTTTTCCTAGCTTACCATGCCAGTACTTCCTGCTACTTCCCTTCACAGGTCCAACCCGCGAACATCAAGTATTACAATGGGTATTTCCTGGACTTCCAATCCAGTACTTCCTGCTACTTCCCTTCACATGTCCAACCCGTCGACTCCTAAACTACATGTTCATCACAGAGTCATCTCGGGTTCGTATATGCAACATCACCAATCCAGACCATCCTTTACAGATGGGCTTCACACAGCATGCTTATTCCGTACTCCAATTCCGGACCTAAATGTCAAATGATTGGGGATTCCATGAATAATCCCAAAGGACTCCCACAACAATCCACCTCTGGTGGGGGAATCATATGCACGTGCCAAAAAGGAAGCCTTCACATGGTTAGGAAGAAAGGTCGTTACCCTTGAAGACCGCTTCGGTGCTATGAGCTCCTAACTGGCTAGAAAGAACTGCAACAGCTTTTCCTCCTCAAAGATGGCCTCGGATCTCAGCTTGACACTCTCAAGCTCCACCAGTAATCAGCGCAACTTCCTCCTCCTCCTTCTTCCTCTCCCTTTCTCTTTCTAAGTTTTTAGAAAGATGAAGGCAATAAACATAATGAGAATTCTTTCTCAGTTTTCGGCCTTAAGGAAGCAGGGAGGACTCTCAGCTGTTAGATCGCAACTGAAGAAAATGGATGGCTACAATTTTTACCCAAGATCACATTTTTGCATGACACGGCCTGTGACACGCCCGTATTCCAGGCCGTGTGCCTCAAGCGGTGCTCAACCGACTTATCCAATCAAGTGACATGCCCATGTGACATGCCCGTGTCACGGGTCGTATCACCTAACACGCCTTCAGCCATGCCCATGTCTGTGGCCGTGTTCTTCAGGCTGCACAACATCAAAATCAACCCGAGAGTCACACTGCCTGTGACACGCCCGTGTCCCAGGCCGTGTGCCCCATACACAACACTATACACACTGCAGCTCAACTTGGTCGAGCTAAGTTCGTCGACCGCACGGACACGCCCTGTGACACGCCCGTGTCACAGCCTGTGTCCTATCCACTTGACAATCATCGACCGAAGTTTTGTCGACCACTCGTCGACTGCTCACCCAAGAAGGACATGCCCTGGGACATGTCCGTGCCCAGGCCGTGTCACCCAAATTTTGCCAAATTCTTGGGGTGTTACAATACATTTCCAAAAATCCGGTCTTTTATGAGAGAACAAAACACATAGAAGTCGACTGTCATTTTATTCGGGAAAAGATCTTGAAGAAATAGATTTGCACTCCATTCGTCACTTCCGACAATGAGTTGGCAGA
Organism: Platanthera guangdongensis; assembly: GCA_039583875.1. Taxonomy (NCBI): domain Eukaryota; kingdom Viridiplantae; phylum Streptophyta; class Magnoliopsida; order Asparagales; family Orchidaceae; genus Platanthera; species Platanthera guangdongensis. The sequence continues at coordinate 61,707,525 of CM077159.1, forward strand.
CGTCTTCAGCAAGCCGGTGTCCGCTTCATTTTTCCACATCTGCGACAAGTTGGGCATGATTGATATCTATGCTCCAACTTGAGGGGGAGTGTTGCAGTATGGAGGCCGGGCGGTTTGTTGCTGTTCGGAGATCGGGTGGTCTGGCGGTTTATCCTAGCCGGTCTGTCTGTCGGGCTGTTGCTGTTTGGTATCCCAGTGGTTTGTCTCAGACAACTTGGAGACCGGGCGGTCTAGCGGTCTCCTATGGCGGCTTGCTGTATGTGGCGATTGTTCTCTCCTCCTGTTGGTTGCCGGGCGGTTAGCCGGCTTGTCTAACCGCACGACCTGTCCAGTTTGTCTTTTTGTAAAGTCGCTTGTACTTGTAAATTATTATTCCCACATTGCTTAATTGTAATCTCTCTCATCTCCTCCATTCTATAAAAGGGAGGCTATACCATTGTAACTTATACCTTTTTTGGATAATAAAATTTGCATTACTTCAAATTTTCGGTCTGTTTTTTCTTGTTCGTACAACCTTGAAGCATAACTTAGGTGGGCTTGGGTTTTGGAATTTAGAAAGGGAAGGAGAGAGAGAGGCCCTCTCTCTTGGGTTGGCCCAAGGCCTACCCACCCTTCTCGTCATTTTGTTGAAATATAAAGCCCAAGTAGGACTGAGGTTGGGCCCAAGGGTGGTTTACTTGAATGACCTCAAGTGGGTTTGACTTGAAACTTAGAATTTCTTAAGGAAAATTTGGTTTTTAGAAAGGTTTGACCAAATTCATCCCTATGGTGGGTCCCCCCATTAGGTTCAAAGTCAAAATAGGTCCACGTCATCAGGGATTAGGTCAAAGTTGGAGTGTCGTGTCATAATTGGTGTGCACACACTTTTCAGTGCACCGTAATGCTCGTTTTGACTACAGTTTGACCTCCAATCATCGAAACTAATAGGGATGAACTCTGTTGACTTTGTATTGACCATAAGAGTCCAATGCCACTAACCAGGGTCAAATTAGAGTTCCTTTACTAAATATTACAAATTTGCGCGTCGCGGCGCACTGAAGTGGTCAAAACGCTCGCATCCACCGTTAGGCTTTGGATTGTGATGCAACGAGTTCCAATGCATTTATATTGACTGTACGAAGCCATAGGAACTGAAAAAACACAGATTGGAGTTCTCTAGCTCGGAATTTTAAAAAAAATCTTGTTTTCAAAATGTTCTATGAGGAACAGTCATATCCACCTTATTACCACGAAATTCAACAAAATGAGTTCCAACGCACTCGTATCGACTATACGAGGCCACAGGAACTGATAGAACTTAAATTTCAGTTTTTTATCTCCAATCCCCCGACTAGGGTTACCTCCTACCCTGGTATGGGCCACAAGTAGAGGTTCAGGTCATTTTTATTGTGCCCACTAGGTTTCTGGTGGCCCAATAAAAGTTGAGATATTACATAACTGGTGCAAAGGTTTAATTAAAGTCAACACATTCCTCTTGACTATATCCCTTGGCAACCATTCTATATTTTTTCTTGATTATAACACCATTTTCATCAAGCTTGTTTCTATAAATTCATTTGGTTCCAATGATGTTATGTCCATGAGGTCTGGGAACTAGCTTCAAGACATTGCATCTCTTGAACCGGTTCAGTTCTTCTTGCATTGTTATAATCCAAAAAGGATCTATGTTGGCATCTTCAAACTTCTTTTGTTTAACTTGAGATAGAAAGCTTGAATACAGTGTAACATTTAGGTATCTGCTCTTTATTGTAACCCCTTAGCTTGTATCCCCAATGATCAAGTTTCTAGGATGATCTCTGAGATGCCTGACTGCTGTTGACATTCCTTTTACAACATCTTGAACTTCAATTTCTGGTGCTTGATGATCTTCATCTATATCCAAATCACCTGGACCATCTTCTGGAATGATCATACCCTCATCTTCTTCTTGTTTAGCTGGAGGTGTGTCATTGATGCTTAGTTTGTCCAACTTCAATTCCTCACCTACAGATCTAGAGGAGCTTGGCAGCTCATTGTGAATCATAGAAGACTCATAAAATACTACATTGACAGACTATACTACAACTTGATTCTTCAAGTTGTAGACTCCATAGGCTTTGTTTTGGTTGTTATACCCAACAAAAATTCTCTCATACGATTTGGCAGCAAACTTTGTCAAGTAGGACTTCCCATTGTTAATCACAAAGCATTTGCTTCCAAAGATCCTTAAATAGGCAATATTTGGTTTTCTGCCTTTCATAATCTCATAGGCAGTCTTCTTATGGTACTTGTTGATAGTGGATCTATTGAGGACATGAAAAGCAGTGTTCACGGCCTCAGCCCAGAAGTATTCTTAGAGAGAAGTGTCACTGAGCAATGTTCTTCTAGCCTCTATGAGAGTCCTATTTTTTCTCACAACTATCTTATTTTGCTGGGTTGTTCTTGAAGAAGAAAACTCCTGAAATATACCTTGCCCTTCACAGAACCTTGTTATGCTTTCAGATTGAAATTTTATGCCACGGTCACTTCTGATTTTGACCACAGAATAGTCCTTTTCATTCTGAACTTACTTAACAAAGGTCACAAAGTTGTTAATATTTTCAGACTTTTTCTTAAGAAAGAATACCCAAGCAAATTTAGAATAGTCATCAACAATCACAAGAGTGTAGACTTTCCTACTTAGATTGTCAACTAGCATAGGACCAAATAAGTCCATATGCAGGAGGTATAAACAACTCTCAGAATCCTGGGCCCGAATGCTATTAAAGGAGGCCATTGTTTGTTTGCCCTTTTGGCATGTTGGGCAAATGCCCTCTTTGGTGCATTTCAGATTAGATCCATTTCTGACTAGCTCTTCACAGAAGGGCTTGTTGATTTCCTTATAATTCAAGTGAGCAAGTTTCTTGTGTAATTGCACATAATAAAAGACTTTCTCATTTGCTACAAGATACACTCGAGAGCTTGTACTTATACATTGGAAATTTAAATAGTAAATATGCCCATTCCTAGTGCCTGTCAAAATGACCTCTTGGTCACTTGATCTTTGGATCAGACACTTATCCTTATGGAATACAATGACACTGTCAATATCACATAGTTGGCTTATGCTAATCAGATTGTGTTGCAATCCTTCTACATAAGCTACTTTTGTAATGGAGAATATACCACTGGTAATCATACCTTAGCTTTTCTAACCCCTCTGTCAGAACCATCAAAATGACTTTAGGTCCATTCCTCACTCGTGTATATTCCTTTAGGTGGCTCCTTGTTCCTTTCTTTTTTTTCGTAACACCCGCTGTACAAGTAACATTTTGTCATTTGATGGGTACTTCAACTATCCTGCAATGACAGATTAATTTACCTTAGGAACCCAAAAAAATTTGGTTCCTTGGTTCTTGTTAGCTTGAGAATAACTATGTCTACCTACAGCAGCCCTAACAGGAAGACTCACCCTTGCCCTTGGCACACTTAGTTTGTGCCAACAGTCTATGGCAAAGTGGTCCACCTTGCCACAACCGCAACACTCATGGATATTGCATCTCCACTTTTGAACAGCCTTTGAGGTATGTAAGCCATCAGTTTTTATCTATTTAGAGGGGAGAGTAGCAGCCTTCTTCCTATTTCTTTCAGAAAGAATTTGACTGAAAGTAAGTCTATTAGTAGGTGTACTTGGAATATTTTGATTTACACCAACAAATATCTTCTTTGCAGCTGACAAGATGTTGATGGCATCAGAAATGGCTATGTGTTGTTTACTAACTATCTTCATCACAATCTTACTCTTTGTAGGAGGAACATAGGGGTCGGCCACTGCCTTGCCCTTAAGAGTGGGTGATGGAGAACCACACACAAATGGTTTATGATGGGTCATTTGAATTTTCTCATTAGGAGCCTTCAATGCACTCAATCCCATACCCTTTCTTCTTCTAATGGAAGCAGCATACAAACACTTGGAGGAAGTAATTCTAATATTCTAGAGACCATACATACTGTCATGGGCACACCAGTTAGAAGGGAGAATAACCTTCTGAAAGGTGGTCTTAGGCATAATTGGAACACTAGAGATGCCCTTTCCCTTTGGAATGGGCAACTCTAATGTTCTACTTGAACCTCAATCCCCTCTTATTATTTTGAGAGGTGAAGGAGTCAATTAGTGGCAAAATTGTCTTGGGCTTAGAAAACTCAGCCACTAGCATCCTCTCTTTGAGGAGCTTCGCTTCAAGATCCATAATGATCTTATTCTTCTAGCTAATATTGCATATTTGGATGACTGAGAATTTCTTCAGCTGATTGACTTCGCTCCTCATCCGAGCTAGTAAAGGAGCTAACTCATACAGTAGGGAAGTAGCTTGCTGAAGAGAGGCAATCTCCTTAGCTTGTCTCTTGATAAGCTTCTTACTCTTCTTCAGAGCATCTAGGATAGCACCATACTTGTCAATCAATTGATTGACATCCTCATCAAATTCTGATACATCTTTCCCATTGGATGAAGTGGATGCCTCAAAGTCTGATCCAGTTTCATAGATAGAAGGAGAGTTGGTGAGAGAGTGGACCACATCAGGAATAGAGTTGTCCTGATTGTCCTTAGTTAAGTCCATGAGGTTGAACTTATGCAAATTATGGCAGCAGAATGATTAGCCTCCAATTTAATAGAAATGAGACCAATATATGCATCTTCTTATTCTGATTCTGAAGACTCAAAATCACTATCTGACAAGCTGATTTTCTTCTTGGCCAAGAAGCTCTTTGAAAGTCTTGTTTTCAAGGACAACTGAACACTTAGGGGGGGGTGAATAGGTTTTATGCCTTATTTTTAATTAATCATAGCTATATCTGAATTACTGTGCTTAGTCATTAATTGATTTGTGCTTTCAAGAACAATCACAAATGACACAGATATTTTTATTGTGGTTCCCCAATCTTGGGTACGTCCACTATCCCTCTCCGCCCTTCTAATAGTGTGTTAGACAAGGATCTTCACCTATTCTTTAGCTCCTTAATAGCTTACAGCATGATCCCGCAGGACCCCTCAGTCTTATCCAAGACCTACAACTAGGGAACGTTGAGCTCAGCTCGATGAAAAGTGAAAGCTCAGTTTGACGAACTCAGAACTCTATTCGACGAACGCAGAGCTCAGCTCGATGAAAAAAGAAAGCTCAGTTCGACAAACTCAGAGTTCAGCTTGACGAAATAGTGAACGCTCAGTTTGACATACTCTGAACTCAGTTCGACGAACTCTAAGCACAGCTCTATGAAAGTAAAAAACAATCGACGCACTTGGACTTTGCCAAATTTATATGTAAAGAAGAACATAGTGGCTCTGACTGACTAGGATTCAGTCAACGCTATAGCCCCATGGTGTTGAGTGAGTAAGCATCACTCAATACGCAACTACTTATATTTTCTATCTCATGGCATTGAGTGAGTGAGCTACACTCAACTCCTAACAACTTAGACAAATTTTCTATCTCGTGGCGTTGAGTGAGTTAGCTACACTCAATGTCTAACTACTTAGATTTTCTGTCTCATGGCATTAAGTGAGTGAGCTACACTCAATGCTTAACAACTTAGACATATTTTTTGTCTCATGGCGTTGAGTTAGTAAGCTACACTCAATGCTTAACTACTTAGACAAATTTTCTTTCTCATGGCATTGACTGAGTTAGCTATACTCAATGTTTGTGGACTTAGTCAAAATTCTACATAGAATTTTTGTGGCTTTGACTGACTGGGCAATACTCAACAATTTTGATGTTCTGACATTGAGTGAGTGGACTTCACTCAACTCCTGTGTAGTTAGCCACATTTTCAGGTTGCCAAATGTTCGGCTGACTATACTCAACGATTTTACATACCTGACATTGAGTGAATTAACTTCACTCAATGCCTATGGACTTAGGCAAATCTTCTCCCCTTCCAACCAGTTCTTTGAGTCCACTGCCTAATCTTTGTCTCAAGGACTAACCTACACACATGAACATACACACACATCAAATAGAGTTGTGTGTATCTCATTGACCTATTTGACATCATCAAATCAGGGCCATTAGGATCAATGAACCCAACCATCTTCCCCAATTTGAAGATGTCAAAACCATTGATCAGTTTTATTTGTCAATGAAATACACAATCACATGGGCAATAAAAATTTATTTTATTTTTTGAGTGAATTTTTTACGTACTTCCACTGTATTTTTGCAAGGTGTGTGTTACCATAGAGGTTTACCTCTCAGCTTTATCAATTTCTTCTTTTCTTCTCCCCATGACTTTCTCCCCATGCCATTCTGCCATTTTGGGTCTTGATACTCTTTGAGCTTGTCTCTCCCGCTTGGATACTACTTTAACTAGATTGAACTTGATCAATCTCTTCTATCCCCTTTTTGACTTCTTCAGATAGTCAGGTAGGTGCATCAGTTCTTTCTCTCTCCTTATGTTCTCCCCTAGTAGATATAGATGAAGCCAGTACTACAACAACCAGCTTGCTCTTTATACAAGGCTGATTTTTAGTCCTACAGCTGCTGGACTTGCTCCCCCTCAATAGGAGCCTCTGCTCTCATCATGTTCTTGATTTCCACTAGATCTGCATCACTTGCAAGAAGAACAAGCCTGTACCAAAAAAATACCTTAGGGAGTATCTGAAGTTATTTTAAGTTCAACATACCCATTTCAATCTTGAAGGCGTTGAACTTGGTTTAATCTAGTGGCTTAGTTAAGATATTAGCCACTTGCTTGTTAGTGGAGACAAAATCTAGGATAATGTCTTCTTTCTCCACATGCTCCCTAATAAAATGATACTTAATTTTTATGTGCTTAGTCCTGCTGTGTGAGACAGGATTACTTACCATAGAAATGGAACTAGTGTAGTCATAATAAAGAGGAGTTCTACTTATCTTAATGTTGTAATCATCAAGCTGATGCTTAATACATAGCAATTGAGCACATCAGCGGCCTGCTGAAATGAACTCTGACTCCGTACTTGAGATAGCCACACTGGTCTGCTTCTTGCTGCTCCATGACACCAGTCTTCCACCTAAGAATTGGCATGTACCTGTAGTACTTTTCCTGTCTTCCGTGCATCCTGCAAAATATGCATCTGAAAATCCTATTAGGTCAAAATCTCTATTCCTAGGGTACCATAGGCCATGATCTGGTGTGACCTTAAGATACCTTAGAATTCTCTTTGCAACAGAGTAATGCGATTATTTAGGACAGGCTCGAAACCTAGCACAGACACCTGTAGCATATATGATGTCAGGCCTACTAACAGTCAAATATAGAAGAGTGCCAATTATCCCTCTCACTACAAGAATACAGGCTTTTAGTGACGAAATATTTGTGAAAAAATATTTTTCGTCACTAAAAATACATCTTTAGTGACGAAGTAATTATTTACTCACTGAAGACACATGTTCTGTGACGAAGTAAAAGTTTAATCACTAAAGATTTATCTCTAGTGACGTGTTAAAATTTAGTCACTAAAGACTCATCTTTAGTGACGAAGTGGACACGTTTTTTTGTGACAAAATTTTAAAGTGGATCACTAAAGAGAAAATTTTAGTGATAAAATAAATGTTTGTCACTAAAGACAAAACTTTAGTGACGAATTGTTAGTGACAGAATATATTTGGTAACTAAAAGCATTTTTTAGTGACGAATTAAAAGTTTATTTACTAAAAACACACCTTTAGTCACGAAGTAAAATAGTCGTCACTGCAGACATATTTTAGTGACAATAAAGCTTGGTCACTAAAGAAGCAACTTTATTATTAAAATATAAGCTTATTGGTAATTGTTGGAGTTGTGTAACACTTCCGGTCCTCTTGTTTCTCACACCGGTGATAAGCCCGGAATCCGCGACCTGCCCGCGCAGTTTTCCAGACCGGGCGGTCTGATTATTCAAGCCGCCAAGCCTTCCAAGCCAGGCGGTCTCCATGTCAGGCCGCTGCCAACGCCGACCCTGCTCAGCGACAAGGCTCCAGGCCCCAGCCGTCAGCTCGCCAGGAGGAATCCGCCAGGTCGCGCGGCTTCCCTCCTTTCTTGTTTCTTTCTCTTTTGCTTCCCCTCACCTCTGCCCGGTTCTCCTGTACCCCGGGCAGCCGGTAATTTTAGCCCTGCCCGTTTGGGCAGGCCCCCGAGCCTATAAATAGGGGGAGGGTGCACTCCCCAAGACACGCTGACTCGGATCCAGTAGCTCGCCTGTTAAGAGCTGCGGTCTCAAGTCTAGTGTATTGCGGCTTGTAGTCCGGCCGGCTTCTTCTTTTACTCGTTGTAACTGTTTCTTATTTGAAGTAAAGGAAAGCCCGCCGCAAGAGTGGCATTTAAGCCGCGGCGGGCGAACTCTGCTGTTGCCGCTGCCAGCGGCCCCCTTTTCCGGTCCTTTAGCCGCGACCGCTAGTAACCGATTGGTCGACAGTCTTCTCCTTTCCTCCCCTATTCCCCGGTGTTCGAACCGTTAGCTGGTGGTGCCCGACTCCCTGTCCGTTTTCGTGCATCAACAGTTAACACGCGACCTTCAGATCTCGACTAATCGATGAAATCAGCGGTCTAGCTAATTAGACCGCTCTATCCTCTAGAGTTCGGCGGCCTGTCGAGCAAGCCGCGGCTTCGCCGGCTAAGGTTTTCAGCCCGCCTCCAGTGCTGTGGAACTTGGCATTTCTATCCGCTCTCTTTTCAGCCGGTCTTCTTATCGGTTTGCAGTATCCTCTAGCCGCCACGTTAAGCCGTCACTGTTCAGCGGTCTCTTGAAAAAGTTCGGCTATTCTTTCTTTTCAGGATGAATCCTGCAAAGGGCCATGATAAATCAAGCCGCATCTCAGTGACTACAGATCTCTCAGAAGTGCAGGATTGCTCGTATTTTAATAGTGAGGTTGTTGACCCTCATAGAGAAATTTTTGCAAACAGTGTTGAGCGTGGCCTAGAATCTGTTGCAAATGAACCTCTTTGTGAGGAAGAAGAAGAGGCCCCTTCTCCATTCATTAATCGAATTCGATGGGATATTGTCTCCGATGACTTCAGAGTACCGCGTCTCCCGGAGTATTCTGGATGTGATGATCCGTTTTCTCATTTGCAAGCTTTTGAATCAGCTATTTCATTGAGAAAAGTGTCAAATGGAGTAAAATGCAAACTCTTCGTTATATCTTTTGTCAATGTTGCAAGAGAATGGTTTTATAGCCTCCCACCTCGATCAGTAACCAGCTTTAAGGATCTTCGGAGTCAATTTATTTCTAGATTCGCTATTTACAGGAAGCGGAAAAGAGACGTTGGAGCTCTCTTCCGAATCAAGCAAGGAATTGACGAGTCTAATCCAGATTTTGTTGATCGGTTTCAAAAGGAGGTTTTAGATATTTGTAGTGTCCATCAAGACTATTACTTGTATGCTTTCATAAATGCACTTCAAGAAGGCTCATTGAAATTCAAGCTCACCACAAAATATCCCAAAAGCTACGGAGATCTTATTGATATAGTTAATACATTCATAATGGGCGAAGAGGCAAATAAAGGTTATGTTTCATTTCTGAATCAAATGGCCAAACAATCTCAAGGGACTTCTGGTCAACAGCAATCAACTTCCTCACAAGATGTTTTGCAAGTTTAATATTGCAAGTCTCCTTACATTCTCCAGGATAAAACTCCAAAGTATGAAAAAGGTTCAGGTAAGTATGTTAAGTTTAAAATTCCTATGGAAGATCTCTTGATAATCATTCAGGGAATGCCTGAGTTCAAGAAACCTCGGCGTATGAAATCCAAAATCAAGTATCGGCACGAGCAACTTTTTTGCAAGTATCATAAAGATATTGGTCATCTAACAGAAGATTGCACAGCTCTCAAGGAATTGGCTAATCAACTTGTAAGAGCTGGAAAGCTGCAAGAATATTTCATTTAATTACTCTCTAAGGCAATCTTCCATTTCTTGCTCAATGGATCAAGCAGTGATTCCTCTTTCTTTCTATAATGAAAAGTGCTTATGTTCAGAATAATACATAACATTTCCTTCGCAATCGGTATTAATAAGGCATGATAAAGCTACAGATATATATCCTTTATCACTTCCTTAACATCATGCAAATGTTACTTTTTCATTTGAAGCTTATTTTTAGCTTTACTCTTTATGCCAATATGCATGCATGTAGGGGCAAGAGCCCCTTTCGAATTCTTAAGCCCTTCACATCCCGCTTGACTTCAGTCACAGACAGGCATTACGTACTTGTCCCGCTTGACCTTCGTCGCAGACATTGCGTACTTGTCCTGCTTGACTTCAGTCGCAGATGTGTAGTGGGTTTTCCGCTTGGCCTTCAGTCGCAGACATTGCGTACCCGTCACGCATGACTTCAGTCACAGATAGGCATTACGTACTTGTCCCGCTTGACCTTCGTCGCAGACATTGCGTACTTGTCCTGCTTGACTTCAGTCGCAGACGTTGCGTACTTGTCCCGCTTGACATTGGTCATGGAATTTAAGAATTTCGATCCCGCTTATGTGTTCTTTGTGTGGAAAGCAATGCCACACGCACCTGCCCACATTGACACATAAGTGCATGTCTTCACCTATTTTGCAGGACAACACGCGCCTATCCGCTATCTCGCGGTTTTATTTAGCGGCCTGTGCAGGTTTTATAATTATTTACACAAGCCGCCCGGTTTCATTTTCCGGCTTAAGTTTTTCAACTTTCCTGTTCCTACCTGCCGGATTATCATTAATATATTTCGGAACTCGGCCGACTTACGTCCGCCTATCCGCTATTCAGTATCTTATTTGACTCAAATATATCAGTTGCCGGTTTGTTATTCATATGGAAAGGAAGTCGCCCGACCTGGGTCTGGCACTTAATTCTTGGCTTTGATCTGCCGACTTATGGTATTAATTATATTAGCTAATCAGCGAACTGTCGTCACAACAATTCCCGGCTTCCATATGCCTATATCGGCCTGTATTATCGGAAGCCGAAGCTTGTTTCTCTATTCTTGTTCCTTTAATCAAATGGGCAATTCGTTTCAGAGTTCGCCCTAGCCGCAATCTAATATTTCAATGTTGTGGATGTCTGCCGACTGCGACAAGTGGCCGCGCGGCTTAGCGGTCACGGTTTATGTATGAGCAAGCCGCGACAAATCAGCCCTTCCAGCAGATAACGTTGAATAATTCATTAAGGAAAATTGCGGTTTAAGTTATTAGCCGCTCGGCTTATCGTCGACGTGCACTCCGGTATAAACCGCAGGAAAATATCTCTCTCTTGCGGATAGCTTTGTTGAAGTCGCAGCGCAAACTCAGCCGGTTTACATACTTATATTTTAGATCGGAAGATAAACTGAGACCACGCGGACTTAGTCAAGTAAGAAAAGTGAAATATAACAAAGAGAAAGGTAAAAATGCCTTCATTTCCATTTCGTTAAGTATTACAAAATAGTAATCGCGCGGTTACAAAAACAATACCGCCGATATCAAAAAGTTCAAAATACAAAAACAAGTTATAGATTTTCTAATCGCCCGGTTTGAGCTTCTTAGTCGCAGGAGAATCCAAATCACCGCCATCGCCAATGTCGACGGATGATAGAGAGTATCCGCTGCTAGTTGCGGAGCTCGTTGAACCGCCAGAAGTTGTCGAGTCTGGCCGCGCGGTCTCCGATTCTTGGCCGCCGGACTCAGGCGATGTGCGTGGACTCCGGCTTCCCTGGCCGACCTCTTCCACCGCGTCTCCGACCACCTCGCCGACTTCTTCCCTGACCTTGGCCTTGCCCTTGATCGACCTATAGACGTCGGCCACCTGCTCTTTCAGGGAGGGGTAGATGTCGGCACATGTAAAGTCGGTGAAGCCGGTGGCCAAGCCGCCAAGGTCCCGGAGGCGGTTAAGCGCTCCATCGATCCCTTGGACGAGTTGGGGGAAGACTTGGTCTTGGAAGATGGGGTTGGCCGGGTTGTACATTTCCTGCAAAGCAAAAGTAAAGGTAAGGTCGCGTGGTTACATAATGCTAACCGCACGAGTATTGGTAATGACTTACCGCCTCCTTTTCCTTAAGCCGCTTGTTCTCCTCTTGTTGTTCGCCTAACTGTGTCTTCAGGCCGCTGTTCTCCTTCATCAGTTGCTTGTAGGCAAGCCCCATGAAGTGACTTGCCACGAAGCTCCTCGCGCCGACTTGCGCGGCTAGCCGCGGCAGGTCGTCTGGAGGAACTCGCCGCGTCGCCTTCAAGTTGCGCTTACCGTACAGTGCACCGCCAACCGCACTCGCGTGGTGGCTTACTTCTTCTTGCCCCCAGTAGGGGAGGGCGGTGGAGATCGTCACCGACTTGCCGTCCGGACTCCACCGCAAGGCCGGATCGCCGTGGACATCCTTCAAGCTGCTGCCGGTTCCTTGCAGAATGAACTCTCCAGAGGAGTCCGACTCCTCCTCCTCCGCAGCCCGCGCCGGCTTGACACGCCTCGCTCTCTTCTCTCGTTGAGTGAAAGTCAAGCCGCCAGGAGTTTGCGGCTTGTTCAGCGGGACCGCCACAGCAGCTGCAAAGATAAAGGCAAAGTTAGTTCCCAGTCCGTGCGGCTAAGATATCAGGTCGGCCGGCTTGGAGCTTACTGTCTTCCGCCTCTACGCCTACTAGCGACGGCAACAGCGGGATGTAGTGGTTTACATCAAGCCGCTCGCCTTTGAAGAAGTTGTAAATCTCCTTCTCGACGCCATCCAAGCCGCTGCTCCCAAAGGCGGCCTCTTCGCGGATCTGGGGGTCGACTGGCAGCAACCCCAGGTTTCCCTCAAAGATGAGAAACCGCTCTGGCTTGTTCGCGATCTTGTTCGCCAGGTTCACTATCTTCAGCCCTCTGCAGCCGAAGTAGAGGTGCCCCCGGAAGATCTTCGTCCCGGAGTCCGGGATAGACCGCACCGAGAAGCACTCTCGGAAGAGCCTCATAGTGAAACGGACTCTTTCCGACCTGAGGTAAGAGATGAAGCTGTAGATGGCGGCTATCGAGTTTTGGGGAAGTTGTCCAGGCACAACCCCGTAGTGGTCGAAGACCGCTACGACCTCTAGCAAGACCGGGAAGCTGAAGCCGCAGTCGAAGTGGTCGATGGGGACCGCGATCTGATTTGCATTGGAGGAGTTGATCCGCTCATCCTGTCGGGGAAGCCGCGCGATCAGCGGACTTCCTTGCATGTGTTTCTCGACAAAGTCATCCAGCTCGGCTTTTGTAAGCCGGCATTCTTTGTGGTCAGCTGAGTGGAAAGCGGAGGCCGCATCTGTCCTAACCCCAGTGGCCTTGTCAGACCACAACGACTTGGACTTAGCCCGCATCCTTCTTGATTTGTGACGAAATCTACGGGATCTGCTCTATTTATATAAAATCCGTGAACCTACAGTGCCCAACGTCAAATCGCGGCTAGTCCTCACGCCGCGCGGCCTAAGTCCGCTGAAAGTGCAGTTCAGCTTAGTGACCAAGCCGCCGTTCAGTCCATTAGTCCGCACGGCTATTTCCCTGCACTTAGAAAAATTCTATGGCGAATCATGTGGATATCAAGTATTCAAGCCGGCGATCTGTTCGCCAGACCGCGCGGCTACTTTCCTAAACTTTAAATTTCTCAGAACAAAGCAGCAGACATGTGGATTATAAATACAAACCGCATAAGCCGCATTCAGTTCGCAGCATAATAGAATACAATAGTTTACAGCAATCAAATTGTTCAACATCCAGAGAAAAATATATATTACAACATAATATTCAAATGTCCGCGCGGCTTAGTTCTCTCAAGTCGCTCAGGATCGTTTGTCGTCTTCCGGCCTGTCTCTTCCTATGTGCGCGACCTATTCACCGGTCTGCACAATCGCAACGTACACCTGGCTAACCAGATTATGAAGCGCATGCAGAGACCGATGAACTCGCGCAGCGTCGCGCTCTACTCTCGCAAACGGTATCATGGGGATCGCCTGGACCCCCAGACCGCTTGGAACTGCGACCTGGTTAGGCGCCGCGGCCACCGGCGGATGCGAACTTTCGCCAGAGGCCGGGCGGCTAGTACCCGGCAACTCTGCAGGAGTTTGTAGTGCAGGCCGCTGTTCTCCGCCGGTCTCCGCCGGCAGGTCTTGGTTCTCGCCGCCTTCCGCATGTGGGATCTCTTCTCTGTCACCTTCCAGCCGCGCGGCCATCAGCAAGTACTTCTCCGTCCTTTCCTGCTCCAGGGCGACCTGCATCTCAGCAATCTTCGCCTCAGCGGTTTCCATCGCGGTCTGGAGCCTGGCGGTCTCTTCCTTCCTCGCGGTCTGGAGCCTGGCGGTCTCTTCCTTCATCGCGGTCTGGAGCCTGGCAGTCTCTTGTTCCATCGCAGTCTTCATCCTCGCGGTCTCCTGCTCAAGCGCAGTTTGCAACCTTGCGGTCTCTCGCTCCAGGGTGGTTTGCAGCTCTTGGATCCTTTTTTCCGCGGCCTCCTGGGCAACCCGCTGCTGTTCGTCTTTAATCCGCAGGGTTTCGGTGGCCGCGTCCAAAGCCGCCTGCAGCATGCCGACGTCCTTCTGGAAGTCGGCCATCTCCTTCTCGCGAACACTTGGAGGCGGAGGCGGTGGCAGCATAGACAAATACGACGTCAAGTCGCCCGGTTTCATCGCGGTCTCCGGTACACCTGCAGAAGAGAAACCGCAGTCAGGTTCAGCCGGATTGTTGCGACCTTCTAGTAAGGAAATCGGTAGGATGAGACCGCCGGTTTGATGTTTATCTCCTCCAGAGGCCGCAGTATGGATTTTACTCACTGGCCGCCTGAGCCGCTCAGGATCTATCCTCTTCAGCTTTTCTTTCCATAGCCGCTCGGTTTCCTTAGCTCGGCTTTTCAGTTGAGCCGTGGTCAGGAAAAAGCTAGCCGGCGGATTTAATATTATATTCGCCCCCTTCTTCCTTGACCGCGACTTGTAGAATTTAATAATTCGCCTAACGTCCCGGTGTTTACCTTGCAGCAATGGATGTGTGGTCGCCACCGGCTTCTCGGTGATCAGTTTCTTCATCTCCTCCATCTTCTCGCGGAGCTTCAGTTTCTCGGCTCCTTCAGAAGCCGCGGAAGCCGGTTCGCCAGGCCTCTCCCCAATAACTTGGATATCGGGGCGGTCAACCTCCTCAGAGGCCGCTGGTGTCGACAATAGCGCGTCTTGCCGCTGGAGGGTCTCCATACCCTTCAGGAGCTCGCTGAGCGAGTCGCTAACCGCGGGCGTATTCTCCAGTTCGGTCGGCTTGTGATCGGGTGTAGCCGGGTTCTCGGGTACCTCCTTCTCGTGCGGCCTGTGTTGAAGACTGTCCGCGCCGGTCTTTTCGGAAATATTCCGGTTTCTGGCGTGCAGCTTCCTCATTTTCCTCTTCATCCTTTCTTCAAGGGTTTCGCTCCTTTATTTCCGCCGTTTCAGGGAGACGAACACCTTTTCAGTCCGCTTGCGCTGTTCGCCTACAATCTGTTCGGTCTCCAGCGCCTTCTCCGGCTCGTTGTCATCCACAACGATTAAGTCGACCTTGCCCGGCAATTCGGACGGTTTCCCAGAATCAACACTCTTCTCCTCCGTCCCACCGATTTTTAGGAGTGGCTCTCCTGATGGAGAGAAAGTTAGGTCGAAGGATTTGGCAATTCCGGTTTGTGGTGGAGCAGCCTTCGAAACTGCTTTGTGATCTGCTGCGGCCTGCGATGGTCCGCCGACGATCTCTGTCGGCCTCCTTTCAGCTCCAGAAGGCGCTGATGTCTCCGGCTTCCCAGTCTTCTTGGCAGTCTGACGGGCAGAATCATTCGAGTTCTCGCTCCGGCTCTGCTTCGCTTCTGGCGGTTTCTTGTTGCGAGCTAGCATTGATGACATCACATCCATCGCTAGAGAAATCGCATCGGCTTGCAAAATTCTGACCGCAAGTGGCGAGTAGCGACCCGTGGCTTGGCAGGAATCCTGAAGAATGTCAAGGGTCAGGGGATTTTATAGACGACGATGAAGCAGTCGCGGTCTCCGGCTTAGTTCTACATTTTCGAAGTTTTTTGAAAACTTAAAAATGTGCGGGGATTATGATAAGCCCGGAATCCGCGACCTGCCCGCGCAGTTTTCCAGACCGGGCGGTCTGATTATTCAAGCCGCCAAGCCTTCCAAGCCAGGCGGTCTCCATGTCAGGCCGCTGCCAACGCCGACCCTGCTCAGCGACAAGGCTCCAGGCCCCAGCCGTCAGCTCGCCAGGAGGAATCCGCCAGGCCGCGCGGCTTCCCTCCTTTCTTGTTTCTTTCTCTTTTGCTTCCCCTCACCTCTGCCCGGTTCTCCTGTACCCCGGGCAGCCGGTAATTTTAGCGCTGCCCGTTTGGGCAGGCCCCCGAGCCTATAAATAGGGGGAGGGTGCACTCCCCAAGACACGCTGACTGGGATCCAGTAGCTCGCCTGTTAAGAGCTGCGGTCTCAAGTCTAGTGTATTGCGGCTTGTAGTCCGGCCGGCTTCTTCTTTTACTCGTTGTAACTATTTCTTATTTGAAGTAAAGGAAAGCCCGCCGCAAGAGTGGCATTTAAGCCGCGCCGGGCGAACTCTGCTGTTGCCGCTGCCAGCGGCCCCCTTTTCCGTTCCTTTAGCCGCGACCGCTAGTAACCGATTGTTCGACAGTCTTCTCCTTTCCTCCCCTATTCCCCGGTGTTCGAATCGTTAGGTGGTGGTGCCCGACTCCCTGTCCGTTTTCGTGCATCAACAACCGGGTTCGCCCACGTGAGCTTAGAGGAATCGAAGTGTGAATCCCTCCGACATATCCGGTGATGACGACAGCGGGGGTCCGGAGGCGGCAGCCCCCGACGGAGGTCCCGCTGACCGGACAGTGGGCAGCGGTCCAGGGGACAGCGTCCCCGGTGGGGTCTCGGGGGCAACGCCCCCGAAACAAAATCAGTTTTGGGTTTCCCGGGTGTGCGAATATCAGCCTGTTTTCGCACACACCATATTTAAGAACTTTTCCCGTGTTTAGGTCGACTGTTCCTTATACTAATGTAATTAGGTCCTACAAAATTTAAATCGTAGACTCCAATAAATAAAGGCGATTGTTAATGCAATCCGGATTTGGCTGTTCGCATCCCATTGTTTACTGCAACCCAAAAATATAGCCGTAACTCCTTATTGTATATATATATATATATATATATATATATATATATATATATATATATATATATATATATATATATATATATATATATATATATATATATATATAAAATGAAGAAAACAAGAAAGTATCTTGCTATATGCTGACAACTGATGTATAACCCTCACAAATTAAAATCAGTTCTCCGCTTACCTGAAATAGAGACGAAAGTAATGGAACTGATCGTCTAACATTCGCGAAATCGTGGCATCCAACGGACCCTGAATATAACTGCAAATTGACGGTTTGCGCTCCTAATCATTTCCACGGAAAATTAGGTCGCCCAATACTCTTGCCTCCATCTTCCGGCGTTCCTCGCTTCCATCTCCCACGCCGATTCAATCGCCTCCATCTTCCCGGTCGCTCCTCGCCTCCATCTTCCCCGTCGCTCCTCGCCTCCATCTCCCCCGTCGCTCCTCCCCCCATCTCCCCCGCCACTTCCATCGCTTTTATCTTCGGTCGATCCTCGCCTCCATATCCCCCGCCGTTGCTGCTCCTCTTCCACTGCTGCAACAGCGCGCATATCCACAACTCGCAACACCTGCCACTGCCTCTCCTTCAATGAAAAATCCTCGCACTTCACACCTTGCCTGCATCCGACGGCCTGGATCCTACAGTTTTCCGACGATTTGGTAACCAAATATGCAAACTTTTTTTCTTCCTGCAATCATTCCTTTGTCAATTTATAACTGTGAGAATGTTTTTCTTGTTTTTCTTCCATCATTGTCAGGGGCATATACATCACTTGAAGCAGTTTGATTGGTGCTGTTGTTAAATCTCTGAGAATTACATCCAAGAATCTCATTAGGTATGTGACATTGGCAGGGCTCAAATGTACTTGCAAATAACAATGAATATGTTGATGGATATTTCTTGGTTTTTGATTGGAGGGTGAACAATGATTGTA
Organism: Platanthera guangdongensis; assembly: GCA_039583875.1. NCBI lineage: Eukaryota > Viridiplantae > Streptophyta > Magnoliopsida > Asparagales > Orchidaceae > Platanthera > Platanthera guangdongensis. Next base: position 61,725,510 of record CM077159.1, read on the forward strand.
GCATTCCATGCCCTCCAAAAGTGCTCGGTGGATGTGGCAGTGGTCTCCTTGCACTGAAACGCACCTTTAAATCTAATTGGGTGACTAATCTTATTAATAATGCTGAAGGGTTAATCAATAACTGTAACTTTGTTAATGACAGTGCATCCAGAATTTCTTCATTATGCCCTGAAAACTGTTCAGCTACTGTGGTTGATCATAGAACTTCTGCTCTACGCAGGGCCACATTTCGAAGAAGTAGCCATGATAACTTTTTGTATTGCCCAAATGCACTAGAGTTAGAAGATGGTGAGTATGCACATTTTCAGAAGCATTGGGCAAGGGGTGTGCCAGTAATTGTTAGAGGTGTTCTTGAGAAAACAACTGGTCTTAGTTGGGACCCTATGGTAATGTGGAGGGCTCTTCGAGAAAAAAAGCTAAAAAAGTTTAAAGATGACAGTTATGCAGTAAAGGCAATTGATTGTCTAGATTGGTGTGAGGTAAGCCAAATATTGATTAATTTATAACATTTTACTTATTATTACATAGCTATATTCTGGGTAATTGAGAATTTTTTTTCTAATTTTAAATAATTTGGTAAAATTTACTTGTTATATATTTTTGATCTTGTAACATCAATATTTTAGTAACTATGTTTAAATAATTTAAGACTTTTCTTTACAAATTAAAAGGTAAACTTCCTTTTCCTTTTTTAGGAATTTTCCTCAGGGAATATGCCAACAGGGAATGCTTTTATTATGATTCATCATTCAATGATGTTTTAATTTAGCATAGCATAAGACCGACAATGTCTAACTGTTTCTATTCTAGTTACTATTTTCAGTTATTTGTTTATCGGTTTCTCGGAAAAGAAATAATTAATTCTTCCATCATATTTTTCAATGTTTGTGCAATTTAGGGTGTTTGTCCATGAGGTTTTAGTTTTCTATTTCTTAAGAAAGTTCAAGTTCCTTGCAAATAAATTAGGTTGAAAGAGACCAGAAAGAAAATGCTATTAAACCATCTTGTGTAAGTTAAAAACTTTGTTCTGGATTATTATTGTTCCAGCAAGTACTATTAGTCCATTCCAAGTACCACTGGAGAACTATCACCAGCAGTGCTGATTAGAGTTCGTAAATGTGTTTTTTACATCAACTACTGATCCATTGCAAGTGCGATAGAATTTTAGCAAGTTTTTATAGATTATAGTTCTCAACGCTATATCCCACATCCTCCCCCCCCCCCCCTCATTCCATCCACACCAAATATTTCAATTAGCACTAGCACACACGCAGAAAGCAAAATAAGAAAAGAGAGAAAAAAGCCATTTCTATTGTCGTACTGTTGTGGGAGTTCTTGTTGGGTGTAATAGTCTTCCACTGATTTTTTATTTAAAAAACCATCATAGAACTTTCACCTGTGTTGATTATTATTCTAGCAGGGCATTTATCTAGCCCCCAAAATAGAAAAGAAAGAGTACATTTGTCATCCAATCATGGAATACTAAGAGCAGCTGAGACTTGAGCAATGGTTATTGATGGGAATAGCATTTCAACTAAACTATATCCCAACGCACAGAACAATGCACACAGCTGAGCAATGCATGATAATTCAAGTAATGATAAAATTTCTTATGATTCCTATTGATGTTTTCATTAATATGGTGTAAATCTTATCCATAAGGTTGTCTTTATGAATACTTGTCTTTGTTCAACTTAAGAGCTTTATAAGTTCCCATTTAGTTAAGCCTTATTGAATGATAAGATAAATTCCTATTTATTGATTTCTAACCAAGTTATCTTGGTTTGGCCCATCTTCTCGCTGACTGTTACAGAATAAGTTCAATTGATTCCTTGACTGTTAACCCCTCAGTCCGCAACATACTGCAAGATTCCAAAGCCCCTCATTCAGCAGGCGCGGACAGGCTTTGTCCGTCCGCCCAGTCCGGCACTGTCACCAGTCAGGCGCCAAGGGTGATACTCCAGCAGCGGACGCAAGGACCTGTCCGCTCAGTCCGCCGGCGCTTTGGGCAACAGGTTCTCCATCGGCGGACGCAGTATCTCATCCGCCCAGGCCGCCGCCCTCCAGTGGTCGCGCCCAGCAGCAGTGGAAGCTCCAGCTCGCGAGCCCAGTCCGCCACTTCTGTGCGGACTGGCGTGTTCTTCCTTTTTGCTTCCCGTCACCGCTTCCCGGTTCTCCTGTACCCCGGGCAGCCGGTTATTTTAGCCCTGCCCGTTTGTGCAGACCCCCTATCCTATAAATAGGGGGGAGGTGGTGCACTCAAGGCACGCTGACTCGGACCCAGAAGCCTACTTGTTACAGGCTGCGGACTCGAATCCTGTGCCTTGCGGACTCCCCCTTGCTCTGTTTCCCTCAGTCTTTTCCTTTCACTTGTAACTAGATCCTTCTTCAATCAAGGGAAAGCCCGTCCCAAGGGAGGCATTCAGGCCGCGACGGGCGAAGTTTGTTGTTGCCGTGGTTCACGGCCCTGCTCTTCTTCCAGCTCTCATCCGCTTAGTAGATCGCTACTCGCAGTCTCCCTATTCCCCCTGTGTTCGAACAGTTAGCTGGTTGTGCTCGACCCCTCTTGTGTTTTCGTGCATCAACAGTTAACACGCGACCTTCAGATCCGAGTAGTGTTTTGAAATCAACGGTCGAAAGATGTCAGACCGTAGAGCCCGCTCTTCAGATCGCTCTAGTTCTTCAGAGGACTCCCTTTTGGACGCAATAGAACAAGCTCGCCTTGAGGCCGAGCAGTCTCGCCGGTATACCGACCAGCGTCTTGACACAATCAGCCAAGCTCTGCTTGCTTTGGCCCAGCGGCTTGCTTCTCAGGCCGCAGCGGACCCAGCGAACTGGCCAGTCCGCCAGACCCCAGCTCGCCGAACTCCGCTTCGGCAGTCGCCAGAAACTCCTCGGAACCCTGCTCAGACCGCAGCCCCTCTGCACCCTCAAGAGGAAGAGTTTGCTTTCAGAGAGTTCTTCAGAGAAGCTGCTAGGGGCACTCCTGCCCGCCAACTTCACTTTGCTGATCGCCAGTCCGCCGAGCCCGCGGACTCCTCGGCTCCAGTCCGCCCTTTCTATCCTGCAGAGTTTGACACCCCGTCTCCCTTTGTTGACCGAATTCGATGGGAATCGGCCCCGAGCAACTTCAGGGAGCCGCGCATCCCGTTCTATACAGGAGCGACAGATCCCGTTTCTCACCTCCAGGCATTTGAGGGGGCAGTTGCTTTAAGATGCCTCTCAGATGCGATTAAGTGTAAATTGCTGGTTACCACTCTCGAAGGGCAAGCGAGAGAATGGTTCTATGAGCTGCCTTCGGGCACTATCTATTCTTTTGCCGAGCTTCGTAGCCAGTTACTGCTGAGGTTTGCTACCTCAAGGAAGAGGAAGAATGGGCCAGCTGCCCTATTTGAGATCAAGCAGAGGGATAACGAATCGGTGGCACGATTCGTTGATCGCTTTCAAAGAGAAATTCAGGGGGTGAGGAATGTGAACCCCGACTATTACAAAGTTGCCTTGATCCACGGCCTCCGGGAAGGCCCTCTGAAGTTTAAAGCAACGACCAAGGCTCCCGAGACTTATCAGGAGTTGATCGCCATGGTCAACTGTTTCATAGAAGGGGAAAATGCCAATCCGACCTATGTTTCATCCCTGACAGCCAAGGCTGAAGGAAGGGATGCCTCCGCTTCTTCCTCTCGTGGCAGGCCCCCTCGTCCAGACTTCCAGCCTCCGTCTCAAAGAGGCAGGAACTTTCGCAACAAAAAACCATTCCAAGGCCATCAACAGTTTCGTGAGCAGAGACTGCCGTTGGCTGCCGCTCCCGCCGTTCCTTTGCAAGCTCTTCCCATCCTCCAGCAGGCAGCCTTGCCTGCCCTGTGCCAATATGATGAAAGTCCCATGGAGGACCCTGCAGATCTGGACCTTGACGAAGTCATCCAGATCCTGCAAAGCAGATCAGAAGAAAAGAGGCAAGAGCCTCAGAAGCTGTGGAAGCCGAGGAATAATTCACAATACTGCCAGTTCCACAAGGAAAAGGGTCATCTGACTGAGGAATGCAAGGCCCTTCGTGCGCTGATTGATAAGTTGCTTGCCGAGGGCAAGATTGACCTGACCAAGAAGGATTCTCCATCCTCGTCGAAGCCATCCACCTCGAAGGGCAAAGAGGTAGCCGAGGCATACCAAGAATGCGTGGATATAGAAGATGAAGGCCGCCTGGGGCCAATCAACGTCCCGGTAGAGTGCTTCGATGCAAATGATGAGGGGATTCTGGGACGCCTCTTCTTCATCCATGGTGGAGCTGGGACCGAGTCCACCCGGAAGTCATCAATTTCAAGGGTCACCCAGGCAGAGGTGGCCTCTTCTTACGTTGCTCCTCCGAGGCAAGTCGTCACCTTTGGTCCAGAAGATCTTCCTCGAACAGCCAATCCATTTGATGATGTAGTCGTAATCCAGGCTGGTATTGGGGACTTCACAGTGGATAGGATTCTGGTCGACACAGGAAGCTCGGTCAACCTCCTCTTTAAGTCTACTTTTGAGGCCCTGAGGACCGGAATGCCTCTGCTTTCCACTGAGGGGCCGCTCTATGGATTCTCAGGAGAGAGGAAAGAGGTGGAGGGCAGCGTCACCTTGCCAGTGAAGCTTGGAGGGGCAACAAAGCAGATACAGTTCATAGTGGTCGACGCCCCCAGCAGCTACCATGCCATCTTCGGCAGGCCCCTGCTGAACAAGTACCAACCAGTGATTTCCACTTATCACCTCGCCATCAAGTTGTTTGCCGATGGGAGGATGTGCCGGGTCAGGAGCGACCCAAGGAGAGCAAGGGAGTGCTACGTCCGCACTGTCAACATGGTTGAAGCTTCCCTTGCTCCAGCAGAAGCTGCAGAAGCCTCTCTCAGTTCGAAAGTTGCTGCTGATGAAGGTGCTCACCTGGAACCTGCCCAGGTGACACAAGGAGTCCCCATTGCTGAAGGGGAGGAGAGGAAACTCTCCATCAACTCGGAGCTACCTGAAGATCAAAAGGCTGAGTTGATTTCTTGCCTGCTAAAGAACCTGGATGTCTTTGCCTGGTCAGCAGAAGACATGCCGGGGGTGGATCCTGATGTAGCTTGCCACCATCTGAATGTTGATCCCAGCTGCAAGCCCATCCAACAGAATAAGAGGGACGTGGCAACAAAGCTTGCAGAACCAATAAGGGAGGAGGTTGCGAAACTCCTCAAGGCGAATTTTATTAAAGAAGTGCAATATCCCACCTGGATTTCAAATGTTGTAATGGTTAAAAAACCAGGGGGAAAGTGGCGAATGTGTGTAGACTTTACAAAACTTAATAAAGCATGTCCTAAAGATTGCTACCCCCTGTCTCAGATAGATTCTTTAGTTGATTCCGCGGTAGGATACTCTTACATGAGTTTTTGAGATGCGTTTTCTGGTTATCACCAGATAAGAATGCATAAGCCCGACGTTCCTCACACGTCGTTCATAACTAACGATGGATGTTATTGCTATCTTGTCATGCCCTTTGGGCTTAAGAATGCTGGCGCAACTTACCAACGGATGATGGACCGTGTGTTTAACCATCAAAAAGGAAGAAACCTAGAAGTGTATGTAGACGATCTCTTGATTAAGAGTAAATCGTTTTCGCTGCACTTGCTAGATCTAGCAGAGACGTTCGCTACTCTGCGTAGATACAAGATGAAGCTCAATCCTTTGAAGTGTACTTTTGGAGCGAGTAAGGGGAAGTTTCTTGGTCATCTCCTTACTCCGGAGGGACTTGCCCCCAATCCTGACAAGGTGAAAGCTATTCTTGAAATGCCTACCCCTCGTTCACCGAAGAAAGTTCAGCAGTTAGGGGGAAGGCTAGCAGGTCTTGCAAGATTTCTTTCTCGGGTTGGAGATAGGAGTGCCCCCTTCTTTAAGACCCTCCGACGTGCTTCCAAGTTTGAGTGGACAGAAGAGTGTTCCCAGGCTTTTGAACAGTTAAAGATGCAGCTTACCTCATCGCCTCTGCTTCAGAGCCCCCGCCCAGGAGAGGTTCTTTTCTTGTACCTAGGGGTTTGCCCTGAGGCCGTCTGCTCCGTTCTTCTTCGGGAAGAAGGCAGAAAGCAATTCCCAATCTACTACGTCAGCCATATTCTGAAGAGTGCTGAGACGCGGTATCCGATCCTGGAGAAGGTAGCCTTGGCACTGGTCATGTCAGCTCGCAGGCTTCGCCCGTACTTCCAAGCACATTCAATTCAAGTCATCACCGATCAACCTTTGAAGGGTGTGTTGGAAAAGTCCGAGCATTCCGGCAGGCTAGCTAAGTGGGCAATAGAGCTAAGTGAATTTGAAATTTCTTATATGCCCAAGACAGCCATCAAAGCTCAAGTCCTAGCAGATTTTCTGATTGACATGCCAGAGTCCAGTTCTGATCAGACAGAAAGGTCACCTTTGGCTTGGACCATCTATGTTGATGGTGCCTCAGGCAGAAGTTCTTCTGGAGCAGGAGTGGTTCTCATCAATCCAAACGGAGTCAAATTGGAGCAGGCCATCAAGTTTTACTTTCCAGTAACCAACAACCAGGCTGAATATGAATCTCTGCTAGCAGGCTTGAGGCTCGCAAGGGAATTAGGGATCGATCATGTTCACATCAAAACTGATTCTCTGGTAATGGCGTCGCAAGTCCTCGACAACTTCGAAGCAAGGGAGCCAGTCTTGAAAAAATATCTAGCTCTTGTGAAAATAGAGGTCGGCAGGTTTAAAAGCTTCACCATCGAACATATCCCCAGAACAGAGAATGAGGAGGCCGATTTTCTCTCTAAGCATGGGATACCTTCAGGAGGCACAACTTCCGAGCTCTTCCGCCCGGCAGTGGTGGAAGGAGATTTGATGCAAGTAGATCAACGCGCCTCTTGGATGGACCCATTCATCCTATATCTGTCAACAGGAAATTATCATCATACAGTTAGAGACAAGAAAAAGTTCAGAATAAAAACAGCTCACTACTTTCTAGTGGCGGGAATCCTTTATAGAAAGACCTTCCTCTCAACCATGGCCCGATGTGTTTCAGAAGAAGAAGCTCACACCATTTTGCAAGAAGTTCATTCAGGAGAGTGTGGAAGTCACTCTGGAGCAAGAACTCTTGAAAGACGAGTCCTGCGGCAAGGGTATTTCTGGCCCACAATGAAGAAAGACTCAGAGATCTACGCCAGAAGGTGTGTTCAATGCCAGAAGTTTGCTCCGCTTCAGCACCAAGCAGCTCAGTCCCTCAGGTCGATTGCAACTCCTTGGCCCTTTGCGGCTTGGGGAATGGATCTCATTGGTCCTTTTCCCTTGGCAAGCGGGCAACGGCATTTTATCATCGTAATGATCGACTACTTCAGCAAGTGGATCGAAGCAAAGGCATTGGCTAAGACAACGACTCAGATCGTCAAGAACTTCATTTGGGGAGAAATTGTCTGCCGGCACGGGATACCAATGGCAATAATCACTGACAATGGGCCACAGTTCAACAACTCAGAGATGATAAATTTTTGCAGGCAGATCGGAACAGAGCTGCGTTTTGCATCAGTTCATCATCCCAGAAGCAATGGCCAGGTGGAAGCTGCCAACAAGCAGATCCTCAACTTGCTCAAGAAGAAAGTGCAGAATCTCAAGGGCAGTTGGGCTGATCAGCTTCCATCAGTCCTCTGGTCCCTTAGGACAACGCCATCATCCGCAACCGGGGAGACTCCTTTCAAACTCTCTCATGGCTCAGAGGCACTCATCCCGATTGAGTTTGAAGTCCCGTCACCCAGAGTGCTGCTTGCAAGAGAAGGTGTCGATGATTGGGCTGAGTTGAATAATGAGGAGATGAGGTTCAGCTTGGAACACATCGAGGAGGTCAGATATCAAGCAGCCATAAGGCAGGAAGAGGTCAAAAGGAGGATGGCCCGTTACTTCGATCAGAATATAAGGATCAAACACTTCCAAGTGGGAGATCTAGTTCTAAAGAAGGTTGATGCTGCTGCGCGAGCTGGTTCAGTTGGAAAGCTTAATCCAAATTGGGCCGGCCCTTTTGTCATCAAAGAAGCATTAAAAAGCGGCGCTTATCACTTGCAGACATACGAAGGAGAGGATATACCACACACGTGGAGTGGGGATGACCTCAAGCGGTTCTATTCTTAAAACCTCCTTCTTCTACTTTGTGTATCCTCTTCAAAAATTGTTATGAATAGAAACTGCTTGCTAACACTTCTTCGAGTGTTTTGTTGTAATCATAACAGATAAGGCGCTAAGAGAGATTTCAAAAACGGTTCTACACCCGAACTCCCTTTTTCTTTCTTATGCTTCCTTTGCAAATGCATTTTCTTAATCAAAGAATCCATACTGACATTTTTTCTAGTGTTTTCTCCCTCTCCCAAAGACCTATAACGGTTCCTTGACACCAGGAGACATCGCCGAGTTCAGCTAGACCTCCCCTAGAGCCGTTGTCATTAGCGTAACACCACGAAGACCACGTGTTGCGAGGAGATTTCGCACCGTGTAGTGGGAGATTGCAGGCTCTAGTGCGGTTGGATTCTGGGCTTCGGATCCCGGCAGGTACCTGACCTCACCTTTGCATTATGGAGGGCAAGGTGGGTGTAAAGCTCTACCATGCCACTTTAGGGATATTGTTACAACTTCGATGATCACATGAGGAAAGTATGCCGTTCCGGCTCACCTGCCCGCGGGTCATCTTAGCTTGTAACTCTCGAACACTCCATGGTACCCTCAAGCAGTGCCTGCAGGAGACCCACAGCTTAGACTGTACTCCAGGCAAGAGGGCAGGGAACCATTCCGCCAAGTGAGCATCTTGCTCTTCGCAGGGAATTATCTGCGGACTGGTCTTCTGCGTCCGCTCAGTCCGCCGGTTTGGGTTGATCTTATAGCTTGTAGCCCGGTGAGGAAAGTATGCCGCCCAGGCTCACCTGCCCACCTGGTCGCGAGTTATAGGTCATTTCCATATCTTTGGCGGACTGATTTTCTCTATCCACAGAGTCCGCCTGCTTGGGTTGATCTTATAGCTTGTAGCCCGGTGAGGAAAGTATGTCGCTCCGGCTCACCTGCCCACCTGGTCGCAAGCTATAGATCATTTCTATCTTTGGCGGGCTGGATTCGTTATCCGCACAGTTTGGTAGTTTCCTTGGGATTGCAAGCTGGTTTTCTTTAGCAGACTGATTTTATCTATCCGGTCAGTCCGCCGACTTGGGTTGATCTTATAGCTTGTAGCCCGGTGAGGAAAGTATGCCGCTCAGGCTCACCTGCCCACCTGGTCGCAAGCTATAGATCATTTCTATTATGAGTGGATTGGTTTTCTGTATCCGCTCAGTCCGCAGAGTACATATTCAAGTTTATATTCCTGTTATAAGCGGATTGGTCTTCTATATCCGCTCAGTTCGCAGAATGATTTTCATGTTATATAAGTTTGATCACTTCTATTATGAGCGGATTGGTTTTCTGTATCCGCTCAGTCCGCAGAATGATTCGCATTCTTTGATAAGTTAATAATCAATGTACTTTTATATTATGTGCGGTCTGGCTTGCGGACCACAACTATAACTCCTGGCATTATTATCAGCTGGCTGTTCTCTGAGGCGGATACTGAATGAGCTGATGTCTAATTCTTTAATCGACAAGGTTCACTATAAATAATGTATGTATCATGCGGACTGCAAGTGAAACTCGACAGAGTCCGCCTGACAGTTTCTTGGTACAAAGTGGAACAATAATTCTCTAATCGGCAAAGGCTCAGGTTTATCAAGCGTGTTGTGCGGACTGCTAAGTATCGGTGCGGTGAGCGTGGAGAAAAAAGAGCATTGCAGAAAGCACACATGCCAAAAAATATCCTTTCTATTTCGTCAAAAAAATTTACATCATTCAATATGTTCGGCGGACTGCAATCTTGCGTCCGCCACTTTTACAAAAAACAAGATAACAAAATATGTACATATGCATTGATCAATCAGTCCGCTGTCTCTTCTCAGGAGGTACAGGGCTGTCACCGATGATGTCGACATCTGGAGAATAGCCCCCCGAGCTGCTCCCGCTGCTACCTGATCCTGTACTAGTGGCGGACCCGCTATGCGAGCTCCCAGTAGTAGAGGAAGATGCAGAGGTGTCGGACTCGGCAGACAGCTCCTCTCCTCGTCGGCTCGATGCAGCATCGTCCGCATTTTCCCTGGCGCCCTGCTCTTCGCCCTGCGAGCCTCCGTCTTCTTTCTCTTCTTCTTCTTCTTCTTCGTCGTCTTCTTCTTCCTCATCTTCACCTTCCTCAATGACATCCTTTCCTTTTCGAGCTCTCTCCATCGCTGCGACCTGAGGTGCCAGCTCTGGGAAGATCTCCAGAAAAGGGACGCCGACCACTCCCTCCTTCATGAGGCCATCGCGGGCAAGTCGCTCAACAGCGACCTCGACAGTCTCCATCACAAAAGGGAGCGTGGCGGCCTGGAATTTATTGTTCTCCAAGTCGTAGGCGACCTGCGAAAGACAAAATTACAAATATCAGACAGATCGCGGCGGATAGAAAATCTAGACCGCGGCAAATGCAACTCACCGCCAGCTCCTCTCTTTGCCGAGCATTCCTTTCTCCCATCCGCGCGTTCCTTTCCTTTAGCACCTTGTTATCCTTCTGAAGCTGTTCATTCTGCCTCAACAGGACTCTGGCCAGAGTGGCAACATAATGATTTGTCACCGCGCTGTTCGCAGAAGCCTGGGAGGCCAGTAGAGGGAGGTCGGCGGCGGACACCTTCTTGAGGTCGCTCAAGTTGCGCTTTCCGTAAAGAGTGGAGAGCGCAATATGAGCGTGGCGTGTTATCCGCGGACTCCTCCACGAAGGAAGCGCGGTGGATAGGCGGACATGCTTTTTCTTGCTGTGCCAGTGGACCATAGGCTTCCCCCTAAGGTCCCTCTGGCTGATACCGAAGCCGGTCATGGAGAAACTTTCGGAGGAAGAGTAGTCCGCTGCGGGATCCCCTTCCTCTTTCCTCTTTTTTGCAACTGCTTCCTTCTTCTCCCTTTGTGTAGGAGTGAAGCCGCTGGGCGTCTGCGGCAAGTTGGCGGGCACCGCCAAGGTCGCTGCAAAAAGAGAACCAGAGTTAAACGACATGGTCGCGGCGGATACAAAAGCTGAGTCCGCTAAACTACTTACTGTCCTCAGGCATAACATCCGCCAAGTTTGCCAGCAGCGGAAGGTAGTATTCGATATCAAGCCTGGCGTTCGCTAAGAATTCGACGATTGCGGACTCCAGGTCGTCCAACTGCACATTTTTAAATACGGAGTCCGCGCGCACCTGCAGATACGTGTGCGCGAACCCAAGGTCGCCCTCAAAAATTAGGAACCTTGAGGTCCAGTTGTGGATCTTGTTTGGAAGACCCACTACCTTCATCCCCCTGCAGTAGAAGTAGATTACTCCCTTGTAGGGGCGACCTCCGGAGGCAGTTATGGAGCGGACGGAGAATATTTTGCGGAAGATGTTCATCGAGAAAGCAATCTTTTCAGATCGCAGATAAGAGATGTAGCTACAGATCGCGGCAAGGGTATTCGGCGCGAGCTGGCCTGGGACCATCCCATAGTGCTCAAAGATTGCAGCAAGTTCCCATAGGAGCGGGAACCTGAATCCGCTATCAAAATGATCAACGGGAATGGCGATCTGGGTCGCCGTCGAGAAATTCAACCTCTCCTGATGGGCGGGTAGGCGGACAAGTATGTTTGAGTCCGCCATATTCTTTTCGACGAAGGCAGCCAAGTCAGCCTCCGTCAAAGTACATTTTCTGTGATCGGCAGAATGGAAGGCGACTGCAGCATCAGTGCGCGCGGACACCATGTTGCAGGCCGCAGGATTCCGTTTACTTCAGCAATTTCCTGCATAGAGAAAGCAGAAGGCAGTATTTATAGATAAATATTCTGACAGCTTTTTGACCAGTCCGCGAAGGTCGCATATTCAATCCGCACAGTCCGCAAAGAATTAAAAAAGCAGCCAAACAAATAACGCGGATACAAAGGCAAATTAACATTCCAAGGGAAATTCAGAACCAAGTTGTGGCCGGTGCAGTTTCCTATCCGCCCAGGTGGCGTATTTTCCCACCTACAGGTTAAATAACGAGAAGCAAACACAGCATGAATTCGCACAAATCGCCACGTCAAAAGGATTAAACTACATGAATAGCGGATATATAATCTGAGTCCGCACAGATCAAATAGCATTCAGTTCACAACACAGCATTATTTTGGAGCAATCATACAAACAATATACAATTAATCAGATAAAGGTTCAAGGCATTGCGGACTTAGCGGTCCCTGTTGTCAGTCCGCGCCGGCCTTTCTGCCCTGTCTCTGCATAAATGAGCCGCCTGATCGCTTATCTGAAGAATTTCACTATATACACGGCAGAGGTGGTGGTGGATGACATTGATGGTCCGGTGCATGTGGGCGGCTTCCCGGTCTACCCGGCTGAGAGGCACCATTGGCTCCGCAGCCGGCCTCGGCTCCTCATCCGCATCGTGTGGGACACCACCTGCCGATGCCGCGATCTCAGGAGGAACGCGATCTGATGCCCGCGGCCTCTGCTCAGCGACCTCAGCAGTCCGCTTCTCCTTTCCTTCACGAGCCGACGCCAAGTGCTTGCCTCTGTAGTATCGAACGTCATCCGCGAGCTTTTTCTTTTCCCTTTTAGACCTCTCCAGCGCCCGCGAGATGCTGGCGACCTGGTCTTTGAGGGCCTTCTCGCGTTCCGCGGACGCTTTCTCGCGCGCCGCGGACGCCCTCTCGCGCTCCGCCGCTTTCTCTAACTCTGCTTTGACACATTGCATTTCAGCTTCAAATTTCTTCTCTAACTCTTTTATCGTGCTCAGGCTGGGCGGCTCATTTTCCGCGGACTCACGTGTGAGACCGCGTCGGCACCAGTGTTGGGTGTGACCACGATCTCGCCACTCTCGATGGAGCCCGGCAGCGAATTTCTACCTGCAACAAATAAAGTCAACTTCGCATTCAAAGGCAGTTCGCGGCGGACTAAAAGAGAGGATAAAAGATCACTTTTAGATATAGCGGCAGCGAGTTTCCGACTATCGAAGATGATTGGCCGCCTTGCCCGCTCCGGGTCAAAGGCGCTTAACCGCTTTTTCCATTCGCGGTGGACCTTAGCCCTTTTCTCAGCAGCAGAGCTCGTCGACACTACAATATCGTCCGTCTCCGTGATAATCTTGATTGGCTTCGATTTCCGCGGCGGCGACCTGTAAAGCCACTTGCGCTGAAAATATTTAGGCGCAGGCTGAAGTTTACCTTACCGCAGCAGCTCCGCGGCAACCCGCAGGTCCTCAGCGGCTTTGTCCGCCGCGGCCTGCTTCGAGGCCGCCCCAACCGCAGCAACATGAGCGACGATTTGCTTCTTTTGCTCCTCTATCTTCTCCTTCAGCCTCTCCCTCTCCTCTTCCTCCGTAGCGGACAAGGAAGGGAGTTCGCCGCCCTTATCTCCAGTAGTCTCCGCCTCATTCTGCTGCAGCACAACCAGCAAGGAGTCCTGGATTAAGTCAAGTTGATCGACGTCTATGGAATCAAATATCTCATCCGTGGAAAGACTGACCGTTGAGAGGAAATTCTCTCCCTGGATTTGGGCCTCCGGAGTAACCAGATCACCGTCTGGAACTTCTTTTTCGCGCGGCCTGTGTTGTAAGTCCGCTGCCCCAGTACGCTTAGAGACGTTCTTCTCCTTCATTGCGCGAAGCTTCTTCTCAACCCGCTCAGCGACGGTCGCTCCGTCTCTCTTCCTCTTCTTCTTCTTGGCGGTCTTCTCAGCGGCATCCGCGGCGGACCCCCCTAAATCGGGCTGGTCAGCGCGGACAGGTTCAGGATTCACAGCAGACAATGCCTTTGAGGGCGCGTCGTCCTCTACCTCAGTCCGCCGATCTTCTTCGTCCAAGTCAACGATTTGCACCGAGGCATTGGGAGAAGATATGTCAGTCTCCATGTGTTCGCCAGAAGTGTCCGCCGAGGTTGCAGTTTTCTGAGAAGGGGCGGAATCCGACAAGGTTGCCATCTTCTCACTCCTCAACGGTTCGGCGTCGACTACGGCATCCTTGCGAGCAGAAACATCGACATGACGGACTGCTTCCTCCACAGGCTTCTGGCTCTGGGAGCTCTCTCCTGTGGAGCGGACAGGATCTTTTCTTGTCGACCTCTTTACAATCTTTTTGGTCTTCATAGGCGTTGTATGCTCCAGGTCGCCTTTTGCAGTAACGCTAGATAAGAAAGCTCCAAGCCTAGCCATGCCGGACTGGAAGGTGGAGACCGCAAGTGGTGAATAGCGCCCCGTGTCGATCGAGATTCTCAGCAGATCCAGACCCTCCAGCGATATTTATAGCGTTGGCGGCGTTTTCGAGGTTTGCGGACTCGGCGGTTAAGAGAACATTTTCGAAGTTTCCTGGAAACTTAAAAATGTGCGGGGATTATGTTAACCCCTCAGTCCGCAACATACTGCAAGATTCCAAAGCCCCCCATTCAGCAGGCGCGGACAGGCTTTGTCCGTCCGCCCAGTCCGGCACTGTCACCAGTCAGGCGCCAAGGGTGATACTCCAGCAGCGGACGCAAGGACCTGTCCGCTCAGTCCACCGGCTCTTTGGGCAACAGGTTCTCCATCGGCGGACGCAGTATCTCGTCCGCCCAGGCCGCCACCCTCCAGTGGTCGCGCCCAGCAGCAGTGGAAGCTCCAGCTCGCGAGCCCAGTCCACCACTTCTGTGCGGACTGGCGTGTTCTTCCTTTTTGCTTCCCGTCACCGCTGCCCGGTTCTCCTGTACCCCGGGCAGCCGGTTATTTTAGCCCTGCCCGTTTGGGCAGGCCCCCTATCCTATAAATAGGGGGGAGGTGGTGCACTCAAGGCACGCTGACTCGGACCCAGGAGCCTACTTGTTACAGGCTGCAGACTCGAATCCTGTGCCTTGCGGACTCCCCCTTGCTCTGTTTCCCTCAGTCTTTTCCTTTCACTTGTAACTAGATCCTTCTTCAATCAAGGGAAAGCCCGTCGCAACGGAGACATTCAGGCCGCGACGGGCGAAGTCTGTTGTTGCCGTGGTTCACGGCCCTGCTCTTCTTCCAGCTCTCATCCGCTTAGTAGATCGCTACTCGCAGTCTCCCTATTCCCCCTGTGTTCGAACAGTTAGCTGGTTGTGCTCGACCCCTCTTGTGTTTTCGTGCATCAACATTGACGCTGTTTAAACTTTCCAACTCAAAGCGGTTGTAACGGGGTATTTAGGAGACTAATGAGTCGACTATATGCAGTAGACACTAATCCAGCAAAGGTACTTGCAATAAATTTTTTATATAAAAAGTATGACAATTAATTACCGCATTCCAGTTGAGTCTCTGGTGAGAAAACAAGTAATATGCTTGGGATAGTGCGGTCGAACAAATAATTAAGTAAAATATGCCGGAATGTTATTAGATACTAGATACTGAGTGCAATAATTCAAAATGAATATTCCCCAAAATAGTGAATTTACACAAGAATCCACACAAGAAAATACTGCAAAATAAAAAGCTCACAATAATTTCCAGATAGGAGGCTCGGAGGATGGCTAGTGAATTGTTGATGGCTGTAGAGACGGAGGTGGACCGATTCTGAACATCTCGGAGGGGGGGATTCAGATGGCTGGATGGGGTTTTGGGTGGTCGACATTTGGAGAGCTAGATGAAGGGGCATGAGATTGGGATGGCTGGAGGTACTAGATAATGAGTTGGGAGGTTAGTTAATGGCATATAAATTTGTTCCAAGGGTTGGAGTTGAGGATTTGAGCTTTTCTGAGCATGGAGCAGAGATTCAATGAAGCTGGCTGTTGCAGGTCTGACCTCCTGGAGATTGGGAATGGCTTGGCTGGGTAGTAAAGAGTTGGAGGGACTTTGGGTGAGCCTGTATGATATGCCATAGTCATATCAAGAATAAGAACATGTAACTTGCATTGCATTACACAAACTCTTCCCCTTTGCTTCCAGCACACCCCACATTGTGGAATCACTTCCAAAACAACCACCCACATCCATTCCGGTCTAGATCTGAGCAAACCAGCCCAGATCCAACCCCTTTCCTTCCCGATCCATCCATCTCAACCCCCGACAAGCCTTCCCCTAACCCGATCTAGTCACACCAAACCCCTGAATATCTCTTTGAGCCCTCCAATGTTCAAATCTATTACATTGACAGCTACGGTTCGGATATTATGTGCTTGCGTGGAATTATAGTTTCTGATGCTATTTGTTTTTTGAGAAATTTCTAACTATAGGAAGGATTGATTCGTCGTGCGCTCATGCTTTGGCCCTCCACGCGGAGAGAAGCCTAAGTTTGTTTTGTCTTAATAAAATATTTTGTCTTGCTGTGAATTAATTGCGTGGGATTTCATAATTTATTACCTAATTGTGATTTAATCATCGGGTTGTTGCATAGCATGTGTGGTGAGGCCGAACGTCAGAGCATATGTGCGTGACATATTTCCCCAATGTGAATACATATCATTGTATGAAGGGGGTATTATTATTTGGTTTCCAAGATTTTGGAATGTGGGGGTTATTCAATGACCTGGGAGATAGGGCGTCGAGTTGGCAAGGTTGCAGAATGCTAGTAACTGCCGTCAATGTGGGACAGTGGATGGAATAGGCTCATTGTAGTGGACTGCGGGAACTTTGTAGAGGGAGGAGGAACAGATGCAGTTATGAGGGGAATTTAGGTAATGGATAATATGGTTAGGAGTCAGTGAGATTGGCTATGGTTGGCTAAGGTATTTATGTGGGAGTTATGGGTAGCTATGAGCAGTGAATGATGGTTACTAGGTAGTTATATGGAAGTGGGGTAGTTTGTCTGAGCTTTACACTATGGCCGTATTTCGGCACCATGGATTAAAAAGAAGAATTTCTCTCAAACTTTAAATACATTCAAATGGAGCCTTCTATCTCTATATGTAGACTAAGAATCACAAACGATTTTGATTCCTGATCATGACGGCCTCCAAAACATGCTAAAATAAAATAAGAAAAATACATAAAATTCTAGATCAACTATCCACTCAAAATAAATTGTCTTGATCATGTATATCAAAGTTTGGCGCAATCCCCATTAGTTTCCTTTATAGAATCCTACACATCAACATGTAAACATGCATATGTAATTCAAATGCACGCTTTTTCACTTGTAATACTGAATCCTAATATATGTTTGAAGCAGACAAATAATGTTGTCTCAACTCCAGATAACAATGATAATGCTTGTACTGATGTGATAAGAAAGTTTTTTTTTACACATTTCAACTTATATCGTTTCATATGCATACCCAACCTCTGATACCTAAAATTCGTTTAACTGGTATTCCATAAACTTCCATTGTGTATGTTGAAATTAATATCAGCAAGTTCTTTAGAGGCTATGTGGAAGGCCGTATTCATCAAAATGGATGGCCTGAGATGTTGAAGCTGAAAGATTGGCCTCCATCTAGCTTCTTTGCAGAGCGTTTGCCAAGACACTGTTCTGAGTTTATTGCTGCACTTCCTTACAAAGATTATACTCATCCAGTCGCTGGAATAATGAATCTTGCTTCACGAATTCCTGAAGGTCGTCCTAGCCCAGATTTAGGTCCTAAAACGTACATTGCTTATGGGTTCCATGATGAACTTGGAAGAGGTGATACCGTGACAAAATTGCACTGCGATATATCTGATGCGGTACATATTCTTATCTTCAGTTTGCTAATGTTTTATTAAAATTTGCATTCTTGTTCTTCTTCTCGAAAATTTCTCTAATATTCTACACTAATTTTCATTATATATATAATATATTTTTAAAGATGGCATTATTTTTCAGGAACAAATTTTTTCTTGTTGAGTTCTAGCATCCCTTCACCTTATAAAAAGCAAAGAACTCCACAAGTGAACAATGCTGCTGTCAATATAGTTGAGTTCGAATAGTCATGTAATCTGTACCATCTTGTGAAATGCTACTACAACATTCAGTGTAAAAAGTAACTGCAGCTACGGATAAAATAAAAGGACGAGGACACCTCAACAACAATAACAGAACTCATATAGTCCCCAATCATTGGGGGTATGGACGAGAGAAGATTGGAAACAGACCTAACCTTTGTCACTATGCACAAAGTGACTTCTCTCAGAGGAGAAAGACCTAACATTTGATAGGTCCCGAAACTGAGAATGGTTTCATGTTTATTTATTAGGGCCCAATTTACTCTTTGAATATATGATTTCATGTTTATTTATTGTAGGTGGCTGCCCAGTGATTAAAGGGAATAAGTGGTCTTCTACAAAGAGGATGCACGTCAATGAATATAAGGTTTAGCAATTGAGGTGAAAGGTATTCTTCTCTGCTTATGTACCAATACCATTTCTTCATGACCGGCTAATCAACTATATCTGTTCTTTAGTTCATTTTGTCGCCCAAGTGTTCATAAACATTTCTTTTCTTCTTAATTTGGCAGGTGTCTACTTGCAATTATGAGAACCTGTGACGCCAACGCCATCGTTGCGGGCCTGCGGCCTGCGACTCTGGGAGCCTTGCTGGAAGATTTGATATGTGGTTTTAAATTGTTTTGATTTAAATTTTTGTGGCGCAAATGATTAATTCATATAGTTAACGTTAGTTAATATTTGCTGCTTCATTTTCAATTTTCAGAATTATTGTATTGTAACCGATAGCATAAAAAGAATCAGAAGACTGCCTATCATTTTCAACTCCTCCATGCATGAAAGGTGACTCCGGGAAGAACCTGCAAATCATTGGTCGGAGCAATCTACTAAATATCTCATATTTGATCACAATAGCCCTTCAAACTCTTTTGGTTGTCTTCACCCTGGCATTCATGAACAAGTGAAATAATCTATGTTATTACTTTGTATGGTGGGGTTTGGGCTATCTCCCACCCTCTTTTAAGTGTTAATGAAATAATATGTATTGAACAATCTCCTTATTGCAATTGAGTTTGTTTATTTAGTATTTGAATGTGCAAATATGAATTTTGGTGAATTGCAAATGAAATAATTTTATGATATTTTGTGAAAAATTGCACAAAGTTTAGTGACAAAATTTCATTATTGTTTCATCTGTTTAGTGCTCAAATATTCCAGCTCTAAAAATACATATAATGACATAATTAGTTTGGTCACTAAAATTACTTGATTTTAGTGGCATGAATACTTTGGTTGTTAAAAGAACTTTTAGTGACCAAATTATTCCGATCACTAAATTCTTTTTTAGTGGCTGAGTTATTGTAGTCGCTAAATATGAATAAATAGTGATGAAATTGATTTGTTGCTAAAAAAATTTAGTGGCGTCATTATTCATCACTCAAAATTGTTTTAGTGGCCGTTTTATTTTAGACACTGAAATTTTGTGGCTGAAATGGTTTAATCACTAAACATGCACATCTAGTGACAAATATTTTTGTCACTAAAGGAAATTAGTGACGTGATTACTTCGTTACTAAAAGTTATTTTAGTGACCATTCTATTTCTGTCACTAGAAATTTTTTTGTGACAAAAATGCTTTGGACACTAAAAATCCTTTTTGTGACGAAATGTTTTTTGCCACTGTAAACATTTAGTGGCGGGCCTTTTGTGACCACTTTGTGACGAGTTGAATTTGGTCACTAAATGTCTTTAGTGACCACAATTCAATATTTAGTGACGAATTACTTCATCACTAAAAGTCAATTTTCTAGTAGTGTCTATACAAAGACTCATCAACAGGTTTACCTGCCTCATCTTTGCCTATAAGCATGCTTGACTTTATGGGAGTTCTCATGGTGTAGTCATTCTTCATACCATATTTCTTAATCAACTCTCCGGTGAATGTTGACTGGCACATGGATAATCCATCATCAGTCTGTCTTACTTGGAGTCCCTAGAAGAATTTTAGCTCACACATGCTGCTCATCTCAAACTTCACTTGCATCAGTTTAGCAAACTTCCTTCAAAGGTTGTCCTCAGTAGATCCAAAGATCATGTCATCGACATATGTCTGGACTAGGATGATCTTGCCCTTATATTCCCTTAGGAATAGAGTCTTGTCTATTTCCCCCTTAAGAATTTGTTCTCAATGAGGATACTAGACAATGTTTCGTACCATGCTCTATGGCTTGCTGCAACCCATATAAAGCTTTCCTAAGCCTATAAACAAAATCAGGAAAGTGAGGGTCTACAAAACCTGGTTGCTGATCCACATATACTTTCTTTTTAAGTCCCCATTCAGGAATGCTGACTTCCCATCCATCTTGTAGACTTTGAATCCTTGATATGCAGCAAATGCAAGGAATAGCCATATTATTTCTAGCCTGGCTACTGAGAAAAAAGTCAGGTCAAAGTCTATTCCTTCTTTTTGTCTGTATCCTTTTGCCACCAATCTAGCCTTGTTCTTGTCAATAATGTCATTCTCATCTAACTTGTTCTTGTAGATCCACTTAGTTCGTATGATATTTTGTCCCTTAGGTCTGGGAACCAACTTCCAGACACTAAACCTCTTGAACTGGTTCAGCTCTTCCTATATTGCTCCAACCCAGAATGATTCTTTGATAGCCCTTTCAAGCTTCTTGTGCTCTTCTTGAGATAGATAGCTTGAACAGAGAGCTGTGTTGAAGCTCTTGCTTCTTTTATGGACTTCATGTCTTGTATCACCAATGATTTGGTGTGCTGGATGGTCCCTCAGATATCTCCTAGATGGAGGCAATCTGGCCTCAGCTTGCTGATCTTCATTGTCCTCAGCTGGCTGTTCTTCATTGTATTTAGTTGGCTATTCTTCATTGTCTTCAGCTGGCTGTTCTTCATTCTCAGCTTGTCTGTCTTGATCTCCCCCTGGACAGCACCCATCTTCTTCCTTATTTTGTACTGCTGGATCACCTTACCTGATGGTTAGCTTGTCCATCACCTCCTTTAAATCTATAGAACTAGAAGAGGAGCTAGGCAACTCATAGTTAATCAAGTTTGATTCATCAAAGAAAACATGGAATGATTCTTCTACAACTTGACTAGTCAAGTTGAAGATCCTATATGTCCTACTATTATTTTTGTACCCAACAAATATATCTTCTTGGGAGTTGGCAGCAAACTAAGTTGCATAGGACTAACCATTGTTCAATACATAACACTTGCTACCAAAAATCATGAAGTATGATAAGTTTGGTTTTTTGTCTTTCAAAATCTCATAGGTAGTCTTCTTGTGGCTTTTGGTTATGGAAGCCTTGTTAAGGACATGACATGTAATGTTTGCTGCCTCAGCTTAGAAATATTCTGGAAGAGATGTGTCACTTAACAAGGTCCTACCAGTCTCTATGAGAGTTCTGTTTTTACACTCAGCAATTCTATTTTGCTGGGGTGTTCTAGGAGAGGAGAACTCTTGATGAATCTCATGCTCTTCACAAAACATTATCATGCACTCAAACTGAAACTCAGTCCCATGATCACTTCTTATTTTGACCAAAGTGCTTTTGATTTCATTCTGAATGTGCTTAACAAATGTCTGGAAGACACCAGGGGTTTCAGATTTCTTCCTTTGGAAGAACACCCGGGCAAATCTGGAAAAGTCATAAACAACCACAAAGGTGTAGACTTTCTTACCTAGACTTTGAACTGGCATAGGACCAAATAGATCCATATGTAGGAGGATTAAACACATTATTGAGTCTTTTGTACCAAGGCTCTTGAAGGAGGTCTTGGTCTGCTTGCCCTTTTGGCATGCTGAGAAAATACCCTCCTTTGTGCACTTTACCTTTGGTCTATTTCTCACTAACTCTTCACTATAGATTTTTCCTATGCTCTTGTAATTCATGTGAGCTAGCCTCTTGTGCTATTGGACACAGTGTGAGGTTTTCTCATCTACAACTAGATATATGGGGGTGTCCTTACTCTCACAAATAAAATTTAGACAATAGACATTTCCTCTCCTAGTGCCAGTCAAGATGACCCTTTGGTCACTTGACCTCCTAATTTGGCACTCATCCTTGAGGAAAGAAATATCATAGCCAGGATCATATATTTTGCTTATTCTTATTAGGTTGTGTTGCAAACCTTTCACATAATCTACTTGTGTGATAGTGATTATGTCATTTGACATCTTACCATACCCGTTGGTTACTCCCTTTTCTGAACCAGCAAAGATGACTTTGGGTCCATTCTCTACTGGAGTGTACTCCTTCAATATGCTCCTTTTTCCAGTCATGTGCCTGGAACGACCACTGTCCAAGTACAATATAGGGGTATGACAACTTAGACTCGTCAACAAAACATAAATCATTTAATTGTAGGACCCCAATTCTTATTGGGTCCTAGGTGCATGTTAGGTTGAAAATGAATATGCCTGCCTGCAGCTCTCCTGACAGGTAAGCTGGCATTATCTTTCTGGCCCACTTTGGCACAACGCCAGCACTCATAGATGTTGTACCTTCTTTTAAGGGCTGGTTTTACAGCTATGCTATCGATAGCTCTCAGTCCAGCAGGTACAACAACAGCCTTTTTCTTTTGTCTTCCTGCCACAGCCTGATTTGGGAAATGTCTGGTAGTAGAGGCACTTGGGGTATCTTGAACCCTACTAGCAGCTGCCTTCTTTTCAGAGAGCATGCTCCTGATGGTTTCTGATATGCCCAAGTCTGGTTTGCTATCAGACTTCCCTTTGGTCTAATTGTGGACTGGCAGATTTTGAGAAGGGTCTGCAACCTTATTCTTGAGTGTCGGGGCATGTGCACCAAACACAAATGGTCTAGGGTATGCCATTTGGATCTCCTCATGGGCTGCCTTGTAGGCACTTTCTACCACCATTTTCCCAGTGACCAAAGATACGCTCTTGGTAATATCTGTTAGATGGTAGCAACACTCTCATGAATGGAATAAGAGGCTTGGAGGCTAGTGGCTACACTGGAGCTTTGCCCTTTGATAAGTAATATTTACGCGTATTTTTACCATAATATTTAGTTTAATATTTAGTTTTAATTAATCATATTTTATTTATTCTGGTTAATAAATTATATCTTTTTGATTCTGTTAAATAATTTAAGTTTTATTTATTTTTGTAGGATTTATAACTATTTTTGGTATTTATTTTAGTTTAATAATTAATATAAAATTAATAATAATTTATATATTTTCATTTATAAATCATTTATTTTATATTTTAGTTTACTAATTTTATATATATTTATTTTTGTAGGTTTATTGACGTGGTCGCGCTCCCGACGTTTGCAAAAGAAATATTTACTGAAGTCGTCGCGTTGGCCGAGTAATTCATGCAGTCTACATGAAACCAAGACAAAGTCTCGCTGCACTCGTTCAAGCCGATCAAGCATTTCATGTCGCAACCACCCATTCAGCTCTTCTTCATGCAAGCTCATGGCAAATATATTATTATGCATTGATGTCGCCACGCCATCATCGCTAACTCTCAAAATGACCGACGCTAAGCAAGTCTTCGACATTCAACTATTTTCATCATTCTCATGCACAACGCCATAGTCATCACTATTGGAACACCATATTACTGATTTGCGCAAGGATCACTATGTCCTTTAGGAAATTTGTTTTGACCTCCTTGTATAGATCTAAAGGTCAATTAGATTGAGTCTAAGGGTTAGTATTTAGGTTTGAAAGCTGCCCTAAAGACCCTCAAGACCAGATATTTAAGTTCAGGAGACTAAGTCATTTCGTCGAGCTCAGGTCGACGAATCATCAAACTCCATTCGATGATCTCTGAGCTCACTTCGACGAATCGTCGAACTCCATTCGACGATCTCTGAGCTAACTTCAACGAGTCGTCGAACTCCATTCGACGATCTTCGAGCTCAGATCGACGTTCCTGTCTATAGTTTGTTTCCCTTTCTCTGAGCACAATTCGATGATAGTTGAGCTCAGATCGACGATTTCTGGTTCAGTCTAAGTCCACTCTCTGAGCTCAGTTCAACGATAGTTGAGCTCAGGTCGACGTTTTTCTGGAGAGATCGACGTTTTTCAAGATTCAAATCCACACAATTATGGAATTATTCCCAGCATTTATTTCAAGGATCTTGTAGCCGTTTCAATTAATCTGGAGCAAGTTTCAAGGAGATTTTAAAGGAATGTTTTATTGGACTTTCCTCCAGAAGACAAAATGCAGTTAAGGAAGTCATTTATGACAGGCTAACGGCTATCTTGGACAGAGAATTATTCTATTCAGATCTAAGGAATAAAAGAGAACATTCTTCTGCTTCTCCTAAGAGTTCCATACAAAAGTACAGATACACACAGAAAAGTTTTTCTTGGCTGGACATACAGATAGACACACACAGACAGAATTATTACAAGAACACACATCACTGAAGGAGATCAATATACTGAAATTTCCAGATTCCTTTTGATTACAGTGTTCAAAGACCTTATCATTCAAGACTACATACACCACGCATTTCAGCTGCTGCTGGAATCATCTTTTGTTGGAGATCAAATCTTCTGAAGGTCTATCACCCTATTGCAAAGCTTCACTTCCTGAACAACTCAAGAACTCAGGGGGAGCTTTGACAACATCCACTATCTTCTCTCTAATTGTTGACAGAGAAGATCATCTCACCTCTCTCTCTCTCTCTCTCTCTCTCTCTCTCTCTCTCTCTCTCTCTCTCTGCTGTAAAGGGTTTATCAAACTCCCTTCAAAAGTTTGTGTTGGTTTCTGAGACCTTGTCAAAACTCAGTGGTGGCAAGACACCTGATCAAAAAATCTGTTTTGGTTTTTGAGTACCTTATCAAAAGCTCATTGGTGCCCAGGACACCTGATCAACTCATCCTGCAGTGGATTCCTACCTAGGGTGGTAGAAGAGTGGATGTACCCAGATTGATTGGGGAACCACTATAGCTCCTTGTGTCATCTGTTTGCTCATTTATTTTGTTTTCTGGCTGTGGTTTGTGACTGTTCTGTGATTGCTTTGTAATTAGATAGTTGCTGTGTTTGTTGTATTTCATTTGCTTCCCTGTTCACTTAGGAATACAACAAGAGTTGTAAAAAGTTTTTAGCAACCACCATACTCTATTCACCCCCCCTCTAGAGTATATCAGATCTAACTTACACTTTCAATTGGTATCAAAGCGAGGTTGGTTAAAATACCACACCTTAGTGGTTGCTCATGCTAACACCTGAACCCAAAGATCCCTCTAGTTAGATCTGCTTGTTTTAAGTTTGTTACTAGATTTATTTCTTCACAGAACATGGCCCAAAACAAAGATTATGCTAGCACCAGACCTCAAGTGTATAATCTATCTAAGTTTGCACTTTGGAAGGCAAGGATTAGATTGTACATGAACACTATTGATGAAGACATTTTTAATTCTGTTTTGACAGTGTGTCCAAGACCTCCAGAAAATACAAGTACAAGTGTTGTTCCACCTCCTTCAGGAACAATGCAGAAGTCAAGAAATGGAAAGTGGCAGATGCTAAGGAAATGAATTTTTTAGCCCAGACTATGTCTGATGAAATATTCCAAAAAGTAGCTGACTACAACTCAGCAAAGGACATCTAGGACAAGTTATCTGAGATAGTCTCAGGATCTGCTGATGAGAGAAAAGATAGAAGATCTCATCTCATAACCCAATATGAGAACTTCAAGAAAGGAGAAGCTGAGTCAGTAGCAGACATGTATAATAGACTCAGTCTCATAGTCAATGAGCTGAAAACATTGGACAAAGAGATCTCATTGACTGAGCTCAATGATAAAATCCTAATGTGCTTCCCAAGCACTTGGGACTCAAGGATCTGGCTAATCAAGGATGCCAGAAGCCTAAATGAGATCACAACTGAAGCTCTCTTGGGCAAGCTCAAGTCTTATGAGCTGCTCATCAAGAATAGAGAAGAAGAGTAGAAGGCTGCCTCACCAGCTATAAGAAAGGAAAAATCAATAGCTTTCAAAGCCATTGGAGATCAGCTTGAAGATAAGGTCACAGGCAATGAAGAGCTGCTAAGCCTACTGGCCAAAAGGTTTTACAAAATGGCCAGGAAGGATTTCAGGAAAAGATCATACAAAGAGCATGACAAGCCAAGGTATGACAAATCAAATAACAAAGAGATTATTTGTTTTGGATGCAGGAAACCAGGCCACATTGTGCCTGACTGTCCAGAAAATAAAAACAAGGACAAGAAGGACAGGAACGAAAGGAGAAAAGAAAAGGACTTCAAGAAGAGCAGCAATGACAAACCCTCCTCTAGCAAGAACAAAAATACAAGGTAGGGGTTTCTTGCTGAAACTTGGAGTGAGACAGAAGAAGAATCTGAAGGTTTATCCAACTCTAGTGATGATGAAGATGATGCTGATGAAAAAGAATTCTGCATGATGACTATCAATATCTCACAACAAAATTTTGATGCAGAAGAGTCAGAGTCAGAATCAGAGACTCAATCTGAAGAGGACCAGGTAATAAGTTCTTTTGATTTTAATTCTGAGGACTTCAAGTGTGAGTTTAAAGCACTGTGTCTAGATTTATTAAAATCTGAGAAGGAAATCATTTCTCTCAGAAATCAGCTATCTGAACACAGTACTTTAAAATCAGAAAACCTCAAACTCTCTAAGGAGTTGGAATGCTGTAGGGAGTAGATAGCCTCACTGAAAAGTGAGCTATCAGAGGCCAAAAAGTTTGAAGAATCCCTCAATGGGAGAAGTATCAAGCTAATGGACATCGCAAGCACAGTGAACTCAAGATTCAATAGTACACTAGGCTTGAGTGCCTCATCTAGCCAACCTATAGTATTAACAACCCCAATCAAATTTATCTCTGATAAAGGTAAGGGAGTTGTGGAGGTAGCTTGGAAAAATTCTAATTTACCTCAGAAAACAAAAGTTCAACAGAAAACGTCGAACGGAGCCCGGCGATCGCCGAATGGAGCTCAATGATCTCAGGCTAAATCGTCGAACTCAGGTCGACGATTTCAGAACACTGAACTCTGCCACAGTCGATCTTCAAATGGAGCTCGACGATCTGACCCAAGATCGTCGAACTCAGCTCAGAGATCGTCGAACAGAGATCAGAGTTTTGAAAATTTTTTCAAAGGTAAATCAAATTTCAAACCTAGAGGTCCTTCATCCCAAAGATTTAACCCTTATACTGAATGGATAATACCTCCTAAGAGATATCATCCTGAAGGTTATAAGAGTCAACCTGGGATGTCTTTTATTTTTGAATTCAAAGGTTATCAACCTAGGCCCAAGGTAAACTGGGTCAAAAACAAATAAATTGTTTTATGTGCAGGTGAAGAACTATCCAACTTCAAACCAGCAATGGTATCTGGATAGTGGGTGCTCAAAGCACATGACAGGGAACAAGGACAATTTCACATCCTTCAAAGCCAAGCTTGAACCCAAAGTAATATTTGGTGATTCAAACTTTGGACTAACAAAAGGATATGGTGCAGTCCAGATTGGCACAGTCACATTCAAGAAAGTAGCCTATGTGGAAGGACTGAAGCACAATTTAATCAGTATCAGTCAACTGTGTGATGAATGCTTAAGTGACTTTCAACAAATCCCAATGCAGAATTAAATTAGAGGACAACACAACTGTGTTGACAGGTAAAAGGAAAGGTAACATCTAACTTGTGGATTTTCTTTCAACTAAGGTAGATATATGCTTGTTTAACTCTATTTTTAGACCTAATGAATTATGGCATAAGAGATTAGAACATATAAACCTTAGAACCATTGCTAAGCTATCCAAGGACAACCTTGTTAGAGGACTACCTTCTGGCCCCTACAAGAAGGAAGGACTTTGCAGGGCTTGTCAATTAGGCAAGCAAACCAAAAATAGTTTCAAGTCACTTAATAAGAGTGATTCACCTAGGATTTTGTATCTGTTACACATGGACCTTTTTGAACCAATTACAGTACAAAGCTTAGGAGGGATATCTTATACTTTAGTGGTTGTAGATGACTTCTCTAGATTCACATGGGTGTTCTTTCTGAGGAAGAAGTCTGATAACTTTAAGTGTTTGACAGAATTTCTCAAATACATACAGAGTGAGTTCAATACTCACATTGCCCTAATCAGAAGTGATCATGGGACAGAGTTTGATTCTCTTCTTATGTAAGAGTTCTGTCAGAGTGAAGGGATCAGGCACACTTTCTCAGCTCCTACAACTCCTCAGCAAAATGGGATAGCTGAAAGGAAAAATAGAACCCTTATTGAATCTACTACTACATTGTTATCAGATGCTCATCTTCCTCTATCCTTTTGGGCAGAGGCAGTGAACACCTCCAACTATGTGTTGAATAGAAGTTTGATACATAAGCTGAAGGGAAAGACTCCCTATGAATTACTCAAAGGGAAGAAACCTAAAGTAGATTATTTCAAAATCTTTGGTTATATTTGTTGCATTCATAATAATGACAAGAAATACTTAGCAAAATTTCAAGCTAAAGCTGATGAAGGAGTGTTTCTGGGATACTCCATGATCAGTAAAGCTTATAGGGTATATAATAAATCTACTCTCAAAATTGAAAAATCTGTTCATATATCTTTTGATGAATCTAACATGTCTTTCAAGGAGAAGAATACTTCTACCATAGAACCTTTGCAGGTACACTCTCTTGCTGAAGACTTGGACAGGTTACAAATTATTCAAAAAGATGAAAGCAGTGAAGATGAAGAAGACATTCAACATCTTGAAGAGAATCTTCTTGAAGAGCCAGTTGTTGTACCACAAGAGGAAACAACAACACAGATGGTGAACAATCAATATCTCCTATTGATTTAGTAACATCAAGAGACCATCCAATCTCCCAAGTGATTGGAGACATCTCAGCTGGTGTGCAAACCAGAAATCAGGTCAACCAAAACATGATACACACTTGCTTTCTTTCTCAAATTGAACCTCAATCCATTCAAGATGCAGAGCTAGATCCACACTTGATCATTGCAATGCAAGAGGAGTTGCATCAATTTGAAAGGAACAAAGTTTGGGAACTAGTACCAAGGCCAAAGGATCACTCCATTGTTGGAACAAAGTGGGTGTTCAGAAATAAATTGGATGATCAAGGAGTCATTGTAAGGAACAAGGCAAGGCTAGTTGCTCAAGGGTACTCTCAAGAAGAAGGGATAGATTATGACCAGACCTTTGCACCAGTTGCAAGGTTAGAGGCCATAAGAATCTTCTTAGCATATGCAACACACAAAGGATTCAAAGTATACCAGATGGATGTAAAGAGTGCTTTTCTCAATAAAGATATCAAAGAAGAAGTCTATGTCAGACAACCCCCAGGTTTTATCTCTTCAACTCATCCTGATTATGTTTTCAAATTGCATAAAGCATTATATGGTCTAAAGCAAGCTCTTAGAGCATGGTATGAGACCATAGCATGCTTTCTTCTGAAAAATGATTTTATAAGGGGTAGAGTAGACCAAACTCTTTTTATTAGAACCCATAAGTCCCATACCCTACTAGTACAAATCTATGTAGATGATATTATATTTGGTTATACTGATTCAAATTTGCGCAGAAGGTTTTCCAACCTAATGCATTCTAAATTTGAAATGAGTAGCAAGGGTGAGCTATCCTTCTTTCTAGGATTGCAAATCAAACAACATGCTGAAGACATATTTATTTCTCAAACCAAGTATGCAAAAGAATTGGTTAAGAATTTTGGTATGTCTGAAGCATCATGTATGAAAACACCTATGCCTACTAATACTGTATTAGATGCTGATGAACATGGGAAACCTGTTGATCAGACAACATATAGAGCAATGATTGGCTCTTTACTATACCTTACAGCAAGTAGACCTAACATAATGTTTGTTACATGCATATGTGCTAGATTCCAAGTGAGCCCGAGAGAGTCACACTTAACCTTAGTAAAAAGGATTCTTAGGTATGTGAAAAGTTGTCCAAATCTAGGTCTCTGGTATCCAAAAGACTCGGCATTTGACTTAACTGGATTTTCAGATGCTGATTATGCTGGATGCAGAATAGATAGGAAAAGCACCAGTGGAACTTGTCATTTTCTTGGTGACAGACTTGTCTCCTGGTTTTGCAAGAAACAAACATATGTGTCAACTTCAACTGCTGAAGCTGAATATATGGCTGCAGGTAGTTGTTGTTCACAAATCTTGTGGATTCAAAACCAACTTCTAGACTATGGCTACAACTTAGAAAAGTCTAAAATATTTTGTGATAATACCAGTGCTATTTCTATAGCACAAAATCCAGTCCTCCATAGTAGGACAAAGCACATAGAAATTAGGCATCACTTTCTAAGGGATAATGTTGAGAAAAACAAAATTAAACTTCAATATATCCCAACTGATTTGCAAAGGGGAGATATTTTCAACAAACCCTTGGATGAAAAGAAACATACATTCTTCCTGAATCAGTTAGGAATGTTAGATGGAGGAAGTTTAAAATAAGATCCAAGATTTTAAAACTCTAAAATTGACCAAGACTAGGCAAACATTTTGATATTTTTTCTAGTGTATAGAGTATGTTTCTGGTCTCTGAACTGCGCTCGACGATTTTCCCCAAGATCGTCGAACGGAGATCGACGATTGCAGAAATCGTCGACCAGAGTTTAACGCTTCTCAGATAGTGCTAAACTATCTTCTTCCGGCCAGCGATCGTCGAACGGAGCTCGACGCTCTCCAATATCGTCGAACGGAGATCGACGATGTTGATGACCTTTCAGATTCCTTTAGGAGCCCAGATCGTCGAACAGAGTTCAACGATCTTTCCTTTTCTGCGTCGAACCCTAATATAAAACTCATTTTTTCGCCGTCGTTCTGCCTTTGCGCTTTCATACTCTCTGCAAAAAATTCTCTTTCCCTCCAAACTTTTCTGCACTTTCTCTTGTGATTGTTCATCTTTTTTGCAGGAATCAATGGCAGTATCAGTCGCAATCTTGGCAGCCATGAAATTTGATACAGGCTTTGATATAGATATGGATTCTTTTGATAAAAGCGATCAAATATTCAAGGACATTCTAGAACTCTTCAAGGACCAACAATTAGTTAACATAATGTTTACAAGGATCAAATTGGCCGCAAATGAAATAAAGGAATGGGTGTATACTTCCCACAATCTGGATCAGAACACTGTGATTGGAATAATCTAAGGAACTCAGGCACCTTTAACACCTGCTGTTTTGACATAAGTTTTTCAATTAAATTCTGGTGAAGATTCAATAGAGCTTTCTCGAGAGGAATTTTCAATTATGCTTGAAAGGATGGGCCATTCAGAGGCTAACCCTAGTAAATTGCTTAAGAAGAATCTGTTAGTTGAGTACAGATTTCTTGCTGATGTAGTTGGGAAAGTGTTGTTGGCAAAAACACTCAGCTCATGATACCATCTCTAGGTATCAGCTCTGCTTGATGGGTGCCTTGGTGGACAAGAAGCAGCTGAACTAGGGAGAAGTGTTTTTTGATTTAATCAAGAAGAAAATTAACAAGAACTTTGTTAATTTTGGGAGAATTTTAGGGCTGTTTCTTCACAATAGATGCCCTGACCTGCTTGTTTCCAGTGGGATACACATCAATGCCTCCAAGAGGCTTACCTGTGCCCTATTTGGGAAATGGGACAGGCTGATTGTAAAGCCCAGCAGAGCCTCTGCAACCTCTTCTTCAAGCACAAGGACTATTTTAGCCTCTTCCCCTCAGGTTTCTGCCCCTGCAGAAGATTTGCCTGCTTCATCTCCTCCTTCTCCACCTATTATTTCATCAACAACAATCACATCCACTATCACAGTTTCATCCCCCATTTCCATCCCATCTCCAACTTCAATCTCTTCTCCAACTCCAACATCCACTGAAGAAATTTTCCATCCACTACATCACTACCCACACATGGACATTGATACATCATCTCATATTTCATCATTCACTCTTCTAGATGATTCCTATATTGATGATTCTCCATCACCCCCACTTGAGCCACCATCATCATCCACTTCTTATCAATAGTTACTTCAGGACATCATTGCTCAACCATCATTCACACCATCCATCTCCACTCCATTATCTTCTATCTCCACAATTCCAATATCTCAACCATCACTTCCACCATTCACAGTTTCTCCAACATCTCCTGCTGCTCCAACTTTCATCCCTACCTCATCTATCCCTACCTCTACTCAAGTCCCTCTTGAGCAAGTAGACCTTCCAGCTATTGCAGACAAGCTATATGAGCTGATAGCTCCAAGGCTATCACTACTGCTGTAGACCTCTTTGGCTCCACTTCTGCAAACTATTCAGGAGTTATCTGCCAGGCTATCCTCTATTCTTCCTCCTCAGGCAATCCCTTCTACTGGGTGCCTTGATCCAGTGTTCACTGAATCTTGGCAGGGGGAGATGCCTTATGAAGCTGAGAGATTGCTTGCTGCAGTAGCCTCAGTCCAAGCTCCAGTTGCTCCAGTTGCAGTCATTACAGTGGACCTCAAGTCACTGCTATCAATATTTGATTCTGTACACTTCAGCTACCTTCCAGACCAGTATACAGAAGATCTTACTAAGGCCATTATGCCTATTTCCAGTTGTGACCCCAGCTTAATAAGTTCTTATATAAATTCCTTCAATGTTGTGGACAGTGCTCCTTCTGTTTCTGTTGCTCCTACTGCTGCTGTTGATGTTTCAGTTAGTTCTGATGTTGCTATTTCAGTTTCTGAAGATATGCATATGACAGAGGCAATTGATTTTGAGCCTGCTGTATCTGAGCCTATTGGTTCTGAAATTTTTGTATCTGAACCTGCTGCTGTAGTTCCTTCTTCTAGTGTTGTTTCTGCTCCAATTCCTGCTGCTGCTGTTGCTCCTATTGCTATTCCTGCTGCCATTTCTTCTGCTCAGTCTCAACAACAGAAAAAATATATCAAAAGGATTAATTCAGTGTATGATAATCCACAAAGTTCAGACAGTGATCAGTTTAGAACTGACTCTGATGATTCCTCTGCAACAATTGCAAGGAAAAGGAAAGCAAGAAGCAAGGCCATGAAGAGAGTTCCCCCAGAGAAAATCAAAGATACAAATGATATTCCATATTATATATTGCATGATTGCCATATTACAGAACCATGGATGCAGTACTCCAGAAATCAGCTGAAAGACATGAAGAAGAAAAGGAAGTATGACAAAGGATCATCTCATTTCAATCCTCCTCCTCCTCCTCCTCCTTCACCTGATGCAGGTACAGGTGGAAGTTCTGCCTTTCAATCTACTGCTAGAAGCCAAAGTTCATATTAATTTCAAGGAAGATCTCAGTACAGAGGAAATCAGTCTAGAGGTTACCAGTCCAGAAGAGGACAGTACAGAGGAAATCAAAGAGAACTCAAAGTGTATTCTAAAGGATATTCCAAGCAACATCCTTATCAAAGGGAAGGACAAGGTCCCTCTGACACTACTTCTGGTCCTTTCCCTTATAAGCTTAAAGATCTAGTCTCTTCCAGAGCTCCTCCTGATAATTCTTCAAACAGATATGAACCTCCTGTTCCATTTGAAGACCTAGAAAATAATCCCACTTCATGGACTACCAGAATGAAAGAGTTGGCTGCATTAGACCAAATCAAGAAGGCTAGAGAATAAGGAAAATATACATCTAGTTTCACTACTCTATCAGATCAGAGAAAGAAAGAACTTGAGAGATAATCTTCCAGCAAATACTTTGATTCAGAAAGTTATATGAAGCTGTACCCAGAAGCTATAGTTCCCAGGCCAAAACATCAAACTTCTCTAGGTGCAGCTGATGACAGAAGATCCAGAAAAAAAGCTCTTAATCCTAACAGAGAAATAGTTCTCATAAAGAGCAAGGAAAAGGAATGATTTTGTAAGCTGACAGTAATACTTATTTCTGACTATCTGTGATTATATCTGTGCTTCTGCAATGTTTTTTTGTTTTAATATATCTGCATTGTATGTTTTTATTTTTCCTATGTCTGTAAATAGTAATCCTAACCCAAATAGGGGGAGATTGTTGGAACACCCTATTACTGATTTGGGCAAGGATCACTATGTTCTTTAGGAAATTTGTTTTGACCTCCTTGTATAGATCTAAAGGTCAATTAGATTGAGTCTAAGGGTTAGTATTTAGGTTTGAAAGCTGCCCTAAAGACCCTCATGACCAGATATTTCAGTTCAGGAGACTAAGTCATTTCGTCGAGCTCAGGTCGACGAATCGTCGAACTCCATTCGACGATCTCTGAGCTCACTTCGATGAATCGTCGAACTCCATTCGACGATCTCTGAGCTCACTTCAACGAGTCGTTGAACTCCATTCGACGATCTTCGAGCTCAGATCGACGTTCCTGTCTCTAGTTTGTTTCCCTATCTCTGAGCTCAGTTCGACGATAGTTGAGCTCAGATCGATGATTTTTGGTTCAGTCTAAGTCTAGTCTCTGAGCTCAGTTTAACGATAGTTGAGCTCAGTCGACGTTTTTCTGGAGAGATCGACGTTTTTCAAGATTCAAATTCAGACAGTTATGGAATTATTCCCAGCATTTATTTCAAGTATCTTGTAGCCGTTTCAATTAATCTGGAGCAAGTTTCAAGAAGATTTTAAAGGAATGTTTTATTGGACTTTCCTCCAGAAGACAAAATGCAGTTAAGAAAGTCATTTATGATAGGATAATGGCTATCTTGGACAGAGAATTATTCTATTCAGATCTATGGAATAAAATAGAACATTTTTCTGTTTCTCCCAAGAGTTCCATACAAAAAGTACAGATACACACATAAACATTTTTATTGGCTGGACATAAAGATAGACACACACAAACAGAATTCTTACAAGAACACACATCACTGAAGGAGATCAATATACTGAAATTTCCAGATCCCTTTTGATTCCAGTGTTCAAAGGCCTTATCATTCAAGACTCCAGACACCACACATTTCAACTGCTGCTGGAATCATCTTTTGCTGGAGATCAAATCTTCTGAAGGCCTATCACCCTATTGCAAAGCTTCACTTCCTGAACAACTCAAGAACTTATGGGGAGCTTTGACAACATCCACTATCTTCTCTCTGATTGTTGACAGAGAAGATCATCTCACCTCTCTCTCTCTCTCTCTACTGTAAAGGGTTTATTAAACTCCCTTCAAAGGTTTGTGTTGGTTTCTGAGACTTTGTCAAAACTCAGTGGTGGCAAGACACCTGATCAAAAAATCTGTTTTGGTTTTTAAGTACCTTATCAAAAGCTCATTGGTGCCCAGGACACCTGATCAACTCATCCTGCAGTGGATTCCTACCTAGGGTGGTAGAAGAGTGGATGTACCCAGATTGATTGGGGAACCACTATAGCTCCTTGTGTCATCTGGTTGCTCATTTCTCTTATTTTCTGGGTGTGGTTTGTGACTGTTCTATGATTGCTTTGTAATTAGATAGTTGCCGTGTTTGCTGTATTTCATCTGCTTCTCTATTCACTTAGGAATACAACAAGAGTTGTAAAAAGTTTTTAGCAAGCACCATACTCTATTCACCCCCCCTCTATAGTATATCAGATCTAACCTGCACTTTCAATCACCTTTTCATGTCAAAGCTACCACCTCATCATACATCCTACATCACCACCTATTTCTCTTTCTAAAAACCGCCACAGTTAAATACTTGCACATTATTATTATTATTATTATTATTATTATTATTACTATAACTCTTTACTTCCCCTCTTCATTTCTCCATGAAACCGCTATCTCCTCTTTATTCCATGAAACCGCTAACTCCTCTTTACTCCATGAAACCACCACCTTTATATTCTTCTTCATTATCTCCTCCCTACATTTACCTCCTCTTAAATATTTGATAAATATTTGATGTTTCAACTCCATCTTAATTTTAGTAATTATTGTCACCATTCATCTCCTCTTTATAAACTATGAAACTCCCCCATTTAATTTGGTTGTTTTTTCATATATTTCATGAATATTTAATTATTATTACCACTTTATTTTCCTCCTCCTACCCTTGGCCTTCCAACCTTTCATGTGTCTTTCATCCTTTCTTTTTTCCTATAAATAATGTCCAAGGGGGAATGATGAGGGGAGTCCACCATTGGGGTTAAAAATCGGGTTGGGTGGCTTATTTTCGGGATATCTTTGGAGTTAGTTTTATTTTATGCAATTTTATTTTATTTGCAATATAGTTTAGATTTTGCTTTTCATGCAATTGTACTCTTTTATTTCATAGTGATAGAATGTATTTTTCAATTATGAGTAGCTAAATTTTTATAAGCACTTGATCATGATTAACTTTGGAATGAAATAAACTTTTTTTTATTTTTCACAAAATTGTAAAGCTCTATCTTTTGCTCGCTAACAATTTATCTCTGATTTTTAACGTATCGAATTCATATTTCGCGGATATGTTCTTCGATCCTAGATCCGTATCTTAAATGACCGAGAGGTTGCGGATACAAGTAGATTTCTCAAAGATAAAAGGAGTTGATTGCACTCCTCGAGAGAGGACGATATAAATCTTTCGGATTGGAGTCAAATCCAATAGAGAGCTTCACCACCTAAAGCAAGCTTAGGGTTTTCGACTGGCCGAGAGGTCTTAATCGATCAACCTAAGGTTAGTCAAAAGTATGAGCTCGAGAGAGACGCTTTTGTACTGTAGGAACCTCCACGGTCGAGTGAGCAATTTAAGAGTCTTGCGTACTTTATGTTCATGAAGGTTCATTTTAATCCAACGGGATTCTAGATCAAGTGTTATCTTTTAGTTTGTTTTGTAGCTTTAGTTTTAATTTACCTTCAATTTATATTCCGATAAAATAATATCAATTTGCATGAGTAGAAGTACTCAACAGGCCCCGAGTCTAATACGACAATTTCCTATACTATATTTCGATAGGTACACATGCCTATTTCGAGATTATAGTTTGGATATATTTTCTAAATTATAAAATTCCTCATCAAGTTTTTGGCGCCGTTGCCGGGGACAACATTTTGTTGATATTTTGAAAGCGCAAATTTTATTACTTTTATCACTCTCTTTCTCTTTCCCCAATTCTTTTTTAATTTTCTTTTTCAAATTCATTTCTATTAGGTAACGGTTGTTTTATTTTCCTATTATAAGAAAATGTTATCGCAATTGGTCGCCAAAATTGCAGAGCTTCAAAATCAACTAGATATTTTGAAAGTCGCAAGACAGTGCCAAATTTCTTGTTCTTATTGTGGTGCTCCTCATCATCGTGATAATTGTTATTATGATTATTATAAACAATTTTGTAATGAAAATAATTTTGAAATTAATAATTATCCCCACTTTGATACTGATTCTGTTTCAAATTTTCATGAAACTAAGTTTTCCAATTCACATATTTTTCATGAAAATAATTTTTCAAAGGCGAATAATTATTTTGATTTAAATAATTTTTCCACTAACTCTGTTTTTGATTTTTCTTGTTCGCAAGATCCAC
The DNA here is from genome assembly GCA_039583875.1 of Platanthera guangdongensis. NCBI lineage: Eukaryota > Viridiplantae > Streptophyta > Magnoliopsida > Asparagales > Orchidaceae > Platanthera > Platanthera guangdongensis. Next base: position 61,762,854 of record CM077159.1, read on the forward strand.
CAAACAATTTTCTGAGTTATGAGAACAATTGTATAAATCCTAATTTTTGTTCTTCTTTTAGCACACTACAACCGTCTTCTTCTAATTTTGGTGATTTTACGCAATTCATAGTTGATCCTCCCCAAAATTTAGAAAACATTATTTCTTGTTCTAATGATTCTTCACCCTCTTCAAATTGTTCACCTAATGCGGATCATGAATTTTCATGTGCCCCCTTGGTGACTTATTCGAAAGAGGAGGAAGAATTATTATATTTTACGGTCATGGGCACACCGAGTGAAATAGAAGAAAAACATGTTTCTTCTCCTATTTCTCCCGATTTTCCTTCTCCTCATGAATTCTCTAACTTCGCTTATGAATTTTTAGACAACGACATTCATGAAACTATAGTGCCCATTAATTTTCTTTTCGATAACAACTCTATTTTAGAAAACAAACAACCTATACCTAATCATATAACTTCGCAATAACCTCCTCCTTACGAAGATTTTTCTGACGCGCTTCTCCTTGATTTGTCTTTCACTAATGATTTTCATGTAGTAAATGAGCTGTTGCAATACCATGTTGTCCCCGACCCATTTGCCGCTCATCTAGAACAATTCAAATCACCTCAGGTATGGATAGGTGATTTCAATCTAAATTTTCAAGTCAATTGCAAGACGAAAAATCAAGAAGCAAGCGGAGGAGTAGCCGGGCGTGCGACTTTGGCATCTTCGCCAAAGCGAGAATTAAGGGAGTTACCCATTCATTTCAATTTTTATTTTCCTTTCTCCTAACCCGAACTGTCTAGCTTAAAGACGGGAAAAAGAAAAGCCCTCTTGGGAGACACCTCTTGCTTATCTTTTAATTTTTATGCATTTTTTTTCTAAATTTTCACAAACTGTTTTTTTCTTTTCCCCCTCCTACTTGACTTATAAACATTGGGGACAATGTTTATTTTTAAGTATGAGGGTGGATTCTTTCTTATTGTTTTTATTTAAAAATCGAGAAAAAAAAGAAAAATTTTTTAAAAATTAAAAAATTTTGTTTTCTTTTTATTATCCAAAATACAAAAAAATAGGAAAAAAAGAAAATATAAAAAATATAATAAACCCTTACTTAATATTTTTGTGACTTTTCAGAAATTTATTTTGAGTTTATTTATAAGAATTTTTATAATTTTTGATTTTCTAATCTTTTATTTCATCAAAGTTAGTTAAATTTAATTTTTAGGTGATTTGATTTTAAGAAATAAATTTATGAAGTAAATTTGTTTAGAGAAATCTATTTAGCCCTTTTTCTCTTTTAATGTAAGTAGTTTCAATTTCCTTGTGCTTAGTTTAACAATCCTTAGATTTTAATTATCTTCACTTTATGCTTTAAGATTCTTAGGAAAGCTTAAATCACTATAGTTGCTCTCTTAGTTTTTTTATTTAATCTAAATTTTGTTAAGCATTTCCCCTTGTTTTTAATTTTCTTGTTAGATCATATGTCATGGGGATAAGAAGATAAAATTCATTATCCCCTAGTACACATATGCAATTTTTCTTTTTTTGGTTAGATCATATGTCAAGGGAATCAAGTATTCCTTGGTACACATATGCACCCACCAAAAGAAAGGAGTAAGAGGATAAAATTCATTACTCCTAAGCAATTTTGTTTGAAGAGAAAAAAAACATTAAAAAGAAAAAATTGTGTGGGGTGAGAGGATAAAATTCATCACCCGCAATCTAAGATCTCTTCAATTGTCTTTCTCCAAACCCAAAATCCAATATAATTGCTTTAGATTTAAATTAAATTTGTAAGAGAGCATAAGTAGTAGTTTAAATTTTCCTTTAAGTTTCTTTTTAGTGAAAAAGTGTTAATAATTTTTAATCTAACTTTGTTTGCTAAATACTTAATTTTGAGTTCTTAATAATTTATTAGAGAAAACTTTGCTAAATATTTAGCTTTTCACATTTTACTTTCATATTTTAGGGCTTCAAATTTTGAATCCTTAAATTTTATTTTTAACTTTCTCTTGATTTAATAAATTTTTAGTTTGATTTAAAAACTATATTAATGTCTTATAAGTACTTCTCATAGTTTTGCCCTGGAATAGCAAAAGCTTAAGTATGAGGGTATTTGATAAGTAATATTTACGCGTATTTTTACTATAATATTTAGTTAAAAATTTAGTTTAAATTAATCATATTTTATTTATTCTGGTTAATAAATTATATCTTTTTGATTCTGTTAAATAATTTAAGTTTTATTTATTTTTGTAGGATTTATAACAATTTTTGGTATTTATTTTAGTTTAATAATTAATATAAAATTAATAATAATTTATATATTTTCATTTATAAATCATTTATTTTATATTTTAGTTTACTAATTATATATATATTTATTTTTGTAGGTTTATTGACGTGGTCGCGCTCCCGACGTTTGCAAAAAAAATATTTACCGAAGTTGTCGCGTTGGCCGAGTAATTCATGCAGTCTACATGAAACCAAGACAAAGTCTCGCTACACTCGTTCAAGCCGATCAAGCATTTCATGTCGCAACCACCCATTCAGCTCTTCTTCATTTAAGCTCATGACAAATATATTATTATGCATTGATGCCGCCACGCCATCATCACCAACTCTCAAAATGACCGACGCTAAGCAAGTCTTCGACATTCAACTATTTTCATCATTCTCATGCACAACACCATCGCCATCACCTTTTCATGTCAAAGCCGCCACCTCATCATACAACCTACATCACCACCTATTTCTCTTTCTAAAAACCGCCACAGTTAAATACTTGCACTTTATTATAATTATTATTATTATTACTATAACTCTTTACTTCCCCTCTTCATTTCTCCATGAAACCGCTAGCTCCTTTTTATTCTATGAAACCGCTAGCTCCTCTTTACTCTATGAAACCACCACCTTTATATTCTTCTTCATTATCTTCTCCCTCCAGTTACCTCCTCTTAAATATTTGATAAATATTTGATGGTTCAACTCCATATTAATTTTAGTAATTATGTCCCTCATTCATCTACTCTTTATAAACTATGAAACTCCCCCATTTAATTTGGTGGTTTTTTCATATATTTCATTAATATTTAATTATTATTACCACTTTATTTTCCTCCTACCCTTGGCCTTCCAACCTTTCATGTGTCTTTCATCCTTCCTTTTTTCCTATAAATAATGGCCAAGGGGGAATGATGAGGGGAGTCCACCATTGTGGTTGAAAATCGGGTTGGGTGGCATATTTTCGGGATATCTTTGGAGTTAGTTTATTTTATGAAATTTTATTTTATTTGCAATATAGTTTAGATTTTTCTTTTTATGCAATTGTACTCTTTTATTTCATAGTGATATAATGTATTTTTCAATTATGAGTAGCTAAATTTCCATAAGCACTTTATAATGATTAACTTTGGAATGAAATAAACTTTCTTTATTTTTCACAAAATTATAAAGCTCTCTATTTTGCTCGCTAACGATTTATCTTTGATTTTTAACGTATCGAATTCATATTTCGCGGATATGTTCTTCGATCCTTGATCCGTATCTTAAATGACAGCGAGGTTGCGGATACAAGTAGATCGCTCAAAGATAAAAGGATTTGATTGCACTCCTCGAGTGAGGATGACATAAATCTTCCGGATTGGAGTCAAATCCAATAGAGGGGTTCACCTCCTAAAGCAAGCTTAGGATTTTCGACTGGCCGAGAGGTCTTAATCGATCAACCTAAGGTTAGTCAAAAGCATGAGCTCGAGAGAGACGCTTTTGTACTGTAGGAACCTCAACGGTCGAGTGAGCAATTTAAGAGTCTTGCGTACTTTATGTTCATGAAGGTTCATTTTAATCCAACGGGATTCTAGATCAAGTGTTATCTTTTAGTTTGTTTTGTAGCTTTAGTTTTAATTTACCTTCAATTTATATTCCGATAAAATAATATCAATTTGCGTGAGTAGAAGTACTCAACAGGCACCGAGTCTAATACGACAAATTCCTATACTATATTTCGATAGGTACACTTGCCTATTTCGAGATTATAATTTGGATATATTTTCAAAATTATAAAATTCCTCATCACCCTTCCTTTTGGACTTGGCAGCTCTAGTGTTCCCTTTGAAGCCTAACGCCTTATTATCCTTTTGTGAGGAGAAAGAATCTATCAGTGCAACACAGAACATGTTTTTGAAAACTTAGCCACTAGCCCCTTCTCCTTTTTGAATTTACCTTCAAGATTCCTGATGTGGTCATTCTTGAAGGCTATTGTGCCCATCTAAATAATAATGATGTTTTTCAGCTTGCTGATTTCATTCAGCTTCTAATCCAGCAAGTTTGCTGACTTTGAGGCAGCAAGCTACAGAGAGGCAATCTCCTGAGCCTACTTTTTGGCTAGAAGCCTGCTTCACTTCAGTGCCTGCAGGAGTTCACCATAATCATCAATCAATTGATTGATGTCTCCTTTCGATTCAGAGCTATCTTCATCACTTCATGCAGATGTTGTAACATCCTTTATTTTTGGGTATTTATTATATTCCTGTGATGGCATAATTTTGACGTCAGGACGTTACGTTAACGGTTGTTTGTGCTTGTGCCATGGTTAGAGCGTGGTTTTGCTCTTTGAGTTTTTCTCTGTGGCTGGGTTTAGCCTATTTACAAGATTCTCTTGCGAGCCGGGTCTGTTTTGGTGACTCGGTGGAGCCTTTTTGGGAATGCTTGTGTTTTGGCTTCTAAATGTGTTTGCCCAGTTTGGTTTGTCAGATTTCAGTTTCGACTTCACCGTTAGATTTGTAGCATCGGTATTTAGCTAAGCCGCATATTTCATAGAATTCTGAGTTGTTATGGATTTCAGACGTATTTTGGAAATTATTAATAGTTATTGTATTGTATTATAAATTGATTATTAATATTATGATATATATATATATATATATATACACATATATATGCGTATTTTGGAGATTTAGTGGTCTGTTTTAACGTTTGAGTAGAGATTTGGAAAGCTCTCGGCGAGGGCTTCATGATCATGGTAAGATCTTCCCGTTTCCCCGATTTTTGTAGGTTCGAGTTTGAGATTTTGACCTCCTTTCTCCTCCAAAAGTTTCAGGAAACGTTTCTTAGGGCTTTCTACGGCCGATCCTTGAAGCGGCGCGAGCGGGCCGCGATTCTCTAATGTTTTGAGACCAGTGGATCTCTTCCCTTTGCTTGATCATTTTTATTTGATCTCATTCCTTTGTTTTCCTCCCTTAGAGATTACATGAAGAGTAGGAAGCACAAAATTGTCCCGCTAGGCAAGATCTTGATTTTTGGCCAAACTATAGAAATTAGGAAGAAATCTGGATAAGTAAAAATCGGCGTGTATTGTAATGTAGTTCGTTGAGTTTTGGTACGTAGTCTAAGTAGAATTTGGAGAGTATCGCCGAATTTAGGTTTAGTCATTTTGGCGTGAAAAATAAATTAGCTTAAGGAGTTTGACGAATATTGCTACTATTCGTCGAGCGTCAGTCCATTCGTCGAATGGAGTTCGACGAATATCGTGGTCAATTCATCGAGCATCGAGCAGAGTTCGACGAAAATTATTATCCAATCGTCGAACGAAGTTGGACGATTATTTCTATCCATTCATCGAGCATCGAAGGAAGTTCGACGAATAATGTTATCTATTCATCGAGCGTCATCCGGAGTTTGATGAATATCGACGGCTGTCGCAGGGTAGTTTCGTCGAGTATAAGGGGAAATTCGCCTAATTTTCCTGGGACTTATAAATTTTCGCCGTTTTTCTCCAATTCGGCGGGATTAGTCCTTAGGATGGTTTTAGGCTTGGTTTTAGTTTATCTTAAGGTTTGAACTTGGGATTTGGGTATGCTCTGATGTTTCTTCGGCTATGAAGGTTGGCAGTGGATAAAGGACCACCAATTGGATGTCGGTTTGTGGATCATTGCACTTGGTGGATATTTTTAGACTCTGTTTCTGAGGAATGTTGGGTTGTGTGGACCGTAGCCACCCCCGCAGAATTCTTTTTATGGATTGTCGGGTTGTGTGGACCGTAGCCAGTCCCGTAGAATTCTTTATCATGGACTATCGGGTTGTGTGGACCGTAACCACCCTCACAGTATTTTTGTGAGACATTTGGGCTTGGGAGCCTGGTATGGGATAATTAGTCACTGACTCCTCCCGGTTGATTTTGTCAAGTGTTAACGATTCACGATTTGATCGAGCTGTTTTATGCTCAGTTTGATTCTTGTTCAACTTGTGCTTTCATGTTAATCCTTGTGGATATTGTTGAAGCATGGATTCGTTCCGCACTTGGTGAATTATTCAATTGACTAATTTACTTCTGATTTCACTGTACCTTTATTTACTTGGCTATCTAGCTGTGGTTTTCAACATTTGTGTACTCGGATTTGGTAAACCCATCAATTACTATGCACTTATTAACTGATTGTTTTCCATTGCCACTTGTATTTTTCTTTCTGAGGTGTTCTTCTTTTGAATGCCTCGGGTTCAGGGTAGTAGTCGGTTGAGTGGCTAAGTTGGGTGCTTGCTAGTGGACTACTGTGTTGTATAAGTCCTCCTCACCATTGTGGGGTATTTTGTTCGGGGGGAGGGGGGGTTGTTTACTTTAGTACAGACATACATGCTCACTAGTAGTTTCATGTCAGGATTATTGACGTCTGCTGGTGGTTTTCTTTTGAAATGCTAATTACTTTGCTAAGATGTTGAGTTGCCTGTTTTCTGTGGTTGTTTATACTTTCCTCTGGGACGGCTTATGCTAGGTTGCATGTTAGATATTTTAACTTACAAACTCTACTATTAGTAACTCATACTCGTCATCTCTTTCAAAACTAAAACACTACTTTCTAGTTAGCGTAAAGATATTTTCTATTATTATTATAAATTTAGAGTCTTGCATAACATGAGTTGTCCTTAGGGGACGCTTATACTCATGTACCGTTTTAAAATCAACCTAATTAAAGTGTTTTTCTGTGGTGTATAAATATATTTTTACTCGTGGACTAGTTAATCTACTAAGCCGAAGGATACGGCTAACTGCTTATCTTAAAACTGGGTTTTCCTTAAATAACACATAATTCTTTCAAAAAGGTGTTTAGTTGTGGTCCCTGCTTAACGTCTCAGTTATCTCCTGCCGACGTGGCATCATGACGTATATTTTCTTCTTACTCTGATATTCCTTAATGCGGATAAAAATGCGGGTGGTGACAGTTAGTATCAAAGGGAGTTTGGTTGTTGGACAATTGGTCGAGCAACCATCTCCAGTTCAGTGTTAGTCGTCTAGTTACATTGCATACACACACCTATGTGTCATCAATACATCTTGGTTGAAGTATGAACACTACACTCATAACATGATAAGAAGTATACATGGCATATTATGTAGTATGAGATGCATAATATGTGTTTGTAAATGGATCCACCATAGGTGGCAATATGTGACAGTTATATAGTATGGGATGCATAACCATCATCACATGGGTGCCCATGAGCATGTTTTTTTTACATGTGATGTTATGTAATATGGGATGCATAATATTTCATATGTACGTCGCTCATAACATGCATTAAGGCCCTTTTAGATTTCATAGCACAACATGCATGTCATAACATTGCATCAAGACATGTACCAAGCTAAAGATTTACACGATGACACATGTACACACATGATTTTGAATCAAAAAGTGTAAGAAATTCATGCATTCATGGTTTAGGCACATGAGTCAGTAGGATGACAGCTTATTATTGTAAGTTTAGGCATGACATCATGATTGAAAATCCCAGAGTAAGTTAGTAGTTTTAGCTAGTACTTAAGTATGTTTTGTCTGGACTATCTTGTTTGGTTCTAGCGATTAAGCTAGGTTTTAATTAGATATTCATTACGATATTAGAATGTCGGCCGGGAGTGTTGCAGCAGGATCGACTCCCAGTTTGAGGGCTAGTCATCATGAGCGCAGGGTGAGGCCATGATTGTAGAATTGATCCAGAGCATGGAGACTCTAGCAAGTCAGGTGGTGGCAATTCAAGCACAGTTTCAGGCATCATTGGATGCCACCTTAGGGCTGCAGCCTGGTGGTCAGGCCCTTGTAGTGGTTGAGTTTGAGAGCCAGATTAGTAAATTGAATAGGTTTGCTTCTGAGTTGATAGTTGCTGAGGAATGCAGAGTTAAAGGTTTCTTGGGCGGCCTCCAAAATGACATCCAACTGTTCGCCAAGACCTATCAGTCCGGGACCGATGCGAGAGTAGTGGGAGTTGCCTTGGGAATTGAGGCTACTGGGAATGCCGAGGATTGTGGTATGATCTTGAGAAAAGAAAAAAGAAAATTTGATAATGGTAATGACTCCCGCGATTCTGGTCTAGCTTCAAAGAAAAGAAATAATGTGGTGTGCGATTTCTATGGTCGGCCAGGCTTCCATTCGAGAAATGCTTTAAGAGTTCAGGAGCTCAATGGCAGGAGTAGGTGCATGAGATTCAGAGTGCTCCCAAAGAGGATCTGGACAGTGTTCTGTGCGATCGAAAGGGGCACGATGATGCTCATTGTTGGGATAAGAACATGATCTTCTTCCGATGTGGACAGAATGGGCATGTTAAGTCAAGGTGCCCGCAGGCTCAATCCATGCTGCAGTCGGTCTCACTTCAATCCTTATCGCAGGTGCAACTAATGGACAAAGAGAATGGTAAACAAATTCTGTTGACCGAGGAAGAAACTCTTTCTTCAACCCAAGTAATCTCAGGTTAGATTCTAATCTAGTTCTTATATTTTAGCTAGAGTTTTGATGTTTGTTCGTCTAACTACGTACATGATTTTATAGGAATGTTTAAGATAACGAACAACTTTGTGCGTGTTCTGTTCGATTCCGGCGCTACCCACTCATTTGTGGCTAGGGCTTTCGTAGAGTGTAACGGTTTGACCCTTGATCTTGTTGGCGACACATTTAGTGTCAAGTTTCCTTCTGGTGATTCTGTTTTATTGGACCAAGGCATTCAGAGTTGTCCGATTCTGTTACGTGACTTTCTAGCGGTCGCATATTTGAAGATGATAAACTTATAAGATTTTGATGTGATTCTGTGAATGGATTTGTTGTCCAAGTATGATGCGGTCATCCAGTGCAAGTTCAAGTGCCTGATCTTCAAGATGGGCAACGCTCAACCTAGTAGTGTTTATGGTTTTCCACACCAAGTTTCTTTGATTGTTTTTGCAGTACGTGCTCGGAAACTTGTGAATTCTAGATGTTTTGCTTGTCTTATTTCAGTGTTGGCGACTGATAGTAGTTTGCCGCGAGTTGAGGAGATTGATGTTTTGCGCGAGTTTCTAGATGTTTTTCCTGATAATCTTCCTGGTCTTCCACCCGTGTGAGACGTGGAGTTCGTCGTAGATCTGTAGTCGGGTACTCACCCTATTGCTAAGGCGTCGTACCATATGGGCCCATGTGAGCTGGAGGAGCTGCGTTCCAAATTGGGTGAGTTACTTCAGAATTGTTTTATTAGGCCGACTTCTTCTCTGTGGGGTGCTCCTGTATTGATTTTAAAGAAAAAAGAAGGATCGATGAGTCTTTGCATCGATTATAGAGAGATGAATATGGTGACTATCAATAATAGGTATCCCCAGCCAAGGATTGATGACTTGTTCGATCAGTTGCGTGATAGGTTTGTGTTTTCAAAGATCGATCTTCGTTCACGCTATCAACAGTTGAGGATTTGTGAGGCATAGATTCCTCGGACTGCTTTCCGTTCGCGGCATTGGCATCTTAAGTTTTTGGTGATTTCTTTTGGATTAACTAATGCGCCCTCTACCTTTATGGATATGATGAACATGGTATTTAAGGATTACGTGGACCGTTTCATGGTTGTTTTATAGATGATGTTTTGGTATACTCCCTCAGTGCTGAAGAGCATGCCTAGAACTTGCGCCTTGTTTTGTCTAGCTTGAGGGAGCATAAGTTATATGCCAAGCTAAGTAAGCGCGAGTTTTGGCTTCCTCAGTTTTTGTTTCTGGGTCATGTGGTTAATAAGGATGGAATTTCTGTAGACCCTGAGAAGATTGGTGTTGTCATTGATTGGAATACACTTGCCACTCCTAAAAAGATAAGGAGTTTCCTAGGGTTGGCATGATATTATAGAAGTTTTGTTGAGGGTTTCTCTACATTGTCTGCGCCTTTAACTAAACGTACGCAGAAGAACGTAGCTTTCGTATGGAGCGAGAAGTGCGACGAAGTTTTTCTGTAATTGAAAAGGAGATTGTGCACTGCTCCGATTTTGTCCTTGCCTACTGAAGGGTTAGAGTATGTTGCGTACGTGGATGCATCGCATGTTGGACTTGGTTGCATGTTAATGCAAGAAGGTAAAGTGATAACATATGGGTCGAGGCAGCTAAAGACTCATGAGATGAATTATCCTACACATGATCTAGAATTCGCAGCAGTAATTTATGACTTCAAGTTATGCAGACATCTTTTATATGCCGCTTTGTGCAAAATTTACATGGATCATAAAAGTTTGAAGTACGTCTTCACTTAAAAGGAGTTAAATTTGCTCCAGCGGAGATGGTTAGAGTATGTGACAAACTATGATGACGAGATCCAATATCATCCGGGCAAAGCTACTATGATAGCCAATGCCCTGAGTAGGAAGTTAGCAAAGATTTTTTAATCTTTCTGTGGATTCGCTGGTGGAAGAATTTATTCTGATGAATATATCAGTGTGGAGTAGCGACTCGCCCAGTAGTTTGGAAGTGTTAGAGCCTTCATGAATTTCCCTGATGAGGCTACATCAAAGGGATGATCCTGATTTGATGCACCTTTATAATAGAACTGTGAAAGGGGAATTGTCGGACTTTTCGATTGATGACGCGGATACTTTGAAGTACCGTGGTAGATTTTGTATCCCCAATATTAAAGATATTCAAGTTAAGTTGCGCGATGAGGCGCATGGTTCTAGTGTTACCTACCACCCGGGTTCTACTAAAATGTATAAGGATCTGAGCAGATATCTTGGTAGTTTGGTATGAAGGGCAATATAGCTAAGTTTTACTTACAAGCGAGTGAAGGCTGATCTTGGTAGGCCTTGACGCAATTTAACACCCTTAGAGATTCCAAGTTCGAAGTGGGAGAGCATTTCGATAGATTTTATTACTTGATTGTCGAGATCTCCCCCGAGGACACGGTTCAGTTTGGGTTATAGTGGACAAATTCACGAAGTGTGCTCACTTTGTGCCTTTTAAGATCACTTGCCCCATGAGGAAAATTGTTGAGTTATACTTGCATGAAGTTATCAGATTAAATGGAGTGCCTGTTAGTAGCATATCAGATCGAGCCTTTAGTTTTACGTCTCGTTTTTGGAAGAGTTTACAAGAAGGATTGGGTACTGGTATGTGGTATTCCACCGCTTATCATCCGCAGACTAATGGTCAAAAGGAAAGAGTAAATCAAATCTTTGAAGATTTGATCAGATTCTATATTTTGGACCACAGATGAGCGTGGGATGAACGATTGAGACTGATGGAGTTTGCATACAATAACAGTTATCAGGAAAGTCTTGAGATGGCCCCGTTTGAGACTTTATATGGGAGGCATTATAGAACTCCTTTGTTTTGGGCCAAGGTTTGAGAGAGACCGTTGTTGGGTCCTGAAGCATTAGAGGAAATGGATGTTTCTATAAAGATTATTCGAGATAAGCTTCGGATAGCTCAAGAGCGATATGAGAAGTATGTCAATCGGCATAGTACCGAATTGGAGATTGCTGTACGGGATATGGTGTTTCTTAATGTTTCCCCGATAATAAGAGTTAAAAGGTTTGGTAAGAACCACAAGGTTGACCCGAGGTACGTAGGACCTTTTAAAATTATTGAACAGATTGGCGTGTCAGCTTATAGGATGGATTTGTCCACAAGTTTATTTGGTGTGCATGACGTTTTTCACGTATGCCAATTGCGGAAGTGTGTGTTATTTATGTACGACCCCATTTTTTTCCTTTAAAACACTGGGGTCTTAGGCCTAGAAATGCCGCTTTGCGGTGACACCTTCGCACCCGGGAAGATCATCACTACAAAACGCCGATCCTGCCGGCCAAATCGATCACAACTATAGCAAAATATTAAAGGCAAGTTCAAAGAAATCACATAAATAGTAAATAAACTCCACGATGGGAGTCTCCACAGATATAATGAACTACTAAAATCTTGGGCTCATGCTCAGTACATCAATGCCTCACTACAAATCTCTCATCGCGGAAGCAAAACTAAACAACTAGTAGTGAATAGGACTCACAGTCCCTGCCATCTAGAATCTGGTAGTAGACTGCCCCATCTCCAAGCGTGCCGACCTCTGGGGCTGCTCCTCCATGCTGGGCTCCACGGTCCCCTAAAATGATGTGGTTCGAAAACCGTTAGTTTAAAGACTAAGCCCTATCATTCCCTGCCCCTGCCCCCCATGGCTCCTAGGCACCGAGCGGGGAGAAGGAAAGGAGAAGACATGAAAGTGGAGAATAACAAATAAACAGATGGCGGCGGAACTAATTTAGCTGTTCTATAGTATATATGATAGTAAATATGGTATGCAAAACTGAACAAGAAAGTAACCTTAACGTATATGAAAACACATAAGCCAAGGGATCTTTTGTAGGGCTCCTATCGTATAAAAAGTCTCATACCAATTTATACAATATGGTGTCGGTTTTCTAGAAAGTATATATTTTACTGAATAAAAACCTTAACTTATAAGCACGCTCGCACGAACTTATAAACCAAGGGGTCTTTTTGTAGGGCCTATTGTATAAAGCGTCCCATACCACTTATACAATAGGTGTCGGGTTATATGCGATGATTATGGTATGAAATACAATTATGCCATGATGTGATCATGCAAGTGCAACTCACCCACCCGACTCTGTGTACACAGACCTTTATTCCCCCTTTCTGGAGCCGAACCTCCCAAGATACCTCCGTAGTGGCAAGCGGAAGCGGTGGGTTGGGCCTCACCCACCTCTAAACTAGTAATTGCACTACCAGTCAGACCTATTGTAACAACCCCATCCGTTCATATGGTATATACTAGAAGGTCCAGCTGGGGACCCAAAGCATATATCACAAATTAGGCGGAAAAGTTACGGGATGATACCAGAGTAGCGCAGCGCTCCTAAACACACTGCATTCTAGCGGAAGCCTATACTAATACTTGAACTTCACACTTGAATGTCCAACATATAAAACAAATCCATATTGTATATATATAATAGGCATGTCTTACAACAACATGAAAGTTGGCCTTATAGCCTTACATGACTTTCAAACAGTGGCCTAAACATTGGCGCGCAGGCCGGCCACAATAAAAGAAAACACAACATCATTACAAATAGCCTTCAAGGGCTAGCAGCAGCAGTAGCACCAGCAGCAGGGACATCAACCTTTATGCGTCCCGCTTGGCTCTCTAGCACCTGTACAGGGACAGTCAACCCAACGGTGGCAAATAGAAGCAACGGTCAGTGTTTAGCTGACCAAATTATAACGACCCTACCTCTTTCTCGGGGCAGCGGTATTCTTCAATGTAGTCATAGCATTCACAAGCATGTATATAATTCATACAAATGTGCTCTCACGCACACACATGCCATCACAATCGTCAGCCACCCGACCCGACGATCCGTGCACTCAGGGCACATTCTTGGTGTACCGGCGAACCAGTTTCCCACCACCGCATCAGGGCCACAACCCAACGGCAACTCTCTTGAGCATTTACTCCATGGCATGCAACCGAAGTTCTAGTATTAAAACACCGGGATGGCCCGTAGCTCCCCATTGTGTCATGGAACGCAGGCCTCAGACTCTCGCTATGCGCACCAACAGACCCAATGTTAACCCCCAGTCCGTAACATCCTACAAGATGTCAAGACCCCTTTTCATTATCCGCAGACTCAATTAGGCAGTCTGCCCTGTCCGGCAAAGCAACAGCAATCAGCCACCAAGGATTATCCCCCAGTGGCGGACTCAATGCTCTGTTCACATGATCCGCCATGCCTTTACATCTCTGGATTCTCTACATCGGCGGACGCAGTGTCCCGCCCGCCCAGGCCGCCGTCCTCCAGCAGGATTGCGCCTAGTATCAGCAGATGGAAGCTCCAGCCCGCAAGCCCAGTCCGCCCCTTCTGCGCGGACTGGCATGTTCTTTCTTTTTGCTTCCCGTCACCGCTGCTCGGTTCTCCTGTACCCCGGGCAGTCGGTTATTTTAGCCCTGCCCGTTTGGGCAGGCCCCCCATCCTATAAATAGGGGGGAGGTGGTGCACCCAAGGCACGCTGACTCGTGCCTAGGAGCCTACTTATTAAATGTTGCGGACTCGAATCTAGTGCTTTGCGGACTCCAGCTTGCTCAACTCTTGTCTTCCTTTTTCATTCACTTGTAACCAAACCCTTCTTCAGTAAAAGGAAAGCCCGTCGCAAGAGAGTCATTCAGGCCGCGACGGGCAAAGTCTGTTGTTGCCGTGGCTCACGGCCCTGCCGATCTTCTGACTCTCGTCTGCTTAGTAGATTGCTACTCGCAGTCTCTCCTCTCCCTTCGTTTCCCTTGTGCTCGAACCGTTAGATGGTGGTGCTCAACCCCCTTTGCATTTTCGTGCATCAACAGTTAACACGCGACCTTCAAATCCGAGTATCATTTTGAATTCAGCGGACAAACATGTCAGACCGCCGAGCCCACTCTTCAGACCGCTCCAGTTCTTCGGAGGATTCTCTCTGGGATGCAATCGAGCAAGCTCGCTTTCAGGCCGAGCAATCCCGCAGGTAGACTGACCAGCATCTCGACACGATCAGCCAAGCTCTGCTTGTGTTAAATCAGCAGCTCGCTCCCCAGGCCGCAGCAAAACCCGCGGACTCTCCAGTCCGCCAGACTACAGTTCGCCGGACTCCGCTTCGGCAGTCACCAGTCACTCCTCGGAATCCTGTCCAGTCCGCTGCCCCTCTGCGCCCTCAGGAGGAGCAGTTCGCCTCGCTCAGGAACTTTTTAAGAGAAGCTACCAGGGGAACTCCTGCCCTCCAGCTCCATTTTGATGACCGCTAGTCCGTCGAGCCCGCGGACACCCCAGCTTCAGTCCGCCCCTTCTCCCTGCTAAGTTTGAGACTCCATCTCCCTTAGTTGATCGAATCCGATGGGAGTCAGCTCCAAGCAACTTCAGGGAAACTCGCCTCCCATTCTATTCAGGGGAGACTGATCCAGTCTCCGACCTCCAAGCGTTTGAAGGGGCAGTTGCTTTGAGATGCCTCTCTGACGCTATCAAGTGCAAACTCTTGGTAACCACTCTCGAAGGACAGGCGAGAGAGTGGTTCTATGAGCTGCCTTCGGGAACAATCTCTTCTTTCGCTGAGCTTCGCAGCGAGTTGTTGCTGAGGTTTGCTACCTCAAGAAAGAGGAAGGATGGACCAGCCGCTCTTTTTGAAATAAAGCAAAGGGAAAACGAATCAGTTGCTCGATTCGTTGATCGCTTTCAGAAGGAGATCCAAGGGTTAAGGAATGTGAACCCCGACTACTACAAGGTTGCCCTGATCCATGACATCCGAGAAGGCCCCCTGAATTTTAAAGCAACAACAAAGGCACCTGAGACATACCAAGAGCTGATCGCCATGGTGAACCGCTTCATAGAAGGCGAGAACGCCAATCCAACTTATGTTTCATCCCTGACAGCTAAGGCTGAAGGAAGGGATGCTTCTGGTTCCTCTTCTCACAGCAAGCCCCCTCGCCCAGATTTCCAGCCTCCTGCTCAAAGAGGCCGGAATTTCCGCCATAAGAAACCTTTTCTTGACCATCAACAGTTTCAGGAGCAGAGACTGTCATTGGCCACCACTCCCACCATTCCACTCCAAGCGCTTCCTATCCTCCATCAAGTAGCCTTGCCTGCTCTGAGCCGATGTGATACAAACCCCATGGAGGAAATTGCAGATCTGGATCTTGATGAAGTCATCCAGATCTTGCAAAAGAGATCGGAGGAAAAGAAGCAAGGGCCTCAGAGAGAGTGGAGGCCAATGAACAATGCGCACTTCTGTCACTTCCACAAAGAGAAGGGCCACTTGACCGAGGATTGCAAGGCCCTTCGTATGCTGATAGAGAAGCTGCTTACCGAGGGCAAGATTGACCTGAGCAAGAAAGATTCCTCTTCTTCAAAGTCGTCCACCTCCAAAGGCAAGGAGGTAGCTGAAACTTATCAGGAATGTGTGGAGGTCGAGGACGAAGGCCGTCTGGGGCCGATTAACATTCTGGTTGAGTGCTTTGACGCAGATGATGAAGGGGTTCTGGGATGCCTCTTATTTATCCATGGTGGAGCAGGGACCGAGTCTACTCGGAAATCTTCAATATCCAGGGTAACTCGAGCAGAGGTGGCCTCTTCCTCTTCCATTACTCCTCCAAGTGAGATCGTCACCTTTGGCCCAGCTAATCTTCCCTAAACAGCAATTCCGTTTGATGATGCAGTGGTGATCAAGGTTGTTGTTGTGGATTTCACAGTTGATAGGATTCTAGTTGACACTGGAGGCTCAGTCAACTTGCTGTTCAAGTCTACCTTTGAGGCCCTGAAGACTGTAAAGCCTCTGCTTTCCACCGAATGGCCACTCTATGGCTTCTCAGGGGAGAGAAAAGAAGTGGAGGGAAGCGTCATCCTGCCGGTGAATCTTGGAGGGGCAACCAAGCAAGTTCAGTTCATAGTGGTTGACGCTCCCAGTAGCAATCATGCAATCTTCGGCAGGCCTTTATTGAACAAGAATCAAGCGGTGGTCTCCACTTACCACCTTGCAATCAAGTTCTCCGTTAATGGACGGATGTGCCGGGTCAGGAGTGACCCAAGGAGAGCAAGGGAGTGCTATGTCCGCACTATCAACATGGTTGATGCTAGCCCTTCCCTTACTCCAGCAGCAGCTGCAGAAGGCTCTCCAAATTCATAAGCTGCTGCTGATAGTGGAGCTCACCTGTAACCTGCCCAGGTGACCCAAGGAGTCCCCATTGCCGAGGGGGGGGGGGGGAGAGAAAGATCTCCATCAACTTGGAGCTGCCTGAAGATCAAAAGGCCAAGCTGATCTCCTGCTTATTGAAGAACCTGGATGTCTTTGCCTGGTCAGCAAAAGACATGCCAGGGGTGGATCCGGATATCGCATGCCACCACCTGAATGTTGATCCCAACTGCAAGCATGTGCAACAAAAGAAGAGGGATAAAGCAACAAAGCTCGTTGAGCCAATAAGAGAGTAGGTCGCGAAGCTCCTCAAGGAGAATTTCATTAGTGAAATTGAATACCCAACCTGGATATCTAATGTTGTAATGGTTAAAAAACCAGGTGGGAAATGGCGCATGTGTGTAGACTTTATAAAACTCAATAAAGCATGCCCCAAAGATTGTTACCCCTTTCCTCAGATAGATTCTTTAGTTAATTCTGCGGTAGGGTACTCTTGCATGAGTTTTTAGATGCATTTTCTGGTTATCACCAAACAAGAATGCATAAACCTGACGTTTCTCATACGTCATTTATTACCAACGACGGTTGCTACTGCTACCTTGTGATGCCCTTTGGGCTTAAAAATGCTGCTGCAACTTACCAACGGATGATGGACCGTGTGTTTAAGCAACAGAAGGGGAGAAATCTAGAAGTGTATGTAGACGACCTCTTGAACAAGAGTAAGTCGTTTTCGCTGCACTTGCAGGATCTAACAGAGACGTTCGCTACTCTGCGTAGATATAAAATGAAGCTCAACCCGTTGAAGTGCACCTTTGGGGCGAGTAAGGGGAAGTTCCTTGGTCATCTCCTTACTACAGAGGGACTTGCCCCCAATCCCGATAAAGTAAAAGCTATTCTTGATATGCCTACCCCCCGTTCGCCTAAGGAAGTTCAGCAGTTAGGGGGGAGGATAGCAGGTCTTGCAAGGTTCCTCTCTCGGGTTGGAGATAGGAGTGCTCCTTTCTTTAAAACTCTTCTAGGAGCGTCTAAGTTCGAGTGGACAGAAGAATGTTCCCAGGCCTTTGAACAGTTGAAGAAGCAATTAACTTCAACACCTCTGCTTCAGAGTCCCCGATCAGGGGAGGTGCTTTTCTTATACTTAGGAGTTGGCCCTGAGGCTGTCAGCTTTGTTCTTCTTCGAGAGGAAAGCAGGAAATAGTTCCCGGTCTACTATGTTAGCCATATTCTGAAGAGTGCCGAGACACGGTACCCGATTCTGGAGAAGTTAGCCTTGGCACTAGTCATGTCAGCTCGTAGACTCCGTCCGTATTTCCAAGCGCACTCGATTCAAGTTGTTACTGATCAACCTTTGAAAAGTGTGTTGGAGAAATCGGAGCATTCTGGTAGACTAGCTAAATGGGAGATAGAATTAAGTGAATTTGAATTCTCTTATGTGCCCAAGACAGCCATCAAAGCTCAAGTTCTAGCAGACTTCCTGATCAACATAGTAGAGTCCAGTTCTGATCAAGCAGAAAGGTCACCTTTGTCTTGGACCATCTATGCAGATGGTGCCTCAGGCAGAAGTTCTTCTGGAGCAGGAGTGGTTCTCATCAACCCAAACGGCGTCAAGCTGGAGCAGGCCATCAAGTTTTACTTTATAGTGACCAATAATCAGGTCGAGTATGAAGCTGATTCTCTGGTGATGGCGTCGCAAGTTCTTGGAAATTTTGAGACAAGAGAAGCGATCTTGAAGAAGTATCTGGATCTTGTGAAAATAGAGATCGGCAAATTCAAAAGCTTTACCATTGAGCACATCTCTAGAACAGAGAATGAGGAGGCAGATGTTCTTGCTAATTATGGGTTGCTCTCAGGAGGAACAACTTTCGAGCTCGTCCACCCGGCAGTGGAGGAAGGAGAATTGATGCAGGTTGATCAACGTCCCTCCTGGATGGACCCATTCATTCTCTATCTGTCAACGGGAGATTTTCACCATTCAGTTAAAGATAAGAAAAATTTCAGAATAAAAGCAGCTCACTATTACTTAGTGGCAGGAATCCTCAATAGAAGAACATTCCTCTCTACCATGGCCAGATGTGTTTTAGAAGAAGAAGCTCCCGTTGTTTTGCAAGAAGTTCATTCAAGAGAGTGTGGAAGTCACTAAGGAGCAAGAACTCTAGAAAGACGGATCCTGCGGCAGGGATATTTCTGGCCCACTATGAAGAGAGACTCTGAGGCTTACACTAGAAAGTGTATTCAATGCCAGAAGTTTGCTCCACTTCAACATCAGGCAGCTCAGTCACTCAGATCGATTGCAACTCCTTGGCCCTTCGCAATTTGGGGAATGGATCTCATTGATCCTTTTCCCATGGCAAGCGGACAATGGCGTTTCATCATAGTGATGATCGACTACTTCAGCAAGTGGATTGAAGCAAAGGCATTAGAAAAGACAACAACTCAGGTCGTCAAAAATTTCGTTTGGGGAGAGATTGTCTGCCAGCATGGAATACCTATGGCTATAATCACCGACAATGAGCCACAGTTCAACAACTCAGAGATGATAGATTTTTGCAAGCAGATCGGAACAGAGCTGCGGTTTGCAACAATTCATCATCCCAGGAGCAATGGCCAAGTTGAAGCAGCCAACAAGCAAATCCTTAATTTGCTCAAGAAGAAAGTGCAGAATCTCAAGTGTAGCTGGGCTGATCAACTTCCATCAGTCCTCTGGACCCTTAGAACAACAACTTCATCTGCAACTGGCGAGACTCCATTCAAACTTTTTCATGGCTCAGAGGCCCTCATTCCAGTTGAGTTTGAAGTCCCATCACCCAGGGTTCTGCTTGCAAGGCAAGGCATTGAGGATTGGCTTGAGCTGAACAATGAAGAGATGAGATTCAGCCTGAAACACATCGAGGAAATTAGAGACAAAGCAGCAGTAAGGCAGGAGGAAGTCAAAAGAAGGATGGCCCGTTATATTGATCAGAACGTGAGGATCAAACACTTTCAAGTGGGAGATCTAGTTCTTAAGAAAGTTGACGCTGCTGCAAGAGCTGGTTCAGTTGGAAAACGTAATCCGAACTGGGCTGGCCCCTTCATTGTCAAAGAAGCGTTAAAAAACGATGCCTACCACTTGCAAACATACGAGGGAGAGGATATGCCACATACATAGAGTGGGGATGATCTCAAACGGTTCTATTCCGGAACCTTCTCTTTTCTATTCTATGTATCCTCTTCAAGAATCATTATGAGTAAAAACTGCTTGCTAATGCTTCTTCAAGTGTTTTATCTATTCAAGCATAACAGTTGGCATGCTAAGCAAGAAAGATTTCAAAAAACGATTCCGTCCTTGAACTCTCTTTTCTTTGTTATGCTAGCTTTGCAAATGCCTTTCATTAATTAAAGGATTCATACTGACACTTTTCCTAATGCTTTCTCTTTCTGTCCCAAACATCAATAATAGTTGCCTGATACCAGGAGACATCGCCGAGTTCAGCTAAACCTCCCCTAGAGCTGTTGTCATTAGTGTAACACCACGAAGACCACGTGCTGCGAGGAGATTTTGCATCGTGTAGTGGGAGCTGGCTGGCTCTAGTGCGGTAGGATTCTGAACTTCGGATCTCGGCTAGTACCTGACCCCACCTCTGCATTACGAAGGGTCAGGGTGGGAGCTAAGCTCTACCATGCCACATTAGGGATATCGTTACAACTTCGGTGATCGCGTGAGGAAAGTTATGCCACTCCGGCTCACCTGCCCACGGGTCGTCTTAGTTTGTAACCCTCGAACACTCCATGGTACCCTCAAGCAGTGCCTGCAGGAGACCCACAGCTTGGTTGATCTTGAGGAAACTTATGACGCTCCGGCCGCAAAACTACCAAAAAGATCAACTTAGACTGTACTCCAGGCAAGAGGGCAGAGGACCGTTCCGGCAAGTCTGCATCTTGCTCTTCACAGGGAATCTTCCTAGTGCGGACTGGTTTTCTATCCGCGCAGTCTGCCAGTTCTCGGGTTGATTTTATAGCTTGTAGCCCGGTGAGAAAAGCAATGTCATCCGCACCTGCCCACCTGGTCGCAAGCTATAGGTCATTTCTTCTTTCTAGTACGGACTGGTTTTCTATCCACGCAGTCCGCCAGTTCTCGGGTTGATTTTATAGCTTGTGGCCCGGTGAGAAAAGCAATGCCATCCGCACCTGCCCACCTGGTCGCAAGCTATATGACATTTCATCTTTTTAGTGCGCACTGGTTTTCTATATCCGCTCAGTCCGCCAAGTTTCCTTTGGGTTGATTTTATAGCTTGTGGCCCGGTGAGAAAAGCAATGCCATCCACACCTGCCCACCTGGTCACAAGCTATCGATCATTTCTATTGAAATATGCGCGAGCTGCGAAATTATATCAGCCCAGTCCGCCGAATTGTCTGCCATGCTTATCATTAAAGTGTAGAAAGATTGATAAAGAGAATTGCGGACTGCTATTAGAACTCGACAAAATCCGCCTGATATTTTCGTCAATTATTCTCATTATTTCGGCTGAGAGTGGTCGGATTGATTAATGAAATTTCCTAATCGGCAAGACAAAAAACTCAGTATGGATGTTGTGTATCACGCGGACCGCTAAATCAGATCGAACTTAATCACGATAAATGCAGAAAATAAAGAACATTGCAGGAGACACATGATACCAGAATTTCCTTTCTATTTGATCAAAAAAATTTACATCTTTTCATCTATTCGGCGGACTTAAAATTTGAGTCCGCGCCGTTTACAAAAGGAAAAAAAGCAAAAATACATTAATCTTCAGCAGTCTTTTGTTTCTTTTCAGCAGGAGGTGCAGGGCTTAGGCCTTCGATATCAATCTCCGGAGAATAGCCCTCCAAGACGCTTCCACTACTACTATCTGATCCGGTGCTTGTCGCGGACTCGCTATGCGAGCTCTTGTCAGCAGAGGAAGATGCAGAGGTGTCGGACTCGGCGGACTGATCTCCGCCTCGCTGGCTTGAGCCAGTGTCGTCAGCTGTTACCCTGACGCCTTGTTCTTCGCCTTGTCCTTCTTCTTCTTCTTCTCCTCCCTCTTCTTCTTCTTCACCTTCCTCTTCCTCCTCGATGACATCTTTCCCCTTTGCAGCCCACTCCATTGCTGCGACCTACGATGTCAACTCCGGGAAGAGCTCCAAGAAGGGAATGCCATCCACTCCCTCCTTTGTGAAGCTACCGCGGACAAATCGCTCGATGGCGATCTCGACAGTTTCCTTCACAAAGGGGAGCGTGGCGGCCTGGAAGTTGTTATTCTCCAAGCCGTAGGCGACCTACGCAAACCAAAGGAGCAAACGTCAGTTTGCGGCGGACTACAAACTAAGGCCGCTGCAAATTCAACTTACCCCAAGCTCTTCCTTTTGCTGAGCGACTTTCTTCCCTAACCGCGCATTTCTCTCCTTGAGCACCTTGTTATCTTCTTGAAGCTGCTCATTCTATCTAAGCAGGTCTCTGGCCAAGGAGGAGACAAAGTGGTTTGTCACCACACTGTTTGCACTAGCCTGGGAGGCTAGCAGGGGGAGATTGGCAGCGACCACCTTCTTCAGATCGCTCAGGTTGCGCTTTCCATAGAGGGCAGAAATCGCAACATGGGCATGGCGAGTTATTCTTGAACTTTTCCACGAGGGGAGCGCGGTGGACAAGCGTACATGCTTGTTCTTGTTATGCCAGTGGATCATCGGGTTCCCCCTAAGATCCTTCTGGCGGTTGCCGAAGCCTTGCAATGTAAAACTTTCAGAGGAGGAGTAGTCCGCCGCGGGATCCCCCTCCCCTTTCCTCTTCCTTGCAACCTCTTGTTTCTTTTCTATTTGTGTAGGAGTAAATCCGCTTGGCATCTGTGGCGGATTGGCAGGTACAGCTAAGGTCGCTGCAAAAGCAGAGGAGTTAACATAAAGGTCGCTGCGGATACAAACTTGAGTTCGCAAAGAGCTTACTTTCTTCACGCGACACGTCCGCCAAGCTCGCCAGCAGCGGAACGTAGTATTCGATATCGAGCCTGACATTGGCTAATAAATTTACGATGGCGGACTCCATCACGCCCAGCGGGACACTCTTGAAATCAGAGTCCGCGCGCACTTGCAGATAAGTGTGCGCGAACCCTAGGTCGCCTTCAAAGATTAAGAACCTGGAGGTCCAGTTGTGGATCTTATTTGGAAGGCCCACAACCTTCATCCCTCTACAGTAAAAGTAAATCACACCCTTGTAAGGGCGGCCTCCGGATGAAGTTATAGAGCGGACTGAGAACATCTTGCGGAAGATGTTCATAGAGAAAGCAATCTTCTCAGACCGCAAGTAAGAGATTAAGCTGCAGATAGCAGCAAGAGTGATGAGCGCGAGCTCGCCCGACACCATTCCATAATGTTCAAAAATTTCAGCAAGCTCCCATAATAGCGGAAACTTGAATCCTCTGTCAAAATGATCTATAGGTATGGCAATCTGAGTCGCAGTTGAGAAATTTAGTCTTTCTTCATGAGCTGGAAGGCGGACAAGAAGGTTGGAGTTCACCATCTTATTCTCAGCAAAGGCCTCATGATCGGCCTCTGTTAGTGTGCACTTTCGATGGTCGGCGGCGTGGAAAGCATTTGCAGCATCAGTCCTGGCGGACACCATTTTGGCAGGCCGCAGTGTCACAACCCGCATTTCCTCAACGAGTACATCGTATCAGAGTAAGAGGAACTACGTGTTATGATGCCACGTCGTGCATGGGATAACTGCACACGCTCAGGCAAAACCTCGACGCTTACTTAGTAGTTGAAATTCATCAGTTATATGCAAGAAAAACCGTTTAGTTTGATGGCCGTATCCCTCGGCATTAGGGATCAAAACGTGTGTTTGTATGCGGCGGAAAATACTTTAGTTTACTTATGACGATCTCCTATATGCATTCTAGATTTATAATAAGATAAGAAATCATCCTTTTTACGTTGTTTGGAAAATACTTGTTAGGTGGCCAAAACATGTTATGAATGTTATACAATATTAGGTTTTGTGTAGCTTAAAAATACCTAATGCTACCTACCATAAACCCTTCTCAAGAGCAAGTAGACATCATCTCATTCAAATGATTCATAGTAGCAGTCTAGCATTCATATGTAGCAAGTAAAGAAAAACCACCAATGGGCGACAACAAGCTGACACGAACCCATTGGGGCGAATGTATGTCTGTACAACAAAGTAAAGAACTACCTCGCTAGGTACGCTCGGCTAGTTCCAAAGAGACTCTACCCAAGCACTAGCCGCTCAACCGGCTACAACCTGCACCTGAGGCATTCAAAAAGAACACCTCAGCAATCATCAAAGCTACAAAAATAGAGCATTACGTTCATAAAATATAACGAAGGGGCTTACCGACCCCGTAGAAATTTCATATAAACACGTGAAAAGAACAGGGTGGAAAATAAGTGTTAAACACTGTCAACCCAACATGTAACGCTTCAAGTGCATGACATTCTCATCAAGTCCTACTCAACCCGCAGGAGCAAAATGGCAATACACGTGCCCATTCCATCATCTTTCGAACAAGAAACAACTATACTAGTGAAACATAAGCAGCGGTTAAGTTCGATTCCGCAAGGGTCTTTTGGTGGTGGCCCTAAAGTGGAACTCACCAATAAAAGCCAGCCCAAATCGGGGCCAAAATGGTGCTCTACACCACAAATCAAAACCCGGTGGCCACCAAGGCTAAAACCACACAACCCCTTACCGAATCCTCACACCAACGCTCCTGCCATGGTTCACAATTCGCCTTGCCAAACTCACCAGAATCCAAGCTAATCCCGTTTCATTTCATCGTCCTCACTCATGACTACAAATTGCCCAAGTTATGTCAAACTTGATAGAATTTGGGTCTCTACTTCCCAATAAGCGAACCCCACAAGTAACAACGCCGGTTAAACACAACAAGATCTCAAATTGTATGTACACGAAAGGTAAATAATGAAGGAATACAAAGTAAAACATGACAAAATTAGATGAACAAGAGTTAAGCACAAAGATTGGGAAATTCGTGAAAGACAAGATTATTCATGAGTGTCTAATAGGTGAGAGTCAACACAAGATGAACAAAGCTAGCATCTTAGACAAAGTACAATTTAATCAAGAAAAGGAGTGGCAAGAAAACTAGCTACACTTGCAAGAATCAAAGAACAAAAACAAGATTGGCAAGGGTGGAGAACACCGCTTGCCTGAACCGATACACCACCGCGACGGCTGCTCCTCTCTTTCTTTCCCTTGTCTTAGCTTTGCTCCCTTGAGTGCCCTTTAGAATGAGGAAGAAGATGATGAAGAGGGTGGAGAAAGATGAAGTGAGGAGAAAATAAACTCTCTTCTCGGCTTTACTGCTTCCAGGACAGAGTTGGACCGCTTGATCCAGAATCAGAGAAACGAAAGGCACAAAAAAAACTGAAAAAGTCAATTTTCGGCCCTGTCGCGCCCTATGACACGCCCGTGTCACAGGGCATGTACCTTAAGCGGCACAGACTCCGACAATTTCCAGTTTATCCACAAGGTACACGGCCGGGTACATGCCCGTGACGGGTCGGTCACGCCCGTGACCTAATGCGTGTAACCCGTGTCTCAACATCTCGTCGACCAAAAGTGTCGACACTTCGACAAAGCTGGACACGCCATGTGACACGCCCGTGTCACAGGCCGTGTCCCCTCTCTCGACACCCGACACTCGACACTCGACACTCGACATAGCGGGACACGGCCCGTGACACGCCCGTGTCACGGGGCGTGTACCTCATTCGTCGAGCTCAACTCACCGCAAGACAACTCGTCGAGTCAAGGAGGTCACGCCCCAAGTCACGCCCTAGGTCACGCCCCGACACGCCCGTGTCGGGGGGCGTGTTCCTCCCGCAACTTCGTCGAACGAAGTTCGACGACCACAAAGCCAAACCGCATCCCGAGCTAGACACGCCCTGGGACACGCCCGTGTCCCAGGTCGTGTCACTAAAAAAAATGACCATTTTCACTGTTTTGAAAAGTGTTTCTGTTTCGTCCTAGACCATTTCTTCCTTAAGGACTTTTTACCCCACACCACATCTTCCATACAAGCAACCCGTTTTGAGCAACCATACCCGGGCTCGAAAAAGTGCAAGCATTCCCTTAGAGGCCTCACTGAGTCCCCAAATTGGACTCCGGCTTGCTGGGGAATCGTACAACTAGGCTACCAAAACAGCCACTCGAAAGCCCGCGTGAAAACCATGCTCGAACAACGGTCAAAGCCAATGTAACGCCCATCAAGCGTATGCAATCATTCAACGAACAAATACAGGGTGTTACAGTCACTCCCCCTAACAAAAGTTTCGCCTCGAAACTTTTCAATAAAGCTTATAAACATCAAATGAGTAATCAAACAAAAACACCAATTCACATACCAGCTTATTTACGGGAACAACTGAGGGTGAGCCGCCCTCATCGTTGACTCGAGCTCCCACGTCGCGCTTTCCACATTCTGATTTTTCCATAGCACCTTGACCATAGGAATCTTTTTTTTCCGCAACACGCGATCTTGGGAGTCCAAAATACGGATGGGCATCTCCACATAAGAAAGGTTCGGCGCCAACTGCGGCACAATTTCCAAAACTTGCTTATCATTTCTCACACACTTGCAAAGTTGGCTGACATTAAACATGTCGTGAACACCAGAAAAGTTCACGGGTAATTCTACTTTGTAAGCGGATGCACCAACCCGCGCAAGAATCTTAAAGGGAACCACAAATCTTGGGTCCAACTTGCGCTCTTTTCCAAACCTTTTAATTCCAACCATTGGGGAGACTTTCAGGAAGACGAAATCCCCCACTGCAAACTCTAACACTGACCTTCGCCGGTTGGCATACTTTTCATATCGCTCTTGGGTGATCCGGAGCTTCTCCCGAATAAGTCGTACGGCAACTTCCATGTCCTCGAGCGCCTCTGGGCCCAACAAAGGCCGCTCGCCAACCTCAGCCCAAAATAGGGGAGTCCGACATCTTCTCCCATATAAAGCTCGAACGGAGCCATTTGCAAGCTTTCTTGATAGCTGTTATTATATGCGAATTCCATAAGCCGCAAACGTTCATCCCATGCTCCTCCATACTCAAGAATATAACATCGAATCATATCTTCCATGATTTGGTTTACTCGTTCCATTTGGCCATTTGTCTGAGGGTGGTAAGCAGTGGAATACCTCAAATCCATCCCCAAACCCTCTTGTAGACTCTTCCAGAAACGAGAAGTAAATCGGGAATCCCGGTCTGAAATGATATTGACTGGCACACCATGCAGTCGGATGATCTCGTTCAAATATAGCTCCGCTATTGTCTTCATCGGGTAGTTGACCTTAAATGGTATGAAGTGAGCACACTTGGTCAACCTATCCACGATCACCCATACGGAGTCATGTCCTCGTGGAGATTTTGGTAAGCCTGTAATAAAATCCATTGAAATGCTTTCCCACTTCCATGTGGAATCTCCAATGGTGTCAACTTGCCACCAGGCCTCCCATGCTCAGCTTTCACCCGCTTGCAGGTAAGACATTCAGATACAAATTGCGCTATATCTCTTTTCATTCCATACAACTAGACAATTTGTTTCAAATCACGGTACATTTTAGTTGAGCCGGGATGGTAGGCCATACTTGAGCCATGTGCTTCCCGACACACCATCTCGCGATGTCTCCAACTGCGGGGATACAAAATCGACTGCGATACTTTAACGTGCCCCCATCATCAATAGCAAAATCCGATAATTCACCCTTTTCAGTCCGAAGAAATAAATGTAAAAGATCAGGATCATCCTTTTGATGTTGTCTTGCAAGCACCATCCATGAAGGTTCTTCTACTGTCGAATGACTTTGTGGTTCATATCTTCCCACGACAATATCCATCAATAGAAATTACTCCACTAGACGGTCGGCTGAAAGATGAAATAATTTACCTGTTTTCCGACTCAAAGCATCGGCCACAACATTAGCTTTTCCGGGATGATACTGAATGTCCACAACATAATCAGCTACATATTCAAGCCATCGCCATTGGCGCAGATTAAGTTCCTTTTGCGTGAAGACGTACTTCAAACTTTTATGATCCGTAAAGATTTTACACTGCGCGCCGTAAAATATGTGTCTCCACAACTTCAATGCAATTCTCACCGCTGCGAACTCCAAATCATGCGTCGAGTAGTTCTTTTCATGACTTTTCAACTGCCGAGACCCATACGCCACATTATTCTGGGTTAAGCGAGTCAACAGTGCAGCCAACGTAGCAAAACCTTCGACAAATCGGCGATAATAGCCGACCAATCCCAAGAAGCTCCGAATCTCCTTGGGTGTCTCCGGTCTCCTCCACTCCATGACTGCAGCAATCTTTTTGGGATCCACTGAAATTCCATATTGATTAATGACATGACCGAGAAATGCAACCTGAGGCAACCAAAACTCGCATTTGCTTAGCTTGGCGAATAACTTTTGGTCTCGCAAAGTGGCCAATACCAATCGTATATGTTGTTCATGCTCCTCAGCACTACAGGAGTAGACGAGAACGTCGTCAATAAAAACCACCACAAACCTATCCAAGTAGTCCTTGAACACTCGGTTCATCATATCCATGAAGGCTGATGGTGCGTTGGTCAAACCAAACGACATCACAAGAAATTTAAAATGGCCATGTCTTGATCGAAATGCAGTCCGCGGAATATCAAACTCCCGGACCTTGAGCTGATGATAGCCCGAGCGGAGATCAATCTTCGAGAATACTGAACTGCCACGCAGTTGATCAAACAAATCATCAATTCTTGGCAGTGGGTACTTGTTTTTAATCGTCACCTTGTTCAACTCCCGGTAATCGATGCAAAGCCGCATCGACCCATCTTTCTTCTTCACAAACAACACTGGTGCACCCCAAGGTGATGAACTTGGACTGATAAACCCCTTTGCCAATAGGTCATCCAGCTGGGTACGCAACTCTGCTAGCTCACGTGGGGCCATTCTATACGGCGCTTTCGCAATAGGCCGTGTACCCGGCTCCAAATCAATGACGAACTCGACATCACGATCAGGTGGAAGACTAGGAAGATCAGTAGGAAAAACAGAGGAAGAAAAAACAGGTGTAAAAGTCATAAACAAAACTGGAACCAGAGGAAGGAAGCGAACCTGAGATAACCTGCGGTGACATCTGAGCTTCCTCTGAAGAGATCACATTTAACTTCCCCTTTCCTTTGTCCAAACGCGGAGGCGGAGGCAAATCCTGGAGTGGCATTGGCTGCAGTACGGGCTAGTTTTATGGGCACCTTGCCTTGAGATGTCCCTGTTTGCCACACTGAAAGCACACCTTGTCTTTAACCCAGCAGCGGCCCACATCATGACCTCTTCCCCCACAACTTGTACACTCCAAGTCTCTGGTTGGCGCACCCTGAATGGCGTGCACCTGCTCCTTCTTCTGCATCCCCAACCGCTTGAAACATTTCTCAAATGGGTGGCCTGACTGGTCACAAAAGCTACACGTCTCCTTACTCTTCTTTCTCCCAGCTTCTTGGCAGCTTTTCCCTTCCACCAGCTTTCTCTTATCCTTCCTCATCAGCTGCCCTCTTTGTTTTGCATTTTCTATAGCTTCAACCTTCAAATTAGCCTCAACCATAGTGGTGTAACTCATCGCTCCATAAGCGCTTGCGAACTGCTGAACATCGCTCCGGAGTCCACCAAGAAATCTCTTTACTCGGTCAGCTTCCGTAGTCACCAAGCTCGGAGAGAAATGACTTAGCTTGCTAAACTCAATTTCATACTCACTAACTGTGAGTTTCCTCTGCTTCAGGTACAAAAAGTCATTCATCAGGCGGTCCCTTTCCACTGACGGCAGAAACTTGCGTTGTAACATTCTTTGAAGGCTTCCCACGAGCATCCCGCAACTAGGCTTTCCTTTTCTCGCAACCACCAACCTTTAGCTAACCGTTTTAGTTGATAAGCGGCAAGCATCACCTTCTGGTCCTCGGTAATGCCAGAATAGACAAACATCTCTTCCAACGTGATCACCTAATCATCTAAGATCACAAAGTCCGCTTTTCCATCATAGGTAGGTGGTCCAAGTCGCTGAAACTGTGAGATAAAAGTCATCGTAGGAGGAACCACAACTGGGGGTATCAACGCCACGGAAGTAGTAGAAACAGCGGGGCCTCTGACAGTCTCTTGCACTCTTGGTGCTAGCCCAGACATCGCTGATGACATAGCTTGGAGCTGGGACTACACATCCTGCACCTGCCTAGTCAGAGCCTCATTACTTTGTCGTAGGCTATCCATCAGGGCATTGTTTTGCGCGCCCGAAGACTCGCCCTCGGATTGGGTAGTCTTCCTTGTCACTGGACGCTTCGACATCCTATAAACACGTTCACCCTCATCAAGTTCAAACCCAACAAAACACACAACTGCTATGTACAGACCATACATGTATTGATATGAACATCAACTGCTAACTTGCTCTGTAAGTTTGAGAATGATGTTATGCCTAGCCTAGATGACTCACCGTCATCCCACTAACTTGTGCCTAACCAATGAATGCATGACTGTCTTTGACCCAAAACCATGTGTGTACAGGTGTCATCATGTAGATCTTTAGCTTGGCACGTTATGCTCATGCAATGTTATGTTATGCGTGCTGTGCTATGCATTCTAGAAACGGCCTTAATGCATGCCATGAGCGGTCGTACGCATCACAATGCTATGCATCCCATACTACATAACATTTCATGCAACGAATAAAAGAAAACGTGCTAGTCGCATCCATGTGGTAAGGTTATGCATCCCATACTACATAACCCGCACATGTTGCCCCTATGGGGGATCCATATACAACCACATATTATGCATCCCATACTACATAATATGCCCCATATACTTCTGTTCATGCCATGAGTGTAGTGTGCGTGCTTCGGCCAAGACATACTGATGGCACCTCGGTGTGTATATGATATGATGCTTAAAAGGAAAGTTTGCCCGACCAATTGCCAAGCAAACCTCCCTCTGATACCAACTGTCACAACCCGCATTTCCTCAACAAGTACATCGTATCAAAGTAAGAGGCACTACGTGTTATGATGCCACGTCGTGCAGGGGATAACTGCACACGCTAAGGCAAAACCTCGACGCTTACTTAGTAGTTGAAAATCATCAGTTATATGCAAGAAAAACCATTTAGTTTGATGGCTGTATCCCTTGGCATTAGGGATCAAAACGTGTGTTTGTATGCGGCGGAAAATACTTTAGTTTACTTATGACGATCTCCTATATGCATTCTAGATTTATAATAAGATAAGAAATCATCCTTTTTACGTTGTTTGGAAAATACTTGTTAGGTGACCAAAACATGTTATGAATGTTATACAATATTAGGTTTTGTGTAGCTCAAAAATACCTAATGCAACCTACCATAAACCCTTCTCAAGAGCAAGTAGACATCATCTCATTCAAATGATTCATAGTAGCAGTCTAGCATTCATATGTAGCAAGTAAAGAAAAACCACCAATGGGCGACAACAGGCTGACAAGAACCCATTGGTGCGAACGTATGTCTGTACAACAAAGTAAAGAACTACCTCGCTAGGTATGCTCGGCTAGCTCAAAAGAGACTCTACCCAAGCACTAGCCGCTCAACCGGCTACAACCTGCACCTGAGGCCTTCAAGAAAGAACACCTCAGCTATCATCAAAGCTACAAAAATAGAGCATTACGTTCATAAAATATAACGAAGGGGCTTACCGACCCCGTAGAAATTTCATGTAAACACGTGAAAAGAACAGGGTGGAAAATAAGTGTTAAACACTATGAAAGTCCACCTAGTGTCAACTATCTTCACCTATGGGGGGGGGGGAATAGGTGACGTGCAGCGTTTTTGCGGAATTTAAAATTGTACCTGCACAAGAAAACAAAACACCACAGCACAGAAGCTACACAAGCAATTTATAGTGGTTCCCCGATTTGGGTACATCCACTTTCCCCCTTCGACCTATCTCCCAACAAGGGACGACTCGGTCTCTTCACCAACAGGATTGAAATCCAATCCTTGCACTATCGGAAGGAACCCTTCCACACGTAGGAGTCAACACTCCCACAACCCGGGTTGCACCCAACCCTTACAACTAGGAACCAACGTTCCTTTACAACAAAAATAAACTATAATGTACAAGAAATACAAACTATGTTTGGAGACTAAGGTGTCCCTCTTCGTTGACGACGTGTTCTTGAAGTCCACGAAGAGTCCACAACCCTAGATCTCTCTTGGAGAGAATCTCCCCGGAATCGGTGGCGGCAAGAAGGGCGGCGGCTAGGTTCACGGGATCGGCGGCGACAACGATGTGCGGCTGCTGTACTTTGGAGATCCAAACTTCGTAGCGAAGCTAGCTAGGTCTTCCAACGGTTACACTAGGATCAGGCGTCTCGATCGATTCGGACGGGGAAGGTTTTCCGATCAACAAATCAAGAGACAAGAGATCTCCGGTTAGACACGTGAGACGCTATGCTTGGCTAAGCTTCTGTCGACCGGAGATCTGGAAGAAACCACGATCAAGACCGGCGAACAACTCTCTCGAGCGGCGACGGCGACGGCGGCGGAGCGGAACTCGCTATCTAGGTCACGTCGCGGCTCGTGTATTTCTTTTCTTCTTCACCCTTGCACTGTTCAAAAATACGCGTGTAGTTATACAGTGAAATAATTTTTTATGACCGTTATGGGTCCCACTAGAAGAAACCCTAGATCCGGTTCAAGCAGTGCCAGCGGCGAAATCCGGTCCAGCTTTTTCCAGAAAAATGCCCAAGTCAAAATCGGCGAGAATCGAAAGTGAATCTCGTCGAATCGTCGAGAATCAAAGGTGATTCTCGACGATTCGGCGAGAATCAAAGATGATTCTCGTCGAAGTTGACTTGGTTGCACGCACTGATTCAGCCGGGTCGAGACGGCGAGAATCAGCCAGTGATTCTCGACGAATCGGCGAGAATCACTAGTGATTCTCGCCGAATCGGCGAGAATCACTTGGTGATTCTCGTCAATTCTTACTTAGAATCAGAGTTGCTTGCTTTGAAGTAGCTGGATCGAGTCGGCGGGAATAAGCCACTGATTCTCGACGATTCGGCGAGAATCACTAGTGATTCTCGCCGAATCGGCGAGAATCACTTGGCGATTCTCGTTGATTTACACTTAGACGAATTTTCGTCTTTCCACCCATGATGTGCTCCTTGACCCATCCTTGCTCCTTGTCTGCTCTTGCAAGACCACAACCCTGTACTTGAAAGTAAGTGCACTGCAATAGAGAGAGTACACGTAGGCCAACACACTGATCTGCTCAATGAGGGATTACGTCGTGCAGACCCGTGTATATTGACCTACTGCACCCTGACATTGGTGTGCACTTAGCGTGGAGTAACTGCAAGCACAACTTAAGAGGTTTCATCAAATACATTGTGAATTCATCTTAGCTTGACAGGTGGCTTCCTCAAATCCAGGTAATTGTGGATACAATACCCAACAATCTCCCCCTATTTGACGAAGCCAAAATCCTACTAGCTAAGATGAATACCACCAACCAGATAATATATACAACCTACAGAATTTAAAGATGCAGCACAAGAGAGTATAGGCAAACAGACCAAAACTTGAGTCAATCATAAATTCATATACATATATATATATAAATGTAATCAGGATTGTTCATATATCAATAAGACAAGATAAAAGTGTTCAAGAGACAATGACAATCTATGAATTTCAGTCTATGGATTTTTGGCTAGGTCATCCTTATGTTTCTGAGCCAAAAACTTCTTTCTTTGCCTTTCCACATATTCCTTGGGCTTTGGATAGTATCTGGGTGGAGGAGCTTTATCTGCCGCAGTATTGGTCCTGAAAAGATGTTTCGTTTAGCTTCATACGTCTTGTGCAGCTCCCACTCATGCTGGCTGTATACGTCGTTTCGATTGATTTCTCCTTTTTCTTGTAGCCAGAATGTGTCCAAGATGATACTCTTTGAAACCGGACTCCACTTTTCGTTTCTTACTTCCTCCTCCTTCAATCGGATTCTCTTTTCAGCTGTGTTTCCTTGGATGTCCCTTCTTGAGATTTTCTCTTATCTCTGGCTTTTGCTAGGGCTCCTTGGTCAAACATTGCCATCAGTTTTGCCTTTGAGGTGGCCCTAGCAGCCCTTTGAGCATCAGCTTCACTTACAGGAGCTTCTTCAGCATTGGCTCCCTCATCAGCCGCAGTATACATTTCAGGAGCATGAATACCCGCAGAATTTTCAGGCAAATCGACGCCTAACGCTTGTTGGAGCATCCACCAGCAACTGTCATAGACATATTGGTTTGACTGTTCAAAGTTTTTGATCATGACTTCCCGAAGCTCAGCCATCTTAGCTATATATTCCTTCTCCCCCTTTTTGGCTTCAACTGCGATGGAGTTTGCATAAGAATGCAGTGACTCATCAATATGCTTTGTAGTCCTGGAGAATTCAGTGACCAAGGCTTGTTGATTGGTGTTGAGAGTTACCATATTGCCATCAAACTTTTGAATGTTATTTGCTACGATATGAGCATTCTGATTCACTACGGCGAGTGTATCGGTGTTCTTTTTTAATCCGTCCATAAGAAGAGTGACAGCTTGGCCGGCCGCTGTATACTTATCTTCAAACTTCTTTTCCATCACGTCCAGTTTGTGATTGATCTCCACCATGTTCTTGAGCATGAGATTTTCAGATTTCTTAATCCTTTTCAACATTTTATTTTGAGCTTTCTCAAAAGATGCCTTAAGCTCATCCACTATGCCCTGAATGAAATTCACGGTGTGAGTGGCTAGATCATCTCGTAGTGGATGAGCGTGAGCCACTCCTTGGCCTTGCTCTTCATCAGATGCACCTGTAGAGCTGGACACGAGCACAGTCTCTAAGGGAGGAATACTTGCAGCACCTGTAGATTTCTCGGACTCCCCCTCCACTCTTGCACCAATGATCTCAGGAACGATCTCAGGAGCGTGCTTGTCAGATGGAACTTCAGTGATATCCTGAGTCTCCAAAGCGTCCTGTCCCTCATTGCCTTCTTCCCCACCTTCATCATCCATGAGATCATTCTCCTCAGCATCATCTTCCAACCCTTCGTCAGCAGTCACCTCTACAGCACCTCCGGCTCCTAGATCGTTCAGGTTCATGGCCTCCTCATTCTCCAGCACAACTTCACTTTCTTCTGGTATAACCACCACTGCATCTCTGGCTATCTGGAAGATGTCAGATACAACATCAGCATAAGTGGGTAGAGGCTCCCCCTCATTTCCTGCAGTCAATACATCAGGAAGTTCACTGGGGATTACTACAGAATCAGCCACAGCGCTGTCCTCGGCTGGAGATGCTTCTTGTTGTTCTACCACGGCAGCCTGCCCAATGTGCCTCTCCCATCTATCAAAAACACTCGAGTCCATTTTCTTCAAGTAATGTAGAGGAACACCTTTACTCATGTCATACTTATCTCCGTTTAACTGATTGAGATACAGACTGATGATTCGGCCAAAGCTCAGAGATCTAAGGGTGTCCTTTATCTTCTCAAAAAGCAATGCCCCCCAGTTGAATCTTTTCCTGCAGACAATTGCCACCAGGATCTTGAATATGTCCGCAGAGATGTGGTCATGAGAGCCCGGCTTGCATATGAGTACTTTTCCAATGATGTCTGACAGAAGTTTCCCTTCCTCATTCATGTCCTTTCGCTTTATCGACCTCGTTCCTCGAGCGAGTCCACAGAATAATAAAGTCCTGGTTTTGTCCTGTTCATCCAGATAGTCCTCGTGCGCCGAGCTAGTGAACTGCAGGAAGTGGGTCAGCTTGCTGGCAGACATCTTGATCTTTGCCCCTGCAACCTTGCTCTTGATGAGAGAGTCGTCATTCCGGAGTTTTGCGGTTGCAAAGAACTCCAGCACTTCCTTGTCCAGGATTTTACAGGGGTGCTCTAGTACGAATGAGAGTTCAGCCTCTTCAAGCATAAGGATGATGTTTCTGAATTCATCTGAGGCATGAGAGAATCCTGTTCGAACCAGCTCGCATCCAGTGACCAGCCCAGCGGTTGTCCTTGGAGCCATTGCAAACCTAGGGAGAGAATCCCTACTCTACGCTTAATCAAAAGTCAAAAGGGAAGCGGCACTAGTGATAAAGTCCAAGTAAGGGTGAGGATGTGGTTACCTAAAAGCGTAGACGGTGAGTTAGTTCGATGAAGACGATGGACACCCGGTAGGTGCACGTGACTGTGATTGATCTAAACCGCGGAGAAATCCCTGGAAGGAAGAATCGGCGAGATCGGGAGAGGAGAGATCCACGGAAGGCAATCAGCGAGATCGACGGGATTTTTGCACGTCGAGATCGACGGAGTTCTTCACGAGTTGCGGGAATCTTGCGGGATGTCGACGGAAGGGGAAGAATCGGCGAGAGACCTTCGGTGAGCTTCCTGCGAGAGACCTTCGGTGAGCTTCCTGCGAGAGACCTTCGGTGAGCTTCCTGCGGGATGTCGACGGAATTCTTCACGATTCGGCGAGAGACCTTCGGTGAGCTTCCTGCGGAATATGAAGGGTCGGCGGGAGATTGAGCAATATTGACGGGTTTAAAAGGGAGTTTAACAAGTTTCCGTTTGTCTAAGTCGATTTGAAAATCTTCTAAATATATAAATACTTCTTAAAGCCAATCTATTAGGGTTTGAACCGGCTTTTCCATACATTTCTTGATGGCAAGGTTTCCAATGACGTATCTTCGTTAGTTTTCAGCGAACTAATTTACGCCTGTAGATGTTAGTTCTCGAATCTACCAGTGGAATTACCGATAACTCTTTAATGATGTATCTAAGGTTTATATTCACCGTGTTAACCTATCCTTAGATGTGCACACATATATGTATATATATATATATATATATATATATATATATATATATATATATATATATATAAGATATATATATGTAAATGTCGATAGAAAGCGACTCAAGTCTTGGAGCTGATGAAAAATACCTGGGATTATGAGAGTTATCATTTAGCCTCTCTGACTAAAACATACCATGTGCTCGATTTGAGTATGCCCATATAGATATCACTGCTGTTTTTCCAGATGCATGTTCCAATTCAGTCTTGAAACATCTACTGTCTAGTTCCCATCATATTTACGGGAACCTAGACTAACCTGCAAGAAAGAGTTACTTTACCTTAGG
Organism: Platanthera guangdongensis; assembly: GCA_039583875.1. NCBI lineage: Eukaryota > Viridiplantae > Streptophyta > Magnoliopsida > Asparagales > Orchidaceae > Platanthera > Platanthera guangdongensis. The sequence continues at coordinate 61,799,966 of CM077159.1, forward strand.
AACCCAATACAGATTGGGTCCTAGGTTCCTGTTAGCATAAACACTCGACTGCCTTCCTTCAGAAATCCTGTCAGGAAGACTACCTCTGCCCAGGAGATGTGGATAGGCCCTTGCCCTTGACACAGAAGGGTTGTGCCAACAGTCTATGGCAAAGTGTCTCACCTTGCCACAGCACCAACACGCGTAAATATTGTATCTCCGTTTCTGACCTGATCTAGTGACTGAGGTAGTCACGAGCCTAGGTCCAAACAGGATAGATCTGGATCTGCTCCCAGAACTGCCTCTTCCACCGTGACACGTAGAAGGGGGGAATGAATGCATGCAGCGAGCGTCACGAGGCCTGGGAGGAGGTGCCTTCCTTTCAGTCAGCCCCCTTCCTGAGGCCCCATGAGACTTTACAACATGACTTCTAACCCCCCTTTCCTGTGTCCTTGGGTGGAGATAAGGGTTCCGAGAGCTGATACCAGCCGATTCATGCCGAGTAGGGGCAGTGGCCGAGAATACAAAGGGCTCAGAATGAGCCTTAGGTATTCTCTCATGTGTGGCCCTGACGGCCCTTGCACTATGGGTGTCTCCACATGAGGACAGATCACCCTTGCAGTGACCACGATTATTCCTGTGATCATACCTGAAGGTATGATGAGTAGCCTTCCTGCTTGGAGTGGGGGGTCGGAATACCGTTTCCCCATTTCTCCACGAATTGATAATTCGGGAGATCCACCCATTTTCTACCTTTCTCTTCATAGCATCAACCTTGGAAAAGTTTGATACTATTCTTTTCTCATTCTCTAGACTACTCTCTAGATCTGAGATTTTAGAGTCCTTGACCTTGTTGGATGCCAATTGGAGAACCAACAAGATCTTCAACCGAGCAATCTCCTGCGGTTGCTCCTCAACAAGTAGATTGCTTGTCTGAAGGGCTCTCTTCAGGGAATCAGGATTTTCTGATGGGAAACAGTTCCTATCTTCAGGAACTTCAAGAGAGACGGGGCAAGATGAAGAAGTTACCTGCTCATCAGAATCATTGTCACTAGCGCCAGTGACCGTTGTGTCATCCTCATCAGAACTGCTTTCCTCACTGGCTTCTTCAGTCTCTGACACGGACACTGGAGCTTTGATGCTGTCCGATAGATCCTTGCCTTCATCTTCAGAGGCGAGGACCCCCACATAGGCTTCATCCTTTGGTTGACAGCAGATTCCAGCTTTCTCTGACCCCCCCCATCAGCTCTGAGATCATCACCCACATAGATTTAGCCGACCCACATTTTTCCAATCTAGAGCGAGAAGGTCCAGACCAGATATCCATGATAATTTGACGAATCCTCTTGTCCAAATTAAATAATGAAAGTTCCGTCTCCGACATCTCAGCAATGCACTTGGGCACTTGGATATTCTTTCCAGAGTCGGAGGTCTTCATAGGAATAAAAGGACCATCTTCCAGGATGAAAGATGCTCGAGGATCGATAGCCTCCAAATGATACGACACTCTCATCCTCCAGACGGGATAATACTCCTTTGTGCATGTGGGGAGTCTTAGTGGCGATATCTCATGATCCAGCTCCATGCTTCTGACACTGGTGACAGGATACTACTCAAGGTGTAAACATTTTTGATGAGCAACCTCGCTTTGATACCACTTGAAAGTACACCTAGTGTCAACTATCTTCACCTATGGGGGGGGGGGGAATAGGTGACGTGCAGCGTTTTTGCGGAATTTAAAATTATACCTGCACAAGAAAACAAAACACCACAGCACAGAAGCTACACAAGCAATTTATAGTGGTTCCCCGATTTGGGTACATCCACTTTCCCCCTTCGACCTATCTCCCAACAAGGGACGACTCGGTCTCTTCACCAACAGGATTGAAATCCAATCCTTGCACTATCGGAAGGAACCCTTCCACACGTAGGAGTCAACACTCCCACAACCCGGGTTGCACCCAACCCTTACAACTAGGAACCAACGTTCGTTTACAACAAAAATAAACTAGAATGTACAAGAAATACAAACTACGTTTGGAGACTAAGGTGTCCCTCTTCGTTGACGACGTGTTCTTGAAGTCCACGAATAGTCCACAACCCTAGATCTCTCTTGGAGAGAATCTCCACGGAACCGATGGCGGCAAGAAGGGCGGCGGCTAGGTTCACGGGATCGGCGGCGACAACGATGTGCGGCTACTGTACTTTGGAGATCCAAACTTCGTAGCGAAGCTAGCTAGGTCTTCCAACGGTCACACTAGGATCAGGTGTCTTGATCGATTCGAACGGGGAAGGTTTTCCCGATCAACAAATCAAGAGACAAGAGATCTCCGGTTAGACACGTGAGACGCTATTCTTGGCTAAGCTTCTGTCGACCGGAGATCTGGAAGAAACCACGATCAAGACCGGCGAACAACTCTCTCGAGTGGCTCGTGTATTTCTTTTCTTCTTCACCCTTGCACTGTTCAAAAATACGCGTGTATTTATACAGTGAAATAATTTTTTATGACCGTTATGGGTCTCACCAGAAGAAACCCTAGATCCGGTTCAAGCAGTGCTAGCGGCGGAATCCGGTCCAGCTTTTTCCAGAAAAATGCCCAAGTCAAAATCGGCGAGAATCGAAAGTGAATCTCGTCAAATCGTCGAGAATCAAAGGTGATTCTCGACGATTCGGCGAGAATCAAAGATGATTCTCGTCAAAGTTGACTTGGTTGCACGCACTGATTCAGCCTGGTCGAGACGGCGAGAATCAGCCAGTGATTCTCGACGATTCGGCGAGAATCACTAGTGATTCTCGCCGAATCGGCGAGAATCACTTGGTGATTCTCGTCAATTCTTACTTAGAATCAGAGTTGCTTGCTTTGAAGTAGCTGGATCGAGTCGGCGGGAATCAGCCACTGATTCTTGACGATTCGGCGAGAATCACTAGTGATTCTCGCCGAATCGGCGAGAATCACTTGGCAATTCTCGTCGATTTACACTTAGACGAATTTTCGTCTTTCCACCCATGATGTGCTCCTTGACCCATCCTTGCTCCTTGTCTGCTCTTGCAAGATCACAACCCTGTACTTGAAAGTAAGTGCACTCAAATAGAGAGAGTACACGTAGGACAACACACTGATCTGCTCAACGAGGGATTACGTCTTGCAGACCCGTGTATATTGACCTACTGCACCCTGACATTGGTGTGCACTTAGCGTGAAATAACTGCAAGCACAATTTAAGAGGTTTCATCAAATACATTGTGAATTCATCTTAGCTTGATAGGTGGCTTCCTCAAATCCAGGTAATTGTTGATACAATACCCAACACACTGCCAACCCAACATGTAACGCTTCAAGTGCATGACATTCTCATCAAGTCCTACTCAACCCGGAGGAGCAAAATGGCAATACACGTGCCCATTCCATCATCTTTCGAATAAGAAACAACTGTACTAGTGAAACATAAGCAGCGGTTAAGTTCGATTCCGCAATGGTCTTTTGGTGGCGGCCCTAAAGTGGAACGCACCAATAAAAGCCAGCCCAAATCGGGGCCAAAATGGTGCTCTACACCACAAATCAAAACCCGGTGGCCACCAAGGCTGAAACTACACCACCCCTTACCGAATCCTCACACCAACGCTCCTGCCATGGTTCACAATTCGCCTTGCCAAACTCACCAGAATCCAAGCTAAACCCGTTTCATTTCATCGTCCTCACTCATGACTACAAATTGCCCAAGTTATGTCAAACTTGATAGAATTTGGGTCTCTACTTCCCCATAAGCGAACCCCACAAGTAACAACGCCGGTTAAACACAACAAGATCTCGAATTGTATGTACACGAAAGGTAAATAATGGAGGAATACAAAGTAAAACATGGCAAAATTAGATGAACAAGAGGTAAGCACAAAGATTGGGAAATTCGTGAAAGACAAGATTATTCATGAGTGTCTAATAGGTGAGAGTCAAGACAAGATGAACAAAGCTAGCATCTTAGACAAAGTGCAATTTAATCAAGAAAAGGAGTGGCAAGAAAATTAGCTACACTTGCAAGAATCAAAGAACAAAAACAAGATTGGCAAGGGTGGAGAACACCGCTTGCCTGAACCGATACAACACCGCGACGGCTGCTCCTCTCTTTCTTTCCCTTGTCTTAGCTTTGCTCCCTTGAGTGCCCTTTGGAATGAGGAAGAAGATGATGAAGAGGGTGGAGAAAGATGAAGTGAGGAGAAAATAAACTCTCTTCTCGGCTTTACTGCTTCCAGGACAGAGCTGGACCGCTTGATCCAGAATCAGAGAAACGAAAGGCACAAAAAAAAACTGAAAAAGTCAATTTTCGGCCCTGTCACGCCCTGTGACACGCCCGTGTCACAGAGCGTGTACCTTAAGCGGCGCAGACTCCGACAATTTCCAGTTTATCCACAAGGTACACGGCCGGGTACACGCCCGTGATGGGTCGGTCACGCCCGTGACCTGGGGCGTGTAACTCGTGTCTCGACATCTCGTCGACCAAAAGTGTTGACACTTCGACAAAGCTGGACACGCCCTGTGACACGCCCATGTCACAGGTCGTCTCCCCTCTCTCGACACCCGACACTCGACACTCGACACTCGACATAGCGGGACACGGCCCGTGACACGCCCGTGTCACGGGGTGTGTACCCCATTCGTCGAGCTCAACTCGCTGCAAGACAATTCGTCGAGTCAAGGAGGTCACGCCCCAGGTCACGCCCTGGGTTACGCCCCGACACGCCCGTGTCGGGGGGCATGTTCCTCCCGCAACTTCGTCGAACGAAGTTCGACGACCACAAAGCCAAACTGCATCCCGAGCTAGACACGCCCTGGGACACGCCCGTGTCCCAGGCCGTGTCACTAAAACAATGACCATTTTTCACTGTTTTGAAAAGTGTTTCTGTTTCATCCTAGACCATTTCTTGCTTAAGGACTTTTTACCCCACACCACATCTTCCATACAAGCAACCCGTTTTGAGCAACCTTACCCGGGCTCGAAAAATTGCAAGCATTCCCTAAGAGGCCTCATCGAGTCCCCAAATTGGACTCCGGCTTGCTTGGGAATCGTGCAACTAGGCTACCAAAACAGCCACTCGAAAGCCCGCGTGAAAACCATGCTCGAACAACGGTCAAAGCCAATGTAACGCCCATCAAGCGTATGCAATCATTCAACGAACAAATACGGGGCGTTACACGCAGGGTCTTCAGCTCCAACAGTTTTCCTGCATAGAAGAAGCGGCAGGGCTATATTTATACTAACAGGTTCTGACAGCCTTTTGGGCCAGGACGCACAGCTTTCTTTTCCAGTCCGCGTGGTCCGCAAAAATTCAATTATTCATAGCAAAAATTAAAAATAACACAGACACAAAATTAAATTCACATGCAAAGCAAAGTTCAAAGCACAAATTAAGGCGGACGCCGTTTCAGTCCGCCCAGTTCGCGACATTTACCACATGCAGACAAGTTAAAATTCCAAGAAGTGGACATAGCTTCAGTCCGCACAGTTAGCCGTAGATCACACCAAAAATTAGCAACATAATTTGCAGATATCTTATTCAGTCCGCATAAATCGCAGCACAAGTTCATTGCAGTCCACAGCATAGAGTATTGTTTAAAAACACACATAATTATACATCAAAATAAATTGAATAGTTCGTGGTTACGCGGACTCAGCGGTCTTTAGCTTCAGACCGCGTTGGCCTTTCCGTCTGATCTCTACACAAGTGCGCAACTTGGTCGCTAATTTGGAGAATTTCGCTGTACAGGCGGCAGATGTGATGATGAATGATGTTAATAGTCCGGTGCATATGGGCAGCCTCCCGGTCTACCCGGCTAAGGGGAACCATTGGCTCCATTGCCGGCCTCGGGTCCTCGTCCGCGGCCTGTTGACCACCAACTGCCGGTGCAGCAACCTCCGGAGCAACGCGATCTGGCAATCGCGGTCTTTGCTCAGCAGCTTCAGCAGCCCGCTTCCCCTTTTCTTCCCGCGCCGACGCCAAGTGCTTGCCCTTGTAGAAGCGGACATCATCAGCGAGCCTCTTCTTCTCCCTATCGGACCTCTCCAGCGCCCTCGAGATGCTAGCCATCTGGTCCTTTAGGGCTTTCTCGCGCTCCGCGGATGCTTTCTCGCGCTCTTCCACCTTCTTTAACTCCGCTTTAATATTCTGAATTTTAGCTTGAAATTTCCTTTCTAACTCTCTGATATCACTCAGGAGGGGTTGCTCATCTCTTGCGGACTCCACATGCGGGACTACATCGACAACATACTCGGCGTAACCACAATCTCCCCACTCTCGACAAAGCCTGGTGGGGACATTCTACCTGCAACAAAGAAAGTCAACTTCATATTCAAAAACAGTCCGCTGCGGACTCAAAGAAAGGATAAAAGATCACATTTGGACATAGCAACAGCGAGTTGCCGACTATCGAAGATGATAGGCCTCCTTGCCCGCTCAGGGTCAAAAACGCTTAACCGCTTCTTCCATTCGCGATGGACTTTAGCTCTTTGCTCAGCAGTAGAACTTTTTGAAACGACAATGTCATCAGTTTTGGTGATGATCTTGATCGGCCTCGACTTCCACTCCGGCGACCTGTAAAGCCACTGACGCTTAAAATACTTAGGCGCCGGTTGAAGATTACCTGTCCGCAATAGCTCTGCGGCAGTCTGCAGATCCTCAGCATTCTTGTCCGCCACGGCTTGCTTCGAAGCCGCCTCCACCACAGCTACATGAGCGGCAATTTGATTTTTCTGCTCCTCTATCTTCTCCTTCAATCTCTCCGTCTCTTATTCCTCAGCAGCGGATAAAGGGCAGAGTTCGCCGCCCTTATCCCCAAGGACTTCCACCTCAGATTGCTGCAGTACAACCAGCAAGGATTCGTTGATTATATCAAGTTGATCAACGTCTATAGAGACTAGTATCTCATCCGTGTATAAACTGGCCATGGAGAGGGAGTTGTCCCCCTGGATTTGAGCCTCCGGTGTAATCAAGTCGCTGTCGGGAACTTCTTTCTCGCGCGGCCTGTGCTGCAAATCCGCATCTCCAGTCCGCTTAGAGATATTCTTCTCCTTCATCGCCCGCAACTTCTTTTCAACCCGCTCGGCCACGGTCGACCCATCCCTCTTCCTCTTCTTTCTAGAAGCTCTTTTCTCGGCAAAGTCCGCGACAACCTTTCCTAAATCGGGCTGGCTCTCGCGGACCGTCTAAGGGTTCGCAGCGATAAATGTCTTTGATGGTGCAACCTCTTCTCCCTCAGTCCGCCTATCCTCATCAAGATTAATGATGGACACCTATGCGTTGGGGGAAGATATTTCGGCCGCATTGTGTTCGCCAACGGTGTCCGCCGAATTCGCGATTTTCTGGGAAGGGGCGGTGTCCGACAGGGTTAATAACTTCTCACTTCCCAGTGGCTGTTCAGCTTCAGGGACTGCGGAATCCTCCTTCTTGCACACATCAGCGCGGCGGACTATTTTCTCAGCGAGCTTCTGGCTGTGGGAACTTTCTCCAATGGAGCGGACAGGATCCCCTCTCGTCGTTCTCCTTATTATCTTCTTAGTCTTCATAGGCGTTAGTGCCTTCTTGCCTTTTGCAGTGAGACTGGTGAAGAAAGCGCCAAGCCTTGCCATGCCGGACTACAAAGTGGAGACCGCAAGTGGTGAATAGTGCCCCGTGTCGATCGGAATTTCTAACAGTTCCAGGCCCTCCAGCGATATTTATAGTGCTGGCGGCATTAATGAGGCTTGCGGACTCGGTGGTTAAGAAACATTTTCGAAGTTTTCTGGAAACCTAAAAATGTGCGGGGATTATGTTAACCCCCCAGTCCTCAACATCCTACAAGATGCCAAGACCCCTTTTCATTATCCGCGGACTCAATTAGGCAGTCCGCCCTGTCCGGCAAAGCAGCAGCAATCAGCCACCAAGGATGATCCCCCATTGGCGGACTCAACGCTCTGTTCACTCGATCCGCCATGCCTTTGCATCTCTGGATTCTCTACATCGGCGGACGCAGTGTCCCGTCCGCCTAGGCCGCCGTCCTCCAGCAGGATTGCGCCTAGTAGCAGCAGATGGAAGCTCCAGCCCGCGAGCCCAGTCCGCCCCTTCTACGCGGACTGGCATGTTCTTTCTTTTTGCTTCCCGTCACCGCTGCCCGGTTCTCCTATACCCCGGGCAGTCGGTTATTTTAGACCTGCCCATTTGGGCAGGCCCCACATCCTATAAATAGGGGGGAGGTGGTGCACCCAAGGCACGCTGACTCGTGCCCAAGAGCCTACTTGTTAAAGGCTGTAGACTCAAATCTAGTGCTTTGCGGACTCCAGCTTGCTCAGCTCTTGTCTTCCTTTTTCATTCACTTGTAACCAAACCCTTCTTCAGTAAAAGGAAAGCCCGTCGCAAGAGAGCATTCAGGCCGCGATGGGCGAAGTCTGTTGTTACCGTGGCTCACGGCCCTGTTGTTCTTCTGACTCTCGTCTGCTTAGTAGATTGCTACTCGCAGTCTCTCCTCTCCCTTCTTTTCCCTTGTGCTCGAACCGTTAGCTGGTGGTGCTCGACCCCCTTTGCATTTTCGTGCATCAATACCGCACCTTCTGGTCCACGTCGGACGGACATAACGCAAGTCGGATCCTCCACCCCCGTTGCTCAAATAGTCTTGCCTTCACCGAGTACGGCGTACTCGCGGCTTAATCAAAGGCACGGGTCGGTCTCACCAATCCTGTTCTTGGCATTCAAGTCTGGGTATTTATTATACCCATTCATCTTACAACATAAGCGGGTCTTTCCTGGGCACACTAGTACTTCCTGTTACTCGTTCAAAGGTACGACACCGCAATATCACAAATGTCAGGGGTCTTTCCTGGGCACACCAGTACTTCCTGCTACTCTTTTCACAAGTATCACCTACGACATCAAGTGTTGATGCACGAAAACGCAAAGGGGGTTGAGCACCACCAGCTAACGGTTCGAGAACAAGGGAAAATAAGAGAGAGGAGAGACTGCGAGTAGCAATCTACTAAGCAGACGAGAGTCCGAAGAACAGCAGGGCCATGAGCCACGACAACAACAAACTTCGCCCGTCGCGGCCTGAATGCCTCTCTTGTGACGGGCTTTCCTTTTACTGAAGAAGGGTTTGGTTACAAGTGAATGAAAAAGTAAGACAAGAGCTGAGCAAGCTGGAGTCCGCAAAGCACCAGATTCGAGCCCGCAGTGTTTAACAAGTAGGCTCCTAGGCACGAGTCAGCGTGCCTTGGGTGCACCACCTCCCCCTATTTATAGGATTGGGGGCCTGCCCAAACGGGCAGGGCTAAAATAACCGACTGCACGGGGTACAAGAGAACCGGGCAGCGGTGACGGGAAGCAAAAAGAAAGAACACGCCAGTCCGCGAAGAAGGTGCGGACTGGGCTCACGGGCTGGAGCTTCCATCTGCTGCTACTAGGCGCAATCCTGCTAGAGGACGGCGGCTTGGGCGGACGGGACACTGCGTCCGCCAATGTAGAGAATCCAGAGATGCAAAGGCATGGTGGATCGAGGGAATAGATCGTTGAGTCTGCCACTGGGAGATCATCCTTGGTGGCTGATTGCCGCTGCTTTGCCGGACAGGGCGGACTGCATAATTGAGTCCGCAGGTAATGAAAAGGGGTCTTGGCATCTTGTAGGATGTTGCGGACTGGGGGGTTAACATAATCCCCGCACATTTTTAAGTTTGCGGAAAACTTCGAAAATGTTTTCTTAACCGCCGAGTCCGCAAGCCTCATTAATGCCGCCAGCGCTATAAATATCGCTGGAGGGCCTGGAACTGTTAGAAATTCCGATCGACGCAGGGCGCTATTCACCACTTGCGGTCTCCACTTTGCAGTCCGGCATGGCAAGGCTAGGCACTTTCTTCACCAGTCTCACTGCAAAAGGCGAGAAGGCGTAATGCCTATGAAGACTAAGAAGATAATAAGGAGAACAACGAGAGGGGATCCTATCCTCTCCACTGGAGAAAGTTCCCACAGCCAGAAGCTCGCTGAGAAAACAGTCTGCCGCTCTGATGTGCGCGAGAAGGAGGACGCCGCAGTCCCTGACGCTGAACAGCCACTGGGAAGTGAGAAGTTACTAACCCTGTCGGACACCGCCCCTTCCCAAAAAACCGCGAATTCGGCGGACACCGTTGGCGAACACAATGAGGCCGAAATATATTCCCCCAACGCCCAGGTGTCCATCATTAATCTTGATGAGGATAGGCGGACTGAGGGAGAAGAAGTTGCGCCTTCAAAGGCATTGATCGCTTCGAACCCTGAGACGGTCCGCGAGAGCCAACCAGATTTAGGAAAGGCTGTCGCGGACTCGACCGAGAAAAGAGCTTCTAGAAAGAAGAGGAAGAGGGATGGGTCGACCGTGGCCGAGCGGGTTGAAAAGAAGTTGCGGGCGATGAAGGAAAAGAATATCTCCAAGCGGACTGGAGATGCGGACTTGCAGCACAGGCCGCGCGAGAAAGAAGTTCCCGACAGCGACTTGACTACACCGGAGGCTCAAATCCAGGGGGACAACTCCCTTTCCACGGTCAGTTTATCCACGGATGAGATACTCGATTCCATAGACGTCGATCGACTTGATCTAATCAACGAATCCTTGCTGGTTGTACTGTAGCAATCTGAGGTGGAAGTCCTTGGGTATAAGGGCGGCGAACTCCCCTCTTTATCCGCTGCTGAGGAGCAGGAGAGGGACAGACTGAAGGAGAAAATAGAGGAGCGGAAAAAACAAATTGCCGCTCATGTAGCTGTGGTGGAGGCGGCTTCGAAGCAGGCCGCGGCGGACAATAATGCTGAGGATCTGGGGACTGCCGCAGAGCTATTGCGGATAGGTAATCTTCAACCGGCGCCTAAGTATTTTAAGCGTCAGTGGCATTACAGGTCGCCGAAGCGGAAGTCGAGGCCGATCAAGATCATCACCGAAACTGACGACATTGTCGTTTCAAAAAGTTCTGCTGCTGAGCAAAGAGCTAAAGTCCATCGCGAATGGAAGAAGCGGTTAAGCGTTTTTGACCTCTATCGGGCAAGGAGGCCTATCATCTTCGATAGTCGGCAACTCGCTGCTGCTATGTCCAAATGTGATCTTTCATCCTTTCTTTGAGTCCGCCGCGGACTGTTTTTGAATGTGAAGTTGACTTTCTTTGTTGCAGGTAGAAAATCTCTACCAGGCTTTGTCGAGAGTGGAGAGATTGTGGTCACGCCGAGTACTGGTGTTGGCGCGGTCTCGCATGAGGAATCCGCAAGAGATGAGTACCCCCTCCCGAGCGATATCAAGGAGTTAGAAAGGAAAATTCAAGCTAAAATTCAGAATATTAAAGCAGAGTTAAAGAAGGCGGAGGAGCGCGAGAAAGCATCCGCGGAGCGCGAGAAATCCCTAAAGGACCAGATCGCCTGCATCTCGTGGGCGCTGGAGAGGTCCGATAGGGAGAAGAAGAGGCTCGTTGATGATGTCCGCTTCTATAAGGGCAAGCACTTGGCGTCGGCGCGGGAAGAAAAGGTGAAGCGGGCTGCTAAAGATGCTGAGCAAAGACCGCGATTGCCAGATTGTGTGGCTCCGGAGGTCGCTGCACCGGCAGGTGGTGGTCAACAGGCCGCAGACGAGGAGCCGAGGCCGGCAATGGAACCAATGGTTCCCCTAAGTCGGGTAGACCGGGAGGCTGCCCATATGCACCAGACTATTAACATCATTCATCATCACATCTGTCGCCTGTACAGCGAAATTCTTCAAATTAGCGACCAAGTTGCGCACTTGTGTAGAGATCGGATGGACAGGCCAACGCGGTCTGAAGCTAAAGACTGCTGAGTCCGCGTAACCATGAACTATTCAGTTTGTTTTGATGTATAATTATGTGTGTTTTTAAACAATCCTCTATGATGTGGACTGCAATGAACTGTGCTGCGATTTATGCGGACTGAATAATATATCCGCAAATTACGTTGCTAATTTTTGGTGTGATCTGCGGCGAACTGTGCGGACTAATGATGTGTCCGCTTCTCATAATTTAACTTGTCTACATGTGGGAAATGTCGCGAGCTGGGAACTAAGCGGACTGAAAATGTGTCCGCTTCTTATATTTTGTCTGGAGAGAAGCATCGTGAACTGGACGGACTGAAACTGTGTCCGCATAAATTTGTGATTTGAACTTTGCTTGGCTTGTGAATTTCTATTTGTTTCCGCATTCTTTTTAACTTGCTGCGTGGATAATTGGTTTTTTGCGGACTATGCGGATTGAGAATGCGGGGTGTGCGGCCTGGCGCAAAAAGCTGTCAGGCCACACTACTATAAATATTCCCCTGTTGCTTCTTCTATGCAGGAAAACAGTTGAAGCCGAGGACCCTGCGGCCTGCCAAAATGGTATCCGCCAGGACTGATGCTGCAGTTGCTTTCCATGTCGCGGACCACCGAAAGTGCACTTTGATAGAGGCCGATCTTGAGGCATTTGTTGAGAATAAGATGGCGAACTCAAACCTTCTTGTCCCCCTTCCAGCTTATGAAGAAAGACTAAACTTTTCAACGACGACTCAGATCACCATACCTATAGATCATTTTGACAGCGGATTCAAGTTTCCGCTATTATGGGAGCTCGCTGAAATTTTTGAACATTATGGAATGGTGCCGGGCCAGCTCGCACCCAACACTCTTGCTGCTATCTGCAGCTTCATCTCTTACTTGCGGTCTGAGAAGATTGCTTTCTCTATGAACATCTTCCGCAAGATGTTCTCAGTCCGCTCTATAACCTCATCTGGAGGCCGCCCCTACAAGGGAGTAATATACTTTTACTACAGAGGAATGAAGTTTGTGGGCCTTCCAAATAAGATCCACAACTGGACCTCCAAGTTCTTAATCTTTAAAGGCGACCTAGGGTTCGTGCACACTTATCCGCAAGTGCGCGCGGACTCTGAATTCAAGAGTGTCCTGCTGGGCGAGATGGATTCCGCCATCGTCAAATTCTTAACCGATGCCAGGCTTGATATCGAATACTACATTCCGCTGTTGGTGAGCTTGGCGGACATCTCGCGCGAAGAAAGTAAACTTTTTGCGAACTCAAGTTTGTATTCGCAGCGACCTTTATGTTAACTCCTCTGCTTTTGCAGCGACCTTGGTTGTACCCGCCAATCTGCCACAGACGCCAAGCGGATTTACTCCTACACAAAGAGAAAAGAAACAAGAGGTTGCAAGGAAGAGGAAAGAGGAGGGGGATCCCGCGGCGGACTACTCCTCCTCTGAAAGTTTTACAATGCAAGGCTTCGGCAACCGCAAGAAGGATCTTAGGGGGAACCTGATGATCCACTGGCATAACAAGAACAAGCATGTCCGCTTGTCCACCGCGCTCCCCTCGTGGAAAAGCTCAAGAATAACTCGCCATGCCCATGTTGCGATTTCCGCCCTCTATGGAAAGCGCAACCTGAGCGATCTAAAGAAGGTGGCCGCTGCCGATCTCCCCCTGCTAGCCTCCCAGGCTAGTGCGAATAGTGTGGTGACGAACCACTTTGTCTCCTCCTTGGCCAGAGACCTGCTTAGACAGAATGAGCAGCTTCAAGAAGATAACAAGGTGCTCAAGGAGAGAAATACGTGGTTAGGGAAGAAAGCCGCTCAGCAAAAGGAAGAGCTTGGGGTAAGTTGAATTTGTAGCGGCCTTAGTTTGTAGTCTGCCGCGAACTAACGTTTGCTCCTTTGTTTTGCGCAGGTCGCCTACGACTTGGAGAATAACAACTTCCAGGCCGCCATGCTCCCCTTTCTGAAGGAAACCGTCGAGATCGCCATCGAGCGATTAGTCCGCGGCGGCTTCGCAAAGGAGGGAGTGGATGGAATTCCCTTCTTGGAGCTCTTCCCGGAGTTGACACAAAGGTCGCAGCAATGGAGCAGGCTGCAAAGGGAAAAGATGTCATCGAGGAGGAAGAGGAAGGTGAAGAAGAAGAAGAAGAAGAAGGAGAAGAAGAAGAAGGAGAAGGCGAAGAACAAGTCGTCAGGCTAACAGCTGACGACACTGGATCAAGCCAGTGAGGCGGAGATCAGTCCGCCGAGTCCGACACCTCTGCATCTTCCTCTGCTGACAAAAGCTCGCATAGCGAGTCCGCGATAAGCACCGGATCAGATAGTAGCAGTGGAAGCGGCTCGGAGGGCTATTCTCCGGAGATTGATATCGAAGGCCTAAGCCCTGCACCTCCTACTGAAAAGAAACAGAAGATGCTGAAGATTAATGTATTTTTGCTTTTTCCTTTTGTAAACGACGCAGACTCAAATTTTAAGTCCGCCAAATAGATGAATAGATGTAAAATTTTTGATCAAATAGAAAGGAAATTCTGGTATCATGTGTCTCCTGCAATGTTCTTTATTTTCTGCATTTATCGCAATTAAGTTCGATCTGATTTAGCAGTGCGCGTGATACACAGCATCCATACTGAGTTTTTCGGCTTGCCGATTAGGAAATTTCATTTACCAATCCGACCACTGTCCGCCGTAAGAATGAGAATACTTGGCAAAAATATCAGGCAGACCCTGTCGAGTTCCAATAGCAGTTCGCAATTCTCTTTATCAATCTTTCTAAACTTTAAAGATAAGCATGACAGACAATTCGGCGGACTGGGCGGATAAAACTTCACAGCTCGCGCATATTTCAATAGAAATGATCTATAGCTTGCGACCAGGTGGGCAGGTGCGGATGGCATTGCTTTTCTCACCGGGCTACAAGCTATAAAATCAACCCGAGAACTGGCGGACTGCGCGGATAGAAGACCAGTCCGCACTAGAAAGAAGAAATGACCTATAGCTTGCGACCAGGTGGGCAGGTGCGGATGACATTGCTTTTCTCACCGGGCTACAAGCTATAAAATCAACCCGAGAACTGGCGGACTACGCGGATAGAAAACCAGTCCGCACTAGAAAGAAGAAACGACATATATCTTGCGACCAGGCGGGCAGGTGCGGATGGCATTGCTTTTCTCACCGGGCTACAAGCTATAAAATTAACCCGAGAACTGGCGGACTGGGCGGATAGAAAACCAGTCCGCACACGAAAGAAGAAATGACCTATAGCTTGCGACCAGGTGGGCCGGTGCGGATGGCATTGCTTTTCTCACCGGGCTTCAAGCTATAAAATCAACCCGAGAACTGGTGGACTGCGCGGATAGAAAACCAGTCCGTACTAGAAAGAAGAAATGACCTATAGCTTGCGACCAGGTGGCCAGGTGCGGATGACATTGCTTTTCTCACCGGGCTACAAGCTATAAAATCAACCCGAGAACTGGCGGACTGCGCGGATATAGAAAACCAGTCCGCACTAGAAAGAAGAAATGACCTATAGCTTGCGACAAGGTGGTCAGGTGCGGATGACATTGCTTTTCTCACCGGGCTACAAGCTATAAAATCAACATGAGAACTGGCGAACTACGCGGATAGAAAACCAGTCCGCACTAGAAAGAAGAACTGACCTATATCTTGCGACCAGGTGGGCAAGTGCGGATGACATTGCTTTTCACACCGGGCTAGAAGCTATAAAATCAATCCGAGAACTGGCGGACTGCGCGGATAGAAAACCAGTCCGCACTAGAAAGAAGAAATGACCTATAGCTTGCGACCAGATGTGCAAGTGCGGATGGCATTGTTTTTCTCACCGGGCTACAAGCTATAAAATCAACCCGAGAACTGGCGGACTGCGCGGATATAGAAAACCAGTCCGCACTAGAAAGATTCCCTGTGAAGAGCAAGATGCAGACTTGCCGGAACGGTCCTCTGCACTCTTACCTAGAGTACAGTCTAAGTTGATCTTTTTGGTAGTTTTGCGGCCGGAGCGTCATAACTTTCCTCAAGATCAACCAAGCTGCGGGTCTCCTGCAGGCACTGCTTGAGGGTACCAAGGAGTGTTCGAGGGTTACAAACTAAGATGACCCGTGGGCATGTGAGCCGGAGTGGCATAACTTTCCTCACGCGATCATCGAAGTTGTAACGATATCCCTAATGCGGCATGGTAGAGCTTAACTCCAACCCTGACCCTCCATAATGCAGAGGTGGGGTCAGGTACTACCGGGATCCAAAGTTCAGAATTCTACCGCACTAGAGCCTGCAAGCTCCCACTACACGGCGCGAAATCTTCTCGCAGTACGTGGTCTTCGTGGTGTTACACTAATGACAATAGCTCTAGGGGAGGTTTTGCTGAACTCGGCGATGTCTCCTAGTATCATGCAACCGTTATTGATGTTTGAGAGAGAAAAAGAAAGCATTAGGAAAAGTGTCAGTATGAATCCTTTGATAAATGAAAGGCATTTGCAAAGCTAGCATAAGAAAGAAAAGAGTGTTCAAGGACGAAACCATTTTTTGAAATCTTTCTTGCTTAGCATGCCAATTGTTATGCTTGAATAGATAAAACACTTGAAGAAGCGTTAGCAAGCAGTTTTTACTCATAATGATTCTTGAAGAGGATACATAGAAAAGAAAAGGGAAGGTTCAGGAATAGAACCGTTTGAGATCATCCCCACTCCATGTATGTGGCATATCCTCTCCCTCGTATGTTTGCAAGTGGTAAGCGCCGTTTTTTAACGCTTCTTTGACAATGAAGGGGCCAGCCCAGTTCGGATTAAGTTTTCCAACTGAACCAGCTCTTGCAGCAACGTCAACTTTCTTAAGAACTAGATCTTCCACATGAAAGTGTTTGATCCTAACGTTCTGATCAAAATAACGGGCCATCCTTCTTTTGACTTCCTCCTGCCTTATTGCTGCTTTGTCTCTAATTTCCTCGATGTGTTCCAGGCTGAATCTCATCTCTTTATTGTTCAGCTCAAGCCAATCCTCAACGCCTTGCCTTGCAAGCAGAACCCTGGGTGTTGGGACTTCAAACTCAACTTGAATGAGGGCCTCTGAGCCATGAGAAAGTTTGAACGGAGTCTCGCCAGTTGCGGATGAAGGTGTTGTTCTAAGGGTCCAGAGGACTGATGGAAGTTGATCAGCCCAGCTACCCTTGAGATTCTGCACTTTATTTTTGAGCAAATTAAGGATCTGCTTGTTGGCTGCTTCAACTTGGCCATTGCTCCTGAGATGATGAACTGATGCAAACCACAGCTCTGTTCCGATCTGCTTGCAAAAATCTATCATCTCTGACTTGTTGAACTGTGGCCCGTTGTCGGTGATTATAGCCATAGGTATTCCATGCCGACTGACAATCTCTCCCCAAATGAAATTTTTGACGACCTGAGTTGTTGTCTTTGCTAATGCCTTTGCTTCAATCCACTTGCTGAAGTAGTCGATCATCACTATGATGAAATGCCGTTGTCTGCTTGCCATGGGAAAAGGACCAATGAGATCCATCCCCCAAACTGCAAAGGGCCAAGGAGTTGCAATCGATCTGAGTGACTGAGCTGCCTGATGTTGAATTGGAGCAAACTTCTGGCATCGAATACACTTTCTAGCGTAAGCCTCAGAGTCTCTCTTCATGGTGGGCCAGAAATATCCCTGCCGCAGGATCCGTCTTTCTAGAGTTATTGCTCCCGAGTGACTTCCACACTCTCCTGAATGGACTTCTTGCAAAACAACGGGAGCTTCTTCTTCTTAAACACATCTGACCATGGTAGAGAGGAATGTTCTTCTGTAGAGGATTTCTGCCACTAAGTAATAGTGAGCTGCTTTTATTCTGAACTTTTTCTGATCTTTAACTGAATTGTGAAAATCTCCCATTGACAGATAGAGAATGAATGGGTCCATCCAGGAGGGACGTTGATCAACCTGCATCAATTCTCCTTCCTCCACTGCCGGGCGGAAGAGCTCGGAAGTTGTTCCTCCTGAGAGCAACCCATACTTAGCAAGAACATCTGCCTCCTCATTCTCTGTTCTAGAGATGTGCTCAATGGTAAAGCTTTTGAATTTGCCGATCTCTATTTTCACAAGAGCCAGATACTTCTTCAAGATCGCTTCTGTTGTCTTAAAATTTCCAAGAACTTGTGACGCCATCACCAGAGAATCAGTTTTGATATGAACATGATCAATCCCGAGTTCCCTTGCAAGTCTCAAGCCCGCTAGCAAAGCTTCATACTCGGCCTGATTATTGGTCACTGGAAAGTAAGACTTGATGGCCTGCTCCAGCTTGACGCTGTTTGGGTTGATGAGAACCACTCCTGCTCTAGAAGAAATTCTGCCTGAGGCACCATCTACATAGATGGTCCAAGGCAAAGGTGACCTTTCTGCTTGATCAGAACTTGACTCTGCTCTGTCGATCAGGAAGTCCGCTAGAACTTGAACTTTGATGGTTGTCTTGGGCACATAAGAAATTTCAAATTCACTTAATTCTATCGCCCATTTAGCTAGTCTACCAGAATGCTACGGTTTCTCCAACACACTTTTCAAAGGTTGATCAGTAACAACTTGAATCGAGTGCGCTTGGAAATACGGACGGAGCCTACGAGCTGACATGACTAGTGCCAAGGCTAACTTCTCCAGAATCGGGTACCGTGTCTCGGCACTCTTCAGAATATGGCTAACATAGTAGACCGGGAACTGTTTCCTGCTTTCTTCTCGAAGAAGAACAGAGCTGACGGCCTCAGGGCCAACTCCTAAGTATGAGAAAAGCATCTCCCCTGGCCGGGGACTCTGAAGCAGAGGTGTTGAAGTTAGTTGCTTCTTCAACTGCTCAAAGGCCTGGGAACATTCTTCTGTCCACTCGAACTTAGACGCTCCTCGAAGAGTTTTAAAGAAAGGAGCACTCCTATCTCCAAACCGAGAGAGGACACTTACAAGACCTGCTAACCTCCCCCCTAACTGCTGAACTTCCCTAGGCGAACGGGGGGTAGGCATATCAAGAATAGCTTTCACTTTATCGGGATTGGGGGCAAGTCCCTCTGGAGTAAAGAGATGACCAAGGAACTTCCCCTTACTCGCCCCAAAGGTGCACTTCAACAGGTTGAGCTTCATTTTATATCTACGCAGAGTAGCGAACGTCTCTGCTAGATCTTGCAAGTGCAGCGAAAACGACTTACTCTTGATCAAGAGGTCATCGACATACACTTCTAAATTTCTCCCCTTCTGTTGCTTAAACACACGGTTCATCATCCGTTGGTAAGTTGCACTAGCATTTTTAAGCCCAAAGGGCATCACAAGGTAGCAGTAGCAACCGTCGTTGGTAATAAATGACGTACGAGGAACGTCAGGTTTATGCATTCTTATTTGGTGATAACCAGAAAATGCATCTAAAAAATTCATGCAAGAGTACCCTACCGCAGAATCAACTAAAGAATCTATCTGAGGCAAGGGGTAACAATCTTTGGGGCATGCTTTATTGAGTTTTGTAAAGTCTACACACATGCGCCATTTCCCACCTGGTTTTTTAACCATTACAACATTAGATATCCAGGTTGGGTATTCAATTTCACTAATGAAATTCGCCTTGAGGAGCTTCGCGACCTCCTCTCTTATTGGCTCAGTAAGCTTTGTTGCTATATCCCTCTTCTTTTGTTGCACAGGCTTGTAGTTGGGATCAACATTAAGGTGGTGGTATGCGACATCCAGATCCACCCCTGGCATGTCTTCTGCTGACCAGGCAAAGACATCCAGGTTCTTCAACAAGCAGGAGATCAGCTCGGCCTTTTCATCTTCAGGAAGATCCGAGTTGATGGAGAGCTTTCTCTCCTCCCCCTCAGCAATGGGGACTCCTTGAGTCACCTGGGCAGGTTCCAGGTGAGCTCCACTATCAGCAGCAACTTCTGAATTTGGAGAGGCTTCTGCAGCTACTGCTGGAGCAAGGGAAGGGCTGCCATCAACCATGTTGACAGTGCGGACATAACACTCCTTTGCTCTCATTGGGTCACTCCTGACCCGGCACATCCGTCCATCAGCGAAGAACTTGATTGCAAGGTGGTAAATGGAGACCATCGCTTGATACTTGTTCAATAAAGGCCTGCCGAAGATGGCATGATAGCTACTGGGAGTGTCAACCACTATGAACTGAACTTGCTTGGTCGCCCCTCCAAGCTTCACCGGCAGGATGACGCTTCCCTCCACATCTTTTCTCTCCCCTGAGAAGACATAGAGTGGCCCTTCGATGGAAAGCAGAGGCTTTCTAGTCTTCATGGCCTCAAAGGTAGACTTGAACAGCAAGTTGACTGAGTTTTCGGTGTCAAATAGAATCCTATCAACTGTGAAATCCCCAACAATAGCCTTGATCACCACTGCATCATCAAATAGATTTGTTGTTTGGGGCAGATTAGCTGGGCCAAAGGTGACGATCTCACTTGGAGGAGCAACGGAAGAGGAAGAGGCCACCTCTACTAGAGTGGCCCTAGAGATTGAAGATTTCCGAGTAGACTCGGTCCCTGCTCCACCATGTATAAAGAAGAGGCGTCCCAGAACCCCTTCATCATCTGCATCAAAGCACTCAACCGGAACGTTAATCGGCCCCAGACGACCTTCGTCCTCGACCTCCACACATTCCTGATATGTTTCAGCTACCTCCTTACCTTTGGAGGTGGACGGCTTTGTAGATGAGGAATCTTTCTTGCTCAGGTCAATCTTTCCCTCGGCAAGAAGCTTCTCTATCAGCATACGAAGGGCCTTGCAATCCTCGGTCACGTGGCCCTTCTCTTTGTGGAACTGGCAGAAGTGCGCATTGTTCCTTGGCCTCCACTCTCTCTGAGGCCCTTGCTTCTTTTCCTCCGATCTCTTTTGCAAGATCTGGATGACTTCATCAAGATCTAGATCTGCAATTTCCTCCATTGGGTTTGTATCACATCGGCTCGGAGCAGGCAAGGCTTCTTGCTGGAGGATATGAAGCGCTTGGAGTGGAATGGCGGGAGTGGCGGCCAACGGCAGTCTCTGCTCCTGAAACTGTTGATGGCCGAGAAAAGGTTTCTTATGGTGGAAATTCCGGCCTCTTTGAGAAGGAGGCTGGAAATCTGGGCGAGGGGGCTTGCTGTGAGAAGAGGAACCAGAAGCATCCCTTCCTTTAGCCTTAGCTGTCAGGGATGAAACATAAGTTGGATTGGCGTTCTCGCCTTCTATGAAGCAGTTCACCATGGCAATCAACTCTTGGTATGTCTCAGGTGCCTTTGTTGTTGCTTTAAATTTCAGGGGGCCTTCCCGGAGGCCATGGATCAGGGCAACCTTGTAGTAGTCGGGGTTCACATTCCTTACCCCTTGGATCTCCATCTGAAAGCGATCAACGAATCGAGCAACTGATTCGTTGTCCCTTTGCTTTATTTCAAAAAGAGCGGGTGGTCCATCTTTCCTCTTTCTTGAGGTAGCAAACCTCAGCAACAACTCGCTGCGAAGCTCAGCAAAAGAAGAGATTATGCCCGAAGGCAGCTCATAGAACCACTCTCTTGCCTGTCCTTTGAGAGTGGTTACCAAGAGTTTGCACTTGATAGCGTCGGAGAGGCATCTCAAAGCAACTGCCCCTTCAAACGCTTGGAGGTGGGAGACTGGATCAGTCTCCCCTGAGTAGAATGGGAGGCGTGGTTCCCTGAAGTTGCTTGGTGCTGACTCCCATCGAATTCGATCAACGAAGGGAGATGGAGTCTCGAACTTAGCAGGGTAGAAGGGGCGGACTGAAGCTGGGGAGTCCGCGGGCTCGGAGAACTGGCGGTCAGCAAAATGGAGCTGGCGGGCAGGAGTGACTGGCGACTGCCGAAGCGGATTCCGGCGAACTGCTCCTCCTGAGGGCGCAGAGGGGCAGCGGACTGGACAGGATTCCGAGGAGTGACTAGCGACTGCCGAAGCGGATTCCGGCGAACTGGAGTCTGGCGGACTGGAGAGTCCGTGGGTTCTGCTGCGGCCTGGGGAGCGAGCCACTGAGTTAACACAAGCAGGGCTTGGCTGATCGTGTTGAGATGGTGGTCAGTCTTCCTGCAAGATTGCTCGGCCTCAAAGCGAGCTTGCTCGATTGCATCCCAGAGAGAGTCCTCCGAAGAACTGGAGCGTTCTGAGGAGCGGGCTCTGCGGTCTGACATGTTTGTCCGCTGAATTCAAAATGATATGCGAATCTGAAGGACACCTGTTAACTATTGATGCACGAAAATGCAAAGGGGGTCGAGCACCACCAGCTAACGATTCGAGCACAAGGGAAAAGAAGAGAGAGGAGAGACTACGAGTAGCAATCTACTAAGCAGACGAGAGTCAGAAGAACAGCAGGGCTGTGAGCCACGGAAACAACAGACTTCGTCGGTCGCGGCCTGAATGCCTCTCTTGCGACAGGATTTCCTTTTACTAAAGAAGGGTTTGGCTACAAGCGAATGAAAAAGGAAGACAAGAGCTGAGCAAGCTGGAGTCCGCAAAGCACCAGATTCGAGTCTGTAGCCTTTAACAAGTAGGCTCCTGGGCACGAGTCAGCGTGCCTTGGGTGCACCACCTCCACCCTATTTATAGGATGTGGGGCCTGCCCAAACGGCCAGGGATAAAATAACTGACTGCCCGGGGTACAGGAGAACCGGGCAGCAGTGACGGGAAGCAAAACGAAAGAACATGCCAGTCCGCGGAGAAGGGGTGAACTGGGCTCGCGGGCTGGAGCTTCCATCTGCTGCTACTAGGCGCAATCCTGCTGGAGGATGGCGGCCAGGGCGGACGGGACATTGCGTCCGCCGATGTAGAGAATCCAGAGATGCAAAGGCATGGCGGATCGAGCGAACAGATCGTTGAGTCCGCCACTGGGGGATCATCCTTGGTGGCTGATTGCTGCTACTTTGCCGGACAGGGCGGACTGCCTAATTGAGTCCGCGAGTAATAAAAAGTGGTCGTGGCATCTTGTAGGATGTTGCGGACTGGGGGGTTAACATCAAACATCATAAAGGGCCTTTCCTGGTCACACCTGTACTTCCTGTTACTCATTCACAGGTACGACCCAATAGCACAAGCATAACACGGATATTTTCCTGGACCACCCCTCCAGTACTTCCTGTTACTACCCTTCACAGGCATAACTCGTTGACTCCTTAAACTACACATTTATCACGGAGTCTTCTCAGGTTCGTATGCAACATCACCAATCCAGACTAACCTGTCCAGATGGGCTTCACACAGCATGCCTATTCCATACTCCATTTTCGGATCTATATGTCAACAAAAAAGGGATTCCATGAACACCCAAAAGACTCCCAAAATCAGCCACCTTTTGGTGGGGGAATCACAAACATATGCCAAAAAGGAAGCCTTCACCTGGCTAGGAAGAAAGGTCATTACCCTTGAAGACTGCTTTGGTGCCATGAAGGTCCTAGCTGGCTAGGAAGAGCTTTTCCTCTGCAAAAATGTCCTGGGATCACCGCTGGACACTCACAAGCTCCCCCACCGAACAACCCCTCTTCTTCTTCTCCATCTTCCTTTCCCTTTCTCTCTCTCTAAACTTTTAGAAAGATAAAGGCAAAAACAAAATTAGAATACGTTCTCTGTTTTCGGCCTTAAGGAAGCAGGAAAGAAGCACAGCCCTTGGATCCAAGCTGAGAAAAATGGACGGCTACGAAAAATCGGGAAAACCGATTTTCACGTCACGCCCTGTGACACCCCCGTGTCACAGGCCGTGTCCTCAAAGCGGTGCTCAACCCGCCTTAACCCCAAAATAGGTCACCGCCATGGGACACGCCCCGTGTCAGCCAAGTCACGCCCGTGACACAAATCTGCCCTTGACAATCTGCGTTTGACGATTAGGCAGCGATCGTCAAGCTCACCAGCGATCGTCGAGCCCGCCAGCGATCGTCAAACAGCGCGTTCGACGATTTCCGTTCGAAGATTCCGCACGTTCGACAATTTCCGCTCGACGATCAGCGCGTTCGACGATATCCGCTCGACGATCGGGCAGCGATCGGTGAATTGGCCCGGTGCTCGACGATTGGCCCAGCGTTCGACGATCTCCGTTCGACGATTCCGCACGTTCGACGATTTCCATTCTACGATTTGCCAGCCCACGAAGACTTTGCTAAATCGTCGAGCTCAATTCGTTGAACACAACATTTCATTGACCTGACGCCGAACCCGAGCGGGACACGCCCTGGGACATGCCCGTGTCCAAGGCCGTGTCACCGAAAATTTTGCCTGCTGAAAAATTGGGCTGTTACAACCCTCCCCTCCTACAATAAATTTCGTCCACGAAATTCGTACACAGGAAGGCAACCAGCAACCAGCAACCAAACAGTTATAACATTCAAATTCTCATGTTACAACAACATATATCACTCTCCACTCATTACAGAAACAAGTCAGGAAACTCCACTCGCATGGTTTGCTCTCGCTCCAATGTAAGTTCCTCACGGACGTAGTTGTCCCACCGAACTTTAACCATCCCGAACGTCTTGTTCCACAACTGTTTCTCGGCTCGATCCTCGATCTGAATGGGTCTAACTCTCGTTGTTAGCCCATACTCCACCGGCACATGATCATCCATGATCACTTGAGCTGGATCTTTAACGGCCTTTCGAAGCACCGAGATGTGAAACACATCATGTAATCTAACCAAGTCTGCCGAAAGAGCTAGCCGATATGCCGCTTCTCCGACTCGCTCAATCACCTCAAATGGATACAAATATCTTGGACTCAACTTTTTCAAACGTCGATTCCTGGAGACACCTTTGAAGGGCTTGATCTTCAAGTAGACACAAACGCCAACCACGAACTTCACGTTCCGGTGCTTGGCGTTGTAGTACTTCGCTTGTCGATCTTGAGCAATGAGTAGCTTCTCTCGAATCGTCCGAATGGTTGAGTTTGCTTCATCGACCTCATTTTGATTATACACACGAGCTTCGCCCACTTCTACCCAAGCCAAGGGAGTACGACACTTCCTTCCAGATAGAGCTTCATACGGTGTCATCCCAATGCTCGCCTGGTAGCTGTTATTATAGGCAAACTCCACCATGTAGAGATGATCTTCACATCTTTTTTCGAAGTCGAGGGCGCACATCCGGAGCATGTCCTCCATCGTTCTGTTGGTAGATTCAGTTTGGCCATCCGTTTGGGGATGAAAGGCCATACTGAATGTCAACTTCATGCCCAATAGTCGGTGAACTAGCCTCCAGTCATTTGACGTGAATCGCCCATCTCGATCAATTACGATGCTCCGAGGAACACCGTGAAGCCGTACAATCTGGTCAACATATAATTTTGCCAAACTTTCGACCGAATCATCCCGCCTGTTCGGGAGAAAATGTGCCACTTTAGTTAGCCGGTCAACAATCACCCAAATGGAATCATTTTCTCGCTGAGATCTTGGCAACCAGTGCACAAAATCCATGGAAATATCATCAAATTTCCATTCTGGGATCGACAGCGACTTCAAATAACCACCCGGCTTTTGGCATTCCGCCTTTACCATCGCACATGTTTGACATTCAGCCACATAGAGGGCAACATCTCTCTTGAGCCCTGGCCACCAGAATAGCCTTTTCATATCGTTGAACATCTTCGTGCTCCCGGGATGAATGGAATACTTTGTATAATGCGCTTCATACATCAGTTCTTCCCTCAATTTACCCACATTCGGGACGCACAAACGGCCCTCTTTTCGCAAAAGGCCGTCATTCCAGGAGAATTTTCCCTCTGGCCCCTCGTTAACATAGCGTAAGAGATCTTCATCTAAGCTCGTTACTCGTTGAATCCAGTCTGCAAGGTCACATTACACCTCCGTCCAGTTCAGACATGCATTGGCGGTAGAATTCTTGTCAACACAATAAATTTCCAACTCTTCTATTTCCTGGATGAGACGTTCATCATGCCTTTGTAACCAACTCGCTATAGCCGGAGCTCTCCGACTCAAGGCATCCGCGACTATGTTTTCCTTCCCGGGAGTATAGTGGATCTCGAAAGTGTACTCCCCAAGGAACTCCAACCACCTTCGTTGTCACATGTTCAAGTCCTTCTGCTCCAATAGGTACTTTAAGCTCTTATGATTTGTATAGATCTCCACCTTCACTCCATAAAGATAGTGTCGCCACAACTTTAGTGCAAAAATAACCGCCGCTAATTCCAAGTCATGGACGGGATAATTTCGCTCGTGCACCTTCAGCTGGCGTGAGCCATAAGCAATCACCTTTCCATTCTGCAGAAGAACGCATCCTAAGCCGCTTCCTGGGGCATCACTATAAACAACAAATCCATCGGTCCCACTTGGAGAAGACAACACCGGCGCCGTGGTCAACCGAACCTTCAGCTCTTCAAAAGCTCGTGCGCACTCTGGCGTCCAAACAAACTTCTGCTCTTTTCTCGTCAGCATGGTTAGCGGCAAAGCGATCCGCGAGAAATTCTCAACAAATCTTCGATAGTAGCCCGCAAGTCCAAGGAAGCTCCTGACCTCGGCCACTGAACACAACACCGACCACTCTTGTATGACCCTGATCTTTGCTGGATCCACTGTAATACCCGCTCCAATCACCACATGGCCTAAGAAAGCCACCGACGATAACCAAAACTCGCACTTCGAGAACTTGACATAGAGCTGATTTTGCATCAATGTATTCAACACCAACCGCAAATGTGTCTCATGTTCAGCTTTCGACTTCGACTACACCAGGATGTCATCGATGAACACGATCACAAACAGATCCAGGTACTCTCGGAACGTGCGGTGCATCAAATCCATAAACAACGAAGGCGCATTGCACAGTCCAAATGGCATGACTGTGAACTCATAGTGCCCGTAACGCGTTCCAAATACGGTTTTAGGAATGTCACTTTCCCGAATTCTCAACTGGTAATAACCAGACTTCAGGTCCAACTTCGAATAGACGGTCGAGCCCACCAGCTGATCGAATAACTCATCAATCCAGGGTATCAAATATTTATTCTTCTCGGTTAGCTTATTCAATTCACGGTAATCTATACATAACCGCAAGCCACCATCTTTCTTCTTCATAAAAAGCACAGGCGCACTCCAAGGTGACATGCTTGGGCGTATATAACCTTGCTCCAGCAATTCTTGTAGTTGGACCTTCAACTCAGCCATCTCCTTCGGCGCGACGCGATATGGCGAGCGGGCCACAGGTTTCGCACCTGGCACCAACTCGATCGTGAAGTCAATCTCCCGCTTGGGTGGTAGCCCAGGGAGATCCTTGGGAAACACATTTGTAAATTCTGACACAATCGGAACCTCGCACACACTGGCCTTAGGTTCAACAACCTGAATCAGTGCGAAGTAACACTCTGCACCGTTCCGAACATCCTTGACTACTTGGAGTGCTGACAGCACTGTCCCGCCCACTCCACTCATACCCGCGAACTTTTTCTCCTGTTCGGTATTCTGGCCCAACGTGATTTCTTTGGACTGACAATCAATCATGGCATGCTGCTCCGCAAGCCAATCCATACCAAATATCATGTCGAATTCCGATATCGGCAATACAAATGCAGTCAAACTGAAATCCCGACTTGCGATTTGGACCGCCACATCGCAAGCTTGATCCGCAAGCATCCAACATCAATTCGGCAACACCACTCTGACGCTATCTGTCTTTGCACGACTAGGTATCCCAAGCCGCGCTATGAACTCGCTGACAGAAAAGAATGCGACACAACTGTATCAAACAGTGCTCGCGCCAGCGTGTCCCGAATCATCACAAAACCTGTGACAATTGTTGATGCACGAAAACGCACAGGGAGTCGGGAAAAGAGGAGACTGTCAAGTAGTCGGTTACTAGCGGTCGTAGCTAAAGGATTGAAAAAGAGGACGCTGGCAGCGGCAACAACAGATTTCGGCCGCCGCGGCTTAAATATCACTCCTGCGACAGGATTTTCTTTATTTGAGGTAAGAAACAGTTACAAGAAGGAGAAAAAGAGGAAGCCGGTCGGACTACAAGCCGCAAAACACTAGACTTGAGACCGCAGCTCTTAACAGGCGAGCTCCTAGATACAAGTCAGTGTGTCTTGTGGAGTGCACCATCCCCCTATTTATAGGCTCGGGGGCCCTGCCCAAGCGGGCAGGGCTAAAGTTACCGGCTGCCCAGGGTATAGGAGAACCGGGCAGAGGTGAGGGGAAGCAAATGAGCAGAAAAAGAGAGAGGTGGGAAGCCCCGCGGCCTGGCGGATTCCTCCTAGCGAGCTGATGGCCTGGGTCCTGGGCCTTGTCGCTGAGCAGGGACGACGCTGTCGGCGGCCTGACATGGAGACCGCCCGGTATTGGAGATGACTAGACGGGTTGATCTGAGATGCGGCTAGCTGACCAGACCGCCCTCTGGTGATCGTCCGACTTGGGAGACATGGCGTCTAGAATAACCAGGCCGTCCGGTTTGGAAAGCTGCGCGGACAGGTCGCGGATTCGGGGCTTAACATAATCCCCGCATATTTTTAAGTTCCGAAAAAACTTCGAAAATGTAGAACTATGCCGGAGACCGCGATTGCCCTGTCGGCGTCTATAAAATCCTCTTGACCTTGACATTCTTCAACATCTCTGCCAAGCCACGGATCATTACACGCCACTTGCGGTCAGAATCTTTCAAGCTGACGCGGACATTCACAAGATGGATGTAATGTCATTGATGTTAGCCCGCGATAAGAAATCAACTGAAAAGAAGAAAAGCTGGAGCCAGAAACCGGATGACTCTGACCGTCAGCCTGCGAAGAAGATTGGGAAGCCGGTTGCTCCAGCGGCTTCTGGATCTGAAAAGAGGCCAACGCAGACCGTCGGTGAATCATCACAGGCCGCAACCAATCCTGAAGCGACATCAAAGATTGTTACACCATAAATCGGAACTGCCAAATCCTTCGATATGAATTTCTCTCCATCGGGCGAACCACACTTAAAAATAGGTGAGACGGAGGAGAAAAGTGTAGAATCTGGCAAGCCGCCCGAATTGCAGGCCAAGGTCGACATAGTCGTTGTGGACGACAACGAGCTGGAGAAGGCGCTGGAGACCGGACAGATTTTGGCTGAATAGAGCAAACAGACAGAAATGGTGTTTTGCTCCTTGAAGCGGCAGAAGCAACAGAGTGAGACCCTTGAGGAAAGGATGAAGAGAAAGTTGAGGAAGATGCAGGCCGGAAACCGGAATATTTCCGTAAAGACCGGAGCGGACAGTCTTCAACACAAGCCGCACG
Source organism: Platanthera guangdongensis (assembly GCA_039583875.1). Taxonomy (NCBI): domain Eukaryota; kingdom Viridiplantae; phylum Streptophyta; class Magnoliopsida; order Asparagales; family Orchidaceae; genus Platanthera; species Platanthera guangdongensis. Next base: position 61,828,930 of record CM077159.1, read on the forward strand.
AGAAGGAGGTACCCGAGAGTCCGTCCACACCGAATTTCAAGCCGAACGAGCCAGAGGATGTATCCGCGGCTAGCGAGACGCTTAGCAACCTTCTCAAGGGCATGGAGACCCTCCAGCAGCAAGATGTGTTACTGTCGACTCCAGGGGCCTCTGAGGAGGTTGACCGCCCTGAAGTCAAGGTCATTGTGGAGAAGCCTGGCGATCCGGCTGCCACGACTTCTGAAGGAGCCGAGAAACTGATGCTTCGAGAGAAGATGGAGGAGATGAAGAAGCTGATCGCCGAGAAGCCAGTGGAGACCATACTTCCATTGCTGCAAGGCAAACACCGGGAAGTTAGGCATATTGTTAAATACTACAAGTCGCGGTTAGGAAGAAGGGGGCGAATATAATATTAAATCCACCGACCGGCTTTTTCCTGACCACGGCTCAACTGAAAATCCGAGCTAAAGAAGCCGAGCGGCTATGGAAAGAAAAGCTACAGAGGATAGATCCCGAACGATTCAGGCGGCCAGTGTTTAGAAACCATACCGCTGCCTCTGAAGGAGATTCAAATCAAAGCGGTGGTTTTATCCTATCGATTTCCTTGCAAGAAGGCCGCAATTATCCGGGTGAACCTGACTGCGGTTTATCTTCTGCAGGTGAACCGGAGGCCGCGATGAAACCGGGTGACTTGACATCGCTTTTCTCTATGCTGTCGCCGCCTCCGCTAAGTGTTCGCGACAAAGAGATGGCCGACTTCTAGAAGGAGGTCGACACATTGCAGGCGGCTTTGGACGCGCACACCGAAGCCCTGCGAGTAAAGGACGAAGAAAAGCGGGTTGCCCAGGAGGCCGACGAGAAAAGGATCCAAGAGTTGCAAACCATCCTGGAGCAAGAGACCACAAGGCTGCAAACCGCGCTGGAGCAGGAGACCATAAAGTTGAAGTCTGCGCTGGAGCAAGGGACTGCCAGGCTGCAGACTGCAATGGAGGCCGCTGAGATGAAGATTGCAGAGATGCAGGTCACCTTGGAGTAGGAGATGGCAGAGAAGTATTTGTTGATGGCTAGACGGCTAGTAGGAGACAGAGAAGAGATTCCGCATCTTGAGGGCGGCGAAGACCAAGATTTGCCAGCGGAGACCGACGGAGAACAGCGGACTGCACTGCCGACCTCTGGAAAACTGCCGGTTACTGGCCGCCCGGCCTAAGGTGAAACTTCAAATCCATCAGAGGCCGCGGCGCCCGGGCAGGCCGCAGCTTCAAGCGGGCTGGGGGTTCAGGCGATCCCAATGATCCCATTTGCGAGAGTAGAACGCGACACTGTGCGGGTTCATCGATCTCTGCACTTGCTTCATAATCTGGTCAGCCAGGTGTACGTTGCGATTGTACAAACCGGTGAACAGGTCGCGCGAATAGGATGGGACAGACAGGACGGCAACAAGCAAGGCTGAGCGACTTGAGCGATCTAAGCCGCGCAAATAATGAATATTATGTTGTAATATATTTTCTCTGCTGGATGCTGGACAATTTGGCTCTTGTAAACTGTTGTATTTTTATTCTGCTGTGAACTGTTTGCGGCGTATGCAGTTTGTATTTATGATCACCATGCCTGTGTTTTGTTCTGGAAATTTAAGTATAGGAAAGTAGTCGTGCGGTCTGGCGAACAGATCGCTGGCTTGAAAGTTTGATATCCACATGATTTGCCATGAAATTATTCTAAGTGCTGGGATGTAGCCGTACGGATTGACGAACTAAACTGCGGCTTAGTCGTTGCCTGATCTATATTTTCTACAGGTGTAGGCCGCGCGGCGTGATGGCTAGCCACGATTTGACGTTGAGTACTGTACCTCCACTGGTTTTCTATAAATAGAGCTGACCCCGGAGATTTCATCACAAGACAGAAAAGATGCGGGCTAAGTCCAAGTCGTTGCGGTCTGACAAGGCCTCTGCGGTTAGGACTGACGCAGCCTCCGCATTCCACTCCGCTGACCACAAAGAATGTCGGCTTACAAAAGCCGAGCTAGACGATTTCGTAGAGAAACATATGCAGGGAAGCCCGCTAGTCGCGCGACTTCCCCTGCAGGACGAGCGGATTAACACATCCAATGCAAATCAGATCGCCATCCCCATCGACCACTTTGACTGCGGTTTCCGCTTTCCGGTCATGATGGAGGTCGTGGCGGTCTTCGACCATTATGGCGTTGTGCCAGGACAACTGCCACCAAACTTGATAGCCGCCATATATAGCTTCATCTCCTACTTAAGGTCGGAAAGTGTCTGATTTTCTATGAGGCTGTTCCGGGAATGCTTCTCGGTGAGGTCTATCCCGGACTCCTAGACAAGGATCTTCCGGGGGCATTTGTACTTCGACTGCAGGGGGCTGAAGATCGTCAACCTGGCGAACAAGATCGCCAACTGGTCGAAACGGTTTCTCATTTTTGAGGGAAACCTGGGGTTGATGCCAGTCAACCCGCAAATTCGTGAAGAGGCCGCCTTCGGCAGCGGCGGCTTGGACGGCGTGGAGAAGGAAATCTACACTTTCTTCAAGGGGGAGCGACTTGATGTAAACCATTACATCTCGCTGCTGCCGTCCTTAGAAGGAATTGAAGCAGAAGATAGTAAGCTCCAAACCGGCCGAATTGAACTCTTAGCCACGCGGCTTGTGAACTGACTTTGTCTTTGTCTTTGCAGCTGCTGTGGCGGTCCCGCAGAACAAGCCGCTGACGCCTGGCGGCCTAACTCTCACCCAAAGAGAGAAGCGAGCCAGGCGGGCCAAGCCGACGCGGGCTGAAGAGGAGGAGGAGTCGGCCTCCTCCGGCGAGTTTATGCTGCAAGGAACGGGCAGCGGCCTAGAGGACGTCCATGGCAACCCTGCTGTGCTGTGGAGTCCGGACGGCGAGTCCATGACGATCTCCTCCTCCCTCCCTTACTGGTGGAGATAAGAAGTAACCCGCCACGGGAGCGTGGTTGGCGGTGCGCTGTATGGCAAGCGCAACCTGAAGGCGATGCGCCGAGTTCCAGCAGACGACCTGCCATGGCTAGCCGCTCTAGTTGGGACGAGGAGCTTCGTGGCAAGCCACTTCATGGGCCTTGCCAACAAGCAGTTAATGAAAGAGAAGAGTAGCCTGGAGAGGCAGTTAGAGAAACAAGTGGAAGAAAACAAGCGACTGAAAGAAAGGGAGGCAGTAAGTCATTACCGATACTCGTGCGGTTAGCATTATGAAACCGCGCGGCCTTACCTTTACTTCTTTTGCAGGTAATGTATGACCCGGCCAACCCCACCTTCCAAGACAACGTCTTCCCGCAGGTCATCCAGGGGATTGATGGAGCGCTTAACCGCCTCTGAGACCTTGGCGGCTTAGCGACCAGCTTCACCGACTTCAGCTGTGTCGACATCTACCCCACCCTAAAAGAGCAGGTGGCCGCCGTCTATAGGGCGATCAAGGGTAAAGGCAAGGTTGGTGAGGAAGATGGCGAAGAGGAGGAAGACGACGAGGAAGAGGATGGCCATAGAAGCCGGAGCGGAGGCGCATCGTCTGAGTCCGTCGGTCAAGAGTCCGTGATCGGGTGGCCAGATTCAGCAACTTCAGGCAGTTCAGGTAGCTCGGCGGCTAGCAGCAGCGGGTACTCAGAATCCTCCGTCGATGTCGATGAAGGCGGTGATTCAGGTTCTCCTACGGCTAAGAAACTCAAGCCGACCGATTAGAAACTTTTTAATTTGTCACTTGTATTTTGATCTTTTTGTAAAACCGGCGCTATATATTTTTTGGAAACCGCGCGGTTAACATTTTGTAACATTTAATGAAATAGAAATGAAGGACAAGTTCACCTTTGACGTCTCTTACTTTACATCTCAATTTTCTTACTTGTTAAAGCCCGCACGGTCTCAGTATAACTTCTGATTGAATAGGCAATTAACATAAAAAACCGGTCTGACGCCATATTGCGATTTCAATGAAGTTACCCGCAAGAGGGAGGTATCCATGCGGCTTATTTTGTAATACTCATTGACAATAAGCCGTGCGGCGAACAATTTAACCCGCAATTTGCCTTAAAGATGTAATCAAGGTTATCCGCTGGGAAGAGGGAAATGATCACGCCTTACTTGTACATAAACTACGACCAATAAGCCGCGTGACTACCCTTCTTAGTCGCCAAAAAGCCATGACATTGAAGTATAAGATTGTGGCTAGGGCAAACTCTGATACAAATTGCCCTTTTAATGAAAGAGACAAGGATAGAGAAATATCCTGCGGTTTCTGATAATACAGGCCGACAATAGGCACATGGAAGCCAAATAATTTTGTGATGGCAGGTCGCTGAGCGACTAGTATAATTGATACCATATAAGTCGGCGGACTAAGGTCGAGAATTAACTTCCAGAAACAGGTCGGCTGACATCACGAGTATATGAATAATAAACCGGTAATGGGCACATTGAAGCCACATAATTTAAGCCGGAATAAGTAACCGCGCGGCCTGTGTATTGAGTGATATAAATTGGCACAGGCCGTTTAATAAAGCTGCGAGATAGCGGGTAGGCTCGTGTTGTCCTGCAAGAATAGATGGAGCTATGCACTTATGTGTCGATGTGGGCAGGTGCGTGTGGCAGTACTTTCCACACAAAGAACACATAAGCGGGATTAAAATTCTTAATATCCGCGACCGATGTCAAGCGGGACAAGTGCGCAATGTCTGCGACGAAGGTCAAGCGGGAGAAGTACGTAATGTCTGCGACTGATGTCAAGCGGAATTTCCACTACACATCTGCGAATGATGTCAAGCGGGATGTGGAGGGCTTAAGAATTCAAAAGGTCTCTTGCCCCTATATGCATGCATGTTAGCATTATAAGTAAAGCTAAGAAATAAGCTTCAAATGAAAGATAATACTTGTTTGATGTCAAGGATGTGGCAAAAGGATATATGTTCGAAGCTTGACTATGCCCCATTAATACTAATTGATAAGGGGACTTTATTATTCTGATCATAAGCACTTTTATCATATAAAGAAAAAGAAATCCCTGCTTGAACTATTGAGTAAGCCATGGAAGAATGCCTTAGAAAATTACTGAATGATATAGTCTTGCAACTTTCCAGCTCTTGCAAGTTGATTAGCTAACTCTCGGAGGGCTATGCAACCTTCTGCTAGATGACCAACATCTTTATGATAATTGCAAAAAAGCCCCTCATGCCGATATTTGATTTTAGATTTCAAACGCCGAGGCTTTTTGAACTCAGACATTCCTTGAAGGATTATCAGAAGATCTTCCATAGGAATTTTGAACTTAACATACTTATCTGAACCTTTTTTACGCTTTGGAGTTTTCGGACGCAAAGATGCGACTGGATGTACTTTCACAAACTCGGATAATTCGCTCTGCTGAAGAAACAATGCAGTTCTATCCTGAGGAAGAGGAGGAGATTTGCAACATTTAACTTGTGAAACATTTTGAGAAGAAATGAATTGCTGATCACCAGAAGTCCCTTGAGATTGTTTAGCCATCTGATTAAGAAACAAGATGTAACCTTTATTTTCTTCTTCGCCCATTATGAACTTTTTAACGGTATCAATAAGATCTCCATAAGTCTGGTGAGCTTAAATTTCAAAGGGCCTTCTCGAAGTCCATTTATGAAAGCATGTAAGTAAAAATCTTGATGGATGTTACAAACATCCAGAACTTCCTTTTGGAACTGGTCAACGAAATACAGATTCGACTCGTCAATTCCTTGCTTGATTCGGAAGAGAGCTCCAACGTCTCTTCTCCGCTTCCTGTAAATAGTGAACCTTGAAATGAATTGACTTCGAAGATCTTTAAAACTGGTTACCGATCGAGGCAGGAGACTATAAAACCATTCCCTTGCAATATCGCCAAAAGATATAATAAAGAGTTTGCATTTTACTCCATTTGATACGTTTCTTAGTGAAGTTGCCGATTCAAAGGCTTGCAAATGAGAAAACGGATCATCACATCCGGAATACTCTGGGAGACGCGGTACTCTGAAATCATCGGAGACAGTATCCCACCGAATACGATCAATGAATGGAGAAGGGGCATCTTCTTCTTCCTTATAAGAAGGTTCATTTGCAACAGATTTTGGTGCATGCTCAACACAATTCATAGAAAATTTATTATCATGGACAAGGAACTCATTATTAAAATATGAACAATCCTGCACTTCTGAGAGATCCGCGGTAATTGACATGTAACTAGATTTATTCTGTCCCTTTGCAGGATTCATCTTGAAAAGAAGAAGATAACCAAACGTTTCTCAGAGACCGCCGACTAGTAGCGGCTTGAACTAGCGACTAGACGGTGCAACAAGCTGATAAGAAGACCGGCGAAAAAGCGAGCGGGTAGAATGACAGGTTCTATAGTGCTGGAGGCGGGCTGAAAGCCTTAGCCGGCGAAGTCGTGGCTTGCTCGGCAGGCCGCCGAGCTCTAGAAGCTAGAGCGGTCTGACCAACGAGACCGCTGATTTCATCGACTAATCGAGATCTGAAGGTCGCGTGTTAACAGTTGATGCACGAAAACGCACAGGGTGTCGGGCACCACCAGATAACGGTTCGAGCACCGGGGGGAAGAAGGGAAAAGAGGAGACTGTCGAGTAGTCGGTTACTAGCGGTCGTAACTAAAGGACGAAAAAAGAGGTCGCTAGCAGCGGCAACAGCAGAGTTCGCCCGCCGCTGCTTAAATGTCACTCCTGCGACGGGTTTTTCTTTATTTGAGGTAAGAAACAGTTACAAGAAGGAGAAAAAGAGGATGTCGGCCGGACTACAAGCCGCAAAACACTAGACTTGAGACCGCAGCTCTTAACAGGTGAGCTCCTGGATACAAGTCAGTGTGTCTTGTGGATTGCACCCTCCCCCTATTTATAGGCTCGGGGGCCTGCCCAAGCGGGCAGGGCTAAATTTACCGGCTGCCCGGGGTATAGTAGAACCAGGCAGAGGTGAGGGGAAGTAAATGAGCAGAAAATGAGAGAGGAGGGAAGCCGCGCGGCCTGGTGGATTCCTCCTTGCGAGTTGATGGCCTGGGTCCTGGGCCTTGTCGCTGAGCAGGGCCGGCGCTGTCGGCGGCCTGACATGGAGACCGCCCGGCTTTGGAGATGACTAGACGGGTTGATCTGAGATGCGGCTAGCCGACCAGACCTCCCTCTGGTGATCGTCCAACTTGGGATACGTGGCGGCTAGAACAACCAGGCCACCCAGTCTGGAAAGCTGCGCGGACAGGTCACGGATTCCGGGTTTAACAACAATCATGTCACATACGCACAAACCGCAAACACATATGCACTAATCAAAGCATACAAGCAATATAATATGCCAAACTAAACTCATAGCTTTGACGACGTTACTCTACTTGATGGCCTCCTGCAGGCCAAGATTGTACACCCGGGGTTGCGGCTGCGAGGCAGAGGAGTCCACTACTACCTTGCCCTTCTCCGCATACGACGCTCCTGCCTTCTTTTCATTCTTTGGCGGCACCCGACAATCTCGAGCTATATGCCCCACCCGGCCACAATTGAAGCATGTACGAGTATCCGGCCTTGAGGTAGCCCCCGACGTTGCTCCTGATGCAACTGATGCAGGAGCTTGTCCACTTGTCTTGGACTTCTTGCCCCATTTCCTCTTATAAAATGGTTTCCCAGGTCGGGGCACCTTCCACTTCAGTTGTGTCACAGCCAAAGCCCTCTTCCCCTGCACCCTCTTCATATATTTTTCCAGCGTGCTCGCAGTGTCGACCAATGCCTGGAATCCTGTTTCACAGAACTAGAAAGCAGGAACCTCAGCTCGTCCCGCAGTCCTTCATAGAACCTATTTGTCTTCCTCTGCTCATCAGCAAAAATAAACCCGCATACCGCCCCAAGCGTGTAAGCTCATGGAGGTACGCATCAACACTGCCATCACCTTGTATTAGCCTTTGGAATTCATTCTCCAAGTGTTGGAACACCCCATTACTTATTTGGGTCAGGATCACTATCTCTCTAGGAAACCAATGTTTGACCTCCTGTATAGCTCAAAAGGTCAATTAGAATTGAGTCTAAGGGTTAGAAGTCTAGGTTTGGTAGCTGCCCTCAAGACCAGGATTTTCTGTTTGGAGACTAAGTCATATCGTCGAGCTCAACACGATGATTCGTCGAACTCCGATCGACGATCGTCTAGCTCAACTTCGACAGATCGTCGAACTCCATTCGACGATCGCTGAGCTCAACTTCATCATATCGTCGAACTCCATTCGACGATCGGTGAGCTCAGGTCGACGATCTTGACTCAGCTTTGGATCTCTATCTCTGAGCTCAGTTCGACGATCTTTGAGCTCAGATCGACGATATTTGGCTGTTGTATAAGTCCATATCGCTAAGCTCAGCCCGACGATAGCAGAGCTCAGTTCGACGTTTTCAGATAACTTCAAGGATGTTTCTAGATTCAAATTCAAATCAGTTAAGGAGTTATTCTGCAATTAATTCTGAAGATTTCCTAGCCGTTTTCATTCATTTCTGGACCAAGTTTCAAGGGATTTTCAAGGAATATTTCTATGTGCTTTCCTCCAGAAGACATTTTGCAATTAAGGATGCAATTAATGCAGGCCAACGGCTATTCTTCTTAGAGAATGTTGTTCCATTCAGTATTAGAGTATAAAAGAGAAGAATTTTTGAATCTCTAAGAGATACACAGATTATAGAGAATACACAGACATTCACAGACAGACATCAGTAATCTTCAGAACAAGAACAAAAATACTCTGTCTCAAAGAATTCTCAAGAACATACATCCAGGGAGATCAAATCTTTTTCTGAAATCTTCAGATCTCTCTAGTCTTCAAGTGTTCAAGGCTAACATATTTCAAGACTCCAGACATCCAACATTTTAGCTGTTGCTGAAATCATCTTTTGCTGGAGTTCAACTTGTGAAGGCCTATCACCCTACAGCAAAGCTTCTTTTCCTGAAGATCTCAAGGACTCAGGGGGAGCTTTGACACCATCAATCCACATAGTCTTCTCAGCTGATCTGAGAAAGAGAAGACTGCCATCACTCTCTCACCCCCTCTCTGTAAAAGGTTTCTCAAACTCCCTTCAAAAGTTTGAACTTGGTTTTTGAGCACCTTGTCAAAAGCTCATTGGTGGCAAGACACCTGATCAAAAAATCTGATTTGGTTTTTGAGCACCTTATCAAAAGCTCATTGGTGCCCAGGACACCTGATCAACTCATCCTGCAGTGGATTCCTACCTAGGGTGGTAGAAGAGTGGATGTACCCAAGTTTAGGGGAATCATTATATTTCCTTGTGTCTTCTGGTTTTGCTTGTCTTTATTTTTGTTTCTGGCTTTGATTATTCTGTGATTAGTTTTTGATTAGTTTAGTTCTGTAATTAGATTTTTATTTGCTTCCCTGCTCACTCATATTACAACAATTATTGTAGAAAGTTTTAAAGCACCATATACTCTATTCACCCCCCTCTAGAGTATATCAGATCTAGCTGCACTTTCAATTGGTATCAGAGCCAGGTTGGTTAAATATACCACACCTTGGTGGTTGCACAGGCTAACACCTGAACCCAAAGATCCCAAGTTAGATCTGTTTTTCCTTTGTATTTTATTATTAGATTTTGTTTTCCCAAATCATGGCCCAAAACAAAGATTATGCTAGCACCAGACCTCCAGTGTGCAATCTATCCAAGTTTGCACTTTGGAAAGCAAGGATCAGACTGTACATGAATTCTATTGACGAAGATATTTTTAACTCTGTTTTGACAGTATGTCCAAGACCTCCAGAGAACTTCAGTACAAATGCTGTTCCACCTCCATCAGGAACAGATGCTGACATCAAGAGATGGAAGGTAGCTGATGCCAAGGCTATGAACATCTTAGCCCAGACAATGTCTGATGACATATTTCAAAATGTGGCTGAATGTAATTCAGCAAAGGAAATTTGGGACAAACTTTATAAAATAGTCTCATGCTCAGCAGATGAGAGAAAGGATAGGAGATCCCACCTCATATCTCAATATGAGAATTTCAAGAAGGGAGAAACTGAGTCAGTGGGAGATATGTACAACAGGCTCAGTCTAATTATCAGTGAACTCAGGACAATGGACAAAGAGATCTCACTAACTGAACTTAATGACATAATTCTAATGTGCTTTCCCAGCACTTGGGATTCAAGAATCTGGCCAATTAAGGATGCCAGAAGTCTGAATGAGATCACCACTGAAGCTCTATTGGGTAAGCTCAAATCTTATGAGCTACTCATGAAGAATAGAGAAGAAGAACAGAAGGCTGCCTCACCAGCCACAAGAAAAGAGAAGACCATAGCCTTCAAGGCAACTGAAGATCAGCCTGAAGACAAAGTCACATGCAATGATGAACTGCTCAGTCTGTTGGCCAAAAGATTTTACAAGATGGCCAGAAAGGACTTCAGAAGGAGATCATACAAGGAGCATGATAAGCCAAGGTATGACAAGTCCATTAATAATAATAAAGACATTATTTGCTTTGGTTGCAGGAAACCAGGGCACATAGTTCCTGACTGTACAGAGAACAAAAACAAGGACAGAAGGGACAAGAAAGAAAGAAGAAAGGAGAAAGACTCCAAAAGGAATGGCAATGGAAAACCCACATCAAGCAAAAACAAACATTCAAGAAAGGGGTTTGTTGCTGAATCTTGGAGTGAGACTGAAGAGGAGTTAGAAGCCTCATCCAGCTCTAGTGATGATGAGGATGATGCAGAAGAGAAAGAGTTCAGCATGATGGCAATCAATGTCTCACAACATAATTCAGAAGAAGAGGAGTCAGAGTTAGATTCAGAGACTCAACCTGAAGAAGATCAGGTAATCTGCTCTTTTGATTTTAATTCAGAGGACTTTAAATCTGAATTTAAAGCATTGTGTTTAGACCTGCTAAAATCTGAGAAAGAAATTATCTCTCTCAGAAATCATTTATCTGAACATAATACTTTAAAATCAGAAAACCTCAAACTCTCTCAGGAGTTGAAGTGTTGTAGGGAGCAGATAGCTTCATTGAAAAGTGAGCTGTCTAAGGCCAAGAAGCTTGAAGAATCCCTTAATGGGAGAAGCATCAAGCTGATGGACATCACAAGCACAGTGAACTCCAGATTTAACAGTACACTGGGCTTGGGTGCTTCATCCAGCCAACCCATAGTTCTAACAACTCCAATCAAATTCATTTCTGATAAAGGAAAGGGAGTTGTAGAGGTAGCTAGGAAAAATTCTGATCTGCCCCAGAAAACTAAGTCCCAGCTGAAATCATCGAACGGAGGTCGACGATTGCCAAACGAAGATCGACGATCGCCGAACACAGATCGACGATCTTAGGCAAAATCGTCGAACGCAGGTCGACGATCTCAAGTACCTGAACTCATCCATAGTCGACCGTCAAACGGAGCTCGATGATCTGACCCAAGATCGTCGAACGCAGCTCCAAGATCGTCGAACAAAGGTCAGAGCTCTGGAAAGTTTTTCAAGGGCAAATCAAAATCCAATCCTAAGGGTCCTTCATCCCAAATCTTTAACCCTTATACTGAATGGATTATACCTCCAAGGAGATATCATCCTGAAGGATATAAGAGTCAACCTGGGATGTCTTTCATTTCAGAATTTAAATGTTATCAACCTAGGCCCAAGGTAAACTGGGTCAAAAACAAATGAATTGTCTTATGTGCAGGTGAAGACCTATCCAACATCTAACCAGCAATGGTACTTGGATAGTGGGTGCTCTAAGCACATGACAGGGAACAAGGACAACCTCACATCCTTTATAGCCAAGCTTGGACCCAAAGTTATCTTTGGTGATTCAAACTTTGGACAGACTAAAGGATATGGTGCAGTCCAGATTGGATCAGTAACTTTCAAGAAGGTAGCTTATGTGGATGATAAGCCCGGAATCCGCGACCTGCCCGTGCAGTTTTCCAGACCGGGCGGCCTGCCTACTCAAGCCGCCAAGCCCCCCAAGCCGGGCGGTCTCCATGTCAGGCCGCTGCCAACGCCGACCCTGCTCAGCGACAAGGCCCAAGGACCCAGCCGTCAGCTCGCCAGGAGGAATCCGCCAGGCCGCGCGGCTTCCCTCCTTTCTTTTTCTTTCTCTTTTGCTTCCCCTCACCTCTGCCCGGTTCTCCTGTACCCCGGGCAGCCGGTAACTTTAGCCCTGCCCGTTTGGGCCGGCCCCCGAGCCTATAAATAGGGGGAGGGTGCACTCCCCAAGACACGCTGACTGGGATCCAGGAGCTCGCCTGTTAAGAGCTGCGGTCTCAAGTCTAGTGTATTGCGGCTTGTAGTCCGGCCGACTTCCTCTTTTACTCGTTGTAACTGTTTCTCATTTTTAAGTAAAGGAAAGCCCGCCGCAAGAGTGGTATTTAAGCCGCGGCGGGCGAACTCTGCTGTTGCCGCTGCCAGCGGCCCCCCTCTTTTCCGGTCCTTTAGCCGCGACCGCTAGTAACCGATTGGTCGACAGTCTTCTCCTTTCCTCCCCTATTCCCCGGTGTTCGAACCGTTAGCTGGTGGTGCCCGACTCCCTGTCCGTTTTCGTGCATCAACAGTGGAAGGACTGAAGAACAATTTGATAAGTATCAGTCAGCTATGTGATGAAGGCTACCAGGTGACCTTCTGCAGAGCATTATGCAAAATCAAGTCAGAGGACAACACAACTGTGTTGACAGGTAAAAGGAAAGGTAACATCTATCTAGTAAATTTTATTTCAACTGATGTAGATATTTGCCTATTTAATTCTGTCTGTAGAGCAAATATCTTATGGCATAAGAGACTAGGACACCTAAACCTTAGAACTATTGCTAGGCTATCCAAGGACAACCTTGTTAGAGGACTACCTTCTGGCCCCTACAAGAAGGAAGGACTCTACAGGGCTTGTCAATTAGGCAAGCAAACTAAAAACAGCTTTAAGTCACTTAATAAGAGTGATTCACCTAGGATATTGTATCTGTTACACATGGATCTTTTTGGACCCATCACAGTACAAAGCCTAGGAGGGAAATCTTACACTTTAGTAGTTGTAGATGACTTCTCTAGATTCACTTGGGTGTTCTTTCTAAGGAAGAAGTCTGATAACTTTAAGTGTCTGACAGAGTTTCTCAAATGAATACAGATTGAGTTCAATACTCACATTGCCCTGATCAGAAGTGATCATGGGACAGAGTTTGATTCTCTTCTTATGCAAGAGTTCTGTCAGAGTGAAGGGATCAGGCATACTTTCTCAGCTCCTAGAACTCCTCAACAAAATGGGGTAGCTGAAAGGAAAAATAGAACCCTTATTGAATCTGCTACTACATTGTTGTCAGATGCTCATCTACCTCTATCCTTTTGGGCAGAGGCAGTGAACACCTCCAACTATGTACTGAATAGAAGTTTGATACATAAACTAAAGGGAAAGACTCCCTATGAATTACTCAAAGGGAAGAAACCTAAAGTTGAATATTTTAGAGTCTTTGGTTGTATTTGCTACACACATAACAATGATAAGAAATATTTAGCAAAATTTCAAGCCAAAGCTGATGAAGGAGTGTTTTTGGGATACTCCATGATCAGCAAGGCTTATAAGGTTTATAATAAATCATCTTTAAAAATTGAGGAATCTGTTCACATATCATTTGATGAATCTAACATGTCTTTCAAGTAGAAGATCTCTTCTACCATAGAACCCTTGCAGGGACATTCTCTAGTTGAAGACTTGAACAAGTTACAGGTTACCCAAGGGGATGAAAGCAGTGAAGATGAAGAAAGTGCTCAACATATTGAAGAACAACTTGAAGAGCCAGTTGTTGTACCACAAGAGGAAACAACAACACAGGTTGGTGAACAATCAACACCCCCTGTTGATTTAGTAACATCAAGAGACCATCCAATTACCCAAATAATTGGAGACATCTCAGCTGGTGTGCAAACCAGAAATCAGATAAACCAAAACCTGTTGCACACCTGCTTCCTATCTCAAATTGAACATCAGTCCATTCAAGATGCAGAGCAAGATCCACATTGGATCATTGCAATGCAAGAGGAGTTGCATCAATTTGAGAGGAACAAAGTATGGGAACTAGTGCCAAAGCCTAAGAATCACTCCATTGTTGGAACAAAGTGGGTATTCAGAAACAAACTGGATGATCAAGGAGTAATTGTAAGAAACAAGGCAAGGCTAGTTGCTCAGGGATACTCTCAAGAAGAAGGAATAGACTACGACCAGACCTTTGCACCAGTTGCAAGATTGGAAGACATCAGAATATTCTTAGCTTATGCAGCACATAAAAGCTTCAAAGTTTATCAGATGGATGTCAAAAGTGCATTTCTAAATGGAGACATCAAAGAGGAAGTATATGTCAGACAACCTCCAGGTTTTATCTCTCCAACTTATCCTGATTATGTTTTTAGATTGAATAAAGCATTATATGGTCTCAAGCAAGCTCCTAGAGTATGGTATGAGACCCTAGCATACTTTCTCTTGGAAAATGGATTTATAAGGGGTAGAGTAGACCAAACTCTTTTCATTAGAACCCATAAGTCCCATACCCTACTAGTACAGATTTATGTAGAAGATATTATTTTTGGTTCTACTGACTCCAAATTGTGCAGAAGGTTTTCCAACCTAATGCATTCTAAATTTGAGATGAGTAGCATGGGTGAGCTATCCTTCTTCCTAGGATTGCAAGTCAAGCAGCATGCTGAAGGCATCTTTATTTCTCAAATCAAATATGCAAATGAATTGGTTAAGAAATTTGGTATGTCTGAAGCATCTTGTATGAAAACACTCATGCCTACTAATGTTGTATTGGATGTTGATGAACATGGGAAACCTGTTGATCAGACAACATATAGAGCAATGATTGGCTCTTTAATGTACCTTACAGCTAGTAGACCAAATATAATGTTTGCTACATGTATATATGCTAGGTTCCAAGTAAGCCCTAGAGAGTCACAACTAACATTAGTAAAGAGGATTCTCAGGTATGTTAAAAGTTGTCCAAATCTAGGTCTCTGGTATCCAAAAGATTCAGCATTTGATTTAATTGGATATTCTAATGCTGATTATGCTGGATGCAGAATTGACAGGAAAAGCACCAGTGGAACTTGTCAGTTCCTTGGTGACAGACTTGTCTCTTGGTTTTGTAAGAAACAGACCTCTGTGTCAACTTCAACTGCTGAAGCTGAATATATGGCTGCAGGCAGTTGTTGCTCACAAATCTTGTGGATTCAAAACCAACTCCTAGACTATGGCTACAAATTAGAGAAGTCTAAAATCTTTTGTGATAACACTAGTGCTATTTCTATTGCTCAAAATCCAGTCCTCCATAGTAGGACAAAACACATAGAGATTAGGCATCATTTCTTAAGGGATAATGTTGAAAAGAATAAAATTGAACTATAATATATCCCAACTGATTTACAAAGGGGAGATATTTTCACCAAGCCCTTGGATGAAAAGAAACACACCTTCTTCCTAAATCAGTTAGGAATGTTAGATGGAGGAAGTCCTAAATAATATCCAAGATTTTGAAAGCTTAAAAATTGACCAAGACTAGGCAAACATCTTGATTTTCTCTTAGTGTCTAGAGTTTTTCTGATCTCTGAACTGCGCTTGACGATTTTCCCCCAGATCGTCGAACGGAGATCGACGATTTCCGAAATCGTCGAACTGAGTTCAGCGTTTCTCAGATAGTATGAACTATCTCTTCCGGTCAACGATCGTCGAACGGCGCTCGACGATCTTGTTCTTTGAACGATCGTCGAACAGAGCTCGATGCTCTCCAATATCGTCGAACGGAGATCGACGATGTTGAAGGCTCTTCAGATTCCTTTAGAAGCCTCGATCGTCGAACTGAGTTCAACGATCTTTCCAATTCTGCGTCGAACCCTAATATAAAATTCATTTTTTGCCGTCGTTCTCCTTTGCGCTTTCGATTTCTCTACAAGAACTTTCTTTCCCTCCAAACAGTTCTGCACTTGGTCGTTTTATTTGTTGAATTTTTGCAGGTACCCATGGCTGTGTCTGTTGCTGTTCTCGCTGCCATGAAGTTTGATGCTGGCTTCGACATCGACATGGAATCCTTCAGCACAACCGACCAGGCTTTTCAGGATATTTTGGGGTTATTCAAAGAGCAGAACCTGACTACAATTATGACTACAAGGATCAAGCTTGCATCTGATGAGATTAAGAAATGGGTCTACAATGCCCACAATCAAGATAACTCCACCATTGTTGGATCAATATCTGGCACACAGGTACCTCTAACCCCAGCAATTTTATCAGAGGTTTTTGAGTTGAGAAATGGTGGAGATACTGCTGACCTGTCTGGAGAAGAGTATACTGACCTGCTTGCCAGAATGGGTCATTCTGAGGCTAACCCTAGCAAGCTCTTGAAAAAGAACCTCTCTGTGGAATACAGATTCCTGGCAGATGTAGTTGGGAAAGTGCTACTGGCTAAGCACTCTGCTCATGAATCAATCTCAAGGTATCAGCTCTGCCTCATGGGAGCCCTAGTAGACAGGAAGAATCTGAATTGGGGAGAAGTCTTCTTTGACCTTATTAAGAAGAAGATAAACAAAAGTTTTGTAAACTTTGGAAGAATCTTAGGGGTGTTTCTGCAGCATAGGTGCCCTGCTCTACTGGTCTCTTCTGGAATCCATATCAATGCATCCAAGAGACTGTCTTGTGCCCTGTTTGGTAAATGGGACAGACAAATCAGCAAGCCCAGCAGACCCTCCTCCAGCACTCCTTCAGGCACAAGGACTCTCAAAGTCACTTCCCCACAGGTCTCTGCCCCTGCAGATGACCTGCCTGCTGATGTTGCCTCTCCTCCTCCTCCTCCAATTCCATCTCTTCCCATACCATCTACCATTCAAACTCCATCCACCATCATCATTTCCAGCCCCTCTCCAACATCTACACCATCTCCAGTACCCATTCTACCAACACCAGAAGAACAATTCCATCCATTATTCTCCTACCCTCAACCAGATTCCAATTCATCACCCTCCATTCCATCCTTCACCCTCATTGAAGATTCCTTTATGGATGACTCTCCATCCTCTCCTCCTGAACTACCCTCATCCTCAACTTCCTATCAAGACCTTCTACAACAAATCATTGACCAACCCACATTCACCCCATCTATATCCATCCCACTGTCCTCCATATCCACCTTACCCACACCTCATCCATCTCTTCCCCCATTCACCAGCTCTCCACTACCATCACCAACAGCTGCTCCTCCATCTTCTACCTCTACTCCAGTCACCCTTGAGCAAGTAGACATTCCAGCCCTTGCTGATAGGTTGTATGAATTGCTAGCCCCCAGGCTATCTCTTCTTTTGGAGACCTCCTTGGCTCCATTACACCTGTCAGTGGCAGCTCTCTCTGCCAGACTCTCATCTCTATTTCCTCAGGCAGCCCCTCCAGCAGTGTGCCTTGATCCAGCCTTGTCTGAATCTAGGCAGGGGGAGATGCCCTATGAAGTGAGTCTTCCTACTGCTGCTGTTGCTGCTGTTTCTGTGAGCCTGTCTGCTGCTGCTGCTGTTGTTGCTGCCTCTTCAGCTCCTGTTCTTGCTGCTGCTGCTGTGTCTTAAGAACAAATTCCTCCTGCTGCAGTCTTTGCAATAGACCTCAGGTCTTTGCTTTCAAATTTTGATTCTATATATTTCACATGTCTGCTAGAGCCAGTTGCTGTCCAGCCCCCAGAGGATCTATCCAACGCACTTGTGCCATTCTCTTGATGTGACCCAAGCATCATCACCTCTTTTGTCAACTCAGTATATGCTGCTGCTTCTTCTGATGAAAGCATTGTTATTGCTTCTGATGTTGTTGCCTCTACTGCTGCTGAAAATTTTGATACTGCTGCTGAAATTTCTGTTATTGCTGTTGAGCCAATTTCCAAGGAAATTCTTATGTCATAGGCACCTGAGTTTGAGCCTTCTGCAGTTTCTGATGATATTTCTACTGTTGATGTTGCTTTGAGTGAAACTATTGCTGCTGTTGTCACTTCTCCAGAATCTGTTGCTGCTACTGTTGTTACTGAACCTGCAATATCTGTTGCTGTTGTTACTGCTTCTACTGTATCTGTTGCTGTCACTTCTGCTACTGCTTCAACATCTGCTGCTACACCCTTTGTTGTCTCATCTGCTTTTGTACAGCTCAAGAAGGATTTGATGAAGAAAATTGATGTCATGTATGATGACCAGAGTTCTGAAAGTGATGAGTACAGAACAGACTCTGATGATTCTTCTGCTACCATTGCCAGGAAAAGAAAGGCAAGGAGCAAAGCCATGAAGAGAGTACCTCCTGCCAAGGTCAAAGATAACAATGACATGCCCTACTACATTCTTCATGATTGCCCTATCACTGAGCACTGGATGCAGTACTCTAAGAATCAGCTGAAAGCAATGAAAAAGAAGAGAAAATATGAAAAGGGTTCTTCACAATTCCAACACTCTCATCCTCCTCCACCACCTCCTCCTGATGCAGGTGCAGGTGGAAGTTTTGCTGCTCAACCCCCTGCCAGAAGTCAGGCCCCCTATCAGCCTCATGCTAGATCTTACCATAGGGGAAGCCAATCCAGGGGTTCTCAATCTAGGAGAGGAGGATACAGAGGAAATCAAAGAGAAGTCCAAGTCTACTCCAAAGGATACTCAAGGCAACACCCATACTCCAGGGAAGGACAAATTTAATCTGATACCACATCTGGTCCTTTTCCCTATAAGCTAAAGGAAACTGTGTCTTCCAGGCCTCCTCAGGACAATCCTTCTAACAGATATGAGCCACCAGTACCTTTTGAGGACCCTGAGAACAATCCAGCTGCTTGGGCTGCAAGGATGAAAGAACTTGCTGCACTGGATCAGATCAAAAAGGCTAAAGAGCAAGGAAGAGATTCCTCTAATATCTCAACAATGTCTGAACAGAGAAAGAAAGAGCTAGAAAGATATGCATCAAGCAAATTTTTTGATTCTGACAGGTACATGGAACTGCATCCTGAAGCTGTAGTTCCCAGGCCTAAACAGCAAACATCTTTAGGTGCAGCAGATGATACCAGATCAAAGAAGGAAGCCCTCAATCCCAACAGAGAAATCAAACTTGTTAAGGGCAAGGAAAGGAAATGACAATGTAAGGTGACAATCTCTGTGATTTCTGATTACTATCTGGGATGTTATATATCTCTGTGATTCTGCGATGTCTAGCTTGTTGCTTTTCTGTTTTGCTGCCTGTATGTTATTTAATTTTTCCAAAGTCTGTAAATAGTAATCCTAACCCAAATAGGGGGAGATTGTTGGAACACCCTATTACTAATTTGGGTCAGGATCACTATGTCTCTAGGAAACCAATGTTTGACCTCCTGTATAGCTCAAAAGGTCAATTAGAATTGAGTCTAAGGGTTAGAAGTCTAGGTTTGGTAGCTGCCCTCAAGACCAGGTTTTTCTGTTTGGAGACTAAGTCATATCGTCGAGCTCAGCACGACGATTCGTCGAACTCCGATCGACGATCGTCTAGCTCAACTTCGACAGATCGTCAAACTCCATTCGACGATCGCTGAGCTCAACTTCATCATATCGTCGAACTCCATTCGACGATCGGTGAGCTCAGGTCGACGATCTTGACTCAGCTTTGGATCTCTATCTCTGAGCTCAGTTCGACGATCTTTGAGCTCAGATCGACGATATTTGGCTGCTGTATAAGTCCATATCGCTGAGCTCAGCCCGACGATAGCAGAGCTCAGTTCGACGTTTTCAGATAACTTCAAGGATGTTTCTAGATTCAAATTCAAATCAGTTAAAGAGTTATTCTGCAATTAATTCTGAAGATTTTCTAGCCGTTTTCATTCATTTCTGTACCAAGCTTCAAGGGATTTTCAAGGAATATTTCTATGTACTTTCCTCCAGAAGACATTTTGCAATTAAGGATGCAATTAATGCAGGCCAACGGCTATTCTTCTCAGAGAATGTTGTTCCATTCAGTATCAGAGTATAAAAGAGAAGAATTTTTGAATCTCTGAGAGATATACAGATTATAGAGAATACACAGACATTCACAGACAGACATCAGTAATCTTCAGAACAAGAACAAAAATACTCTGTCTCAAAGAATTCTCAAGAACATACATCCAGGGAGATCAAATCTTTTTCTGAAATCTTCAGATCTCTCTAGTCTTCAAGTGTTCAAGGCCAACATATTTCAAGACTCCAGACATCCAACATTTTAGCTGTTGCTGAAATCATCTTTTGCTGGAGCTCAACTTGTGAAGGCCTATCACCCTACAGCAAAGCTTCTTTTCCTAAAGATCTCAAGAACTCAGGGGGAGCTTTGACACCATCAATCCACATAGTCTTCTCAGCTGATCTGAGAAAGAGAAGACTGTCATCACTCTCTCACCCCCTCTCTGTAAAAGGTTTCTCAAACTCCCTTCAAAAGTTTGAACTTGGTTTTTGAGCACCTTGTCAAAAGCTCATTGGTGGCAAGACACCTGATCAAAAAATTTGATTTAGTTTTTGAGCACCTTATCAAAAGCTCATTGGTGCCCAGGACACCTGATCAACTGATCCTGCAGTGGATTCCTACCTAGGGTGGTAGAAGAGTGGATGTACCCAAGTTTAGGGGAACCACTATATTTCCTTGTGTCTTCTGGTTTTGCTTGTCTTTATTTTTGTTTCTGGCCTTGATTATTCTGTGATTAGTTTTTGATTAGTTTAGTTCTGTAATTAGATTTTTATTTGCTTCCCTGCTCACTCATATTATAACAATTGTTGTAGAAAGTTTTAAAGCATCATATACTCTATTCACCCCCTCTAGAGTATATTAGATCTAGCTGCACTTTCACCAAGGCTATTCGTTGAGCCGCAGGAAGGGGCTTCGCTAGGAAGAGTTGGGAGAATTCTTCCATCGATACTTGTGTTAAGGGTCGACCCGCCAAGTGATGCAACTCCATCTCGTCCCACCACAATCTCGCTTCTCCTTCAAGCAGGAAGGTAGCTAAGGTGACTTTCTGATGTTCCTCCGATCCAATCGCCATCATGATTCGCTTGACGTGTGATAGCCAATCCTCAGCCTGCGTAGGAGTTCCCTCTCCCGAAAACGTAGGCGGATGGAAACTCATAAACCGCGTCAACTGCTTCTCAGCCGCTCGAGGAGCCACATCCACTACAGGTTTAGGACTTGCCGCCACCTGTTCTGGCCTCACAGTCGGTTGGTCCTGCCTAAGTGACTGTCCTTGGATCATGGCAAACAAAGCCTTAGCAACTAAACGCACATGTCTCGCAGACGGTGGAGGTGTAGGCACCGCGGCTGGTGCCGTACTTTCATCAGAATGTTGGGGCTCTGACTGCCCAGCTCCACTCCGTGTCACCTAAAGGTGGATAAGACACACACATTAGAGGCCTTACACAAGCAAACAAGACAAAATAGGAACACGCAGGTTCCGCAAACACATAAATTTGCATTCCTATCATGGACATTCAGGAGTTCAATCGTATAACTTGGTTTGCACAGACACGTGCTCGCCACCCCACAAAAGAAGTCGACCACGACTGAGAGAGGAAAAGACCGAGATAGCTGATACCAAAAATGTAACAACCGCATCCGTTCATATGGTATATACTAGAAGGTCTGGCCGGGGCACCACAGCATATATCACAAAACAGGCGGAAAAGTTACGGGGTGATACCAGAGTAGCGCAGCGCACCTAAACACATTGCATTCTTGCGGAAGCCCATACTAATACTTCAACACCACACTTGAATGTCCATCATATAAAACAACTCCACATTGTATATATATATATATATATATAATAGGAATGTCTTACAACAACACGAAAGTTGGCCTTATGGCCTTACATGGCTTTCAAATAGTGGCCTAAACATTGGCGCGCAGGCCGGCCATAATAAAAGAAAACATGACATCATTCCAAATAGCCTTCGAGGGCTAGCAGCAGCAGTAGTAGGGACATCAACCTTTATGTGTCCCGCTTGGCTCTCCAGCACCTGTACAGGGACAGTCAACCCAACGGTGGCAAACAGAAGCAATGGTCAGCGTTTAGCTGACCACATTATAACGACCCTACCCCTTTCCCGGGGCAGCGGTATTCTTCCCTGCAGGCATAACATTCACAAGCTTGTATATAATTCATACAAATGTGCTCTCACGCAAACACATGCCATCACAATCGTCAGCCACTCGGCCCAACGATCCGTGCACTCAGGGCAGATTCTTGGTGTACCGGCGAACCAGTTTCCCACCACCGTATCAGGGCCACAACCCAACGACAACTCTCTTGAGCATTTACTCCATGCCGTGCAGCCGGAGTTCTAGTCTTAAAACACCGGGATGGCCCGTACCCCCCATTGTGTCATGGCACGCAGGCCTAAGACTCTCTCTATGCGCTCCAACAGACCACACCTTCTAGTCCATGTCGGACGGACATAACGCAGGTCGGATCCTCCACCCCCCGTTGCTCAAATCGCCTTGCCTTCACCGAGTACGGCGTACTCGCGGCTTAATCAAAGGCACGGGTTGGTCTCACCAATCCTGTTCTTGGCATTCAAGCCTGGGTATTTATTACACCCATTCATCTTACAACATCAACGAGTCTTTCTTGGGCACACCAGTACTTCCTGTTACTCGTTCACAGGTACGACACCGCAATATCACAAATGTCAGGGGTCTTTCCAGGGCACACCAGTACTTCCTGCTACTCTCTTCACAGGTACCACCTACGACATCAAGCATCACAAAGGGCCTTTCCTGGTCACACCAGTACTTCCTGTTACTCATTCACATGCACGACCCAATAGCACAAGCATAACACGGATATTTTCTTGGACCACCACTCCAGTACTTCCTGCTACTACCCTTCACAGGTATAACTCGTTGACTCCTTAAACTACACATTTATCACGGAGTCTTCTCCGGTTCGTATGCAACATCACCAATCCAGACCAACCTGTCCAGATGGGCTTCACACAACATGCCTATTCCGTACTCCATTTTTGGATCTATATGACAACAAAAAGGGGATTTCATGAACAACCAAAAGAGTCCCAAAATCAGTCACCTTTTGGTGTGGGAATCACAAACATATGCCAAAAAGGAAGCCTTCACATGGTTAGGAAGAAAGGTCGTTACCCTTGAAGACCGCTTTGGTGTCATGAAGGTCCTAGCTAGCTAGGAAGAGCTTTTCCTCCGCAAAAATGGCCTCGGATCACCGTTGGACACTCAGAAGCTCCCCCACCGAACAACCCCTCTTCTTCTTCTCCGTCTTCGGCCTTGAGGAGAAGGAAAGAAGCTCAGCCCTTGGATCCAAGCTGAGAAAAATGGACGGCTATGCAAAATCGGGAAAACTGATTTTCGCGTCCGACACGCCCTGTGACACGCCCGTATCACAGGCCGTGTCCTCAAAGCGATGCTCAACCCGCCTTAACCCCAAAATAGGTCACCACCACGGGACACGCCCCGTGTCAGCCAAGTCACGCCCGTGTCACAAATCTGCGATCGACGATCTGCGTTCGATGATTAGGCAGCGATCGTCGAGCTCACTAGCGATCGTCGAGCCCACCAGCGATCGTCAAACAGCGCATTCGACAATTTCTGTTCGATGATTCCGTGCGTTCGACGATTTTCGCTCGACGATCAGCGCGTTCGACGATATCCGTTCGACGATCGGGCAGCGATCGTCGAATTGGCCCAGTGCTCGACGATTGGCCCAACGTTCGACGATCTCCGTTCGACGATTCCGCGCATTCGAAGATTTCCGTTCGACAATTTGCCAGCCCACGAAGCCTTTGCTAAATCGTCGAGCTCAATTCGTTGAACACAACATTTCGTCGACCTGACGCTGAACTCGAGCGGGACACGCCCTGGGACACGCCCATGTCCCAGGCCATGTCACCCAAACTTTTACCTGCTAAAAAATTGGGATGGTACACCTATCGTACGCCTCAACGCTGGTGCACTAAGCAGATCTCCTGCGTACTCTTGTCGGCTGGCACACCGAACTTTATTTATCCAAGTGCTAACCACACTCGCCGAGTCAACGTATTGGCGTCGGTGCATCGACTCACCAAACTGAAGACCCACCACCTTATACCTTATGCACATGCAACCTTATATTTCAGCTACCGAGCCAAAGCTCCCCGGACTATCCCGTCCATCATAAACAACAACCGAGCCAAATCTCGTCGGGCCAACCTCCCCATCACAAACCATTACCGAGCCAAAGCTCGCCGGGCTAACCTGCCCATCACCAAAACCACTGGGCCTATTTCCCGAGTGACCCAACCTATCTCCCGAGACATCGAGGTGTGTGAAGGTGAAACCCTAGATTTACTATTTACTCTTGCATTCCAATTTTTCCTACAGTTTAGGTTTAGCCCAGGACTGCCCAAGGTATTCCCCGTGAAGGGCTCTCGAGGGCACTAGGAACTATGCTGGGATTACGTACAAAGCTCCTTTTCGCAAGGCACTTCCTATTATTGCTTAATACCCAACTCCTAGTCCCTTAAATGTTGTATTGGATCTAACCCTAGTGTAATTGCCACTTCCTCTCCTACGGGGAAGACGATAATTCGTCGACCCCGAACACACTTAACACTAGCCAATCTAACACCCTACTCATCGCAACTTCCAACGATGAACTCATTTCTATTCATCCAACCCAGCAAAAGACTAACCCCAACTCATGGGCCCAAAATCATACTACAACTTAATTCCTGCAGTTTTACTAAATGCAGACCACTTATGTCATATGATGTGTAACATGGGAGGTACTCAAAATTTTCATCCAGTACCCTTATAATAATTATCAGAGAGCTGTCATGACCTTTTTAGCCTAACACCAGAATTTCATAATTTTCCCTATTTATCTGATATTTTATTTAGTTATTCTAGTCATCTAAAAATCCCATGTTTGAACATGAAGTACCAATTTCAGATAAGTAAATGCTCTACCAAATTTATGATAAATTCAACATGGTTATTAAACACAGAATCCAGAGTCTGCCCATTTTCCAGCAAGGTTAAACCTCTAAATCAATTTTTGAAATATAAACTATTTTTATCAATTTTAAGAGGCAAGTGCAACAAGACTATTTCCATAAATTCTGAGAAAATTCAAGAATGATTATAAGGACATATAAATGCTCTAAGCCAAGTTTCATAATTTATTAGCAATATTTAGACCTCTAAACATAATTGTTGAACATAACTTACATTTATCAATATAATGAAACAAATACTTCTAATACACTTCAAGAAATTCCATAAAACTTTACAGAGCTTTATAATCACATGAAAGATCCTTTGACCAAATGTCGCCAGATTCCAGTGAGTGATTAATTCAAAATAAATTCCTAAGTAGATAGTGCAATTTGAAGGGTTGTGAATGAAGTACTTTTTTATTGATCTAAAATTCATAACAAAGTTTCCAGAGATGACTAACACTATAAAAATACTTTTACCAAAAATTCATCATGAATCAAGGTCATATGACCCACTAATTAATTCCTAGGATGTAAAGACCTAAATATTTATTTAGTGGTTTAAGTCGGGTGTATGTGTCCAACTACTGCCCAATCCCTTCCTAGGGCATTTCAAACTCCTAGGATTACATGGACTAAACCCCAAGTCCATTCAAGAACATATCACCCTATGCCCTTCACAAACCCCCAAAGTTCACCCTTAGGGTTTGAACTTGAGTCCTAGGGCAAACCCACCCCAATCCACCCCATAATCCATGTGGGGTGCTTACTGTCATAACAAGCCATTGGCCCAAATTTCAGCCTCTGTTGAGGCGATTTTGCCACTTAAACCCACAAGGGGCATTTTGACCTACTTACCCCCTTTTAGCCAAATCTAGGGTTTACTAAATCCCCAACCAAATCATCACCAAATGGGATGAAATTTTATACAGAGTCCAATAATGACCCCAAAAACCTCTCACCAAAATTTTGGAGAATTTGGAGGTAATTAGACCCATTAATTAATTCATACTAATATTATTAAATTTTTACCAAAATAATAGAAAGGTTTTCTCCAAAAATTTCCATTGTTGTACATAACCTAGGTATAGGTAAGTTTGACTCTCTGCCCAAATTTCAGGTCATTTAGACATGTGGTGAAGTGGGGGCACTCATTTTACTCTCTGACTAGCCTTATGTATAGACCTCACCAAAATGAGTGTTGTGGTCAGACCTCTTATCCAAATTTGTTGAAACAAATTTTAAATTACACTTGACTTCAGGCGCTACAATTTGTATGTTGGACACTCTTTTTGAATTTGCATCTAAATATTTTTAATAGTTAATCTAACATGGCTGAAAATAGGAGGAAGAAAATACACTAATATATAATATTTCTTGATCCTGCACAAATCATAAAGCAGGATCCAGTGGATCCTGTGCTTCTTCTTCCTCCAGCCGCTGGGTATGATCTACCCGACCTAGAGCTTATTCCAAGGTTGTTTCCCGACCACCTATCCCCCTCCATGGCCGGCCACCACCGCCACCACCTTCGTTGAGGTGGGGGCTATCGTCGGGCGGCGGCACAGCCGCCGGAGGGGCAGTTTCTGGAAATCTGACAACTCCATTTGTTTTTTGAAAAACCATTGAAATTTGGAAATTTTCTCACTCCAATCGGGCTCAATTGAGCCCGATTCTTGGCCCTATCGATTCCTATGATCTAACCATAAAAGAAGAGCAAGGGGAGGACCTTTGCGGCGGTCTGGAGTCGCGCCGATCGCCGAGTTGACATGGTGGTGGTGGTGATCGGATTTCTATAATTACACAGTGGGATAGCTTGGCTCCTTCAGGTAAGGGTTTGAAATGAACCCCTGGAGTCCAGTGAAGCTTTTAAGACGAAGAGAAGGGGGAGGGGTGGGTGTAGATTGCCATTGCCATTAATGGCCCCCTTTAGGAAAATTCGGCCATGGTGGGTGCAGGATGAGGCATGGCTCATTTCAGTCAAAGGCCAGCTGGTTGCAATGGGGCTGCACTCCCCATGTCAAAGTTGATTGAATGGGGGAGGTTGGGGAAGGGGAAGGGTGAGCCTCAAATTCTTCCCCATTACTCCCCTCTCTTTCTCTCTCTTCCATATTTTGGGATTTTTCTCTCTCCTACTCACCAAGCCTGAATTTGACTCCCACCTAGCCTAATGGCAGGCCACATGATCATTTCATCCACCCATACAAGGTTAGCCCAAGTGAATTGGGCTTGAGCTTGGGTTAGCGCATTTGAGCTAGCTTGACCTAAACCTTGACTAGGGTTGACCTTTGTCAATTTGGTCTTTGAGGTTGTCCCTAATGGGTCCATGGTGACCCATTGGACTCCCCTAAGGTCTAGTTGGGGTTGACTTGGCCCTTTGGAGGTCACTTGACCCTTAATCAGGGCACTTTGACCACTTTAGGGCTAGAGTTGGCTTGGGTCAACTTAGCCTTTTTGGTTGACTCCAATGGTTCCTTGGTGACCCACTGGCCTCTTTCTAGGGTTAGGAAGGTATATTTGGGGCCCATGTGGCTAAGGGAACTTTAATTGGCCCTGTGCAGGTCAGTTTGACCCATTGTAGGTCAGTTTGACCCATTTAGGGTTAAAGTTGACTTTGGTCAACTTAACCACTTTGACTGCCCTCCATGTGTCCTTAGTGACTTATTGACCCCACTTTTGGTCTAGAAAGGCTCTAGTAGGGTTAGTTGGGCTTTACAATGGCACACTTCCCTTAGTTAGAGAACCTTGCCCAATTTAGGCCTAGAGTGGTTATAGGTCAACTTGGCCACTCTGGGTCGACTCCAATGGACCCTTAGGGCTTTAATGGACCTTACAATAGGTTGATGAGACTATGGTGGGGTCTTGAAGTCTTGATGAAGCCCCATGGTCATCTTAATCTAGAGTTCAAAAATTTACTATTTGCAGACCATAGTGGTCTCACCTACATTCCTAGGTTCACTTGGCCCTCTTGGGCTTCCTAGGGTTTTTTCATGACCCAGTCATGACAAAACCACTCCTAGGGGTCTAGTTGTTTGAGGGATGTTACAAATCCCAATATATAAATAAAAAATTTTGTCCTTAAAATTCTAGTTAGGCCTACGGGGTTTCAAATATGAAAGGTAAATTGTAACATCCCGAGAGGTTGTGAGTAGTACCTGACTGAAAAGCTCTGGGTACCTCTGCTGCATCAAGTCCTGAGGCTCCCATGTGTGCTCCTCTCGCCCATGATTCCTCCATAGGAGCTTGACTAATGGAACTTTCTTGCGGCGCAAGATTCGTATCACCATATCGTCAATCCGGATCGGTTCCAGCCGAACTGACCGATCAGATGCTACCGGCCCATCCGTGGCCGTAATCTGTTGGTCCGGGCGTATTAGAGACCTCCTAAGAGAGGATACATAGAACACGTCGTGCAGACTCGTCAGCTCCGGTGGCAGCTCCAGCCTGTATGCTAAGGGACCGATCCGCTCCTGGTTCCTATAAGGCCCCTTATTCTTGGTATGAGCTTCTTCTTCCGACCGCGTATTCGTGAAACCCTATGTATTGGTCGGATCTTCAAGAACACCTGGTCCCCCACCTGGAACTCCACCCGATGATGTCGAGCGTCATAATACTTACCCTGTCGGCTCTGTGCCTCTAGCATCCTGTCTCGTATCAATCTTACCTAAGTCTCAGTGTCCTCAACAAATTCCAAACCCAAAGCCTTCGGATTCTCATCCTGTATCCATAACAGCGTAGTCCTACACCTCTATTCATATAGGGCCTCATAAGGAGCCATCCTTATGCTGGACTGGTAGCTGTTATTATATGAGAACTCGATCAGTGGCAACAGCTTCTCCCAAGGGTCACCGCGATGCAAAGTCGTAGCATATCTTCTAGAGTCTGATTGGTGCATTCCGTCTGCCCATCGGTCTGAGGATGAAATGTTGTACTGAATGTTAGCCGAGTGCCCAAGTAATTCTGCACTGATCTCCACTCATTGGACGTAAATCGTCCATCCCGGTCCGATACAATCGACCTGGGTACGCCATGATAACGGACAAACTGCTCCACGAACTTTCGAACGAACACACCAACCGAGTCCTCCTTCCTGATCAGAATAAATCTGGCTACCTTCGTCAGCCAGTCGACGATCACCCAGATCGAATCGTTTCATGTCCTCGATCAGGGAAGCCCATGTATAAAGTCCATCGCTATATCATCGAACTTCCACTCCGGCACTGGGAGTGGCTGCAATAATCCTGCGGGGTTTCTGCACTCTGCTTTCACCAACTAACATGCCTCGCAATGGGTCACGAAGTAGGTGATATCCCTCTTCATGCCCGGCCAGTACATGGCCTTCTTTAGGTCCGCAGTCATCTTTGTAACTCCAGGGTATACTGAATACCGACTGCAATGAGCCTCGGTCAAGATATC
Source organism: Platanthera guangdongensis (assembly GCA_039583875.1). NCBI lineage: Eukaryota > Viridiplantae > Streptophyta > Magnoliopsida > Asparagales > Orchidaceae > Platanthera > Platanthera guangdongensis. Next base: position 61,858,296 of record CM077159.1, read on the forward strand.
TTCCCGGACCGGGCCTCCCTCTGGTATGTAGATCCGTCCTCTGAAACACACTAGACCATCCCTCAGCGAGTAATCCCCAGCAGTGCCTGCTTCTAAGGCTTGGAATATCGGCTCTAGCTGGGCGTCCTGCCTCTGCCCATCTCTGACTCGGTCTCGAATGTCATCTGGGGCAATCAACGATGCTAGGTACTTCCGGTATAGCTCAGTGTGATCCTCGACACAAAGGATATCTGCATCTTTTCTAACATCTGGAACAACTCCAAGGCCATCAACTGCGTTCCTACTCCAGGGTTTGCGGCCTTCCGGCTTAACGCATCTGCCACCACATTCGCCTTCCCTGGGTGGTAGTGCATCTCGTACTAGTAATCTGCTAGGAACTCCACCCATCATCTCTGTCTGATCTTCAGCTCTTTCTGCGTGTCCACATACCTCAAGTTCTTATGATCGGAGTAGTTGTAGCAGTGGACACCGTACAGATAGTGTCGCCAGACTTTCAGAGCAAATATGACCGCTCCCATCTCTATTTCATGAACTGGGTTGTTCTGCTCATGCTTCTTCAGCTGCCGAGAAGCGTATGCTATCACATGACCATTCTGCATCAGTACCGCACCCATGCCCTGGTAGGAAGCGTCGGTGTAGACCTGGAATCCTTCTTTCCCCGAAGGAAGGGCAAGTATAGGAGCCAAGGTGAGTCGACCCTTCAGCTCCTGAAAATGCACCTCGCACTGCATGGTCCAGACAAAGGGCACATCCTTCCTTGTCAGGGATGTGAGTGGAAGGGCAATACGAGAAAATCCCTCCACGAACTTCCGGTAGTAACCGGCAAGTCCTAAAAAACTTCGCACATTTGTGTCCGACTTCAGCTGCGGCCAATCCCGAACTGCCTGAATCTTGGCAGGGTCCACTGCCAACCCAGCACCACTGATGATATGGCCTAGGAAAGCCACCTCCTTTATCCAGAAATGGCATTTGCTAAACTTTGCATAAAGCTGGTGCTCCAGCAGTCTCTCTAGGGTCAGCATCAGATATCATGTGAGCACCTCCTATGTCCTCGAGTAGATGAGGATGTCGTCAATAAATACAATGACGAACACATCCATATATGCCTCGAACACCCGATTCATGAGGCTCATGAACGCTGACGGTGTATTCGTGAGCCCGAAAGGCATCACGGTGAACTCGAACAACCCATATCTGCTACTGAAGGCAGTCATCGGAATGTTCTCCTCTTGGATCCGTAGTTGATAGTAGCCCGAACTCAAATCCAATTTTGAAAAGAAATATGCGCCCTCCAGCTGATTAAACAGCTCATCTATCCTTGACAATGGATAGGTATTCCAGACTGTCAGTCGGTTCAGTGCTCGGTAGTCGATGCACAACCTAAGTGTCCCGTCCTTCTTTTTGACGAACAATAAACTCGGGCTCCCCATGGTGAAGAGCTTGGCCGGACAAATCCTGCCTCCACTAGTTCTTGGAGCTGGCTTCAAAACTTTGTCAGCTCCTTCGGGGCCATTTGGTAAGGGGCTCTAGATGCCGGCTTAGCCCCCGACACTAGCTATATCCGGAAATCCTGCTCCCGGTACGAGAGTAGCCCTGGCAGCTTCTCTGGGAATACGTTGGCAAAATCTCGCACCATCGGGATATCTGAGATGGAACCCTTGGCCTCAGCCATTCCAAACAGCACTTCATAGACTTTATCCCTCTGCAAGTGGGCCTTGACGGCCTACACGGATGACCGCAAGAGAGGGGGAATAGGTTTAATACCTTCGATGATGATGTAGGAATCCCCATGTCTCAAAGTTATCCTCTTTGGCATGCAGTCAATCTGAGAATGGTTCCACTGCAACCATGTCATTCCCAGGATCAAATCAAAGACTGGCATCTTCATGATTGTCGCTGGTGCTTCAAATATCATTCCGCCGATCTCCGCCTCCATGTTGCAGCGGGCGGTAGTAAATAGCTCTGATCTGTCTGGTTGTCGTATCCTCATCATCAAACCAGTGAACCGCTCCACGCCTTCCAGCCCTTCCACGAAGGCTTTCGACACGAACAAGTGTGAAGCACCCGTATCGAACAGTGTATAGGCGGGGTTGCCGCTGATGAAAACTATGCCTGTGGTAGTTTAAAGTCTTAGAAATCTAATTATGATTTTCTTTTCGAGTTTATCAGTTCTATATCCATATCTTTACTTATCTGGAAAAGAGAAAACTTAAAATTAAATGGAGTACCTGTGATCACTTGCTCCGGATTCCGTTGTTGAGTAAGATCCAGTGCATACACTTGCTCCCTCTCTTTCCTGTGGCCTCTGCCCTGGTATCCACGACCTCTGCCACGTCCTCGGCCTCCAAAATAATGAGCTGGCAAGACAGCCGGTGGTGCTGGTGGTGGTGCCCCCCTCATGGGGCAGTTCTTCTGGATATGCTCCACCTGATGACAGTTGAAGTACTCTGGCGGGGGATATACCATACCCTAGGGTCTCTGCACCTCCCGCATCTGGGGTGGCTGAGGGGCCACCACTACTGGTTTCCTCTACTCCTGTCTCACCTCCTTACGAGGCCGGTTTTCTACTCTCCTCCCATCTATGATGCGGCCCCGTCGCTGATCATTCTTATCTCCCTGGCCCTGATCCTCAGTTGGCCGCTTCCGGCCTCGGGTAGTATGCCATTCTGCCTCGATCCTTTTCTCCATCTCCAATATCTGAGGAATAGGCCCGTCGAACACGAACAATAGAGCCTCCCTCAGATCCTCTCGTAAGCCCTTATAGAACCTCTTAGTGTAACCTGTCTCATCCAATTGATAAGAATCCGCCAACCGGGCTAGGTGGTTGAACTCCCGATGATACTCCACCACTTTCTTGCTGCCCTATCTCAACTGTAAAAATCTATCCTCCAGCTCGTCTCTGGCCGACTGCGAAATAAAATACTCCAACAGTGCAGCCCTGAACTCCCCCCAAGCAATCTCTGCAACCTCTCTGTCAGCAAACGTCGTCTCCAGCGATGTCTTCCACCATCTCTTGGCATGGGACTCCAAGCAAGAGACTACTAAGGGCCCCCTCTCCTCCCACGGGCACCGGATCCCAGTCAGCATCTCATACATGATGTCCAGCCACTCCTCCGTCCGAACGGCCGACTCTGTCCCCAAGTAGGATGGGGGAGAAAGTCCTCGGAAAATACTCAGCCAGTTGGCCCCCGGGTTTGGCTGCGGAGCCGGAACCTGTTGTGCCCTAAAAGCCTCAAGGATAGCTGCCAGAGTCTGCCCCATCTATGACTGTAGGAACGGAGTGGGGACCGGGGGAGGTGGTGCAACATCCGGAGTCTGCTGGACTCCGCCCCGTGGTGTAGGCTGTGTTGGCGGCTGCATAACAAAAGCCAATAGTAAATAATCAATTCAATCCTAATTAACAATGGACAATTTACATGCGATCTGCCTTATGGGCACACCAGTGCTTCCGCTGCTTAGTTTGTCCCCAAACTAAACTCATGCGGGGGTGACCCAGGGGTTGTGGACTGCTACTTTTTGATCGAGGTTGGCTCTGATACCACTTGTAAGACCCCCCCCCCCCCTTTTTTTCCTTTGAAACACCGGGGTCTTAGGCGCAGAACCGCCGCTTTGCGGTGACACCTTCGCACCCTGGAAGATCATCACTACAAAATGCCGATCCTGTCGGCCAAATCGATCACAATTGTAGCAAAATAGTAAAGGCAAGTCCACAGAAATCACATAAATAGTAAATAAACTCCACGATGGGAGTGTCCACAGATATAATGAAATACTAAAATCTTGGGCTCATGCCCAGTACATCAACACCTCACTACAAATCTCTCCTCGCAGAAGCAAAACTAAAACAACTAGTAGTGAATAGGACTCATAGTCCCTGCCATCTGGACTCCGATACTAGACTGCCCCATCTCCATGCGTGCCGACCTCCGGGGCTAATCCTCCATGCTGGGCTCCACGGTCCCCTAAAATGATGTGGTTCGAAAACTGTTAGTCTAAAAGACTAAGCCCTATCATCCCCCTCCCCTTCCCCCATGGATCCAAGGCACCGAGCGGGGAGAAGGAAAGGAGAGGACATGAAAGTGGGGAATAACAAATAAACAGATGGCGGCGGAACTAATCTACCAGTTCTATAGTATATGTGGTAGTAAATAAGGTATGAAGAACTGAACAAGAAAGTAACCTTAACTTATATGAAAACACATAAGCCAAGGGATCTTTTGCAGGGCTCCTATCATATAAAAAGTCATATACCAATTTATACGATAGGGTGTCGATTTTCTAGCAAGCATATATATTTTATTGAATAAAAACCTTAACTTATAAGCATGCTCGCACGAACTTATAAACCAAGTGGTCGTTTTGCAGGTCCTATTGTATAAAGCATCACATACCACTTATATAATAGGTGTCGGGTTATATGCGATGATTATGCTATGAAATACAATTATGTCATGATGTGATCATGCAAGTGCAACTCACTCACCCGACTCTGTGTACACAGACCTTTAGTTCCCCCTTTCTGGAGCTGAACATCCTGAGATACCTCCGTAGTGGCAAACGAAAGCGGTGGGTTGGGCCTCGCCCACCTCTAAACCGGTAATTGCACTACCAGTCAGACTTATCGTATGCCTCAATGCTGGTGCACTAAGCGTAGCTTCTGCGTACTCTTGCCGGCTGGCGCACCGGACTTTATTTGGCCAAGTGCTAACCACACTCGCCGAGTCAACGTATTGGCGTCGGTGCATCGACTCACCAATACCAAAAACCCACCACATTATACCTTATGCACATGCAGCCTTATGTATCAGCTACCGAGCCAAAGCTCTCCGGACCATCCCGTCCGTCATAAACAACAACCGAGCCAAAGCTTTCCGGGCCAACCTGCCCATCACAAACCATTACTGAGCCAAAGCTCGTCGGGCTAACCTACCCAGCACCAAAACCACTGGGCCTACTGCCCGAGTGACCCAACCTATATCCCGAGACATCGAGGTTTGTGAAGGTGAAACCCTAGATTTATTATTTACTCTTGCATTCCAATTTTGCCTACAGTTTAGGTTTAGCCCAGGACTGCCCAAGGTATTCCCCGTGAAGGGCTCTCGAGGGAACTAGGAACTATGATGGGATTACGCCCAAAGATCCCTTTCGCAAGGCACTTACTATTATTGGTTAATACCCAACTCCTAGTCCCTTAAATGTTGTATTGGATCTATCCCTAATGTAATTGCCACTTCCTCTCCTACGGGGAAGACGATAATTCGTCGACCCCGAGCACACTTAACACTAGCCAATCCAACACCCTACTCATCCCAACTTCCAACGATGAACTCATTTTTATTCATCTAACCCAACAAACAACTTGAAAGTGAGGGATAGATAGAATTTACACTAGAGGGGGGTGAATAGAGTATTAAAAAAGATTGTTTAGATTTATCACGGAATTACAATATTGATACTTATATGAAAGAGGGAAAAGCACAAGAAACTATCACAGCACAATACAAAAAGAAAATACAAGGCAACCAGATGACACAAGAAATTTTATAGTGGTTCCCCAAATCTGGGTACATCCACTCTTCTACCACCCTGGTTTTTGATCAGGTGCCCTATCACCACAAGATCTGCTTCAGGTAAACTAGAAACCCTTCAGGCTTTTGATCAGGTGCCTAAAAACCAATAGGTTTTTGATCAGGTGCCCTATCACCAAGGAGTTCACTTTTGAAGGGAGTAAGAACCCTGTACAAGAGAGGTTAAATAAAAATAGATGACAGTCTTCTCTTTCTCAAACACAATGAGAAGACTATGTGGATTCGATGATGCCAAAGCGCCCCCTGAGATATATAGTAGATTCAGGAAGATCGAAGCTTTTTCCAGGGTGTAGGTCTTCCGATTGATGTTGATTTGAGCTCTCTGTAAATTTCTGAAGCCTGAATAAAGAAGAAGACTAGAGAGAATTGCGTGTTGAACAAGTTCTTCTTCTTCCTAGTTTCAGCAAAGCAAGAGACCTTGAGAGCAAAAAGATTGTTTTCTGATTGACTGTCTCAGTGATTCTTGTTGTCTCTTTCTTTTTGAGTTCTCTCTTTTCATTAGAATGACCAACAGTCTGAATTTGAATTCCCAAGACAGTACTTAATTCTCTGCAAGGATTTAGGAGCCCAAACAGCTAGAATAGCTGGCAATCATAAATGCACTTCCATAACTGTCTTTACAAAATATTATGTGAATACCATAATTAATGCTTCATGAAATACGGCTATCAGCCTTGAGAATATCAGCATTAATTATCAGAATATATTTGCCTTAAAATAATTTATCATAACCAAAATAAATACTTCTGACCGATCTGAGAGAACTAATAACTGAAGGCAGCATAAAATCGTAGAGCTTGGCTCAAATATCGTCGAATTGGGTTAAGAGATCGTCGAACTGTGAACAACTATCGTAGATCTGAGATAACTGTTGAGAAGCACAAGATCGTCGACCTGAGCTCGTAGATCATCGAGCTCAGTTCAGAGTAGAGGACTCTGAGATCGTCGATGGGAGATCGACGATTGTCGAGCTGGGTTCGACTATAGTCGAACTGATATAGATAAATCATAGAATCTTTCTGAATCTAAGTCTGAGTCCACTGCAATGCTGGTAATCAAAATACAAAGACCATAAATATCTGTAGGGATGAAATAACATCAGCAGATATGTTATAACAATGCATTGTACATAATCTGTTAAGCATTAAAAAGAAATGCAAACTATAGATTATCAGATGAAGAACCATAGGAGGGTTTAGAAAAGATTATTTTTCTGAGTGGATCTGGTAATCCTTCTTAGAAGTCATCAGGTCTTGTCCACCAAGAGTTGTCTGAGCACTAGTCGTGGGCACAATTGCTTCTGGATGCAATGCCATATATTCAGCTGGATTAAAGACTTTCTTGCTAACTTGGAGTTTGTCCAGCTCTTTTTCTCTGTAGGATGACATGGTGGAAAACCTAGATGGATCTTCTCCTTCTGCTACAGCTTTTCTTATCTGAGAGAGACCAATCAGTTCTTGAAGCCTGGCCATCCTAAAGTTAGGATCAACTTCCTGTTCAATAGGTGGCTGATCATCTTGAGGAGGCAACATTGTAACTTCTTTGAACTGAGGGGATTGAGCCTAAAAGTTTGTTGTGCTATGTTGTTTATCACTTTGAGAATAAATAGATCTTGGAGGAGCAACCACACTATACTTTCCTTTGGGCTTATGAGATTCATTATGTCTTCTAGACTGATAAGCTGTCTTCTGAACCTTAGGAATAGCTTGTTGTTGAGGAGGAGAGAAGGAGGGTTTCTGATAAATAACTTCCTTTATTTGCTCTATAGAACTTTGATTTCTATACTGCTGACTGCATCCTTGGGAATGAGATCTGGAGGATCTATCCTGCCTTTGATATGTTCTAGAGAATGAGGAAGGCTTAGAAGATGCTTTAGAAGCTTGAGGAACAGCTCCTGAAGCACCAGCAGGAGGAGGAGGAGGACCTCTTCTGAACTTCTGAGGAGGAGGTGAGTATCTCCTGCTCTTCTTCCTGGCTTTCTGTTCATTTTTAAATAGACACATCCAGCTTTCCATGTCAGGGTATGGAGTAATCCCTTTCAAGATGTAGTAAGGAATATCATTAGTATTGCCTGGCTTGGGAGCAGCCTTGGGAGCAGCTTTTCTTTTCTTTGACAGTTTCTTTTTCTTGGAATTATCATCCTCTGAATCATCATCCTCATCATCATCAGATGAATCAGGAGGATTGTCATATAGGTCATTTATTTCCTTCAGCTATTTATCATAAGTCTTTTTAGCAGCTTTTTCTTTAGCTTCTTCCTGAATGTCAAGAGCAATAAGATCATCCAGAGAGGGAAGAGAACTATCATCAATGGAATAGGAAGGTCCAAGGGGACTTGGGACTAGATCAATATCCATAGAATATACTTCAGCAAGAGGAGCACAAGGCTCATATAGATTTATTAAACAAGTTTCTAGGGCTAAGGCCAGATTTCCCGAAGCCACTAGATCAGGCAGTGCATCATCAATTAAGAGAGCATTAAGCTTATCCTTATCTTCTGTAACAGGCATAGGCTCAACAGCCATAGGGGATGGCATATCTGTACAAAATGTAACCTACTGAATAACTGTATAATTTGGAGCAATTGGAGCTGACTGAATCTGCAAGAGTTGTTTCACAATTAAAGGACTCATGGGTCCGGTATAACAGACCATGACCTTGGAAGAATGTAACTCAACTGAAGTCCAAACTGATCTAAACATAGAGAAAGAATGCAAAAGAAATTGTAAATCAATGGAGGGATTTATAAAGCAGTAACCACTAGAAATGCCAGGGATTAACACATCAGTGTCCTCATCTGACATGAGCAAATCTGAATAAGGAACTATATCTGCACAAAATTTCTGAAACACTTCTTCTTCCTGTATTGCTGGAGGAGACTGAGCTTGAAGTTCTGCTGAGGCTGAACCTGCTGCATCTTCATTGGACATCTCCCCCTGCCTGGTTTCAGTGAAAACTGGAAGCAGGTCCCTAGATGAATAAGGGATAGAGGAAGCAAAAAGGGAATTAGATAGAGAGGCAGAAAGAGAGGAGATAGATTGAGCAAGAGGTGAAATAGCCTCTGCTATCAAGGATTGAAGAGTTGGAGTGAGGAGTTCCAGAAGATGAGATAGGAAAGAGGGATCCACATGAAGAAACTCAGTTGGAGTCTGAGTTGAGACAGAATGATGAGAGGGAGGAGGAATGAAATTAGTCATGATGTCATCCTGAATAGGGGAGTCTCTCGAAGAATTTTGTGGAGATTGTGGTGTGGAGGCTTCAATGTTGATGGGTGAATCATTTTGATGAGAAGGAGATGAGTGAGGTGAGAGTAGATCAAAATTGGGAAAAGATATGATGTGGAGGTTTTGAGGTTCAACAGTGTGATGGGTAAATGGTGACTGAGTAGGTGGAGAAGGAGGGATAACTGGGGATGGAGGAGTTTGAACAACAGTGACGGGGGATGCTGGAGGTGGAGGAGGAACTTCTTCATTAGGGTGAGGAGTGGCTGTTACAGCCCTTGTGTCCTCAGATATATTGGAGGATGTTCCAGCCTTGGAGGGCTTTTGAATTGTCCTCTCCCACTTCCCAAACAAAGAGGAGTCCAACCTCTTGCTTGCATTGATAGCTATGGTTGTGGAAACCAGTAGCTCTGGAGCTCTCTTCTGAAGGAAGATTCCCAGAATCCTTCCTAAGCATACTTCCTTCTTACTGTTCTTTCTCTTAATCAATTCAAAGAACAAACAAGCCCAAACTATGGACTTCTTATTAACTAGAGCGGACATGACGACAAACTGTTGCCTATTGATGTTGTCATGGGCTGAATGCTTACCCAGCAGTACCTTGCCCACAATATCAGCAAGGAACTTAAAACCAACACATAAATTCTTCTTTAAGAGCTTAAATGGGATTCCCTCAGCATGACCCATCTCCATTAACATCCTGCTATACTCAAAACTATCCTGTTCCAGCGCGTCTGTTCCATTTTTCAACTCAAAAAATTCGGTAAGAATTGCAGGGTTTAGAATCACCTGCTGTCCTGAAATAAAACCGATCATTGAAGAGTCATTTGTTGTGGAAGAGTAAACCCATTCTTTGATCTCAGCAACAGATAGTTTGATCCTTGTAGACATGAACTTCTTCAGACCTTGATCATCACATAACTGCAATATTTCTTGAAAAATAGGATCAAAGTGACTGAACGATTCGAAGTCGACGTCGAAACCAGTGTCAAACTTCATCGCTGAAAGAGCCGCCACAGAAATCGCCATGGAAGATCTGTAGACTCAAGAGAGAAGACATCAAGGGCAAAGGGAAAATAGAATATGAAAGCATGGGACATAGATCAAAGAGAAACCTATATATAGGTTTTTGGAATATGAAAAGATGATCTCTGTCCGACGATAAAATCAAAAATGTCGATCTTAGGTCAAAGATTAATTTATAAACAAATAATATCTTTGGTCTATGATCTCAGTCGGAAATTGATAGTCGAGCATAGCTCGACGATTAATTTACTGAAGCAAAGTCGTCGATCTCTGGTCGACGATTTTTGTCTTCACACAGAGCTGTCGTCAAACTCAGGTCGACGATTTAGCTCAAGAGCTGTTTGAAGATCGTCGATCTCCATTCGATGATTTAGGAACAGATCCAAAAACTGAAGACAAAAATTAAATTAATCCTTCCCATTGATCATTCCAAGCTGATTCAGGAAGAACAGGTGCTTCTTTTCATCAAGGGGTTTGGTGAAAATATCTCCTCTTTGAAAATCAGTGGAGATAAAGTCTAGATTAATTTTCTTTTTTTCTACAGTATCTCTAATGAAATGATGTCTTATATCTATATGCTTTGTTTTAGAATGATGCACTGGATTATGTGCTATAGATATAACACTAGTATTATCACAAAAAATGGTTGAATTATTTAGATTGAAACCATAATCTAAGAGTTGGTTTTGTATCCACAAAATCTGTGAACAGCAACTGCCAGCAGCCAAATATTCAGCTTCAGCAGTAGATGTTGATACAGAGGTTTGGTTCTTGCAAAACCAGGACACAAGTCTATCACCCAAGAACTGACAAGTTCCTGAGGTGCTCTTTCTGTCAACTCTACATCCAGCATAATCAGCATCTGAAAATCCAGTCAACTCAAATGCTGACTCTGTTGGATACCAGAGTCCTAGATTAGGACAACCCTGTATATATCTCAAAATTCTTTTTATGAAAATAAGATGGGATTATTTAGGGTTCACCTAGAACCTAGCACATAAACATGTAACAAACATGATATCTAGTCTGCTTGGTATTAGATATAGTAAGGATCCAACAATGTCCCTATACCTGGTCTGATCAACAGGTTTTCCGTGTTCATCAGTGTCTAATACAGTATTGGCAGCCATGGGAGTCTTCATAGAAGATGCATCAGTGATCCCAAACTTCTTAATAAGCTCATTAGCATATTTAGATTGGGAAATGAAGATACCATCAGGAGATTGTTTCACTTGGAGACCAAGGAAATAAGATAACTCTCTCATGCTACTCATCTCAAATTTGGAATGCATTAGATTAGAAAATCTCTTGCACTATTTGGGATCAGTAGAACCAAATATAATATCATCTACATATATTTGTACTAATAAAATTTTATCATGATGCAATTTTGTAAAAATGGTTTTATCTACCATGCCTCTAGAAAAACCATGCCCTAAAAGAAAGCTGGCTAAGGTCTCATACCATGCTCTTGGAGTCTGCTTTAAACCATAGAGAGCCTTATGTAGTTTGAAAACAAAAGAGGAATGAGTTAGAGAAACAAAACCTGGAGGTTGTTCAACATAGACTTCTTCTTTAAGTTCTCCATTTAAGAATGCACTTTTGACATCCATCTGATACACTGTGAACTTTTTGATGTAGCATAGGCCAGAAAACTCCTTATAGCTTCTAGCCTGGCAACTAGAGCAAAGGTCTGACCATAGTCAATTCCTTCCTCTTGCCTATATCCTTGAGCAACAAGCCTAGCCTTGTTCCTCACAATCACACCTTGGGTATCAAGCTTATTCCAGAAAACCCAATTAGTTCCAATTACTGGATAGCCTTTAGGCCTTGGAACCAAGTCCCAAACTCTACATCTTTCAAATTGATTTAGTTCCTCTTGCATTACAATGATCCAATGGGGATCTTGCTCAGCATCAGTTATGTATTGAGGCTCAATTTGAGAGAGAAAATAGGCATGCATCACATCATGGTTGAGTTGATGCCTTGTCTGTACACCTACTGACATGTCTCCAATTACTTGGGATCTAGGGTGATACCTAAGTGTGACAAAATCAGATGTTGGAGTTGGTTCAGCAACAGCAATTGGAGTTAATTTCTCTTGTGGAATTACTTCTGCTGTTGGAGGAAGTTTAGTTTCCTCCATAGAGTCTTCTTCACTGTCTTCATTTGCTTGTGGTGAGGGATGAGATATCACCTTCTGGTTGAGATTTAAGTCATCCAGCTTTTTACATAGACTTGGTACCTGCAAATGATCACTGGTAGAAGCTTCCTTCTCCTTGTAAAACATATTAGCTTCATCAAATGTAACATGTATAGACTCTTCAATTTTTAAGGATGATTTATTGAGAACCATATATACCTTGCTAACTTGGGAATATCCTAGAAAGATTCTTATTGTAGCTTTGGCTTCAAACTTTCTAAGATAATCTTTGTTGTTATTATGCATATAACTGATGCAACCAAAATTCTAAAGTAGTCTATTTTTGGTTTCTTCCCTTTGAGTAATTCATAGAGAGTCTTGTCTTTAAGTTTGTGTATCAAACTTCTATTCAGGACATAATTTGCTGTGCTTACAACTTCTGCCCAGTAGGATAGATGCATGTGACCATCAGCAAGCAATGTGCCTGCAGTTTCAATGAGTGTTCTGTTTTTCCTTTCAACTACCCCATTTTGTTGAGGAGTTCTGGGAGCAAAGAAGTAGTTCCTGATACCTTCCTTCTCACAGAATTCTTGCATAGAAAGAGATTCAAACTCAGTGCCATGATCACTTCTGATCAATACAACTGGAGTAGAGTACTCAATATTTATGCATTTTAGAAAGTCTGTAAGAAATTTGAAATTATCTGACTTGTTTCTCAAGAAGAAAACTCAAGAGAATCTAGAGATGTCATCTACAATAACTAAAGTATAGAACTTCCCTCACAGGCTTTGTACAGCAATTGGTCCAAAAAGGTCCAAATGAAGTAGATACAAAATCGTAGGATAATCACTCTTATTAACTGATTTAAAACTATTTTTAGTTTGCTTGCCTTCTTGACAAGCCTTGCAAAGGCTTTCCTTCTTGTAGGGGAAAGAGGGCAATCCTCTAACAAGGTTGTCCCTAGATAACCTAGCAATTTTTTTAAGATTTACATATCCTAGCCTTTTATGCCACAATGTATTATTATTGCTAACCTGGTTAAACAAACAGATTTCTGAACAAGCAGAATTAAAATCAACTAAATAAATATTGCCTAACCTAATACCTGATAACACAGTATTGCTGTTTAGAGAAATATTGCATTTTGATTCAGTAAAACATACCTCATAACCTGCATCACATAGCTAACCTATGGATATTAAGTTATGTTTCAGGCCACTTACATATGCCACTTTCCTGAAAGTTATAGCTCCAAGTGTAAATTCTCCATAGCCTTCTGTCTGACCAAAGCCTGAGTCTCCAAATATAACCTTTGGACCTAGCTTTGCCATATAGTTACTTAGATTGGTCTTGTTTCCTGTCATGTGCTTGGAACACCCACAATCCAAATACCACTTATCCTGTATGGTAGGATAGGTTTTTATCTGCAAGGAAAAATAACTTATATATTTTGGACCCAGGTAACCTTGTGTCCTGGCTTCTTTTCATACTTAAAACTTGAAATATAAGAGTATTTAGGTTGACTTTTATAACCTAAGGGATGAAATATCCTAGGTGGGATTATCCAGTTAGTTAAGGGATTGAAAGGTTTAGAGTTAGAATTCTTATTGAAATTTCTGTTGAAATTATAATTTTGATGAAACTGTTTTGAGTTCGATGATTTTAGTTGAGATCGTCGATCTGCGTTCGACGACCAGCATTGATATCGTCGATATTGGTTCTCAGAATAACAGTGGTTATTATCTGGGTTCCACGATCATCGATCTCTGTTCGACGATACATAATGATATCGTCGATCCCCGTTTGCAGAGTGTTTAGGCTCAAGCTCTGGGTTCTAAGATCGTTGATTGTCGTTCGACGAATAATGCTGAGATCGTCGAGCTTGGTTCGATGATTTTTGTTCAGACTTAGCTTTTTGTTTTTCTTTATTTATCTCAACTTGTTTTAAAACTTTGTTAACTGTTTTAATTTGTTCTGTATTGTTCTTACCTTTATCTGAAATAAACTTTATAGGTTGTGAAAGGTGGTTTTTCTGAATAATTGGTGGTTCACTGGATGATGCACCTAATCCTAACTTACTTCTATTAAGTCTAGCATTAAGTGTGCTGGTAATTTCTACTAGCTGTTTGCTTCTTCCATTCAGTGATTCCTCTAGCTGTTTTGCTTTACTTAATTCAACTTTCAGAAAAGTGATTTGTTCACTATACATGTCTATTTCATTTTTCAATTTAATGTTTTCTGATACTAAGCTATCATTATTAAATTGTTTATCTCTGAGAAGTTTGATTTCCTTTTCAGATCTAATCAGATCACTGCACATAGATTTAAAGTCATTTTTAAAATCTTCAGAGGTAAAATCAAAGTCTTCCAATACCTGATCACAATCTGAACATTCTTCAGATTCTTCTTCTTCTGAGACATGCCCTGAAGCATTGATGGCCATTAAGCAAATTTCTTTGCCTTTGCTTCCTCTTCATCTTCACTAGAATTGGAGGAAGATGATTCTTCAGTGTCACTCCATATTTCTGCAACAAACCCTCTCTCCTTCTTCTTGTGCTTGTAGGAGGATGGTTTGCTGGAGTGATTCTTGGAGTCTTTCTCCTTTCTCCTTTCCTTATGCTTGTTTTTTGGACATTCTGGAAGAATATGTCCAGGTTTCCTGCAACCAAAACAGATAATCTCTTTAGAAGGGATTTTGTCATACCTTGGTTTATCATCACTCCTTGATGATTTCCTTCTGAATTTTTTTCTCCCCATCTTGAAGAATCTCTTTGCAAAGAGACTCATCAACTCTTCATTTGATGGAGAAGTTTCTGATTCTTCTGAAGCTTTGAAAGCTATATTCGGATCCTTCCTAGTTGGTGTAGCAGTCTTTTGTTGCTCAGCTTATCTTATCTTCAGCAGCTGTTCATAGGATTTCAGCTTTCCTAAGACTGATTCTATAGTCATCTCATGTGTTTTTGATCTCTCTGATAGGCCAGATTCTATAGTCCCATGAGCTGGGGAAGCACATGAGAATCTTGTCATTTATTTTTATGACTGAGATGTCTTTGTCAAGAGTTTTCAGCTCATTAACAATGATACTGAGTCTATTGTACATCTCAGAAACTTGCTCAGTTTCTTTCTTTTTAAAATTCTCATACTGGGGGATGAGATGAGCTTTCCTATCCTTCCTTTCATCTTCTAATCCTGCAACCATCTGGTTTAAGGAATCCCAGATGGTCTTAGCTGATTCACATTCAGCTACTTTTTGAAATATATCATCAGACATTATTTGTGCCAGTATGTTCATGGCTTTTGCATCAGCAATCATTGCTTTCTTGTATGCATCATTGTAGTTTGGAGGAGGTACTGCAGTCATGTTTGTGGAAGTACTTGCAGGGGCAGCTGGTGGTGGAGGTACTCCTGTTAAGATAGAAGCAAAAATATCTTCATCAATAGAATTCATATAAAGCCTGATTCTTGCCTTCCAGATTCCAAACTTTTGCAAGTTGCAAACTGGAGGTCTGGTGCTTGTAAAATCCTTGTACTGTGCCATGGTATAACAAAATAATAGTAGAGTAAACAGATATGTATCAGAGATCTTATGTTCAGGTGTTAGCCTGTACAACCTTAAAAACACACCCTCTGATACCAATTGAAAGTGAGGGATATGTTGATGCACGAAAACACAAGGGGGGTCGAGCACAACCAGCTAACTGTTCGAACACGGGGGAAAAAGGGAGACTGCGAGTAGCGATCTACTAAGCGGATGAGAGCTGAAAGAGAAGCAGGGCCGTGAACCACGGCAACAACAGACTTCGCCCGTCGCGGCCTGAATGCCTCTCTTGCGACGGGCTTTCCCTTGATTGAAGAAGAATTGGGTTACAAGTGAAAGGAAAAGCTGGACAAGAGCAGAGCGAGGGGGGGTCCGCAAGGCACAGGATTCGAGTCCGCAGCCTGTAACAAGTAGGCTCCTGGGTCTGAGTCAGCGTGCCTTGGGTGCACCACCTCCCCCCTATTTATAGGATAGGGGGCCTGCCCAAACGGGCAGGGCTAAAATAACCGGCTGCCCGGGGTACAGGAGAACCGGGCAGCGGTGACGGGAAGCAAAAAGAAAGAACACGCCAGTCCGCACAGAAGTGGCGGACTGGGCTCGCGAGCTGGAGCTTCCACTGCTGCTGGGCGCGCCCACTGGAGGGCGGCGGCCTGGGCGGACGAGATACTGCGTCCGCCGCTGGAGACTTGCCCAACGCGCCGGCGGACTGAGCGGACTGGACTTTGCGTCCGCTGCTGGAGTATCACCCTTGGCGCCCGACTGGTGACAGTGCCGGACTGGGAGGACGGACAAATCCTGTCCGCGCCTGCTGAATGGGGGGTTTTGGAGTCTTGCAGTACGTTGCGGACTGAGGGGTTAACATAATCCCCGCACATTTTTAAGTTTCCAGAAAACTTCGAAAATGTTCTCTTAACCGCCGAGTCCGCAAACCTCGAAAACGCCGCCAACGCTATAAATATCGCTGGAGGGTCTGGATCTGCTGAGAATCTTGATCGATACGGGGCGCTATTCACCTCTTGCGGTCTCAACTTTCCAGTCCGGCATGGCAAGACTTGGTGCATTCCTCTCTAGCCTCACTGCCAAAGGCGACTCGGAGCCGTCAACGCCAATGAAGACCAAGAAAATTGCAAAGAGGCCGGCAAGACAAGATCCTGTCCGCCTCGCAGGAGAAAACTCCCAGAACGAGAAGCCCGCGGAGAAGTCAGCCCGCCCTACTGATATATTTGCTCGCGGAGAAGCCGCAGTTGATGCTGAACCACTGAGCGAGAGGATGACGACCTTGTCGGACTCCGTCCATTGCCAGAAAACCGCGACATCGGCGGATACTGCTGGCGAACGCACTGAGGCCGACATATCTTCTCCTAATGCCCAGGTGCCTATTGTCAACCTGGATGACGAAGATAGGCGGACTGAGGAAGAGGATGGTGTGCTTCCAAAAGTAACGATAGCTGCGAACCCGGTGCCTGTCCGCGAAGACCAGTCTTTGGGGTCCGCCGCGGATCCTGCTGAGAAGACAGCCAAGATGAAGAAGAGGAAGAGGAGCGGAGAGACCGTCGCTGAGCGGGTGGAGAAGAAGCTGCGCGCTATGAAGGAGAAGAATATCTCCAAGCGGACCGGGGAGGCGGACTTGCAACATAGGCCGCGCGACAAAGAAGTCCCCGACAGCGACCTGATAACACCGGAGGCCCAAATCCGGGGGGACAATTCTCTTTCCACGGTCAGTCTTTCCACAGATGAGATTATTGATTCCATAGACGTCGGCCAACTTGACTTAATCCACGACTCCTTGCTGGTTGTCCTGCAGCAGAATGAGGCGGAGACCGCTAGAGACAAGGGCGACGAACTCCCATCTCTGTCCGCTGCGGAGGAAGAGGAGAGGGAGAGGCTGAGGGAGAAGATAGCGGAGCAAAAGAAGCAAATCGTTGCTCATGTTGCTGCAGTCGGGGCGGCCTCGAAGCAGATCGCCGCGGACAAAGCTGCTGAGGATTTGCGGATTGCTGCGGAGTTGCTGCGGTCAGGTAAACTTCAACCTGCGCCTAAATATTTTCAGCGCAAGTGGCTTTACAGGTCGCCGCCGCGAAAATCGAAGCCCATAAAGATCATCACGGAGACGGACGATATTGTAGTGTCGACAAGCTCTGCTGTTGAGAAAAGAACTAAGGTCCACCGCGAATGGAGGAAGCGATTAAGCGTCTTTGACCCGGAGCGGGCAAGGCGTCCAATCTTCTTCGATAGTCGGCGACTCGCTGCTGCTATGTCTCAAAGTGATTTTTCATCCTTTCTTCGTGTCCGCCGCGAGCTGCCTTTGAATGTGGAGTTGACTTTGTTTGTTGCAGGTGGGAAGTCGCCGCCGGACTCTACCGAGAGTGGCGAGATCACAGTCACGCCGAACCCCGGTGCTGACGCGGTCTCAAATATGGAACCCGCGGAAGACGAGCCACCCAGCCTGAATATGGTTCAAGAGTTAGAGAAGAAATTTCAATTCGAAATGGAATGCTTGAAAAAGGAGTTGGAGAAAGCCAAGGAGCGTGAGGAAGCGTTCGCCGCGCGCGAAAAACAATTTGCTGAGCGCGAGATGGCTCTGAAGGATCAGGTCTCCAGCATTTCCAGGGCGCTGGAGAGATCTGATAAGGAGAAGAAAAGGCTCGCGGATGATGTCCGCTACTACAAGGGCAAACACTTCGCGTCTGTGCGTGAGGAGAAAGGGAAGCGGGCTGCAGAGATCGCTGACCGGAGGCCGCGAGTACCAGACCGCGCGGCTTCGGAGATCGCCGCACCGACAGGTGGTGTCCCACGCGCTGCGGACGAGGAGCTGAGGCCGGCAGCGGAGCCAATGGTGCCCCTTAGTCGAGTAGACCGGGAAGCTGCCCATATGCACCGGACTATAAACGTCATTCATCATCATCTCTGCCGCGTATATAGTGAAATCCTTCAGATAAGCGATCAGGCGGCTCATCTATGCCGGGACAGGGCAGAGAAGCGAACTGAAAATAGAGACCGCTGAGTCCGCGGTGCTCATTTTTTATGTTGAATGTATACTTCTGTATAATTGTTTTAAACATTGCTGTGATGTGATCGGTTAAACCTTTATCGCGATCTATGCGGACGCAGATTATAAATCTGCTGATTTTATAATAAACCTTGGCTTGATCTATGGCGGACTGTGCGGACTAGCGCTGTGTCCACTTCTTGTTAACCTGCAGGTGGGAAAATTCGCGATCTGAGCGGATAGGGAACTGCGACGGCCACGACTTGGCCTTGAATCTCTTTTGGAATGTTAATTTGTGTTTTATATCCGCGCTATTTGTTTGGCTGCTTTTTAAACATTTTGCGGACTGTGCGGATTGAATACGCGAACTGCGCGGACTGGCCAAAAAGCTGTCAGAAATTTTATCTATAAATACTGCCTTCTGCTTTCTCTATGTAGGAAATTCCTGAAGTAAATGAAACCCTGCGGCCTGCAACATGGTGTCCGCGCGTACTGATGCTGCAGTCGCCTTTCACTCTGCCGACCACAGAAAATGCACTTTGAAAGAGGCTGACCTGGCGGCCTTTGTTGAAAAGAAGATGGCGGACTCCAACATTCTTGTCCGCCTACCCGCACACCAGGAAAGATTGAACTTCTCGACGGCGACCCAGATCGCCATTCCAGTTGACCACTTCGACAGCGGATTCAAGTTCCCGCTCTTATGGGAGCTTGCCGCAATTTTCGAGCACTACGGGATGGTGCCTGGCCAGCTCGCGCCGAATACCGTCGCTGCGATCTGCAGCTTCCTCTCTTACCTGCGATCTGAAAGGATTGCCTTCTCAATGAACATCTTCCGCAAAATATTCTCTGTCCGCTCCATAACTGCCTCCGGAGGCCGCCCCTACAAGGGTGTAATTTACTTCTATTGCAGGGGAATGAAAGTAGTGGGTCTTCCAAACAAGATCCACAACTGGACATCAAGGTTCTTAATCTTTGAGGGCGACCTCGGGTTCGCGCACACTTATCCGCAGGTGCGCGCGGACTCCGCTTTCAAAAACGTGCAGCTGGACGACCTGGAGTCCGCAATTGTCGAGTTCCTGGCCAACGCCAGGCTTGATATTGAGCACTACCTTCCGCTGTTAACGAGCTTAGCGGACGTCACGCCTGAGGACAGTAAGTAGCTTAGCGGACTCAGCTTTTGTATCCGTCGCGACCATGCTTTTTTAACCGGTTCTCTTTTTGCAGCGACCTTGGCGGT